>OZ029920.1:9639284-10239284 GCA_964023275.1 Norana najaformis
ACAGTACAACCGCCAACACTTTGTATGTAAACATCGCCTACGACCGAACTGTGCACAGTATACAGTAAAGGCCTCGTTGCTCGGATCCATTGATCGATGCCAAGTCATTAGACAGTGGAGCTTAATAAATGCAGAAATAATCAAAATAATAACAGGCCGAGGTCCGGGCCAATTCGCCCTTCTGTCACTCTCTCTGACATAAAAAGCCTTGAAGTAATGGCAAGTCCTTGAAGCAATGCACAAGGCAGGCATCAATCGATGGCACACTCGCTAACGCCTGTCACTAAGCAAAGCACGTCCTGTCGCTAAGCAAAGCACGTCCTGTCGCTAAGCAAAGCACGTCCTGTCGCTAGCAAAGCACGTCCTGTCGCTAGCAAAGCACGTCCTGTCGCTAAGCAAAGCACGTCCTGTCGCTAAGCAAAGCACGTCCTGTCGCTAAGCAAAGCACGTCCTGTCACTAAGCAAAGCACGTCCTGTCACTAAGCAAAGCACGTCCTGTCACTAAGCAAAGCACGTCCTGTCACTAAGCACGTCTGATGCAAGTCCACCGAGACTCGGCCAGAGGAAGATGAGCAAGATGGGTAGCACTTATTTTCAGTTCACTGCCCACAGAAAGACATGATAAAGCCATGTAATAAGCGAGTGGGACGCAGTGGTGTAGTGGTATGGTTTGTGCCTCGTAACCGGACGGTCGCGGGTTCGAATCTGCCTCAAGCCACTGTGTAGCGACTTTGGACAAGTTGCTCAGCCACAATATTATTGTCTATGAGGAAGGCAATGGGAAACCACCTTACTCATCTCATCCCCAGTTGGCATAGAGCCAATGGACCTGCCTTTGGGCAGAGAACTCATCATCATCATCATCATAAGCATTCTAGTCACATTAACTTAATCTTAAAACTTAACTAAATTAATCAGTAAGCGAGCTTTTTTGGTTGTTGGACAGACATTTTTGTATTCTCTTCCTGCATCAGTGCGTTATGCCCAGTCTCTTGTCATTTCGTGCTCGACTTTCGACTTACGTTTTTTCAGTTGCCTTTTCCGCCATAAGCTGTCTCCCTGTCTTAGTGGACTGATCTTTTGGATGTTGACCTGAATGCGGCTTAAACTGGATGCACCATCGGTTGATGCCCTGTGCATTAGACACCAGCGCTCTAGAAGTTTCTAATTTATTTTATTTATTTATTATTATTAATGTAAACAAATTCCACTGACCCCCCCCACAGATTGCATGGCTTTCTTCACGTGGAACACAGATAACGTAAACTCAAGAAACACAGTGCAGCGTAAACGGGATACATTTTTACCAAATCTAATCTATTCTTCGAACTTCTATAGCGCCGCTATAATAATGCACTGGGCATCATCAATCGACGACAATCCCAAACAGATAAATTTGCAAAGAAAGGCCTTGCGGCGAGAACGGAAAGAAGCCAAGGCCAGAGCAGTGCAAACAGATCGCGGAAAAGTACTCAGAACTACGGCCCAGCTATTGACAGAAGCTCTGCTGTCGAGAGCATTCATTGTTCACTCGAAGGACGGGAGA
Source organism: Norana najaformis (assembly GCA_964023275.1). Lineage (NCBI taxonomy): Eukaryota > Metazoa > Annelida > Clitellata > Crassiclitellata > Hormogastridae > Norana > Norana najaformis. The sequence goes on from OZ029920.1 coordinate 9,640,831, forward strand.
CACACACAACCAGAGGATCCACTGGAGAGAGTGATAAACTATTTCCATGTTGGAAGCCGTCTTTCACTGAGTGTCGACCAACACACACTTGAAGAAGAGCTACTGAAATGTTTGTTTCCACTGCATAAGAATTGACAACCATGTTACTCAGTGTAGCATTATGCCATCAAGAATATGTCACACAACATTAATCATACTATATCACATTACACCACACAAAATAACACCACGAAACACTAGACTACATAACATTAACGGTAGAGCTTGGCTAGTACTGCGGAGTGTACGAGTTTCAGCCTCCCCTGGGACAGTTACTGTGAAGAGTCCTTGAGCAAGTCCTTCACTCACAATGGCTTTGTGCCTCAGATTCAGATTTACTGATCTTGCATGCATAATAAATGTAATAATAATAACAATAACAATAGCAATAACAACAATAATAATAAAATATAATATAAAAATATAAAATAAAATAAAAATAAAAATAGCCACATCTGTGTCACTGTGGCGAAAGGGTCGACGCCAGAGGACTTCACGGTCTGGTCTGCAGAAAGAGTGCTGGCAGACAACAACGCCATAACATGCTCAATGACATTATATGGAGAGCGCTTACCAGGGCGAACATCCCTGCTCAGAAATAACCGTTGGGACTCACCAGGGAAGATGGCAAACGACAAGATGGCGTGACTCTTATCCAGTGGTCTCGTGGAAGGTGTCTTACATTGGATGTGACAGTTTCTGACACATTTGCAGCGTCACATCTAGGTTTTACTTCAACCGGACCAAGTGAAGCTGCAAACCAGGCAGTCTCAGCCAAAAGGCTAAAATACGCCACTATAGCCCAAAACCACTCTTTTGTGGCGGTCGCACTGGAGACCAGCGGCGCATGGAGTACGGAAGGATTGGATTTTGCGTGGGGAGTTAGGACGAAGGATGACAATGGCAACCCACGATCCACTGGAGACCAGCTACCTGCTTCAAAGACTCTCAGTAGCTGTCCAGCGTGGGAACGCCATCTGCTTCTCCGGAACTCTACTATGAACATATAGGACGATGATGATGATGATAAAAATAATAATAATGATAATAATAATAATAATTAGTGACATAATAATAATAATAATAATAATAATAATAATAACAATAATAAAGCATGTGGTTGTAGTCAGTGAATAACTACACAAAACCCAAGAAGTACTCATGTACAGTGCCCTCGACCGGGCTATAGCACTCATCTTATTATGTTTTCATTTTTATTATTACAATTAAATTAAACCACTTAACATTAGTCAAACTACATAACAATATAAGATCATGTAGCACCTGATTACTGCAGGAACCACAACAGTCACAGACTTGTATCATGAATGCTACAATTATATAGCACCTGTTGAGAGCATCTAAAGAACACTAACTTGGTTAAATGTTTTACACCGAGACTGATTGTTATCGGTAACTGCGGAGAAGTCGGCGAAGTCGGACATTTCTTCCTTGCGGGGTGTACCATTGTCCTGCCCCGCAATGGGTGAAGACGAAGACGAGGATCCCTCTGGCCAGTACAGGCGGGCTGACACCGGAGTCAGGGCGTCGCGGGAAAGTTCCGGAAAAGGGTCGGGAGTGTCAGCGAGGGAGAGCTCACGGTTCGGCATTGAGGCACTTTTCAGCATGGAATGGCCCGACTCATCTACAGCCAAAATAAAGTACACATGTAATTTAGTGTTAAGCTGAGCACTGTATATTGTAATTGTAACTGTAGTGGAACATCTCAGAGGCATTATGTACGTAGCCATAAATATGAAAAAGATGTGTCTTTGATGTTAGGTCATCAAATTACTTTACGTCCTCCATCTCATTATTTACCTCTTCCGTGATATCATTCACCTCTCTTCTGATACATTATTTACCTTTTATATCACATTATTTACCTCTTTCCTCACATTATTTACCTCCTCCGTGATATCATTTACCTCTCTTCTGTTACATTATTTACCTTTTATATCACATTATTTACCTCTTTCATCACATTATTTACCTCTTCCGTGATATCATTCACCTCTCTTCTGATAAATTATTTACCTTTTATATCACATTATTTACCTCTTTCATCACATTATTTACCTCTTCCGTGATATCATTTACCTCTCTTCTGTTACATTATTTACCTTTTATATCACATTATTTACCTCTTTCATCACATTATTTACCTCTTCTGTTATATCATTTACTTCACTTCCTTCACATTTATCTCTTCTGTGATATCATTACCTCTCTTCCATCACACTGTTTACCTCTTCTGAGATATTATTTACCTTCTTCATCATTTACCTCTTCTATCACACTATTTACCTCTTCCATCTTGTTATTTACCTCTTCCATGATTTTTCTTTACCTCTTCCAACACATTATCAGTTTTGTGGGTAAAGTGGCACTAAATGCATGTTATACGATTGTATAATGTATACCATACATTTATTGTAGCATAAATCATGGTTTCATGTGATACTGTACTGCAATTAACATGCAGTTGCCTTAATGACCAATTTCTAGGTTCATCTAGGTTAGCCGAATGGTTATATGTTTGCATGAAACATTCATAAATTTACCTCTTATGTTTCTGTCCGTCTGTCAAGTAACTTTTATTGGTAACTTATGTAACTTTTATTAGTAACACGTGTCTGGTATAGACACAGTCCAAGTGTTTTTGATTAGGCCAGGCGACTGGTTTAAGGATGGAGCTAGGCCTGCGTTCCACTTCCATCCGAGGCCAGTCATACATAGATACATGTTTTCTTTATCCTGGTTTATGAGCAAGTTAGTCTGGATAAAAGTAAAGTACATGGTTATATACAGCGACTGTAAAGCCTCAACCCTGCTCCGTTTTCAAAGAATTTATCGGGTGCGATCCTTCCCCACCACTGCCCTTTTGAATGAGCGCCACGCCATTTAAGGTCCCGGTGTGAAATTCCTTGCCCACTAGCATCAAAGATAACACTCTTCCAATAACAAGTTTAAAAAAAGAGGCTTAAAACTCACATGTTTAATAGGTCTGCCTAGATTTCTGTGCAATCCTATTCATCAACCAGCAATGATATTACTATATAATACGCCCTAGGACTTTTAGGGTCTTTCCACGCGCCTTTGAGGCTGTTGTTAATTGTCGGGTTATAAATGTCTGTTCTAATAATAACAGGGGTGCTAATTTAACTGTAGTGAAGAAATTTACATATGAAGCCTTGCACATATTCATAGATTCATTAATTAATATTTATTTCAATTTCTGCCACTACTTCTTGCAACATTGGTCACAGGAGGAGGCACTGTCCTTGAGTTTTACGATGTCTGGCTCACCACAACACCTGTACCACGACAACCATGTATCAATCGATGCATGGCTCAACAATGATTCATGTCAACAAACATATGCGCGGATACAGAACCACCACTTAACCGGCTCCAAACAGAAACTGTTTCATATATATATATATATTCGGTGAGATCATTCCCACCACTATATATATATACATACATATATATAATATATGTACACATCTATCGAGACTGGCGTATTGGAGACCTCTCGAAAGTGCTGATCTAAAAGGTGCAACTTATTTTTAAATGAGCTGAAAATTTATGCAGAGTGTGGAGCAGGACCCATTAAACAGCACACAAAAATCTTCACAACACGACCCAAAGCAGACATCTTGTTCCTTTTGTATGCACTTAGACAACACAACAGTGTGCTTTTCGAGTTACTGGGCCATCTACACGGGATATCCTCTCTAGGGATCTGCATGTCCCTCCGGTCAGCGATGCTACATGGACCTTATCTACACTTAAAAACTGCTCTCTTTATACAAAGCTGGGCTGAGATCACTACTGAGCAGAAAGTTGAACGGGCGCTATATAAATGCTCTGAATGTATAAGTAAATAAAGGCTGCTTCGAGAGGACAGTCCAAAACAGGAGAAAAAATGATGGGATCAAGTTGACGTACACACAAAACACACCTTTCTAATTGTAGCACAAAAAACACACCTTTCTAATTGTAGCACAAAAAACACACCTTTCTAATTGTAGTATTTCTCGGCTCCTGCCTTTGAATACATGTCTTATTTGGCAGGTTTTCACTAGTGTGAGAAATTCATAACTCTGCATTTTTTCAATAGGCAATACCTGAGAAAAGAGAATTACATATGGGCTGGGGATTTCCAATCAGTGGTCCAACCACACCATGAATATAATCTAAAAACTCCCCTTCGCTTGGCTCCATTCTCTCGTCCATTAAAATTGAATTTAAGCTGGAGAACATGTTAAAAATGAATTATATTTAATATCATTCATTTTTATTATGATTCATTTAATATGATTCACTTTAACAGCACATTCTCCAACTTAAAAAACTTCATGCTGACTAGCTTAGTTGCAGAAATGTAGGGTGCATAATGGTGTTTACCTTATCAAATGATCTCGTTCAAAGCTCATTTTCCTCACTAACAGTTGTTCAAAACTGTAAATTTCATGATATTGCTGAGGATTAAAATGTTTTCTGACAGAACATGAAAAGAAATCATCTTCAGAAATATATTAGTAGTCGAACAAAGGCTTTTAAACAATCCAGGGTTTCCGGATTTTTTTTAAACTCCAGAGTCAAACTGGTGAAATCAAGTAATCATCTCCAGTGCCTAGCCAGGGAAATCTGATAACAGCGCCTATCCAGGGAAATCCGATAACAAAATTTAAAGGTTTAACTGTATTACTTCATTTCTCATGACTCCATGGTCCACTATCTAAAAATGGCATAAATCTATGGCACTAGACAGCTGTACTACTATATAAAATAAACTCAGCCTGAACTCAGCTGAACTGAATGGTTGCCCTGGGTAGTGTTCAACTCCATACACTCCATGATATATGGAGATCTCTCAGCCATTCAGCCACCACAGTAAGTCACTAGGGCTGTGCTGTTTCTGGGTTTGCGCTGTCTTTTGATTTCCCAAGTGATCTCTTTCATTTTCAAAGTGGACCAAAACTCTCTTTCAGAGGAGAAAAAGTGCATCGTTTGTCAAAATAAACAGAATCTGGAGCAGTCTGGAAAGGAAACGTAGCTAGAAGTGAATGTACTTTTGAACTAGCCTCTCCCGCATGACGCATCTGCACCCTAGTTCAGCAAAAAGTCCCTTCTGAGAAAATCCCCTCCTGGAGAAAATTACCACAAGCCACGAAAGCAAATGCGAGAAACTGTCCCAATTCCAAGAACTGTACCGCAACACCACCTTTGTTAAATTGCCGAAGACATTTAAATCACGACTAAAAAAATTCCTTATCGGCTTATCCTTCGACGGCTGAATGCACTGGTGAATGTACAGTACCCTTTTTAAGACCTCGGTTGTGTTACGGCGCTATAAAAATGATTATTATTATTATTATTATTATTTTCCAAACAACCTTTCTAGTTCCCATATAATTTGCCACAGTGTCAGCGTTCAATATCACACGCACACCTTTTTGTTCTTGCATTATTTGCCAAACAGTGCCAGCATTCACCATCACATCATCATCATCATCATTATTATTACTATTAATATTATTATTGTTTTGCATTTATTACACACACAAGGTCAGCAAATCTGAATCTGAGGCACAGAGCAACTGTGAGTGAGAGACTGGCACAAGATCCCCACATTGTAACCGCCTAAGGGAGAGACTCGAACTCGTACTCTCCGTGTTACAAATCGAGCGCTTTATCTAGTTGGCTACCGTTCCCACATACACACATACCCTGCACATTTAAGGGTAATATTATATAGGTAACTGACCAGCATTCAAGATGTTAATCGGGTGCGATAGCCGTCTTCCGTTGCTCGTCACACATGTCTCCACTGAGTTGGCACGAGGCCCCAAGGCACACGAGCTGCGGGATATCCCGATGTTGTCTTCGTAATCATGGATGGAATTGTTAAAATCCAAGCTCAGCTGCTGGGAACTGCTGCCGGTATTGCCGACACAAATGCACTGGCGAGCTGTCAGCATGTCAGCAGAAACTTAAAGGTCCCTTCAGAGAACGGATGTAAAATCCAAGTTGCTAGGAAAAGATAAGAAAGACAATTAAACTCGTACAAATGTGGAACGCTAAGATTTCTGTTAACAGAATTTAAGAAAGGTGTCATTTCCAGTCACGTGCCTCAGATTCAGGTGTACTGACATTGCGAGCGTGTTATAAGTGCTTTTAAAAATAAATAAATAAATAAACATGAAAGTGGCTTGTCACCAAGTCAGTAGCAACTTACAGTCCCTCAAACATTGGATATCAAATATAATTTGCTGAAAATAAGATAAAAACAAAAGCAGTCTAGATGAAATTTTACATTTGTACTTTGAAAGACTCTTCAAAAAAGGCGAAGATCATGCCCCACGTTGGGGACAACCGAATGCATTGGGGTTTAAACCAAAGCAGGTCAGACAGTATCATAAAATTAAAACAATATTGTTTCTTCTTGTGGTATTTACACCAAACTTTGAAACGACACCTCTACTTCCATGGATCTTAAATTCTGATAAAAGAAACCTTTTTGCCAGCGTGGTGCCACATGTGTATTGTATACTGATGTTCTCTGTTGTGAGCTTAAAAAACTTCTCAGTATCAGTTGATCATCAACAGACTGGAATCCTAACTGGGCACTAAGATAATAAGTGTCTCTAGCAGCCATTCTGAGTGTCTTTAAAAAGTAATACAAAAATATCTTGACAAATACATGTACATAAATGGTACAAAGATGTAACTACGATGATATGCCCCATCAAAGAGAGTGGATACCAATACGGGTTGTGCTCTGGCAATGACCATTATGACCACAATAGTCATCATTAGGGCCTTTACCCTACTACTAAGGCCGGGACCTTTCTGTACTGACAGATCCTTTGAGGGTATCTCAGAAAAACAACCTCAATTAAACCACTATATTGGTTTATTCTATTGTCTAGCCCAAAGTTCTCAAACTGTGTACCGCAGCACACCACTGTGCCACAAGAAAGCCAGAGATGTGCTGCCAAACTCTGATAGTAAAAAATATTATCATCTAAATTACAGCATACGTTTGCCTATTTATACAATTACATTTGTATAAAAACTTTTGTCAGCCTAATATTTATGTAACACTGGTTAGACAGTCCATGTAGTGTAAACTGTAAAATACTACAAATTTGCGGCTAATTACACGAGAGTCCAGCATTAAGAACACAGAATGTGCATGGACAGAAATTTGCACTGGCAAGCGTGCCACAGTCTGAAAAAGTCTCAGAACCACTGGTCTAGCCTACTTAGTACTTGCAGTGCATGTGAGTGAGGCCATACATCAGAACCCCTTGGCATGGAAAAACAGAAGAGAGCCAAGCGCAGTTCACAGTCTACTCTCAACGTAAATCAAGTCAAAGGCAAATCCCCCACCCCGCTGCTGCACAGTCAACAATAACATGGTTGTTTTATGGGGTCCACTGCCCTCGTCAGGTCATTCAGAAGTTAGTTAGGACAAGCGACCTGTCATTCATCCACACACAAATAAACACACTCTTAAAAGGAACATCTCCTAACCGCATACACACGAGCTTTACAAATACCAGCACAGACTAAGCTTTACATACTGTACACCTGCATACGCTAAGCTTTACATACACCAGCAAACACTAAGTTCTAATTTTAGCTGCCACGGTAATTCTGAAAATTGGAACCTTATGTAGTAAGTAAGTAAGACATTTTTTAACACTCCATATGTCCATCTGCTAAGCGAGGAATCATAGGCATTTCACTTACCCTAAGCATTTCACTTTCATTTATGTAAGTGAAATGCTAACACTGATTCAAACTTTAATCTTGACTCTTACCCTAATCCTAAGGATTCTCAAAATCAGGGTTTTCTTAACTAAACCTGAACAGAAAACACTGCTTTTGTGACAAGAAAAGCCACAATCAAGCCACAATTCCAACACAGTACTGGAACATTCCTAAACAGCCCAGGCATGCATACATCCCTTCTTCCTCTTATCTCTCTCTCCTCTCCAACCCCAAACACCCCCCCCCATAGCTGCCACTTGTCTCTCTGTCTGACTTTTGGATCTTGACCTAGAACCGGACCCTTTTGCCTATCGATTTTGTTTTGACTGAGCGCCTGTGAATAAGCTGGTCCCTGCGGCGCAGCTTTTGTTGGGCGCTGTAGAAATCTTGGAATTACGATTACATAGCATTAGGCAGGGCCACAGATTTTGTGAGGTTTGATGAGGTTAAAGTGAATTTTGGAACTGAATGGAACATCAAAATTGTGCGTCTAACATGCACAATTCTGTAGCCCCATAGAGCTTCAGGCCTGGACCAGAAAGCCCTCATGGTCCTGTCTGACAGCCCCTGACAAGACCAGAAACAGAATCCCGTGGAAACAATAGAAAGATGGCAACAAGTAACAATCAGTACATTGTTCTATAGATATGTGTGTGTCCCAGTTACGAACAGCAAAAAATCATCTAAGAGTTTCACTTTTAATTCAGCCAAACAACGGCATCCTGAGACAGAACAGATGAGACGTCTAGACAACATAAATCTCTTAATTCCTAAGAAAGAAAATCCAGCAGAAATCACAAAAGACCAGAATAAAAACAGAAAAAAGGACACATAAAATAGAACTTGTAGACCAACAGTAACAACAACAATGACAACAACCCCAAATGACAACAATCACAATAACAACCACAATGACAACAACCACAATAACAACCACTATGGCAACAACCATATGCACAATGACAACGACCAGCAAAACAACCACAGAGTCCTTTTCTTAACTCCTTTAGGGGTTCTTAACCCCTTTAGAGGTTCTTAAACAGATACTAGATACCAGTCCAGATACAACCATAGATGCATCCTGATATACACAGATACATACAACAGTCCAAATTCTTGATACAGGTTGCACTTAGCAACGTACGACATCAGCTCCTTGGTCTTTCTTTGCCACTTTTACCAAAGTGCTTGAAAAAACCAGTTTCTATGATCGTCGTTTCGTGTTGTCAGGCCAGGAAAGCTTCTCATAAGTCTCTTCTTTTTCTTCTTTTCCACTTCATTCACCTTCCCCTCTTCGTCTTCAATTTATCTTCTTTCCTGTCACGGAACATTTATCATTCATCCTTCGCATCACCTGGAACTCTTTTAACAGCGTATTCTGCTATCATTGGTCGTTGTATATTGTATTGTCAATTTTTCCAATGAACAATATATCCATCCATCCATCCATCCATCCATCCATCTGCCCATTCATCCATCCATCCATCCCTATCCTTAGTTAATCTGCCGTTTTGTTCTCTCCTGTCCTCCCAGTTATTGTCCTAAGTCCTACCGAAATCTTTGCAGGAATTGAATCAGTAAATCAATCAATCAGCCACTGAACTGAAAATCAACATCTGCCAAATCTCCACCTTCCCTGGGTTTCTCATTATGTCAGAGGTCATGGACTCCAACCATCTGCCACCACCCGCATTCCTCTTCTACGTCCACATCCCTTCTCTTCCGCACTGATCACAATCCATCGCCTTCCACTACAACAAATAGCTCTAAATGCAAACACACAACCACAGACTGACACTTTACATGTAAATACACACTTACGTTACGTTTCACGGGGACAGGACATCAGCCTAAGATCCAAAATATTCTGTATCAATCCAGCAGGCTTTTGCACAGTGCTGGAAACAGAGCTGATAAAAATTTTACATTATCACAGTATCTGCCCACGCACGACCCCGTAAGGTCTTGTACAAAGTGCCCTTCAGCTGTCTCTGCCTGTGTAGTGTTGTATAAAACTCAGCGTATTGTTTAGGAAAGGCAGAAACGAAGATAAGGAAAGATTACTTTTTATTTACTAATTAACTAGCAAATTCTGTGGTGCCAGTGTAAAACACACAAGGCAACAATCGATCGCACGCCAAAATCAAGACGCAGTTAGGTCATTTCTTGTACAATCCTAAAACAACGAAGGGCTGAGTGGAAACCCTGCCAATCCATGGCAGTACCTAGTACCTAACCGGGCTCACATAGTCTAACTTCAAAATACTTGTCTTTCATCACCGTAAAACTGTACACTGACTGGCTAAAGGCCGCAGCTGGTGTGCCCTACTCTCAGATAAAATATGGCTATCAGTTATTTGGCCACAGCAGTGTCTGCTCTTACTAACATTATTTTTAGAATGTAAATCATGTACCAAGCACTTACCAGTCTACAAACACATTTTCACAGACACTACGGAGCCAGTCTTTAGTTGCGAAAACACGGATCTTAAATCCTCTCTTGAAAACATCGCATGTGTAGCAATACACCTCGGTTCTTTGAAGCCCAGAAAATCTAGGTCATTAGCCTCCTAGTTGTTTCAACCCGGAACAAAGAAGCAAATCTGCTTTCAGCGAAAGCTGTCTCAACTCGGAAACCTTGTTAATTAACAACTATTGATGGCCTGCCTCTTGGAAGAACCTTCCGTTGAACATAAGTGCTCAACGGATGTAGTCGCTAAGTGAAAAGCAGGCACTATGTGGTCATGTCAGAAAATGTACTGGAACACAACTGTAACACCACCTCTGGGAGCCACGTCAAGTGCTGCATTAAAAAAAGGTTTTGCCATACTGAGGTGACATTCTCAAGCTGAATTAAATCTGAAATCCACGTATCCAAAAAATATCATTATATCAGAATGTGTGTCATAAACTGAAGTGTGTCTCAAAGACACTCCATTGTAATTTGTGCATTTTTTGTAATTTGCGTAATTTCTGTAATTCCATTGCCATATATGCTTTCAAAAACATGCAATTTCAACCATATTTCCTCAGTTGTGTGCATTTCATCAGGAATCCTAGCATACATTTCTAAACGTTTCCACACATTCTTCTGAACATCCAGCTACTAGTCTGGGTTTTCAGCACCCCTGATTAGTTTATTCTTGAAGTGGCACTTTATAAATTACAAATTATCAAATTACAATTATTTGCAAACAGCACCCAATCACTCAATAAATGGTCATAATTCTCAAATCCAACAAAACCATTGTGGATTTCCCTTGTCAATGGTGTTGGCAAAAGCTATACTTGCAACCTACAAGTACCTTGAAAATACACATCCTGTAGCTACAGACTTCTGATTACCTGACACTTGTAAGGTCGTTGTTTAATCAGAAGTCACACGCACGCACCCACCACAAACGTTTCAATGCCGAGGATAGCAGGTAGCAGAGACGATGGAGGCTTTACTTAGCAATGAAAGCGTATAATGCAATCCTGCCATCAGGACACTGACATCGATTTAGGCCAAGAGCTCTTGTACTTCAGCTTAGCAAAAGCCAAAACAACATTTACAATCAGCTGAAAAGACTGATGTAAACATCCTCGTCAACGCATTAAAGCGTAACTAAATATGCACCTCATGTGACCAGGCTTTAAACGCATATCCAAGAAACAGGTTACTCATACAAGTCATTGCAGAGTGGTTTTGAGGTCCACGTAAATGTGCCAGACTTTAGTTCTGTTCAGGACAATAATCCTCAGAAAAACCATCTCCATATCTCTAGATCCCATTACAGACTTCTGATGAATAAACTCTCATTAGAGGCCTGAATAACTAAAAGTCCGTTATAACTAACTATGTAAGTATAACTCCATCCTAGCAGGACTGTCAAAGTTCAAAATAAGTCATCTTCTCACCTGTCCCCCCCAAGCAGTGACCAAACAGCTAAAATATTCCCACATACTCAATTATAATCCAGAAACCTTTGCACTGACTTCCTGAACGAATTTGATACCAGATCCTACTACGAATGATGCTGGTGGCCGGCGCTGGGGCCCCAAATATATCGCAGAGCCTAACATCATAAGTCTGCCTGGTCAGAGGCCTTTGCTACCACCCATCAGAAGTACAAGCTGCTCGTCACCGCTCGTCAATGCCAGCTCATCGGGCATTCTCGTGCATCCACCGTAGCCACGACTGTCTGACTGCTGGATCTTGACCTGGAACCGAACCCTTTTGCCTATCGATTTTGTTCTGACTGAGCGCCTGTGAATAAGCTGGTTCCCGCGACTTAGCTTCTGTTGGGCACTGTAGAAATCTCGAGATTACAACCTCACCTCCGTCCTCAGTTAATCTCCTAATCAGTATGTTTCACATGAATCTGCTCCACATACATTCTCGGTTTATCTAGAGTCACACGTTTTGACCATCTGTGCAAGCAGCACTTTGTGCGGTTCTTAACCTTCGCAAGCCTGATATTTTTCACAATATCTCGCTTGACCTATTCGTAAAGGCATAAGACCTATTTTGTACCATCTTGCTTTTGTCGTCTGACCACTTTCTCACTCAGCTGATGGACGCGAAGCGTGTTAACAAATGCATTACTTACTTGCTTACTTGCATTTCATGATTAAAATGTCATATTTCATCAACCACTGAAGACAGCATTAAAGTTTACGCTTAATGTTTTCAGAAATAAATTTTTAATAAGTCTGCATTATTAATTTTTTATGTGCTTGTATTTCCTTAGATATGACATCTGAAATGTGATACGTGGCAATTATGTTTTTCATTATATTATCTTTTTGCATTCTGCCAATGTTTTAAACAAATATATGTTACTAATATGTCGTGTTTCTTGAGTCACAGCTCAAACTCGAGTTCAGGGACAAAAATGTCTTTGCCATGGCTGGTTAAGTATGTAAAACCACCTGTGTTTGAATGCTCCACTGCTTTCTTCAACACTCACGTCACAACCCACGGGTGGTAAGCAAATCTCAAAAGGTCAGTGATGTTAGGTAGGCATGCATGAACTTCACACAGGGTTATGTTTTGGAAGGGCAAAGAGCAGCATTGTCATTTAGGCAAAGAAATTTCACAATTATCTCTTTTTGCAAGGCATGATGGATTTCCAGATTTAAAATTTTTATGATACATGACAATCTCATAAAACAATTTCACTGGATAAGTCATTCAGTGATGACTCCAGCAGTTTGGCTAATGCAAAAAATCTGTTGGACTGAATCCCAAGGAAAATTTGAAGGAAAGAAGCAACCACATGACTCCGATGGACAGACAATATAAACAAGACCTGAACTAAGCATGGCAAAAGCAATGCACTTAAGAAATGACAGAAAAGAATCAAGTTCGTTCATTCACACTAATCAAAGCCGAACTGATGATTACACATGCCTCAATTCCTAAAAGTAAGTTGAACAACAACTTCAACAGTTCAGCCAACTTCTTCAAGTCTTCTTTCCATGACATCACTTGTCAAAAACAGTACACCAGTAAATAACAGGGACAGCCACAGGTCACAGGGATAGCAACAATTCTGGGTCAGTAGTCGTCTGTGAACCTATCACTGTTTACATGCCACAAACCAGATCTCAGAGGTTATTGGAAAGCCCAATTTCACATACAGGCCATCTAGCCTACAGTAATTAATCAACAACACTTCCTTATTGAAACACAGCTGGTCAATTATTACATGCCCCTAATGACACATAATTGACATAATTATTGTCACATGCCCTTATGGAACAAAATTGATTGATGGCTACATAAGTAAGTCAGTAAGTAATCTTTACTAATGCAAGACAAAAATCAACACTTTACAACAACAATTCACACAAACAGTAAAGAGAGTGTGAATAAAACAAATGACACAATATTATGAATACTTGAGAATTCTAACTTTAAGCACGTTTCAAGAGAAAAGAGCATTTACAGAGGAGCCATCATAGTAATTACCGTATCCCACATGCCCCACTGAAATTCATTATGCATCCAATATGCCTCTGTTGAAACACTGAGGTGAGTGTGTGGCCTTTGGTTGACCAGCAACAACCGCAACCAGGACTTTAGCAAGGTTTTATCGGCACAGTAGTAGTAATAATAGCAGACATCCCAAATAACCAGCAGAACAAACACCATGCATACTCTTAGAAGTAATGTCTGCTAAATTCTGAACAAGCCTGTGTTTAATTTTTTAATTAATTTTTTTAAATTAATTTTTTGCATGTGCCTGTATTACTTTTGATGACCAGACATTAATGTGACTTGGTTGCTCACAGACTTTAATGTGGCTGGCTTGCACACACATATAAACTGTCATCTGTCAAAGAAAATTCACTGTAGCCTGCCGCCAGACAGTTTTGTTCAATTACTACAAAAAGCCCACAATAATGTCTGGCTGTCAGCCACAACGACTGCTTCACAGAACTACACAGCTGATGTCTGCAAGCGTAGAGCGAAATGAAACAGATTATAAATAACTTTGATTTTTAAATAAGCCAAATCAAACATATCACAAATAACAACAGCGCTCTTCTACATGACAAATTAGATTACAAATAACCTTAAAACCAATCCGTTTGATTGCAATTTTGCATCGTCAGGTTGGGAAAGCCTCTGAGGAGTTCAACTTGAAGGGGTGCTATATAAATAGACAATCACAACTGCAACCATAAACTCCGCCACTGCCTTGTTTGGGGGTAGTGCCAGTCCCAAGCCTGGATAAAGGAGGAGGGCGACGGCGACGGCCCTTGATGCCATAAGCTGTCGTTAAACTGAGGAACTACTACTACTACTGCAACCTCACTCGTCATTCTCTAGGCCAATCCAAACAGATTACACAAGACTTAAAAGAAGCAGACATCTGATACATTTGAGAAAAGTCAGTTTACTTACACCATTCACATAGGGCAACATCTAAAAGCTGAACTGTTCGGGTACCGTTTAAAAAGAACCGGTTAAACCTGCGTCACACACACAATAAAAACTATCGATTGTTATGCGGACTCAATTCCAACGCATAAGCCAACGAATGGACTGAACGAAAGCAAGAATGGGGCGGAGACGGTACAGCAGCACTGCCTAACTGCCAATCCGCCGGGCCTTATCTGTCGCGCGCATAACATTACAGCACCAGCGGCGTTTCAACACCCACGTATTCCCTGAAAGCTCGGCCGTCGTCCAAGACAGCAATATGCATGGGAGGCCGGGAAACAGACTGCGCCAAGCAGACGACCCTGACATACACTCGGCCAATCGCCGTTTCCCTGCAGCGTCGTGCCATGTCTCACACAGAATATCGATGATAACCTAGCGAAGCATTACCGCTAGGCAGATATCTCCAATTGAGGTCCAAGTTTGTGGCAAATGATGCCACCACTTGGTTCTTACAGCGCAACATCTAAATACACTTATGATCGCAGTTACTGCACCTAGCTCTGATAGTGCTGAGCGTATCAACCACGTCAAACTGTATTCCAAACCACAAATTAATATTAATACTTGGTATGGAATATTACTAAACATTTGGTAATCTGGACCCCCTGCTCACACTGCTGTGCCCTTGACTGTCACCATGATACACTGTCATTTGCAAAAGAAGCTCCTATTACAGCTGGAAAAAAAACTGAACTTTAGCAAATAAGCTGGTTTCCAACAATAACCAAAGACAAATTTTTGCCTTACGAAAAGACCTTTGATCTTCTTACAAATGACATTTCCAGTAAATAACTCTGTATTTACTTTATTAAAAACTGTCCTTTATTCAAGTCTCTTGCTGCTATCTGAAGCAGTATTCACAGAATTTAACTACCTGTACAAAGACTGCACTGGTTCCGTTCTTGTTCCCTCCCGTGGTTAACTTTCCATACACAGTCATCACATGACATTGCATAAAATTAATACCATACATCGAAAGGCAATGACCGAAATGACATAAGGGTATATTTCTTGCTAAGCATCAGTAAACTTTGATTTTTATTTGTCTTGGATTTTCCCGTTTGCTCATTAATATTAACAATAACGTCTGGCTGAAGCATGAATACAATACTGTGCCGATTCCAAAAGACAAGCCTTGAGTCACTGTTCTAGACCACAAGCTAAAATATGCATGCCTCTCTGCAAACTTATTGTCTGCTTACAGGTGACACTAGCATGTGTAGTGTGGCTTGATCATATATCTTGTTACGTAAAAACGTTCAAAAAGCTTTACAAGACGAACGATAGAGTTATCTAGCTATACGGCCACAAAAACTGACAATCTGCTTTCATTAGAAATCTCACCACAATAATATCAAGTATGTAGTTAATGGAAAGAGTTAGATGTCAGCATGCTGGATTGTGAACCCAGAAATCTGTGGTTCAAAAACAGAAAACTATTTCAAATATTTATGTATTCGATACACAACATCGATAATAGGTTCCTAAAGGCGCTATATAAATGCATGTACAACTGTAATACGCAAATGCTTACTACTGATCAATGTAGTACCCAAATGAAAAGAGCAGGCAATACACACATTACGGTAAGGTCAGGCAGTACACCAATGAGAGCCATAAACAGCACTGTGTTCAAACGAGGTCTTGTGATAATGCAGTCACAAACTTACATACATACATATACACACATATACATACATAAATACATATATACATATGGTTAGCAGAGTCACAGCTGCAGGAGCAGCTGACTGGAACCGCCTAATACTCAGCATCCGCAACCTCTGAATCTCAATCTACTTAAAAAAGGACAGTGAAATCCAGTCAGACCGTCCATCTGGTGCCCACTCAGCCCCGCCATCCTTTCAGGACGGGGAAAACGAGAACCGGCACAAGATCACAGGTTAGAAGGAAGTCATGTCATTAGATTGTTGCAGTCCTGTTTTTGCTTCAGCCAAACCGTTTTTAACTTCAGACCACTTCTGGGGAGTTCTACACACGTCAAGTGTGTTAGACGCAAGTCACTTCAGCAGACTAACTACTTGCTTACTAGAGCCGAGGAATACAGTACCAATAACTTCCCAGTTTACAGCACTGTATTCACAAGGTGATAAAACGTCCTTTTGTGTCTGGGACACTTCGAATTTATACTGCTAAACTCTCCCCATTTGTCCTGTCATAAATCATCCTGACATCTGAATAGTTTGCTCATAATTCCAAGGTCTTAGTCACAGTCATAGCTCCAGAATATTATGGTATACCTATACAGCACAGTCCCTACACGGGTTACGATTATGAAGTGGCATCCATTCAAACGGGCAGCATTGGTGAAGGATCTCATTCGATCAATTCATTGAAAAATGAGCAGGGTCGAGGCAATGCAAAAAATGACATTGTTCACTTACATTTTACCTGTACGTTGATTTGAAATCTGGTCTGTCTGCGTGCTCCTGTCATTAATCTTCCACACGGACACTCCAGTTCGTGACAAGAAACAAGATTGGCATTGCACAGCAATCTCATTCTGGCTTAAAAAGTCACTGCCCTTGTGTCGTTCACTTGAGCTTTCGAAATTGCTTTGACTTCCTAGACTCTATGCCCGTGTGTTTCACGCTGCTGAACATGATGAACTACTGTATGTCCACATATGCATGTTACAGTGGGTATGCACATATTTATGTGTCCATACCTTGACATCTGTGTTTGTACACCAGAGACTAACTTACAGCTTATAGCTGTCTTTGGCAGCCATAATGAGAAACTGCCCTACAACAAAGTTGTGTTAAAATGCGTTTATTTTCTACAGCAAAACTGATTTTGGAATCCACATCCCCGACTGTTTTATATCAGAATTTGCGTCATAGTGAAGCATGTTATAAGCCTCCAGCGGATGTATGCACGTATCTAGACACTTCATATAGCACCTTTAGGTAGCTCGCTTAATCACTATGTATGCTAGCCTAAACAATGTTAACGTCAGTAAGAAAAAATAGTTCCTACTGTGGCTTTGATCATCAGATTATTTCTTGTGTCTTTGTGCTACCAAATAAAATGTGAGATCAGTCTCTCAGGTCACCATACCACGAGCATTAGGGCAAAGCACCCCTTTAGTTTTCAGTGTATTTATTTTATTTATTTTAATTATAGTGTATTATTGTTGTAAAATTTGAGTGTCCTGTTCCAACAGGATGCTATGTCGCGGAATGTTCAACATTTTCTTTTGAACTGACTTAGTACACTCTCCACTGAAAGCCCTGCCACATTACTTCTGATGAGCTTGTAGGCCTGGCCCTGTATTCTCACCAAATTTCTGCAACACAGAAGGAGAAGATTATGGCGCGTATGAGCACTGAGCCAGGAAAATGGAATATGAGACCTGAGCCAACCATTCTTGTGGAAGATGCACTCCTGAGGGACTTAACAACAAACTGCAAAACTTTTCCCACCCTTGAAGACTGGGGAATCATTTCTGTCCCTGCCACCAGACACGCGGAGTGAGAAGGACAAATACCAATGAAGAAGAGAAAGTAAATGCTGTAAATAACACGGCTGAATGTGGGCTGAAACTGTGTAAGTAGATAAGTAACATAGGTAAAGGTAGAGTCTGTGCTTGTGTAGATTAGTAGTCATGTTTTATTACTGTTTTGCTTATTATTGTTATTTTATTATTATTTATGTACCCTGTGCCAATGACTCCTTCCTCAGTTGATGGACATATGGTGTGTTAACAATGCATTAATTACCTACTGTCTGAGGACTTCAATTAACAATGTGTTAACAATGCATTAATTACCTATTGATTGAGCACTTCAATTAACTGGTCACTAATGGTGAAGAAAACAACTTCTTTTAAAAGACAAACTGGAAATCTGTTCCTACTGAAACGATAAAGAACTGTCGTTAACCCTGCATGAAAAAACCGACTACCTAGGACTGCATGATAACAAGATAACATTATCTAAAGAAAATGTTATCACCAGTCACACACAATTAGTGATTTAACAAGAAAAGACCTCACATTCTGTTTCATTAGCAATCTTTAGTAATTCTTTGTTTAGATTATGGATTATGTTCATTACCTGCCATTAGAAATATATACCGGTAATAGTAAAATGTTTGGCTCTTGAACACCCTCATCCAGTCGGAGTAGGAAGCTGAACTATACCAGGAATAATACAATCAGTAGACCTAACAAAATGAGAGGCTGCCTTGTCTTCTTGCTAAAATTTAATTTTTTATCATCTTGCCATGGACCACCCTAAAGTGAATCTATTCAAAAGGCCAAGAATGGCACTGGATGTGGCGGCAATCAGTGAATAACTGCACAAGTACATCACCCTTTTATCAGCCTCGACCGTACTACGGCACTACGTACATCGTCCTATCATTCTTAAGAGCATTGGCAATAACAAAAACACAAAATCGTGCTTGATGCCTTACACTTCGGCACTTGCACCAACAGCTGACACTGCAAAGCACCAAAGCAGTAGCCTGCTACTTAACACTCTATAAATTGTTTTTACAACTACAGTTACAACTGAAATTGTTGCGGTGATATTGGAAGAATTGCTAACGAGAAGTTTGTTTATGACTCTTACAGTAACGTAATGTAATGAATTGTATAGTTTATATAGCACGCATCACGATAGCTTCAAAACAAGCGATAGATCTAGATATACCGTGGATTTGACATAAAGTGATTCTGGTAACTGAACAATACATGGGGAATGAAACTGTCTTGTATTAGGTAATGTTCTAATCTACAAGGTTCAAGGTGCAGTCAACTTTTTCTCTTGAATTGACTTAGTATGTTCTAGTTACTCTGGAGAGCATTTAACAGCACTGCTTCAAAGTAACAGGACTCCAAACAAAGCCTTTTTCTAAGAACTGTGCGTTTAATTGGCCTTATTTTTAAGTGTCACACTTCTGACTCATGCATCCCTTCACAAGCAATCTATTTAACTGCTCTGGTTTCTTCAGGACAGGAGCTTGTAAAAATACAGGTAAAAGGTAATGCAGCTGTTCGCACAACTCCCTCAGAAGTGTGGCCCGATTTTGCAGGAAATTAAGACTTACTAGCATTGTATCAACAAAACCAAAGACCCTCTTAACAAAGAGGGTCTCCAAACAGTGGCTTGAAGTAGTGCACTATTATTGCATTCACTTGTACAAAAGGCAGTTTTCTCCATCTTGCAGCACAACAGGTGTTTGGGAATGCATCAATTATTAATTATTTGCCTCATTTTGTTTGAATTCTTGTATATATGCATCAAGAGACACTTCATACAACACCTTTCAAGCTGCACAATTTCCTGTCTCAGCTAAACAGATAGGACTTAATTAAGGTAGGCTGAAACGTATGCAGAGCACAGTCTGAAGCAGCATGTCTAGACAAGGAAAGGCTGTTTAAAAAGGATGGTTCGACAAGGAGAAAGCAAGATTAGCCGAGTTGATATACGGAAGCACCTGCAAATCCCCATGGGCGGCACAGCGCAACAATCAGCAAACCCACTGACTCAATAATGGAGCTCCATGATGTATGTCAGGGTGATGTCATCAAGAGGATCTTAAGTGTTACTCATTCTGCAACAGAAAGCCACTGCGGATTCTTGCATATATTCACATACATTTGTAGTGAATGTTTGGACATGCTGGCCAGAATTCCGGCAGTGCAGCTAAGGACAGATTGGAGTTGGTGCAACCAATCATTGTAATCCCGAGATTTCTACAGTGCCCAACGAAAGCCACACCACAGGGACCAGTTTATTCACAGGCGCTCAGTCAAAGGAAAATCGATGGGCAAAAATGGTTTGGTTCCAGGTCAAGATCCAAAAGTCAGACAGAGAGACAGCATGGCGGCTACGGTGGGTGATGTTAGGGATTGGAATGGAAATAGAGATAAGAGGAAGAAGGGAGGTCAGGATAGGATCTGTGAAAAAGGAATTTTTTGAGGAACCAAAACTTACACAGGTCGGCAAATATGGAATGCAGTAATCAAAGTGCGTCAGTAAGAACAAATGGATGGCAGATTACATCACATGATCAATATCTGACGTAGCTGATGAAAAGCAGGACCTGAAGAGTAAGTTCACATTATCTATCACAGAAACCGTAGTTCCCTGTCCAGAAGTACACCCAGGTTACAGATAATAAATCGTTATATTTAATCACATCCAATTTTAGTTAGATTTAATGACAATGAATGGCTCATTTTAAACAATGTTACATTTGACTTTCTTTCTGTTAAATGCAATAAATATCATAACGAAGCAAGAAATCCTTATTAGCACAAAGCAAATGACTACCCTTTACAGCAACAATGCATACAAAACAGTAAACAAATGCATAATGTCAATAAATAACTGATGGAATTTTATAAACAGCATAACTGCATAAATAATGCAATATTAAGAGTAGTACACAACATTACTCAGCATTACGTTAGCCATTTACCCGGCGGCACTTTATTTTACCTCGCCTAAATTCTGTATCCAGCCAGTCATTCAATTCAATCAATTTAAGGTAACATTTGACTCTGGCTCACCTGTGGCCTATCATGCATAAACAATATGGTACCCCATATTGGGGGAAAAACAGAGTGTTGCGAGCTCTGCACATCCTTCTGGAAAAACTTATATCATATCCAGGCGAACATGTGGATACGAGCGACAAGGAAACTGAGAATTTGGCGCAAGCAGCGATTCGTTTCAAACGTATTTGCAGCAGTTCCTCTGGCAAAGCACAATTCGTCATAAAAACAGTTTCTCGAACATTCTCATATGTATATAAGAAAACTTGTCTGATAGCATAATTTCTCTCACGCAAAACAACTCTGGCATGTAGTGTTCGTTACTCATTGATTACTTATTTATTGGAAAATCACTATGCGTAGTTTGCAGCGCTCTATTCTCCCCTAGTCTGTGGCAGCCATACAATTTACACTTACCGGCAGCAGGCGAGCCAAAGTCAAATTTTACCGAAACTCAATATAAACGATAGTAAAATCGAACTCGAAACTTACCCTGATGCTAAAGAGCAGGTATATTTATATAAATCCTAGAACAGTTGCGATCGATCCGATTATCGTCAAATAATAGTTGCAAACACAGACAATAGAAATCCGTTATCCGGGCGAGAGACACTCCTACACGCCAACTAAACGTAGCCTTCAAAAAATGCCGTCCGTGTAAATTTCCACTAACTAATCTCGTTTTGAGCTCAATACGAATTGTGTCTAATATGAAAGCGCATCATTTATACATTGTTCTATTGTCCGCTGTGATTCTCCAACTAATTTCAAAACATGATCGCTACTTTTAACCTTCTTTCACTAGAACAGTTCTCCGAAAATCGTACAACGTAACATTACTTTGGCCCATATTTCGTTGTTTACACGTTTCTTGGGTTTAAAAAATTAGGCTAAATATATCACCGGATGTGACGTCAAATGTTGTCGGTGGTAAAAGACGGGAGAGCCAGCTCAGATTAAATAAACATTGACCACCCAGCGAATGATAACTAAATGCCACAGACCATTATGGTTATACCGTCATCGAAACAACGAACTCCACTCGTGGGTAAGGGGCCAAACTGGCTTCTCCTGACTAGGCAGGGTTGATCCCAAATCCCAGCTGAGCCACTGTCTACTCACTATGACCTCCGTACCAATTACTGCTTAAGTGTAAACCTATTACGTATAGACATTTAATATGTAGGTATAATATAGGCCTATATAGGTAGGCCTATGTATATCGTTACCCATTACTTGCGTCCAGCGGAGGAGCACCATGATGCGCGTACTTTGCTAAACCGCGTCACGTGCTATGCAATATGGAAAACGAGTTGCAACTAGCCATGTAAAATACTCTTGGGCGTAGAATTACCCTTGGTAATGCGCGAGGTAAACTCAGGGTGGTTCAGATAGTCGGATCACCCGATGAGAACTTGAAGCCTGCCAACGGTATACTGACCAGCCGAGCCCTTGTCCTCCTCAGGAGCGTTGCCTCCATGGAGCATGATGGAGGTCCTGCTCTCCAAACTAATTTCAAAACATGATCGCAACGTTGAGGTCTTCACCCTGGGCAGAAGCCTCACTAAACTACCCCGGTCGGATTAAATTACCGACAAGCTGTGTCTAGTCCCGCGACGTGGACGCACCTGCTGGGAATTACCCGTGTATACGCAGTTATACAATAATGTACCCTGGCTATGAAGAGAGGATAGGACCCACGACATTTTGGCCGCGGGCCCAAGTGGATCCTAATCGACCGCCTTCTGGTTTACTAAGCTATGAAGATGCTTTCCACTTCGGAGGGTCTCCGCCTCTGAACCCATGGTCGGAATTTTACCTCTGGAGCCCTTTTGAAATGACACCGAACTGAAATGACACCAAACTGAAATGACAAACTGGCTTACGGAATTGGTTTTATGTAGCGCCGATGTAAAGCTAGTCTCCCTGTGGTTTTTGTGTGGCGCTGAAAAATTTCGAAGATATATCCTACATTTAAATTACATTACGTTGGTGCTTGGCACACGTACCCATTTTCAGTTGCTCTCCCTAAACTTCCGGATCCACCACCGATGACTACGCATTCCTGCATAATTGAAATAATAATGGACCATGAGAAAGGAAACATCAAAAGACTGGAGGCCTTCGAAATGTGGCTTTGGCGCAGGATGGAGAAGTTAGTTGGACGAAGCACTTAACAAACGAAGAGGTGCTGAAAACAGTTTGGGAAGAAAGATCTATGATAGCTACAATAAAGAGGCGACAGCGAAAATGGATTGGTTACATACTGAGAGGGGACTCACTCTTGAGAACCGTAATTGAGGCAGAATGGAGGGAAGGAGGACAAGAGGAAGACCTAGACAGATGCTGCTGGATTGGATGATGATGGACGGATACAGCAGGTTGAAAGAAGAAGCTCAGCACCTAGAGGAGTGGCGTCATCGAACGTTACAACCTGCCTGAGGGCAAAGAACCAGAAGAAGAAGAATTAAGCGAGGAGGAGAAAGTGAATATTGACCTGCATTTGATAGGACCTACTACAACGAAAGACAATATTCCGTGTGAAAGCCGTGTCAACAGCCCTTTGTTAAGGCGCTTACTTAATTATCAGCTAATATTGAAACTGTGTACTGACATGATTTAGGCAAAATATAGGCACCCACGCATAGATTAGTATTGTACACTTCGGCCTATAGTGGGCCTACTCAATTCTCATTTCCATACCTGTATTTAAACAACGGATGTCACCGTTTCAACAAGACATCGCGTGATTCAATGCTGCTTGACTCCATGTAAAATCCCCGTGCCT
Source organism: Norana najaformis (assembly GCA_964023275.1). NCBI lineage: Eukaryota > Metazoa > Annelida > Clitellata > Crassiclitellata > Hormogastridae > Norana > Norana najaformis. Next base: position 9,664,912 of record OZ029920.1, read on the forward strand.
TCTTTCATGCCGTCATACCCATGGGTGACAGGATGTCACTTGGGGATAGCTTAATGAACTGCTCCACGTCTTCGCGCCTTGAGTCTTCGCCGTATAGCGACGCTTTCTTTCTCACAGCGTCATCATATCATCGTACAGCTGAATTACTGCGCCTTAGAATACAATTGCATTCGGCATCATCATCATCATCGTCATCATCATCATCGTCATCACCACCACCACCACCACCATCACCAACGGTCTGTACTTTAAAAAGTTGTCCAGCAATGATTAACACGAATGTAAGCCAGGGTAATGACTATAATAGGTTCAGAGAGAGAGAGAGAGAGAGAGAGAGAGAGAGAGAGAGAGAGAGAGAGAGAGAGAGAGAGAGAGAGAGAGAGAGAGAGAGAGAGAGAGAGAGAGAGAGAGATGAATAGCCAGGGAAGCGTGCAGAGGCGTATGCAACCAATGACTCAAGTAGACCTGTAGTCATCTACGACAACAAAGCAAACCTCTGCCTGCGTATATGAAAGGATTTATGCGTGAATAGTGCAGACCAGAGTGCTAGTTGTAGAAGGTTGGGGGAAAACTGTTTCCGACCTCATCCCACTGAATAGGGCCTATACATTTTCTTCAAGCAGTTTGATCCTGCCAATAGGAGTTGTCTTTCCCATGCTGCCAACAACTTACACCTTTATAACAAGTAAAATATGCTCCCATGTGGAACATAGGGGATGCGCTTATTTCCTGGATCGTCGGCCCTTGAGCCGGCAATGGACGAATCCCAAGGTCCTGGACATGGGACCAGCGCTTCGCAGGACTTGCGTTTACTTCCAGGCTACGCCGATACCAAATTCTACAGCATGGTGACAGAGAGAACTTGACAATGGTCGCTGCATGGAGTCTCCTCAGCAGGCTAGAACCGGTAGCCGTTGGATAACAAAACAATCTCAATACCGTTTTGACCATCGTGTCGCTAACACACTGACACGGACTATGTATTCGACAGTTTGAGCTTATTCTGACCGGAAGAGTGAACTTCAAATAGATTACCGCATAGAAATAATCCCACAGTGGTCTTGGTATCTGAAGACATCTATTAAAAGTCTGTGTGTAAACTGATTTTAGAACTTCTATAGCGCCACAGTTCGCAAGACACCTATCACTTTGTGCTCCAATGACCATCGACAAATCCGGTCGATCCCAGAATTCATTCTAAACAACCGTCGAGAACTGTCATTAAATTTTACAAGGCAGCCATTCCCATGCGCACCTGCTCAGTCATTCTAGACCCATCCTACAGCATTATAAGAGTTCAGTTGTCTGGTGTTTTGCATGCACAACGAGGCCATTCAGCAGCTTGTAATCCAGGGATTCATTCCACCCGTCGCATCAGACTCATCCGTTGGAACGTAGAAGCCTCCAACAATTTATAATTTGGGGGTCTGCATTACAGTAACAACGCTATCTGATTCCTGCCTGTAAATGATTCAATTCGCCTGGAATTCCAGATTATTCAGGCCGGCATTAAATTACTCATATGATTTCCCATTTCTGGGAAGCCCGTGGATCAGCCTGCTACGGCCAACTTATTGGAATAATGGCGTTCTAGAAATAGTACTATGGCCCAGTGCAACGCAGCGTCGCGGTGTAGACGTTGAACGGAGTATGGAACGCCGTCATTGCAATAATATGCCTACAGCTGTACACACGTGAATGGTCGGCGTCGGGAATCGAAGACAAGATTGATATTTAGGTGATGAAGGACATTCGCCAGCAGCATTAGTCCAACACAACAGTTGGTATGCAGAGTTCTCACCGCGTAAGATGAAGAGAAAACCAGCAGCCGATTACTTCGAGGGCAGCCATGAGTATAGTTTTAATGACTGCATTTGCTTAGTTTCGGCATATGAGGGTGGATGGTCAGACTTCTCCCTAACCATTTAGTCTTCCCGCCGGCAGTGTACCCTAGGTGTTAGCGACTCCATTTTCCTTGGTGACGAAGAATCTTCTGAGATGAGCTTCGAATACTGTGGTGCCTCGCTGTCTATCTTTCTGTCGTCTCTGTCTGTCTATGTTTGTGTTTGTGTGTTAGTCGTAGAATTCGAGGGCTCTGGCGTGGCGTACTACCGCGTAAGCCAAGTCGTAGATTTTGTGTTAGTCGTAGGGCCCCATGGGGCCTCTGGCGTGACGTAAAACCCCTTAAGCTTCTGGGGTTTGTTGGGTCACTGGCGCGGCGTAAAACCCCGTAAACCCTAGTCGTAGATTTTATGTTGCGTTTTTGTCGTCTTGTGCCCGGGGGAGACTGAGGAAGGAGAACGGAGGGAAGGATGGCGAAGAGTTTCGGGAAACGGAGGCAAGAGCTGGAAGACTGCCACCGAACAGCAACAACAAATTAAATATGACAATGTCATGTAACACTGTATTAATTCTAATAAAACTTAATTGATTAATATTAACGTTTTAAAGAAACTTTTCAATATATAGACTCTTGAAAAAATTTAAAATGTTTACTTACTGAAACAATCAAAGAGCTAATTATTATAATATAGTATAGGCACATTAGAATGATGAGTTTTTGATCGCATGTGGACATAAATTTTTAATTGCAAAGACAGACAATACAGTGCTAGTAGGCTGTACACCAAGATTATTGCCTAATGCGTTCTATAAGAACAAAAAGAATCTTACAAAATCATGTTCGGTTCCATTCCCGCCTTATTTTTTAATAGTCCTACTTTCACACTGATTTGCAAATTTCACATCATATAATTACAACATCTAATTAGGCCTAAAGTCTGCCATTTTGGTAACTGCAGCCAATATTGGCCTACATTGTCTTAACTTTTATAGTTCTTCTCTATTGTAGCAACGTAAACTCTTGGTTTCTTCAGTCCATAACAATAAGGGAGGCCTATGTCGTTCATTAATTCGAGTATTAGACCTAAAGCAGGCCTGGATTAAGGCTATTGTGGCTTCTAATTACAAAGTAATGTGGGCCTCCCACCTTCCCATCCGCGGAGCGACTCCTCAACGGTGGAGGCGTTTGGGGGCGTGTTGAGCCCCAGGCGGTGATCTTGGGCAAAGCCCCAGCCGCCAAGCTTTTCCATGTGCTTACACGTTAAGTTCGTAACTTGAGCTTTCTGGAGGTTACCTTGATCAGGATTACTGTGCTGGATTAGTCACTAAGCCTCATGCTCAAAATATTGCCGGGTCCCAGGTTCCAGTGGCACCCATATGATCGACGCCTCTGGATTTGAACCTGCGAACTTAGGCTTGACATTTCAGCACTCTAACCACTGTAGCTCGCTGGGTCCCCTTAGGTATCTCACCGCGCAAAGTAACTAAAATGAAATTAATTGTGAGAGTTTGGTTATTTTTCTACATTTTTATAGATGGCATCAACTAGTCTATTTTTCAAGTGTATATATTAAATTGAAAGGTTTAGTTTCCTAATACGTTGACTGCATCTCTTGGGCAGTGTTGGTGAAAAATCTCACTCGATCAAAATGAGCAGGGTCGAGGCCATACGATCGCTATAGAAAAACGTGTAAATCTACATTTGTCTATGTAACAATTTTCTAAATACTTAATTAGAATGGTCTCTATTCTACTGCATAGATAGTATCAAAATGGTTTTTTATTGCTTACATTGTACCTATTGGTTTATTTTCTAAGAGAATAGGCTGCCTCTGTTGATTTATTTTAGATGCCGTCGGCGCGCCATCGGCCTGGCCGTGATAGAACCAGCAGCTGTGTAGATGAGAAGTTAAGGGTCTAGTTTCAGCGGCTGATCCAGCGCTGACTCTGGTTATTAAAACAGATCAGTAGATACAGGATGCCTCACGCAAGTTCTCTTCCACGCAAGACTCAGCAATGAGCAAGACAAGGAGGAGGAGGAGAAGGAGGAGAAGGAGTAGGAGAAGGAGAGAAGGAAGCGGAGGAGGACGGAAAGGCAGGGAAAGAGTAGGAGGGAAGGAGAAGGGTGTAAATTTCCAAACTTTCTCTGGCTCCAGGCGCGCACGCATGCACTTTGCCTCAGACTTAGACGACGGATGCAAGAGATACACAGACACACATATACAGATACATAAACACGCAATGAAACTCATAGAGAGACAGATAGGCCTACACGTAGATAGAGAGAGACAGAGAGACAGAAAAGAGGTTGAGAGTTCTACTTCCTACGAAGCAGTAGGCCTATATAAGCATAGACCTTGTTATTTCATTCTATCTCGAAAGAATCTGGAAGTTTGAGAGCAACGAAAGTCGTACACAATAGGCTGAGTTAATTAGAATCGAAGCGAACCTAAAAGCGATAAGAAAGGTAAGTTAAATTAATTAACTGCCCCGCTATGTTTCGTCTGTTTGCAGAAACAATGCTCTGTCTGTCTGTCTGTCTGTCTGTCTGTCTGTCTGTCTGTCTGTCTGTCTGTCTGTCTGTCTGTCTGTCTGTCTGTCTGTCTGTCTGTCTGTCTGTCTGTCTGTCTGTCTGTCTGTCTGTCTGTCTGTCTGTCTGTCTGTCTGTCTGTCTGTCTGTCTGTCTGTCTGTCTGTCTGTCTGTCTGTCTGTCTGTCTGTCTGTCTGTCTGTCTGTCTGTCTGTCTGTCTGTCTGTCTGTCTGTCTGTCTGTCTGTCTGTCTGTCTGTCTGTCTGTCTGTCTGTCTGTCTGTCTGTCTGTCTGTCTGTCTGTCTGTCTGTCTGTCTGTCTGTCTGTCTGTCTGTCTGTCTGTCTGTCTGTCCATGTTCGGAAGAACCCATACTGCGAACTCATCAACACTGTAACTCTTGCAATCTCTGTGCGCAGGTTTTTAACAACAGGTCACAGATTCTACTACTACTATCGTAACCGTAATCGTAATCGTAATTTCGAGATTTCTACAGCGCCCAACAAATGCCGCGCCGCGGGGACCAGCTTATTCACAGGCGCTCAGTCAAAACAAAATCGATAGGCAAAAGGGTTCGGTTCCAGGTCAAGATCCAAAAGTCAGACGGAAAGACATCGTGGCAGCTATGGGTGGTGGTGTTTGGAGTTGGAGAGGAGAGAGATAAGAGGAAGGGGTGTCAGGATAGGGTCTGTGAAATAGGAATGTTTTCAGTTTTGAGTGAAAAGCTGAAGCAGAAATTGCAAGCGGTGGAGCATCGGTGAGTTTGTGATGGGTCAGAAAACTGTCGCAGTTCTGGGGGGAGTTTATTCCAGAATGGTGGGGCAGCTATGGCTATGGAGCGATTACCAAATTTTAAGGATGAGGTGACGGGAGGGCGGAGAAGTGTTAGGGCAGAAGAGGAGCGGGTTGTCTACTACAACTACTACAACCACTACTACTGCTACTAGTACTACCACTACTACTACTACTTTTCTTCTGTATTTATTAAGCGCCTCTACCTGATGACAAAGCATTAATCAATAGCCCTGAGCAATTTTGCGTAAAGGACTTGCTGGATTTGAACTCGAACACTGCGTTACCAGGCAAATGCTCAAACCAATAGGCTACCGTGTCACACAGAGTATGTTATAGTTGGGTGCACAATGCATACGTCATGTTGATGTATGCGTAATTGCCTGAGTGTATGCGTTCTGTATACTGGTGCGAATAGGGAGATAAGGAGATGTGAGTGAAGGTTTAAGGCACCACCGCCTGAGATACGGACCCATGGAAAGTCTTCGTCGGAACACCAATCACCCAGCATGGCTGAAGTCTAGTACAGATATTATCTTTCTCGGCGTTGCGGATAGCCGTATATTATCCACTATAAAATGCTTTGGCTTGTCTGGAAGCCTACTGCGTGGGGTTGAAACACAGGCTGGACAATAAATCTAATCGTGTTGTTGTCTGTCTGTAAAACGTTCTGTGAATAGTCTATGCAGCCTGTACGAGGGTTTAATGTAGTTTGTTCCACATGTGTACTTCTTTCTTGTAATACTTATTCGGCCTCAGACAGAGTCAACGTAGCACTATTTCTGTCTCTTTCTTTCTTTTTTTCTTTCTTTTTTCTCTCTCTGTCTCTGTCTCTCTGTCTGTCTCTCGATATCTCTCCTTCTATCTGGAACTAATCCATCCTAGGGAGGGGTCAGCTAAACGGATCCTTTCTCTCCACTTGTTTATGTTTCCAGGGCCCTCCTTCTTTAATTCGAGTAGTTTGAGGTCCTGTTGGATCATATCCCTCCTTCTCTTCCTCTGTCTTCCCCGTCCATGAATTTCTGCCTTCATAAATCATTTGATGTAGCTTTCTTCTTCTGCACGCTCCACATCACTACACCGTCTTAGTTTGGCCTCCCGTATTTTCCCAGTTACTCCAGTCATCTGCCTTATATATTCGATCCTCTTCCTGTCTTTCAATGATACTCCAAGTATCCATCTCAGCATTCTCATCTCAGTTCTCTCTAAGAGTTCCTCCTCTTTCCTACTCAATGTCTAGGCCTGCGCTCCGTAGATATCTTTACCAGACTTATCACTGTCTAGACAATTAGTACAAAGCATCACATGTATTGCTGATATCATTTAGACGATTCAGAAGCGGCTTCGAGAGGTTCAGAAAAGGCGTTATACAAACTGAAGAGATTTTATGTATAAACAAACGAAAGACGTTAAGAGTCATTACAATCAATGGCAGATTTATTGGGCTTAGGGCTACCCGAAGAAGGGGCCAGAGGGGCCGTTGGGCCAGGCCACAACCTCTATTAGATTGCTCATTTTCTAGATTCAGAGTAAGTACAAAAATGGACTGACTGTTTACAGGGCTTCTAACCCTGGAGATCATCGTGCAGGCTTACTTTTCCCCAGATCCCAAAGCTGCTTCGCATTCTGACTTCAGCTCATGGACCTGTCCTGATTATGAAATGTGAAATTTGAACCTTAGTCTTTGTTACAGTTGGACCATTTATTTGCAAATGATAAGCAATCGTTTGATGGTAGATTCGGTCCAAGTTACATTCCATGACCTCTCTAAGACCTCTTAGCATTGACCTCTATGTATCTAGGAATGTTAGTGTCCGAATATTGTTTAAACGTGTCTCGGTCTTCCTGTTCTTCGTTTCATGTACCTCTGTCTGAATGTATGTATGTATGTATGTATGTATGCATTTGTGTATTTATGTATGTTTATTATGTGTATATATACATGTATGTATGCATATACATACAAGCAAATATCAGTACAGTTCTTTGCCTGGTCGTCGGCTGTGCACCCATCCGCTCTCAGCCGTCTGTTTTCCAGACAAGCGATTTCCCATAACACGTCTATCAACACATGCCACTATCTTCTAGTCATCATATGCTGCAGCGTCTAGGAAACGCTAGTATCCGCAGCCTGACTGGTCCAGAGGAATCTCTGTTTTCCGAGAGGTACATCTCTCTTTATCTACTCATCACTATTTTGCCTTACCAGCAGCAGCGTGTATTCATCAATCACAGGAACGCAGCCACCTTGAGCTTGAATCGGGTTTACAGGAAAGTAGTCTAATTCAGTTCGGTTGGAGTAGGCCAAACTGAAAAAGAGTTTGATACAGGTTAGAAAATGGCTGTTACAGTTAACTTGATTATACTTAGGCTCATTATTTAGTTTTTGATCGAGCGCCTGCAGATGAATTTAGTTTTTGGGGCTCGTATTAAATACAAGTTTGCAAATTAGACTACGATTGCCATTAAGTTCATGTTCGGACTTCGGAAATGCACTGAAACCTTTTTATGAAGCTTTTTTGGTAGCCATATCGAAAATTAAATTCAGTATAAATACTTTTTAAACCTTACCGCTAGGTTTCATCACAAGCGTGAGACTTCAGAAGTGATGGCGTTTAATATTTGCTATGTTACAAGTGTCAATTGTATTGTGTTGCCGTTCACACTTATTCTTAAACTGTTTTGTTTTTACATTAATTATAAAGTAGTAACAGACTCGAATGTTTGCAAATGGCTATGTAATGAAATTTTGGCCCATATGCAACTATAATTCGGGTCATTTAGGCCTATACGTTGTTATAAAGCTAACTATTAAGAAAAAATGCATTTATTCACCTTAAATTTCAAGTGTGTTTTCATTTTAGAGAAAAATAGCACCAAAACAGGCTTCTGCATGCTACGGAATTTACAATGGCCAACAGAAAACTACCGTAAGTCTCGGGGTTCTCATGCTGGAGTAGTTTGTTCTGTAGAAGCGCTATAAAAGTTATCAAATAGAATACAATGCAATACAGTAAGTCAATGTCTTATAAAACTAGACGAAGTTCGATTGAATCTCGTCTGCTGAAACACCAGTCAGTTTTGAATTAAGTTTAAATCATGTGCTTCACCCTTCGTGTGTAGTTGCTGTAAAACGAATGCATGTCTTATGCATATATTCGCTATGATGTGTCATAACGAAGTTGATTAGCGTCGCCCTCCTCCTTTATCCAGGCTTGGGACTGGCACCACCCGAGTACAGTAGGGGTGGAATGTTGATTCACACTTCGTCACATTTCGTCTAATTACGTCACATTAAATCACGTTGGGTTAAGTTATGTCACATGAGACCTACGTAACTTTTCATTCAATGTGTAACGATTGGCTAAACCAGGTCACATGCGTCATGTTTGGTTCAATTACGTCATATTCTTCTTGTTCTTGTTCTTTTTCTTCTTGTTCTTCTTCTTTGAGGTCATGGGTTCATGGCCCGCTGATGTCGATCGCTTGCTTAACTGTAGATCTTCACTGTGCTCTGTCCTGTGCCTTCAGACTCAACCTTTGGATCTTGACCTGGAACCGAACCCTTTTGCCTATCGATTTTGTCTTGACTAAGCGCCTGTGCATAAGCAAGTCCCCTTGACGTGGCTTTCGTTGGGCGCTGTAGAAACCTCGAAATTACGATTACGATTACGATTACCTGTGCACATCCGTTCCGCACCTGTCCATGACGTCATCCAGTCATTTTCCGCTCGGCCTACCTCTAATCCCTTCGCCATCCATCATTCCAAACACCACTTGTTTGACCAACCTGGTGTTATCCTTTCCGGAGATGTGTCCAAAGAGATTTAGTTTCCTTTCCATTACTTGCTGCACGATGTTTCTTGCGCAACCCGTGCACTGGTTTTCGCACCTCAGTGTTTGTTGACTTCTGTTGCCATCTGATGTGAGATATCCTTCTGTTACATCTCATCTCAGATGTCAGTAATCGATCCTTGTTTTGTCTGTGCGGCGTCCAAATTCCACTTGCATACAGCAACACACTGATTATACATGTTTGGATAATTTTTATCTTGGTGTGCATTCTAATATCCCTGCTCCTCCAGGTGAAAGTTCTTGAAACCCGCCATTGCTTTTCGCTTGCTTTTGCTGTAATTCTGTTTACCACTTTGATACCGTCATTATTTTATGTCAGCGGCTTCCCAAATAAACAAATTTGCCCACATTTTCTATCTTTTCCCCACCTACAGTACTTTCTGGGATCTCGTTCTCCTCAGCACCAAATCAACTTTGTCTTACTCATGTTAATTTTGAATCCAGCATCCTTTCCTTCTGTGTATAGAATTTCCACATTTTTCTGAATGATTTTTCTTTGTTCGGCAATCAGGTCTGTGTCATCTGCAAACCTTAGGTTGTTGACTTTGATTCCATGGACTGTGTGATTCCATCATTGCTACCATACATTTCGAAGCATTTAATTAAATTTCGTAACGCTTACATGAATATGTCAAATTAATAATAATAATGATAATAATAATAATAATAATAATAATAACAACAACAATAACAATAACAACAACAATAACAATAACAACAACAACAATAATAATAATAATAATATTAAGCTTAATTCTTGCAACAACAGCTTAAATCTAATAATAATAACAACAACAATAATAATAATAATAATTGTTATTATTATTATTGTTGTTATCTGAACACTTCTTTAGCGCCTCTGTAATCATGCTCAGAGCATCAGTCGAACGTCGTTACTAAGCAAAATCGTCGTCCAAGCCAAATTCCAGGGTTAGTCCGATCGAAAGTGGATCCAAAAAGACACGGAAGCAGCATACGGAGGAAATTATCCCAGGAAAAGATAAGATTATAGACGAGATGAGAAGGCCAAAACAGACTGCAGAGCGAGCATTTGCAGGAAGAGAGCTACAAAGTCTAAGATCAGCGACAGAAAAAGCACACCTGTGGAGAGCTGTCTGTCAACGCAATCGTCAGATGAAGACATTCAGAAGACCTGGTCGAATAGAAGCAGGTCTTGTGAATCAGCGTAGAGTGAAGGTAGTAAGATTGGCTGAAGTGCAGTCATTGGGTCACGCTATGCAGCACGATATCAGAATAAATTATATACAATCTCTTCTTCTTCCTCTTCTTCTTCTTCCTCTTCTTCTTCTTTCTCTTCCGCTTCTTCTTCTTCCTCTTCTTCTTCTTCTTCTTCTTCTTCTTCTTCTTCTTCTTCTTCGTCTTCTCTTTCTTTTTTCTTCATCTTCTTCGTCTTCTCTATTTTGCTTCTTTTTTTCTTCTTTTTTTCTCTTCCTCTTTCTCTCCTCTTCCTCCTCCTCCCCCTCTTTCTCCTCTTCTTCTTCTTATTATTATTATTATTATTATTATTATTATTATTATTATTATTATTATTATTATTATTGTTACTGTTATTAGATTTTGCGAGCACAAGTTAATATAACTGAATACTATGTACTAATTCTTTGTGCCTGGGCGTGTTGTTGAGCGCAGTAAGGAAGTGCAGGAGATATTCGACCGTTACATTAAGAACAACGTGCGTCGACTGAAGCGAGACGAAGCGATTGCTATGTTGCAAAAGGAGTTCGACTTCACTGAGGAACAGGCGGCGTCAATGTTCGAAACATTCGACAAAGACAAGAACGGAATCATGAGCATCTGGGAATTCCAACAGTTCTACGCTTGTGTCGGCAAAAGGTCAGTCGAAACTTAGGTCGTTCAAATGATTCTGTGAAATCCGTTGGGACAGCGTCGAGAGCACCGCATAGACAGTGGCTTTGAACACAGGTAGAGCAGCCTGGCTAGTCGTACATGACAGCTGAGATAATAAAAATGACAAATGAACGTTCTTCTGCATGTTTTCGAGTAGTTCACAGGTGGGACTATAAGGTCGTTCTCACAAGGATCCAGAAATACTTGTAATAAAGACAGACTATTCTTTGCTGCCGCAAATTTTAGACTTATCTGAAAATAGCACCAGTTGCAAAGGCAATAGATAAAGAAAACCAACAATTTTTAAGCCCAAATCAAATTCCTGTTTTTATATTCATCATATCAGTTTAATTCACATTTGAACGCCAATCCTCTGACAAGCCGTTACGAGGGGAATAAAGAAGGCTTAGTACAGGTTTTAGACTTCGTTAGAAAGGAACCTTTGTCCAGTAAGACAGCAGGAAGAAGACGAACGCGAAAAACAAGAAGAAGAAGAAGAAGGTCAGCCCATTGGCACCACTCTATGTGACAGACTATAATTGTATTTGTTAATTATTTTTGGTTGTCAATAAAATCTCTCTCTCTCTCTCTCTCTCAAAGAAGAAGAAAAAGAAGAAAAAAGAAGAAAAAGAAGAAGAAGAAGAGAAAGAAGAACGCATAACATTACCTTACATTACATTAAAATATCTTAAAGTACTTTATCTTACCTCATCTAACCTTGCCTTACCTGATCTTACTTTACCAGCTAGCCTAACGATAGAACATGGTAGGAGTTCCTGAGTCTTGTTGACTCGCATTGTTTCCATCTTCCAGTGCATCCGACATGGTGGCCAAGTTCAGGGCCCTGGACAAGGACGGAAGCGGGAAACTGGACGTAGCGGAAGCGACTGAAGGACTGAAGGAGAACAACTTGGGAGAAAAGGAAATCGAATTCTTCATAAAGTCCTCGATTGGTGACGATGGATTGATAGACGTCGGACAGTTCGCCTCCCTGCTCTTCAAGCTCAAAGTATACGACGAAAAGAAAAAGAAATAATAGCATTTTTCAACTAAATAAGCTTATATAAATATATTAACAAAACGAGAACATACGACAACCTTTCTCATGCTTTGTATGCTTTCACTCTATTGACGGTTTGCATAAGCTGGAGAGTTTCGAGTAAGTCAAACATATCGCATAGCCTCATTGCTGTTGTTGTTCTTATTATTATCATTATTATTGTTGTTATTATTATTATTATTGAAGTGTAAGAGTAGTTATTAGTAGTTATTATGTAGTTAAGAGTAGGCATGATAGAGCTGCATTGTTATCGTATTCGTCGTCAATGTCATCTAATTAATCTTCACTAGAACCAACAGTTCATTGTCGGTGGACTAATGACTTTCTGCTTCAACACCTCGAACTAAAAGTTGAGCTTTTGAATGCCGTTGCTTTTCGCAGTACCTTCTCCGGATGAGACGTAGCCGTTCCAGCTGTTGTTAATAGTTTCCGCGGACAATTTTTTCTTCTGAAGGGGTACAGTGACCTAAAATAAATACTAGCACTACTACTGGTGCTCTGCTACTGCTGCTGCTGCTGCTGTTGCTACTACTATTACTACTACCACTACTACTATCACTACCATCACCATCTACTATAATTAATATTACTACTTACCCTTTCTAATTTTGCTACTTAGCTTCGATTTAGACTAACCTAGTATTTTTTGTTAGCTTAGTTTTCCGAACACTTAATCTAGTGCCTTTTAGTACCTAACAAAAACGAGTAATTAAGAACATGTAAATAGGGTTAGGTGAGACTATGTATGTTAGGCATACTCTAAGTTTAATTAAGATCGACGTGCATGCCGAAAACCAGAGAATTTCTACTAATGACCTTTTGTTTTAGAATAAGGCAATAAATGTGTTCCAAAATTGCAAAAAGAGGCGCGTCGTAACTTCAATAAGCAACTAACTTGCCTCATGAATATTGGACTATAGTCGCACGGCAAGAGTGTACAAAGTTCAGTCCTGTTAGTTTAGGCCTACATATAGGCCTAAATCTCATGTGTCGTGGGACAGTTTAATCTTAGTTTCTGTTAAGTGGCTTTGTTAGCTGACGGTTTAAGTTTGAACAGACTTACAGAAGGTTCAGCACTAGTTCAGCTTGCATGAACAAATAGTCTGGTGAAAAACATCTATTTTCCGCGAAACCAGGTAAACAGTGGACTAAAGTTAATCAGAATCAGTCGTGACGTTGGAAGTTCAGTGTTGGTCGACAGAGACGCGAATGTTAATCTGCTCTAAGATTAAAGTATCAGGCATGCGTGGCTGCCGCTTGTCATGCATGAGCTCTTCGAGTTTAACCAAAACATAGAGTTTTACGCCTACGATTCCTCGCTCAGCCGATGGACACATGGCGTGTTAATAAATGTCTTACTTATTTTCTTACTTAGAATTTAATTCTTTTCCTCTACATTTGCAGTCACTCAAATATTCATGTACTTTAGGCGAAAATTATCTTTTTTATCAGAGGACCATCTAATTTAATATGAATTGTTCCTATTTCAAGCAATCCATCCCATAAGTGCACCTCACTTATTGGCTATATACTTGCGTTGTGATTTTTGCATTTTGCAATTGCACAATGACAGCGAAACTTCAGTGTGATAGCGAGCGATATATTGGCTGACGTTAAGCAGTTGTGCACTGGAGTCTCCCTCAAGGTCTTCCAGAGGAGTGAAGAGACTTAAACCAGCATACTTCCTGTTACACTCTAGGTCAAAGCGTCTCCAACCGATTGGCTCACGTGTCATACAATTTGTGGTCGTGACCGCTCGACCTTGGCGCATTTATTTTCTAGTTCCTAAGCAACACCACAATCTATTTGAAATTCAAAGTGTAATTAACAGTCGTCGAGTATTTGCTTAGATCTAATATTGGCCCATGCTGTCTATCTCTCTGCAGTCAAGTCCATAAAATTAATATTGAAGTCAACACTTACAAGTTCTAACAAAGAAGTCAATAAAAAGCTTAAAGTTAAAACAAGGAAGTCAACAGCAGATTTCAAACGAGTTACAGGTGTCGCCGTCACCAACCAACACAGTCACAACTTTGCTGGTTGTATGTTCTCCGATGCATCTACTGTATGTAGAGCCTAGACTGGCCTGGTTAGTTACATTGGTTAAAGCGTAAGTCAAGGCGTCTCTGCGCGTGAGGATGCTGGTTCGCATACTGGTTGTGGCTATACTGAAGAGATTTTAATCTCGGGCTAGCAGGGTCCGTATATGTGGACTTAACTGACGTGGCACTCATTCAAACAGGCAGCGGTGGTGAAGGATCTCACCCGATAAATTCACTGAAAATGAGCAGGATCGAGGCCATACGATCGCTATAGAAACACGTTTACATTTACACTTAGACCACGCATGCCTTGACCTATCTATTACGCCCCATGGTTCACTCTATACGCGGATTAAAGCCATTTATGTGTATATTCTTTTGAGAATTACAGCCATTCCTGACATTTGTACATACAGTAATTTAATGATATTCTCGCAAATGACTACTAATTCTTTGATAGTTCAGTAGAGAAATGGTACGCCTTGTTTTATTACTTATATTTTACAGTGCTTAGATAGAGCTTTTCAGACCTCATGGCTTCGCACTTCGAACAGGATAGCAAGACTAAGATGATCACTGTACCGGATCAATTATTAAGCCCGGGCAAAGTAACTCCACGATCAGGTGAATAAGAAATAAATAAATAAATAAATAAATAAATAAATCACGAGTTCCAGTCATTGTTTCAGCTAACTATTGACCGATGTAGAAGACGATTTATGTGGCCCCCATTGGACGCAGCTACTTAGAAAAGAATACTCCGAAAATTTTACGCTTTTGATTTAAGCCTATAGCTGGCAGTGAGGACGTTATTAACATAGTTTTTCATTTACCCAATATGGGTTTCTTCTTGCAACACTATGGGCGACTACTCAAGTTATAAAGTTTTTGCGAGAAGCACTATGTTTACTATTAATTAGCAACTTCTACAGGGCCGGCGTCTAACGCACAAGGCTTCAACCGATGGCACACCAAAATTAAGTCGTAATAGGGTCAATACCCAGAAGGTCATTCAACTGAGTCGTATAGATAGCCTGTGGTGGATAAGTTACCTGGAAAGGTAAATTTTGAGCTGAGACGGATGTGTCATAGGAGAGAGAGAGAGAGATTCAGCAGAAAGAACAGCAGCGGAAGAGAATTCCTAAATTTACGGCCTGCAACAGAAAAAGCTCCCTCACCAAGAACAGTTCTAATTGTCGGTACATGCAGAGAAAGGCAATCAGGTGACCTCTTGAATAGTTATAAGTCTGGTGAATAATGATTAAGTACTGTGATTGCCTACAATTTAGTGTTTTATGTACAATCAGTCAAAATTTTAGACATATATTTCGTTAAATGGGAAGCCAGTGCAAAGACTTAAGTACAGGGTTCATATGCTCGCATCTTGATGCATCAATTGTTGATAGAGAAAGTGAAAGTGAAACTCATATTCAATCTATTTTCCAGGATCAATCCGGTCGAAGTCGTTGAATTTCGACTAACTCGATCTAAGAGTTAACTAGATCTTACAGTTTCAGATGCATTTGATATATACAATTGTAATGTCACTGTTTCAGTCATCAATCTGGTGTCACTCAAGCTTAAAGTGACGCTAAAAGATTTTGGTTCTGAGCAAATAAAGGGAGTGGTTGGATGGAACGATAAACTATGTGTGGCAACAGATAGGTTTTTGGTCACCTTTGACAACTCGGATGATTTCAGTCGCAAGGCGGACACAGCCCTTCCACCAGAGATAAGTCAAGTGGTGACCATAGCAGCTGGTTCAGGTTCTGATACTTTATACATCTTATCCGACTGGATCTGGACTTTGAGTAGGGACTATAAACTTAGCAGATGGATTGAAGCGCCGAATGTTTCCGCAATATCCGTGTCTAAAGAGGGCAAAGTGCTTTTGACTGAAAATCCTGCAAATGGGAATGCCGCTCTTATAATGTACAACGAGGAGGGTGAAATTCATCGGAAGTTTGCTATGCCGCGTCAATACAAGGGAATGAAAATCTGTCAAGCTGAGTTATTTACTGATGACGTCATTGTCGTGAGTGTTTGTGGCCGAGGCATGAAGAGAGTGCTCATGATGAACGAAGATGGAATTGTGAAGCGCGTGTACGACTCATCAACACACGAGTCATTGATGCCTAATATGCAGAGCAAACGCAACACCTCCATGCACAACCAGTGTGAAATTCCTAACCAATTCATTACTTTAGGCGACGATGGTAGGGTCTTTGTTGCCGAAACCTATTCCCTGTATTCTAGTGATGGCTCCAGTTCATCATGTCAAGTATGTAAAGAGAAGATAATAGCACTGAATAAAAACTTCCAGCTGAACCAAATCCTCCTCCCAGACATGCGATCCAACTTCAAAAATTACACAAGAATTTACTTTTGCACAGAAGATTGGGTTGACCGACTGGTTGTCGCCTGCATGGAAATCAGTAGCAAAGATGATGCAAATTCCGAAGGACGCAACGAAGTATTAACGCCAGTAGTAAACGTCTACGAAGTAAGAGGTAAAATTGAAAGTGATACTGAAGATGAAAGTGAAACTGGAAGTGGAAATGAAGTACCTTAGATTTCAAGCGACATTTCAGTTGGCCTGTGCAAAGTTATTCTACAAAACAACTTTCTTACATTTCTTTTTCTGCCAAGAGGATTACGCTTAATTAAGGAATATTCACAATATTAGATAGTGAAGTATGTCATTTTATGCTTACTTTAGTTGATATTGTAATTTAGTTAAATGTATTATCAATATTTTAATTTAGTTAAAAGGATCATTCTTGTTTTATTTTTGCATGGTTTGGACCGTGCATTTGGGCTTAAATCAAGAACTCTAAGACGTAGTTTTTTCAATCACATTATGTTTTAGATAGAATTGCGCATGTGGTTTGATTTCTAATGCAAAATCGGGAGTTCTTAATTTTAAGGAGTTTGCTATTTGTCTTTAAGGAAAGGTTGTCCAGTTATTTGAAGTATTGCTGTTCTGTAGTTTGATTCAAAACAGAGCCTTTGATATTTACATTAGGTAGATTTTGTAAACTTTTTACTGATGGAATATAAGTGTCATTTCTGGAATAAAAAATGAATATGGCATTAATTGTCAGATGTAGATTTCAAACACATAAAGTCTACTATTTACCGAACATGCCACTTAATTTGAAGCCTATATCCAAAATTACATTATTTCTTGAAAATAAGTTCAGCCTACTTAGGCTTAAACTTTGGATCGAAGCAGAAAAAATTCGGAAAATTCACACTTTTTGCCTTTAGACAGCGAAACTCCTTTTACTCGCAAACGTTAATAATAAGTCTATTGTATATTCCAACGGCCAATTAGTTTAACTGCGTTGTTTGGTGTTTTGATGCCATAAATTGCGAACTTGAATTCTTTTTAAAATTCCAAATGTTTAATTGATATTTTCCGTTTTCATGCATTTGGAAATTTTGAAACACTGTGTTTCTTAGTAATTCATCGAGCTAATAAATATTAGTCGAATTGAATTTCTTCTGCACAAAGTTAAGTTTTGGAAAACCGCCTTCTTTCGAACACTATCTAACTTACGGCTATTGCTTAACCCATTTACTCACAACTCGACTGGATTGAATTGGCAGCAAACGATTGTTGATGTCGCTTCCAGTAAAATCGTAGTAAAGTCATCACGCCTACGATTCCTCGCTCAGCCGTTGGACACGTGGCGTGTTAACAAATGTCTTACTTACTTACATACTTCCTTACTTGTTTACTTATTTAATAAAGAGTCGTCAATCGTTGCAGCAGTCCAGAGTTTGACGAAAGCAATATCCGAAGGTTAACACTCTTCATAAAATCGCCACAAAACGAATGGAAACGACAAACTGATATGACGTATTTATATATGCTGGCGACACCTATAGTCAGTTGTCCATTTACAAATCGTTTGCTTTCCCAATAGGCCGGCGTAGGAACACGAGCAACCAGGCATAACGGTATTGATCGTCACACTTGGTTGCAGTCATGGCAATATTGTGGCTGTTGCATATGGCTGTCGCTACTACCGTATCTGTCCAAACGGACGCCACAGGTAAACACTCTGAACTTTCTACTACGGGCTGTATAACACTTGTCTTATAAATAATACAATGTAACGATTTGTAATTAAGTCGGACTTTGGCGTAGATGTAGGCTCTTGTAAACGTGAGCAACATCTTGTGGTAGCCTAGGACTCGTGTCCAAACCGTACAGTCATCTGCTAAAGACGAGAGGCACAGAATAACAGGTAAATTTAGCACATTGTCTACATGTAGCCCTGTGTCTAAACCGTACGTTCATCGACTACAACCGAGAAGCGCAGAATTACAGGCAAATTTAGTACTAATTTAGCAGGCCTAGTGTACATGTAGGCCTGCTAGTCATCAGTGTCGATAACATTCGCTTGTGAGATAAACGAGACCTGGTAGGCCTACGTCTCAACTACGAGTCAGTAGGCCTACTGTCGGTGCTCATTTAGACCGTATGTATAGAAGTGTCCATGTAGACCACGCACTATGTCAGTTTATGAGCCTATATAGGTCTGCTTGATCAGGTAACCGTATGCCAGAACATTTACACAGATATAGACAACACAACTCAATGCAGAACAATACTATAATTTGAAGATGCCCTCCTTACAAAGTTCAGACGTGCACATTGAAGCCGGGAAACAGGAAACATTAAGAGCTATAAACAGACTGAAAGAGGTCAGTTTTCAGTTTGCAGCGAAAGACAGTTTCGGTAACAGAGTTGCAAACACGAGGAGGTAGAGAGTTCCAGATGGAGGGACCAGCAACTGTGAATGAAAGCCGGCCAAAGACAAGAGGTTTGCCGGAAACAGCATCATATCCAGACGATGCTGCTCGAGAGAGAGGGTCGCCCTTTAACAGGGATGCTGGATGTAACCAGAGATGAGAAGTATTATGGTAGATGACTTATGGTATATGAACTGTAGACGAATTACCTAGTGCCTTTGGAAAAGTTAAATTCAAGAGCTGACAAAAGATTCAAGTAAACGTACGTGTTCGGTCGCCCTACTTATGAAATATGAGGGTCACATAACTTACTCATACCCATTCATACATATACGACTGATTCTTTTTTATTATTGACCTTTATGACCTATCTTATTACTGGAGGCTTATCATATCACCGATAGCCAATTTTACCACTGATATTTTACCACTATATTTTTTGACTGATAACCTATTATGTCAGCATTGTCTATTATATTACTGATAACATGTTAATTCAATGATGGCCTATTATTTCACTAACAATCTTTTAAATTATTGCTATCTATATATTACTGACTTTTTTATACCGCTGATAAACTGAAAGGCTTTTTTACCAATGATAACCCATCCTTACCACTGATAACCCATAAACATCTCATACGGAGACTATGTTATGTCACCGTCTTCGTCTGAAACCGGATTGAATGCTTTCTCCAAATGCCACATTTGGCCACACGCACGAAGATCTGTCAAATGCAGTTCGAGACAAACGTGTAATTGGTACACTGTTCAACACAAGCGGAGTGTTGTGTATTTCATGCTGAAAAGAGTGCTCGTGAAACTCTCTTCAGACGACCTCCCCCATAGTTGTCACTTCTACATTCATGTGCAAGCATGTAGGCTTCGTGTACTGATACATTGTAGGTATACGGATGAAATGTTTTGAGTAAGCATTTCAACTCAATGAAGGTCAGTTATTTTACATAAATCATGCATTTGGCTCATTGCATACCAATTCAACCATCTGACAAGTTTGTAAGCCCTAAGTTCGGCGCTGCTGGCTGTGTTTAAGAAAACGATATGCTGTTCGTGTTTTTCGGCTGAACACAGAGTTTTCTTTGAGGCTGTTCATGGCTAAACAATAGACCTAGGCCAGAGGCAGGCTTAGGCCTAGCCTACTGACTGTTGCTATGTTCAGCGATACATGTGACGTCGTTGTATGTCCGTGCAAGATGTTTGTGTGACGTGGCTGGTGATACTGGATGAATCTGTATTTGTAAGTGCAAGGTCTTACCCCACTGGAGTTTTACAGTTTTTGATTAGTGGTGCTTAAAATCTTTAATGCCTGCTTTGTATTTTATATCCGAACTTCCCGCTCAGTTAATTTTAAACTCGTTCTGCTGATATCATAGTCGTCGTCTCTTTATCAACACCGCTGACAGGTGATAATGAAGTCTAATAGTAGGCCAATGTTTAATGACGTCTTATAGGATCACAGGCCGTTGCCGTAGCCCTCCTCCTTTGTCCAGGCTTGGGACTAGCTCTATCCGAGTACGACAGTGGCGGAGTTCTGAAGTCTGATAGCTTCTGGACCCTGGCTTAATAATAGCGCCCCAGCATAATGAAAAGATGTTTTGCCCTAGTTTAATATAATGGTCTTAGGTCATAGTCAGATGTTGGGCCTAGTTTTGGCATACATGTAGTTTGATACACTGCAGGCTCGAGCGATCCATTTGTGTAAAAGCAATTACGATAAAATGCAAACCTATCTTCTGTCTATTGTTTAATTGACTTTCTATTATGTATTTGACAAATACTCCTAATTATGTGTATGGCATGATCATTAACACTGTTCTTCGTAGGCTGTTTCTGTGAAACTGTTTGAACTTAAACTGTAAATAAATGAGTGAGTGAGTAAGTAAGTAAGTAAGTAAGTAAGTAAGTATGTATGTAAGTAAGTAGGTAAGTTGATATGTATGTGTTTAGAACTTATGCCTACGTACGCATGCAGGTACATATGTATGCATATATGTGTACGTATGCATCTGAGAATTTATAAAGCGCCCTTTATCCAGCGTATTTAACTGTGTGAGGGAGAATACACACTCCTGGTTAGACTAAATGTCTCCTGTTACCCAAAATCTGAACGTTTTCCTTTGTAGCAATCTAACGGATTTGCGCTGCTGCAAAGGAGGCCATGGCCTACTCAACGGTGGTGACTTATCTGCTCTGGTTGACGTTGGGTTGGCTCGGTGTACATCACTTCTACCTCAGACGTGACCGCCATGCCTTCGTTTGGCACTGGACCCTCGGCGGTGTATGTGGGATCGGCTGGCTGGCCGAGGTCTTCCGTCTGCCTGAGTACGTTCGGGAGGCCAACATGGAGGCCCTCTATGCCTCTGGCCAGGTGGCGCTTCCTGCCGCTCGGCAGCGAGGCAACCGTCCTCCATTTCGGGTGAAGAGATTCATAGGAGAGTTTGTATTCTCGATGTGGCTGGGGTTTCTGTCGATGACGTCAATCCCAGAGGAGATTACCGCCATCTATCCATGGCTGACGGCTATTGTCACTCCAGCCGGGGTAGCTGTGGGTAAGTAAATGGGTAGACACACTCGTACGGATTCTGGTATCAACAGACACAGCTGATAGCCACTCTCGTGAAGTAGGCCTAGTGTGTGTGATTGGTAGCCACTTCTATATTGTAACTGATAGAAAACACCTATAGTTCAAGAACAAGCGTTAACGGTCACACAGGTGACAATTGCAATACAGGATAAATTAAGCATCAATAGTAGCAAACTTTATGCCGAGAAATAGAAGGACCCCACAGGACCGCGCAGTCTGTGATAGACAGGACCCATCGAAGACATATCTAAGGTCTCTTTCTTATTTCCTCCCCTCCCCTACTCTACTTTACTCTACTAGTCTACTCTTGATCTTACTTTTAAGCAACAGGGGGTAGGCAGCCAAAACATATGATACACCTCTATAGGCTTTGAATTACTATTGACACGTTAAGTCAGAACTTTTGTGCCCGCAGATAGGCTCAATTTATTTGAATATATACATATATGATGTTACATGTAGGCTATATATACATACATATACACATATATAGCCTGATAAGCGAGATGCAGGTGAACAAGTCCAACTTTTGGAGAGCCTCTTATATGCCTGTACTTGCTATATTTTCGGAAAACCAAAACCATTATGGCCACGGTTTGCTTGTATGAGTAGCCTATAAAATCACCACTAAGACATTTAAGTGCACTTTCATTATCATTTCTATTTCGCTCTTTTGGGAAGTTGTCAATCTTTCTGTTTGAACAGCTAAACCTCCTCATGTGTAAGCAATTGTTAGTGTTGAAATTCCTCAAGATCCCTATACATTATACGTCTCAATAACAAGTCAATGGGGTCATTTATATAGCGCCAGATGAGCTAACTATTCGTTGGCACTCTGTATCACAGGTCAATGTTTACACGTGTGTAAACAGTGTTTCAACCATAAATTGCTGCTGTCATGTTTGTGCCTCAGCCGACCAAAGGAACAAGCTTCTGAGGAACTTCTCTGTACGATGTGAACGCTAACTAAACCTTTTAACATTTTACAGTCGCCTTTTTTATATAGCGCTGGTTTTGACTTTTGTGCTGTATTTATAATATAGTCTTTCTTTCTTGTATGCAAAGGAGTGCACACGGTTGCGAACATCGGTGTCGAACAGTGTGATCTGATCGTCTGCCTGGTCTTCGCCTACGTCATGTTTCCGTTCTTTATGATGTCCTCGGCAGATGCGTTGTCGCGTATGCTGACAAAGACGGCACTCCTGACGTCACTGGCGGTGAACTTCAACTGGGGCCCATCAGAAGATGATGATGACGACGACGACGATGATGGAGGTCACTGGTGGACTAGATTAAAGATGCGCGTAAGCACTCAAACGAAGAATTGCTCACTTTCATATCAGCGATTACTCGCAAGTCTTTTGAATATAATTTACTGATTTTTAAAGTTTTAGGACAGTTCTGCCCCGTTGTAACCCCTGACTTCTGACCTGACACCGAAACTGACGAAGCAACTTGGCTCTTGAGGGGCTAGATTTGATATAGCGTATGTGCATAAGTTGGTCACTGTGATTAGTCTTGTGTGGGAAACTGAGAAATTTTGGAGATATAAATTACATTATATGTGATGCCAAGAGCAGTCACCTACCATGTGCAAATGTCATGGACTCGAATCAGCCTATCAAGGACATTATTACTAATCACACTTTAAACATAATCAGAATTAAACGTCAAATACAGGTAAAGTATCCCATACCCAACAAGTGTGACTTAAGGGAGGCGCTCATTTCCTTTTCTTGGCCCTTCAGCTGGCAATGGACGTATCCCAAGGTCCTGGATACGGAGCCAGTGCATCGCACGACTTGCCGTTTACTTCCCAGCTTCCGCTGTTACCAAGTCCTACTGCCTGGTGACAGAGACACGGTGTGCGCAAACAACTTGCCCATTGTCGCTACAAGGAATCGAACCCGCAACCGCATAATCATTGACCAAACTCATTACCGATGGACCACCGTGCCGCACCGTCAAATACATGTGCTAAGACGCTTTTTGCGTAAACAACTTGAGCTAATTTGCAAGCCTAATTAAATCAACGGGGATACAATTTGTTCCAAACCGGGTTCATTATTTCAAAAATTGTAATCTACTATTTGAGCATGTGATTAACGCTGAGCTGTTTAGTTCAATGCCTAAAGCAAACCTCTCATTCATATAATTTGTTCAATAATAATTATAATTAATTCAATAATTCAGTAATCAACGATGAGTTCATTAACTGAATGTTTAAATGTGATCAATTAAAATCATATCTGAGTCATTACTCCAAATCGTAGATGTAATCAGTTGATGGAACACCTATTCAACGCTGCGTTGATTAGCTCGGTGTTTAAATGAAATATCTGTTACCCAAACAGCTGTCACATTTGCGACATGCGTTGGCTTCTCGGGCGAAGCGCTACCGCCGAACGCGGCCGGTCAGGCGTCACCTTTGCAAACGGCTCGCCATCCTCGTCGGAGGTTCTCTCGCGCTCTGGATTCTCCTCCTTTCAGCAATCTACTATAACACATACATCACGACGGACTACGGGGAAAAGATCAAGGTCAGGGTCGCTGTTGAGCACTTCTTCTCATCGCCAGCCTGGACGGCGTTCAGAGAAACTGGGTGGAGAGCCTTCTATCGAGCGTGGGAAAGTGGATCGGCCGAAAACTTCTTTCGGGAGTTCCGCGGGGCCCTCGATCCAGAAGGAGAGCAGAATGCCTATAAGGTCAGTGGATTCTTTTAGGTGGAAGGGTAGAGTCCGCTTCGATGGCACAAAACTAGGACTAGATTCTAGGACTAAGTCTACATCTGAACTACAATTCAGTAAATGAATGTGCATTTGTAGTACACTTCAGAAGAGTAGTCTACATTTGTAACGCAATTCAAATAGTTTGATATAGGTTTCCCTGGCGCTGCATTTGTGAAACGTTTAAAAATTTTTGGGTTACATTACATTACAGAAGCAGAAGGCGCAAAATTGTCCGTGGAGCAGCCAATCCTCGGCACGAGGATTGGCTGCACCACGGACAGAGGACAGAGGCTCGAGGACGGTTGAAGACAAGACAAAACAAGATATTACGTTACATACACTCCAATATCGGCCTTCATACAGCATGGAAAAGGTCCAGGACAGAACTTTTCTCTCTCTTCTCTCTCTCCTGGCAAATTCATCTGAGAGTAGCCGAGTCTGCGATGCGGCACCATGCTGTTATGTTGTATGAAGGCCGTCATATTGTGGTTGGTCAGATCCTGTTCCATGATCCATAACTCAAGTCCATGTAGTCCTCGGTCAACCGCGTGGACTTCTCCCATATTTCGGGACATGTTCATTGTGGTCCACAATGAACACGTCCTGCTATGTCTGGTTTAGGTGTAGGCACTACTTGGAATACAAAAGGCTGTACTTGGCTCCGGTTTCTTTCAGGTTCTCAATCTGGCTCAGTCGGCGACTGAAAAAGAGATCAACGATCGTTACAGAGAACTCGCCAAGAAATTTCATCCTGATAAATTCGTCAACGTCAACGACGAAGAAAAGAAAAAGATCCAAGAACGATTCATCGAAATCCAACAAGCCTACGAACGAGTGTCAAGAATCAAAGCCAAACGAATGCGGAAGAACAAATTTAACGACGAACTGTAACCCAACATCCTTGACAATTTGCCGATCTATAGTTTGATTTCGATCCCTTTTGGGCGACATTTCTTTCTGCAACCATGAGATGCTTGACTGTTGCTGATAAGGTTCACGAGGATAAGGATGTTGGACAAGCAAAATATATAAGAACGCAGAACTTGCAGGAAAGTGTGTGCATATGGTTGAAGAGATTTGTGTAGCGCCTTTTAATGCCTCTCGGAACCGCGGCACACCTGACTGATCTTAGCAAAGGCGATTTCTGGTAGATTGAAATTCTATGCTAATCAGAGTTAAGTAAAAAGTACATATATGAAATGGAAGACAGTTTCAAAAGGAAGGTATGGTTAAGGAGTTAGGTGAATACAAATTTCTCAGTGCCACTTCAAGCAAGGTGAAAGTACAGTAGGGACCTGATCCAAAGATCAACAGACCAGAGACCAAAGAAGAGGAAGACCAGATTAACACCAGCGCTTTATCAAATCAAGTTCTCAAGAATCAGGTTGGTTGGCCTGTTCCGACTGGTCGAAATCCAGGGGTCAAACCGGGGGAAACAGCTACAGGGGAAATTGATGATAATGGTGGTCGTAGGATGGTGAAGGAGAAGCAGAATAGGATACGATACAACGTGATAAACAAGAAATAATGTGCGGAGTTCGGCATCTCCATCTCTTCCTCGTTAGCAGAGGAGCTCAGCAATCGCCCACGCAGGTGCCTTCAGCCCTTAACCAGGTTGCAAGATGCCAGGGATTGGGGCCACTGAATGTTCAAGTGCACTCTGGTAGATAAACGAGGTAATACATATGCATGTATAGACCTATATGATGAACTTGGTTGCTTGGCAAATTATTTACATGATCTAATCAATAAACTTCTATAGCGCCGTTATCCTAATACACAAATCATCAGCTGATGATAGGATCTAAGTAAAGCGCACTTGTAGATCTATTTAAAAAATAAAATTTGACTTTATTAGCGCTTGAAATACCAAAGTGTAGTCTATCTTTAAAAATAAAATTGGCCAATATTAACGCTTAAAACTGTTCTGTTTCGTCGAGGGCTTGGTAGAAATCTGTAGCAGACGCTATATAAGTTGACAGGATGAATGAACGTGAAAACTATGGCATTCCGATTGTTCTTTCCCTCAGTCTATAGATATCTACTTTTCCGGCCTGAGGATTGAAGATTCGGGCAACGAGTAGCTGTCTCTTTTCTTCGTCGTAGTGGATTCCGAGTCTCTCTTCGTCCACAGTTAGCAACACCTGACTCCAATGCAGTCGCTGGTCAAACACCACCACTCGATGATACTGGTTCTTCGTGTCGAAGTCCTCTACAAAAACACGTCCTTTGGCATCGACCGCCAAGTACCTTGGATCGGTGAGCTGGTTTCTTAGGGCGGTGTTCGTGACGAACATGTGAATGATGTTGCCTTGTGGAGTCAATTCGCATACGCTCCTTGAGCAGTGGAAAGGTGTGCTGCTCACCTGCCATTCCTGGATGACGATGAAGTTACCGTTGCGTATCCGCACGGCGTGTTGTACGTTCAAGATATTCTCTGGTAGCGGGACTGTGTGAACCAGACGACCATTCGGGCTGTAGATCTCCAACCTCCTTAGGAAGCCTATTTTCTACGTACGTGACCACAGTTCCGTCCTCACTGACGGACAGTAACTTTAAGCTAACGATGCTCTCCTTCCAAACACTGACGCGGTAACTATTGTCTACCTCTATCTTCCAGATGGTGTCACTGAGATTCTCCGTGACATAGAGGCAACGTGACTGACGGCTGGCAACAATCTCACGCGGACTGTGAAGTATTTGCGATCGCAGGTCAATGGTATGGATGAGAGGAAAAGGGGGCTGATCGGAGTAGAGTTGCACGGAGTTAGGCCGGCCACACAGGACGTAAATGATTTCGTCCAGTTTAGTAAGAGCACAGATTGAAACGCGCGAGTTGGGCTCTAAGTAGAAGCGTGTGGGATGGCTAGCTGTAATCAACGGTGGCACTACAACCAATGCAAAGATATGTCATACGTATACAAAGTAGGGTAATTATAATGTGGGGTCATATAAGGTAATGTAAAGTTAGGTAGGGTTAGGTAAGCAACAGTAAAGTAAGGTGAGCAAAGGTAACATATGGCAAGGTATGGTAAGGTAATGCAAGGTAATGCAAAGCAAGGTTAGGTAAGGCAAGGTGTGACAAGGTAAAGTATGGCAACGTGAGGTTGTCCCTCAATTGCCTGTTATTCGCGTGATCTAAAAGAGATCTCGGGTACAAATCCCAGCCAAAACAGAAAGACTTGGCAAGTTGTCTCTGCCGATATAGGCATCTGAATGTGCATGTCAACGTACAATGTCAATTAGAAGATCAGATTGCTAGGGGAAGTACTGGCAACCTGCCATCATGTGCCGGGACTATGACACTTAAAGTTAACTTTATGACTGAAGGCTATTTGGTGCAATCTGTTTTCTCACTAACACTTGATGCCATGGCTGCCTCTTCAGGTCAGCTTAACTGACTATTCTTCTTCATAATTATTATCATCATTATCATCACCATCATAATCATCACCATCAGCATCATCATGATCATCACCAACATCATCATGATCATCAGCATCTTTTTCTGTTTCTTTTTTCTTCTTCCTCTTTACGCCAGAGACAAGTTTCTTTCATCTTCTTCTCCTTTTACTTTTCTTTGTTCTCCTTCTTAATCTGACTCTCCTTCTTTCCTCGGTCATTCTCATTCTGCTTTTCTTCCTTCATCTCCACGGCCTTCTGCACCTTTTCCTTCTGCGTCTTCCATTTCTATAGTGGAGGAAAGCAAACTTACCAAAGCGATCGAATTCACGATGTAACCAAGTTCCGAAGCTTCTGCCGCTGAGTCGATAGTCGAAGTCACAGCAAACAGTTCTCAGCTGCCTCTGAAACCGATGCATCATTTTCATCTTCTGCCACCGCGACCAATATTGTCTTTTCTTCACAGGACTCAGAATACTCTTGATGCCAATTAGTTGGAACAGTTCTAAAGGCAGGTCGAACAGCTGCCATATACAGAAACACAATAAACAGATATTGTAAGACTCTGGAAACAGTGGCCACAGGAAAGCTCGTCAAACAGGAAGACCATCAGAGAAAGTTCACGAATGCAATACGATATAATTCAACACAGCTCGAGACAGTACAATGCAACATAGCACAATACAATAATACAATCCAATAATACAATCATATAATACAATACAAAAATACAATGCAATACAATACAATAAGTTACGATTGAATACGATATAACTCAATGAAATCTGATGCAATGCAATATAATATGATAATTTCGATACGTTATATTCTAATTCAATTCAATACAATACAATACAACGCAAATTAATTACTATAAGCCTCGTTGCTAGGTTAACTGGAGAAAAACGAGTGTAGGTCTAACGTGGCTGACGCTTCTTTATAGATCTAACATTGTATTCTAATACGCGAAAAGATGTTGCGGTCACATAGACGAATATGTTGGACAAACTCCATTGAAATTTCTTCATACTATTCTAGGTTTCATGTGATCATTTGAAAAATAAGAACTCATATATTAAGTCTGTACCGTAGTCGATGTACTTATATTTTCGGCTTGTGAATTCTGTGTCAGATCCTGACCGTCACACACTTCTGCAAAACACAACGCATTCACGACCATAGAAAGCGACAGTAAGAGCCGACATAATTTTATCCTATTCCGAATTTGAAATAATTAAAATTAATCACGCATTAAGCGACCGTAATGTTCTCTTACATGATCACTTTTTTGTAATTTCAATTATTTTTATGTATGAAGTCATTTGTCTGAGCGTCGTTGCAGACAGAAATGTCTGAGATTTTACCTTGGATTTCGCCAATTATGTTAACATGATTGGTATCAATGAAATCCTCCAATCGTCTTGATCGAAAAGTGACTTTTATAGAAGAGTCACTCTCTTGCGCCAGAACCAGATCATCTTCCAGCTTATTCGGCTCCGTCTGATCCAGTCTCTGCGACCCGTTACGTCCCATGGTTTTCAGTTGAATTTCTTCCACAATTTTCGATTCTACTTGAGTTAATTTCTCTTGTTTCTCGTGTCCCAATTTATCTGATTCCTTAGTTAACAATTTCTTATTTCGTTCTGGTTCAAAGCCTTTCGATTTTTCATGTGTACGATTACTGACTTGTGGTTTCACTGACTCTGACTTAACTTTATTAAATTCCGCGTTAAACAGCGTCAAATGTTTCGCCCTCACAGCACTCAGCTTCTCAAGCACGACTGCTGTGCGATTGTCAACCAAAACCTGTAACTCTTCTTATCCTGATATCTGTCTTTGTTCTTTCTAGATCTTTCACGATCGGACTCATTGGCAATCTTTTGATCATGTGCTCACTCTCTTGATCGAAATTTGTCGGATTAATCTGCAGATCTATAAAGAATCGGCAGCCACATCAGACCTATACTCGTTTTTCTTCAGATAACCTAGCAACAAGGCTTATAGTAATTAATTTGCGTTGTATTGTATTGTATTGAATTAGAATATAACGTATCGAAATTATCATATTATATTGCATAGCATCAGATTTCATTGCATTATATCGTATTCAATCGTACCTTATTGCATTCTATTGCATTGTATTATTGTATTGTATTATATGATTGTAATATTGGATTGTCTTAAAATATCTCTTTATTGTGTTTTTGTATATTGTAGCTGTTCGACCTGCCTTTAGAACTGTTCCAACTAATTGGCATCAAGAGTATTTTGAGTCCTGTGAAGAAAAGACAATACTGATCGCGGTGGCAGAAGATGAAGATGATGTATGGGTTTCAGAGGCAGCTGAGAACTGTCTGCTATGACTCCGACTATCGACTCGGTGGCAGAAGCCTCGGAACTTGGTTACATCGTGAATTCGATCGCTTTGGTAAGTTTGCTTTCCTCCACTATAGAAATGGAAGACGCAGAAGGAAAAGGTGCAGAAGGCCGTGGAGGAGAAGGAGGAAAATTAGAACGAGAATGACAGAGGGAAGAAGGAGAGTCAGACTGAGAAGCAGAAGAAGAACAAAGAAAAGTAAAAGAAGAAGAAGAAAAAGAAACTTTCCTCTGGCGTAAAGAGGAAGAAGAAAAAAGAAACAGAAAAAGATGACGATGATAATGATGATGGTGGTGATGATGATCATGATGATGCTGATGGTAATGATTATGAAAATGGTGATGATAATGATGATGATAACAATTATAAAGAAGAAGAGTAGTCAATTAATCTAACCTAAAGAGGCTTTCCAGAAGAATTGACATAAAGTCAGCATAAAGTAGTGTCAGCCCCGGCATATATGGGCGGGTGGCCATTCAACTGATCTTCTGATTGACATTGTACGGCGGCATGCACATTCAGCTACCTAGAGCGGCAGAGACATCTTGCATTGTCTTTCTGTTTTGGCCGGGATTTGGACCCGAGACCTCTCTTAAATCACGCCACAAGCGTGCATTTGAAGTACCACCTCACATTGCCGTACCTTGCCTTACCTTAACTCATCTTACCTTACCAAGCCTTATTTTGCCTTACCTTGCCATACTTTACCTTGTCGTACCTTGCCTTACTTTACCTTGTCACACCTTGCCTTACCTAACCTTGCTTTGCATTACCTTGCATTACTTTACCATACTTTGCCATATGTTACCTTTGCTTACCTTACTTTACCGTTGCTTACCTAACCTTACCTGACTTTACATTACCTTATATGACCTACATTAAAATTACCCTACGTTGCATACGTATGACATATCTTTGCATTGGTTGTAGTGCCACCGTTGATTACAGCTAGCCATCCCACACGCTTCTACTTAGAGCCCAACTCGCGCGTTTCAATCTGTGCTCTTACTAAACTGGACGAAATCATTTACGTCCTGTGTGGCCGGCCTAACTCCGTGCAACTCTACTCCGCTCAACCCCCTTTTCCTCTCATCCATACCATTGACCTGCGATCGCAAATACTTCACAGTCCGCGTGAGATAGTTGCTAGCCGTCGGCCAAGTTGCCTCTATGTCACGGAAAACCTCAGTGACACCATCTGGAAGATAGAGGTAGACAATAGTTACAGCGTCAGTGTTTGGAAGGAGAGCATCGTTAGCTTAAAGTTACTGTCCGTCAGTGAGGACGGAACTGTGGTCACGTACATAGAAAATAGGCTTCCTTGGAGGTTTGAGATCTACAGCCCGAATGGTCGTCTGGTTCACACAGTCCCGCTACCACAGAACACCTTGTACGTACAACACGCCGTGCAGATACGCAACGGTAACTTCATCGTCATTCAGGTATGGCAGGTGAGCAGCACACCTTTCCACTGCTTGAGGAGCGTATGCGAATTGACTCCACAAGGTAACATCATTCACATGTTCGTCACGAACACCGCCCTAAGAAACCAGCTCACCGATCCAAGGTACTTGGCGGTCGATGCCAAAGGACGTGTTTTTGTAGAGGACTTCGACACGAAGAACCAGTATCATCGAGTGGTGGTGTTTGACCAGCGACTGCATTGGAGTCAGGTGTTGCTAACTGTGGACGAAGAGAGACTCGGAATCCACTACGACGATGAAAAGAGCCAGCTACTCGTTGCCCGAATCTTCAATCCTCAGGCCGGAAAAATAGATATCTATAGACTGAGGGAAAGAACAATCGGAATGCCATAGTTTTCACGTTCATTCATCCTGTCAACTTATATAGCGTCTGTTAAAGATTTCTACCAAGCCATCGACGAAATAGAACAGTTTTAAGCGTTAATAACGGCTTATTTTATTTTCTAAAATAGGCCTACACTTTGGTATTTCAAGCGCTAATAAAGTCAAATTTTATTTTTTAAATAGGTCTACAAGTGCTCTTTACTTAGATCCTATCATCAGCTGATGATTTGTGTATTAGGATAACGGCGCTATAGAAGTTTATTGATTAGATCATGTAAATAATTTGTCAAGCAAACAAGTTCGTCATGTAGGTCTATACCTGCGTAAGTATTACCTCGTTTATCTACCAGGGTGAAATTGAACATTTAGTGGTCCCAATCCATGACATCTTGCAACCTGGTTAAGGGCTGAAGGCACCTGCGTGAGCGATTGCTGAGCTCCTCTGCTAATGAACTCATCGAGGTTCCGAGCTTCCGCATATTATTTCTTGATTATCCTGTTGTATCGTATCCTATTCTGCTTCTTCTCCTTCACCATCCTACGACCACCATTGTCATCGATTTCCCCCCGTAGGGCCACGCTGTTTCCCCGGTTTGACCCCTGGATTCTGACCAGTCGAAACTGGTCATCCAGCCTGATTCTTGAGAACTTGATTTGATATGCGCCGCTATTAATCTGGTGTCCCTCTACTTTGATCTTGGTATTTTGATCTGTGAATCTGGTCTCTACTCTACTTTCACCTTTCTTGGTGTGGCACTGAGAAATTTGTTTTCACCTAAATCCTGAGTCTTCTCTGAACAGTCTCCCTTTCATATAGGTACTTTTACTGAACTCTGCTCAGCATACAGTTTCAGTCTACGAGAAGATCGCCTTTACTTAGATCAGTCAGAAGTGTGCAGCGCTTCTGAGAGGCACTAAACGGCGCTATATAAAATCTCTTTAACCATATACACACCGTATACTTCAAGGTCTGCGTTCTTACATATTTTGCTTGACCACCCCTCTTAGCCACGTGAACCTTATCAGACACAGTCACGCATCTCATGGTTGCAGAAAGAAATATTGTAGCCCAAAACGGATCAAAATCAAACTATAGATCGGCTAACTGTCATGGATAGTGAGTTACAGTTCAACGTTAAATTTGTTCTTCCGCATTCGTTTGGCTATGATTCTTGACACTCGTTCGTAGGCTTGTTGGATTTCGAGGAAACGTTCTTGGATTTTCTTCTTTTCTTTGTCGTTGACGTTGACGAATTTGTCAGGATGAGAGTTTTTGACGAGTTCTCTGTAGTGATCGTTGATCTCTTTTTCAGTCGCCGACAGAGCCAGATTGAGAACCTGAAAGAAACCGGAGCCAGATATATAGCCTTATGTATTCCAAGCAGTGTCTGCACCTAAAGCAGAATCAGGTGGACCACGGTGAACACGTCCCGAAATATGGGAAAAGACCTCGCGGTTGACCGAGAACCGCATGGACTAGAATTATAGAACAGGATCTGACCAGCCACAACATAACGGCCGTCATTCAACATGAAAGTAGACCCAAGACATAACAACATGGTGCCGCACCGCAGACTCGGCTAAGCTCAGTTGAATTTGCCAGAAGAGAGGGAAAGAAGAGATAGAAAACTTCTGTCCTGGGCCTTTTCCATGTTGTTATGAGCCGAGGATTGGCTGCACCACGGACAATTTTGCGCCTTCTGCTTCTATAATGTAGTGTAACCAAAAAAGTAGAAAAAGTAGGCGCCACACAAATGCAGCTCCAAGAAAACCATCTTATTCAACGGCCCTTTATGAAATTAATTGAACTGTGCTACAAATGTAGACTACTCTTCTGAAGTTTACTACAAATGCATATTCATTTACTGAATTGTAATTCAAATGTAGACTACTCTTCTGAAGTTTACTACAAATGCACATTCATTTACTGAATTGTAATTCAAATGTAGACTACTCTTCTGAAGTTTACTACTGAAGTTTACAAGTACAAATGCACATTCATTTACTGAATTGTAATTCAAATGTAGACTTATTCCTAGAATCTATTCCTAGTTTAGTGCCATTGGAACGGACTCTACTCTTTGACCGAAAAGTATCCACTGACCTTATAGGCATTCTGCTCTCCCTCTGGATCGAGGGCTCCGCGGAACTCCTGAAAAAAGTTTTCGGCTGATCCACTTTCCCACGCTCGATAGAAGGCTCTCCACCCGGTTTCTCTGAATTCCGTCCAGGCTGCCGATGAGAAGAAGTACTCAACAGTGACCCTGACCTTGATCTTTTCCCCGTAGTCCATCGTGATGTATGCGTTATTGTAGATTGCCGAAAGGAGGAGAATCCAGAGCGCGAGAGAACCTCCGACGAAGACGACTAGCCGTTTGCAAAGGTGACGCCTGACCGGCCGCGTTCGGCGGTAGCGCTTCGCCCGAGAAGCCAACGCATGTCGCAAATGTGACAGCTGTTTGGGTAACAGATATTTCATTTAAACACCGAGCTAATCAACGCAGCGTTGAATAGGTGTTCCATCAACTGATTACATCTACGAGTTGAAGTAATGACTCAGATTTGATTTTAATTGATTATATTTAAACATTCAGTTAATGAACTCATCGTTGATTACTGAATTATTGAATTAATTATAATTATTATTGAGCAAATTATATGAATAAGAGGTTTGCCTTAGACACTGAACTACTGTAAATAGCTCAGCGTTAATCACATGCTCAAATAGTAGATTACATTTTCGAAATAATGAACCCGGTTTGGAACAAATTGTATCCCCGTTGATTTAATTAGGCCTGCAAATTAGCTCAACTTGTTTACGCAAAAAGCGTCTTAGCACATGTATTTGACGGTGCGACATGGTGGTCTATCGGTAATGAGTTTGGTCAATGATTATGCGGTTGCGGGTTCGATTCCTTGTAGCGACAATGGGCAAGTTGTTTGCGCACACCGTGTCTCTGTCACCAGGCAGTAGGACTTGGTAACAGCGGAAGCTGGGAAGTAAACGGCAAGTCGTGCGATGCACTGGCCCCGTGTCCAGGACGTAGTGATTCGTCCATTGCCAGCTGAAGGGCCAAGAAAAGGAAACGAGCGCCTCCCTTAAGTCCCACTTCTTGGGTATGGGATACTTTACCTGTATTTGACATTTTAATTATGATTATCAATAAAGTGTGATTAGTAATAATGTCCTTGATAGGGACACGAGTCCGTGACATTTGCACATCGTAGGTGGCTGCTCTTGGCATCACATATAATGTAATGTATATCTCCAAAATTTCTCAGTTTCCCACACAAGACTAATCACAGTGACCAACTTATGCACATACCCTATATCAAATCTAGCCCCTCAAGAGCCAAGTTGCTTCGTCAGTTTCGGTGTCAGGTCAGAAGTCAGGGGTTACAACGGGGCAGAACTGTCCTAAAACTTTAAAAATCAGTAAATTATATTCGAAAGACTTGCGAGTATACATATCGCTGATATGAAAGTGAGCAATTCTTCGTTTGAGTGCTTACGCGCATCTTTAATCTAGTCCACCAGTGACCTCCATCATCGTCGTCGTCGTCATCATCATCTTCTGATCGGCCCCAGTTGAAGTTCACCGCCAGTGACGTCAGGAGTGCCGTCTTTCTCAGCGTACGCGACAACGCATCCGCCGATGACATCATAAAGAACGGAAACATGACGTAGGCGAAGACCAGGCAGACGATCAGATCACACTGTTCGACACCGATGTTCGCAACCGTGTGCACTCCTTTGCATACAAGAAAGAAAGACTATATTATAAATACAGCTCAAAAGTCAAAACCAGCGCTATATAAAAAGGCGACTGTAAAATGTTAAAAGGTTTAGTTAGCGTTCACATCGTACAGAGAAGTTCCTCAGAAGCTTGTTCCTTTGGTTGGCTGAGGCACAAACATGACAGCAGCAATTTATGGTTGAAACACTGTTTACACACGTGTAAACATTGACCTGTGATACAGAGTGCCAACGAATAGTTAGCTCATCTGGCGCTATATAAGTGACCCCATTGGCTTGTTATTGAGACGTATAATGTATAGGGAGCTTGAGGAATTTCATCACTAACAATTGCTTACACATGAGAAGGTTTAGCTGTTCAAACAGAAAGATTGACAACTTCCCAAAAGAGCGAAATAGAAATGATAATGAAAGTGCACTTAAATGTCTTAGTGGTGATTTTATAGGCTACTCATACAAGCAAACCGTGGCCATAATGGTTTTGGTTTTCCGAAAATATAGCAAGTACAGGCATATAAGAGGCTCTCCAAATGTTGGACTTGTTCACCTGCATCTCGCTTATCAGACTATATATGTGTATATGTATGTATATATAGCCTATATGTAACATCATATATGTATATATTCAAATAAGTTGAGCCTATCTGCGGGCACAAAAGTTCTGACTTAAGAAGGAAACGTGTCAATAGTAATTCAAAGCCTATAGAGGTGTATCATATGTTTTGGCTGCCTACCCCCTGTTGCTTAAAAGTAAGATCAAGCGTAGACTAGTAGAGTAAAGTAGAGTAGAGTAGGGGAGGGGAGGAAATAAGAAAGAGACCTTAGATATGTCTTCGATGGGTCCTGTCTATCACAGACTGCGCGGTCCTGTGGGGTCCTTCTATTTCTCGGCATAAAGTTTGATACTATTGATGCTTAATTTATCCTGTATTGCAATTGTCACCTGTGTGACCGTTAACGCTTGTTCTTGAACTATAGGTTTTTCTATCAGTTACAATATAGAAGTGGCTACCAATCACACACACTAGGCCTACTTCACGAGAGTGGCTATCAGCTGTGTCTGTTGATACCAGAATCCGTACGAGTGTGTCTACCCATTTACTTACCGACAGCTACCCCGGCTGGAGTGACAATAGCCGGCAGCCACGGATAGATGGCGGTAATCTCCTCTGGGATTGACGTCATCGATAGAAACCCCAGCCACATCGAGAATACAAACTCTCCTATGAATCTCTTCACCCGAAATGGAGGACGGTTGCCTCGCTGCCGAGCGGCAGGAAGCGCCACCTGGCCAGAGGCATAGAGGGCCTCCATGTTGGCCTCCCGAACGTACTCAGGCAGACGGAAGACCTCGGCCAGCCAGCCGATCCCACATACACCGCCGAGGGTCCAGTGCCAAACGAAGGCATGGCGGTCACGTCTGAGGTAGAAGTGATGTACACCGAGCCAACCCAATGTCAACCAGAGCAGATAAGTCACCACCGTTGAGTAGGCCATGGCCTCCTTTGCAGCAGCGCAAATCCGTTAGATTGCTACAAAGGAATTTGGGTAACAGGAGACATTTAGTCTAACCAGGAGTGTGTATTCTCCCTCTCACAGTTAAATTCGCTGGATAAAGGGCGCTTTATAAATTCTCAGATGCATACGTACACATATATGCATGCATATGTACCTGCATGCGTACGTAGGCATAAGTTCTAAAAACATACATATAAACTTACCTACTTACTTACTTACTTACTCATTCATTTATTTGCAATTTGAGTTCAAACAGTTTCACAAAAACAGTCTACGAAGAACAGTGTTAGTGATCATGCCATACACATAATTAGGAGTATTCGTCAAACACATAATACAACGTCAATTAAACAATAGACAGAAGATAGGTTTGCATTTTATCGTAATTGCTTTTACACAAATGGATCGCTCGAGCCTGCAGTGTATCAAACTACATGTATGGCAAAACTAGGCCCAACATCTGACTATGACCTAAGAGCTTTATATTAAACTAGGGCAAAACATCTTTTCATTATGCTGGGGCGCTATTATTAAGCCATGGTCCAGAAGCTATCAGACTTCGGAACTCCGCCACTGTCGTACTCGGATAGAGCTAGTCCCAAGCCTGGACAAAGGAGGAGGGCTACGGCAACGGCCTGTGATCCTATAAGACGTCGTTAAACATTGGCCTACTATTAGACTTCATTATCACCTGTCAGCGGTGTTGATGAAGAGACGACGACTATGATATCAGCAGAACGAGTTTAAAATTAACTGAGCGGGAAGTTCGGATATAAAATACAAAGCAGACATTAAACATTTTAAGCACCACTAATGAAAAACTGTAAAACTCCAGTGGGGTAAGACCTTGCACTTACTAATACAGATTCATCCAGTATCACCAGCCACGTCACACAAACATCTTGCACGGACATACAATGACGTCACATGTATCGCTGAACATAGCAACAGTCAGTAGGCTAGTCCTAAGTCTGCCCCTGACTTAGGTCTATTGTTTAGCCATGAACAGCCTCAAAGAAAACTCTGTGTTCAGCCGAAAAACATGTTTAGTTCAGCCTGAGCCAGACACTTTTTTTCCAGCTAGGATGGGTGCATCGGCAGTGATGCCACGTTTGGATCTTTCGGAGCAGCAAAACAGTATATCGTTTTCTTAAACACAGCCAGCAGCGCCGAACTTAGGGCTTACAAACTTGTCAGATGGTTGAATTGGTATGCAAAGAGCCAAATGCATGATTTATGTAAAAGAACTGACCTTCAGTGAGTTGAAATGCATACTTAAAACATTTCATCCGTATACCTACAATGTATCAGTGCACAAAGCCTACATGCTTGCACATGAATGTAGAAGTGACAACTATGGGGGAGGTCGTCTGAAGAGAGTTTCGCGAGCACTCTTTTCAGCATGAAATACACAACACTCCGCTTGTGTTGAACGGTGCACCAATTACAAGTTTGCCTCGAACTGCATTTGACAGATCTTCGTGCGTGTGCCCAAATGTGGCACTTGGAGAAAGCATTCAATCCGGTTTCAGACGAAGACGATGACATAACATAGTCTCCGTATGAGATGTTTATGGGTTATCAGTGGTAAGGATGGGTTATCATTGGTAAAAAATCCTTTCAGTTTATCAGCGGTATAAAAAAGTCAGTAATATATAGATAGCAAGAATTTAAAAGATTGTTAGTGAAATTATAGGTCATCATTGAATTAACATGTTATCAGTAATATAATAGACAATGCTGACATAATAGCTTATCAGTCAAAAAATATAGTGGTAAAATATCAGTGGTAAAATTGGTACATGGTTTTGCGTGGTGATCAACGTGGGTCGGGATTTTACTTGTCGGCCAATGGCGGTATGCAGACGACACTTCGGCCAACCGTTTGACGATGTTGATTCGCGGTGAAAACCGTTGAGGAAGTTCAGTTCACGGCTGGATTTTGGGCAGGAAGGTCCTAGTTACAATTCAGCGTAACTCCGCTTTTATCCTATGGTCATCAGTCAATACACCTAGGCTTGATAAAGGATACGAGCTGTTGTCTAGACAAAGGAGCATTTAGAAAGGGGGTTACAATTGGCTATCGGTGATATGATAAGCCTCCAGTAATAAAATAGGTCGTAAAGGTCAATAATAAAAAAGAATCAGTCCTATATGTATGAATGGGTATGAGTAAGTTATGTGACCCTCATATTTCATAAGTAGGGTGACCGAACACGTACGTTTACTTGAATCTTATGTCAGCTCTTGAATTTAACTTTTCCAAAGGCACTAGGTAATTCGTCTACAGTTCATATACCATAAGTCATCTACCATAATACCTCTCATCTCTGGTTACATCCAGCATCCCTGTTAAATGGCGATCCTCTCTCTCGAGCAGCGTCTTCTGGATATGATGCTGTTTCTGGCAAACCTCTTGTCTTTGGCCGGCTTTCATTCACAGTTGCTGGTCCCTCCATCTGGAACTCTCTACCTCCTCGTGTTTGCAACTCTGTTACCGAAACTGTCTTTCGCTCCAAACTGAAAACTGACCTCTTTCAGTTTGTTCATAGCTCTTAATGTTTCCTGTTTCCTGGCTTCAATGTGCACTTCTGAACTTTGTAAGGAGGGCATCTTCAAATTATAGTATTGTTCTGCATTGAGTTGTGTTGTCTATATCTGCGTAAATGTTCTGGCATACGGTTACCTGATCAAACAGACC
Source organism: Norana najaformis (assembly GCA_964023275.1). Lineage (NCBI taxonomy): Eukaryota > Metazoa > Annelida > Clitellata > Crassiclitellata > Hormogastridae > Norana > Norana najaformis. The sequence goes on from OZ029920.1 coordinate 9,704,560, forward strand.
TATATAGGCTCATAAACTGACATAGTGCTTGGCCTACACGGACACTTCTATACGGTCTAAACGAGCACCGACAGTAGGCCTACTGACTCATAGTCGAGACGTAGGCCTACCAGGTCTCGTTTATCTCACAAGCGAATGTTATCGACACTGATGACTAGCAGGCCTACATGTACACTAGTCCTGCTAAATTAATACTAAATTTGCCTGTAATTCTGCGCTTCTCGGTTGTAATCGATGAACGTACGGTTTAGACACAGGGCTACATGTAGACAATATGCTAAATTTACCTGTTATGCTGTGCCTCTATAGAGGCAGCGGTATAGTCGTGAATAGACACCCCGTATACATCCTACGATCCCAGGGGAAGGGGACCATGTTCGGCGGACTTCGATAAAAGGGGTCTGCGCTCATGCGAGAGGAGATTAAGATTCGAACAGAATACAGCAGTGAACGCGAGATTAGAAGAACTGACTGAATCGATTGCTAACTTTCTTTCCGCTAATTTCATTAATTAATATATTCTTTATTAAAATATCGCTTCGTACTAAGCGAACCCATCACGTCTCGTTCCTGCTGGACTAGAGGGGAACCGAGGACGTGACGTGACAATACCCTAACAGTTTAGAGAAACAAAACAGACCACCTCAATAAGGGATTGAATAGATGTGTCAGCCAGAGTCGAAAATTCCTATTCAAATATCCTACTGGCTTAAAGAAGCAAACGGTGAATGTGAAATTTAGGAATGGTAAACGACGCAGGTAGCACAACACATGACATTAGATAACACGTAAAGGTACTACGTTAAATATTATAAGGTGTTTAGATATTTACATCGACCACGCATGCTCTGAAAATACGCGAAGAGCCGACTCTTGTATCGGGAAATCAAACAGTTCTTAATTGATTCTCAGAAACAAGAGCCATGGCCTCCTGAACTTAAATTTGCCTGCTTACCATTTGTTTATATTCATCTATTGACAACACACAATCTAACCGATAACCACGAGCAGTGAGACAATCCCAAGAGTGCATATCTGCAAATCATGTTGTAAATTATAATCAGCTAGGACCAAACACTTGAAGAGTTTCTATAGAAGCATCTAATCAAATGTGTTACCCTTAATGCACTTCAAAACCGGACGCTTCGGTTAAAGACTTGAAAGAACCACTTATTCCTCGCCCTTAAAAGCTTCTTTTACCAGACCATTTGTGTCGGCTATCGGTGGTTTTTGGCGCCTTCAGAAATATCATAGTTATATTAAAATCAGTCGAAATACTTTTCAGTTCATGAACCAAGAGTGTCGGCACGATTTTGAGAGTGGCGGCCAGGTGAGGATTTCGTCGGCATGGGTGGTTTCAGAGAGTGGCAAAGTTGGAAAACTCTTTATTTATTGACTGAATGGAAATGAATTTGCGGATTCAATTAGTCTCCGAATTTTTCCGATTTTTTAAACTCTATGCGTTTTACTAAGCGACAACTCAAAACTTCACCAAAATATGATATTTCCGAAGTCGTCGGGTCAGAAATGGGTGGGACAAACGCATCTTTCAGCCCAGACTCTCGAATGGGGCATGGCTCTCTGCCAAGCTCTTGCTCTTGCAAGAAAATTGTAGCCATCTGTCGCTCAGTCAGACTAAAGCAGACTGACATATACATATATACACATACTGATCTGCGAAGAGTAGAAATTCAAATGGCGTCCACTGTATACTTTCACGATCTAATAAGAAACTTATGTAAATTAGAAGGAGTTCCTTTTATTATGTTAGACATTTTATGATACGAAAGTCTTAAAGTCAATCACAGCATTAGATTAAACTAAATATGAATTTACAGCATCAACAAGAAGCGATATATACATCACTAGATTAAACTGGTATTAGAAGTACGATTACATCCGAATCTTTCCGAGTGATGTAAAGCATATTATTGCAGCGCAGGTAATCACAGAACGTTTCAGAAGGCAAGGTTATGCGTTTGGCGTTTTGCATGTCACATGTAGGTCGGCTGAAGAGAATACTGACTGGTAAACTAGCCATTCAACTGCGCGGCTGATGGAAACCTAAAGAAAGCATTCCAACGTTCAGTTTCGGAAACGTTACTTAATCATAAAAATGCAAAATAGTTTCCGAGGTAGTTACGTTGATGGATCATAGGTGTCAAAGGTCAACCCAAAAGGAACATCAGCGTTCCGCTGGCAAGGTCACCCGAATTCATATGTTATTACAGGCGGTAAAATCATTGTTTTTAAGTCATCAGTTGTGAAGCAAGGCTGAACAATAGGTGCTGGTTTCCAAATACAGTGCTAAGCGTGGAATGATTCAAATAAAAAACGCTTGAAATGTTATTTCAAGCGGTGAGTGAGTTCTGTGGGTTATAAATTTCACCGGACTCTCCACAGTTGATGAATTACGTTTTCAACGATGCTATTATTCGTTCATTCATTTATTCAGAGCAATTATATAGTGCACCTTTATTAACTAATCGTATTTTATTTACAAACTGTTTCATTTGCGTAGGCTAATTTGTCACATATATATTACCGTGGGCACAATAGCCACATACAGTTCAACACACACATCTCACATTAGGTGTATTCGCCACGCTTCAGTAAATCTTCGCATTAACATAATGAATCACTCCGCCGCCGAGGCACTAAGGGGTATACACACACCGTTTCCTGCGCCTGTCAGCACCCGGCATGTTACATGTGACATATTACATGTGACATATTACTGTTTGCTAGTTTACTCAAAACGTTCGTGGAATCAAGAGTCCTCGGGAAATTGTGTGTCAACGTGTTTTGCTTCGTCGGTTCTAACCTAACTGTACGTTGTCTTGACTTACGTGTCTTTTCAAAAACTCGTTTGTTTGTGTGGTGCTTTATGCCTTCTTGTCTGTCCGTCCGTCCGTCCGTTCGTCCGTCCGCCTGCCTGAAAGCTCTGTCTGTCTGTCTGAATGTCTGTATTATCGTCGTCATCGTCAACTTTTCCCTTAGTCTTCTTTTCTCTTCTTATTACCTATACACCTATTCCTATTACCTATTACCGATATCCCTTTTCCTATTTCTATTATTTATATCCATAATCTTATTTCCTTATTCTTATATTCCTATTCCTCTTCTCGTCATCTTTCTATCCATTTTCTATTCTTGTCGTAAAAGGATAACAGCAATTTCTATCTGATCTGTGGGTTGGATCTTACTATGTGTCCGTTGATCTGACGCTTTGCCGAGACGCAGAATCTTTGGATCGTTAGCGTATATTTGTACTTGGAAAGTCTTTCTCTTTACGTCAGATGTCGATCCTTTGCTGCTGAGATTCATTAATGCAGGCGATGCACACGACCCTACTGCACTCTGAAGGCACAAGCATAAGTCAAAGCATAGACAGGTATACTTCGGTTAATAAATGACCATGCATTTAGGCCTAAGCCTAACAGACAGCAGCAGCGAAGACGAAGCGGTCTGTGTGGGAACATTTCCAGAGAGTCAGGTTCAGTGGGTTAATGGGTAGCCCATACCGTGCCACTGGTGGGGCTAGCTAAAGGCCCAATGTTGGCCCACAGAACGTGGCTGTCAATGGCTGAAATCACAGACAGGCTACTGATGGCGAACTATTTTAATGCACAGTTTATAACTTCAGAGTTTTGTTTTCGCTGATGGCTCTGGATTTCTACAGCATATTTAGACTTGCGACAGTTAATTGACTACTACTGACTTTCATATGCTTTTCACTCTTTCTGTACAAAGTGCCTCTTCTTCGCCTATCCTGATTCCTCTTCTTCCTCTTATCTGTCCTGCAGATCCAATTCCAAACACCGTCCACTGTAGCCGTCTGACTGCCTGCCTGTCTGACTCTTGGACCTTGACCCGGAACCGAATCCTTCTTGCCTATCAATTTTGTTTCGACTGAGAACCTGTGATTAAGCTGGTTTCCGCGACTTAACCTTCGTTGTGCGCTATATGAATCTCGAAATTACGATTACGATTGATCATAAACATATAAACCGGCGAGTTACATTACAGGCCACGAAGAGTATGATTCCAAAGAGTATGATTCCAAATAGTATGACTACAAATAGTATGACTACAAATAGTATGACTACAAATAGTATGACTACAAATAGTATGATTGCAAATTCCATTACCCTCGAATCTTGTGGTAAGAGTTCGACAAAGTTATCTGGAAAGACTCCGATGTTTCCATGAAGCTCTCCTTTCCACCACCCTTCGTCCTCTAGATTCTGACTCAAGACAGTTATGACGTCCCCAGCTCGTAGATCCAGCTCATCTTCTTCCTCTTTATTATAGTCGAAAAGTACTTTGGCCCGTACTACTGTGAATGAAATACGAAGTATCGAATACTTCGATAAAGAGCGGCAAACTTAATTCGGATTTTTTCTCATTTCTAATTGTTTTAATTTTCGTAGAAATTGGTCAAATATTGAATTAAACTTAGTTTAATTGATTGCAGGAATTGAAATGAAATGATTTTAATTGCAGGAATTGCAGGAATTTAATTAAATTTAATAGCAAGAATTTAATTTAATTGATAGTTCTTTGTCGAATCTGTAATATCAACAACAACCCTTCATCAATTAATTACACCATGAGCAAGCGCTTTCCTCGCCTAATAGGAACTTACACCTTAGGAGTATTCATTACATCGTAAATTATGCCGTAAATTATGGAAAACTGCCGTTAGCTGTACTACTGCGATAACATGCTAAGTATTGAGTGCCATCAGCTAATGAAAATTTACCATGGCCCGAACTATAAGCGGCATAATTTACGAGGATTTAACAGTGCCGTTGGGTTTAGTTTTGTAAATTTACATAAGATACATTACACACAAACGCAGAGATTGTATTGCATTAGATCATGTATAATCACTGCTTCCTAGATGGCGCTGCAGAGAAATGTCTGTTACATTACGCAACATGGTTACTGTTAAAATGAGTAAATAAACCAGCTGCGATTTCTTACGGTGTGATTGATGTATTGTTGTAGATGGTGGTTGTCCGTTGTTTCTTGGTCGTACGATATCTGACTTTTTGATGTTGTTCTTGTTTTTGCTGGTGGTGTTGTCCATCTCGACAGAAGTACCAGTAGCTGTGATGGTGTCGGATGTAGATTCAGTTTCTTGAGGAGTGGCCTCTGATGTTGAAGAAGGAACAAAATTCAGAGGAGTGCCAAGATACGAGGCAACAGGCGACATCGTGTGATTCTAAAGGTAACAGATATAAAAGTAATAAATCTAAAGGTAATAATCTTACCTTCACTTCTATATTTTGCGACAGTATTTCCGATGCATATAACAATATAAGGTTAATATTTGTTATTTATAAATACGTAATATTATATTACACACATTTTTTATATAATATTACATTACATGCATTTTTTATAAACCGAACCCTTTTGCCTATCGATTTTGTTTTGACTGAACGCCTGTGAATAAGCTCGTCCCCGCGGCGCGGCTTTCGTTGGGCGCTGTAGAAATCTCGGAATTACGATTACGATTACATTAAAAGCACAGCATTACACATTTGCTTCTGGTAGGAGTGAAAACAGTGTAGCCTATATAATGGTCATGAAAGATCATGTGAAAACAAGTTTCAATTCTGAAAGCATAGTTATCTTAAGCTCAAAGGCTGTGCGCATGAAAAGGTTTCAATTTAGAGATATTAGGTGAATTAACTCCTTTAAACAGAAATTACATAATATACCTATCCCGCGATTTGTAAGGTACTTATAAAGAACAATATAAAATGTATTGATGCATACATGCATATATACAGTGTACATTTATATACATATATACTTACATAAGTAGACTAAATTACATATTTATGGATATAACGGTGACAATTAACATCTTCATATATATATATATATAGTTGTTGACTTATATATGTACTTAGCCCTATATAAAAGCACCTTTATATATAAATATAAAGCCTATAGTTATTTATGTATTGACTACAACGAACAGATTCATTGTAGGCCTATAGGTTACTTATTTTGTTTTCGCTTTTCTTCGTTCGCGTCATGTAGGCCTAGTTATAGGTGAGCAGGTATTCAATTAAAATGACGTGTGTTCTTGTCAGGCCAACAGTCTGACAATACTGTTAAGGCCTACCTTATTTGCTTAAGGCCTACCTTATTTTCTTAAGGCCTACCTTATTTTCTGGGGGCAGAAGTTGAACGCAGTAGCGGGGAAAGAAGCCAATGCTGTCGTCCGTTTCACCCGTCCACCATCCCTCGTAAGGCGAGTCTTGATGGAGAACTCTTATGACGTCACCAAGGCGCAGATGGAGCTCGTCTGTGTTTTCGGAGTCTGGAATATGTTGCCTAACGACCAGAACTTGTTGCGCTATAAAAATCAGCTTATAGTGTTTGAACAGAAACCGATGAACGGTTTACGAAATTTGGGGAGCCGTTTACGCGCTACTTCTCCATAATCCCGCATTAAAAGATAGAGAGTAAGCTTAAATAAATGTAAATTTTCTGTATCAATCGTATGGCCTCGACCCTGCATGCTCATTTTTCAATGAATTTATCGGGTGAGATCCTTCACCACCGTTGCCCGTTTGAATGGGCGCCACGCCTTTTAAGGTCCCCGTGCACGGACCGGGCTAACTCGAGATTATAATCTCTGAAATAAGCCCCACGAGCCACGACGGGAAAGCGAACCGGCATCCTCACGCACAGAGGCGCATTGACTGATGTACGCTTTAACCGATGTATAGCTAACTGGGCTAGTTAAGTCGAGTTTGTGGAGTCATCCCTTGTCGGTTGATGTCCAGTGAGGAAGAGGAGGAGGAGGAGAGCCGTCTCTAATGTTTTGATACAGGATATAAATTATTACAGTTTCACTTTAAAGTTTAAATAATACACGGTGTGGATGGAGTTCTTAAAGTTGATCTTACTCAAATATGAATCTGTGACAGTCTGTTGCAAAAGAATGACAACCTCATAGTTGGATTAAAGCTGTTGACGGCTGTACAATTGTTACTATCGTTTATACTGTAACCATTAAAAGTTATGATATTGTTATCGCTGTTACCACTGAAAGTTGTAACAATATCACCACTTCAAAGATAAAGTAGACTGTTTCTCTGCTGTAAAACGTTTTTGATATTGGCGTCACGTTTAGCGTAATAATATCGTTCATTACTTCGCTGACCAGAATTAAAAATTTAACACTGCAGTCATAATGAACATGATTTGTTTAGTTCTCACGGTTCAGTTGGCAGTTGTTCAAAGACGTTTCTGTCCAGATCTCTAGTGTTGTATCTAGTGTTGTCTCTCGTGTTGTCGAAGCGTCTGCTTCAAGGTCAGGCATCTCTGATACCATATTTGATTCAGTGAGATTTTCCGTGCTCTGAGGAGATCAAACCATCAACTATTGACTAATTAAAACGGCGAATGTATGCCTAGGGCTAGTCAGTATGCATAGAAACTGTAAATAATCTCAAATTTAGATTTTGTTTTTGTATAAATTATTAATTCCATCAACTGTTTAAATGGCACTAGAACAATAAAATATTCAAATACTAAGCCCTATAGTCATAGCAACTAAAATTTCATATAAGGCTTTAGTTGGTCAATGCTTCAGTGATGCTTACAACTCTGAATGAATCCCAAATGCATAAAATCTTCTTGAAATATTTTACAAGTTCAGTGTACACTGTCTGGAATGAATGCTTCGTAATCTGATCTGAAGGTTTCACAGGAGATGAATTATGGAACCTATCCTGACAGATGTAATACTTATTAATAGGCTACTTATGAATATTCATCGATAAGTTTTGCTTGTTTAGACGTTGAAGCGCCACACTGTCACAACTATGTTTAGCTGAGCAGTTACCACACTTACCTTCGTCCCCAGAATTTCGATGTAATTGCCTGGAAAACCTCCCATCTTTCCATCGACCATTCCCATCAGCCATCCTTCGGTCTGGTACATACATTCGTCGCAAAGGACCCTGACAATGTCCCCCTCTACCAGGTCCAACTCTTCGTCATTCTGCGCCGTGTATGGATGGACTACGCGACCTATTTGGACTTTAAGAGACATACATATGAACCTACTGTAGGTTACATGCTGTGGACCGAATATTATTATTATTTAGAAGATTTTCAACGCGCGCAACATCACACCGAAAAGCGAATCTGAGGCGTCAGCCACCGCGTGTAATGCAGTTAGATGTCCAGATGTTTGAAAGCCAGTGAGAAATATCGAGTTTTGAAGCGTTTGTTGAGGAAATAATTCGAGCTTTGAAGAAGGATTTGTAGCCCAGTGGTTAGCATCTTGAACTGCTACTTCAGAGCTCAGAGGTCTAGTTCAAGTACGGACTGAAGCCGATATGCACAAATGGAGTTCGACTTTGTAGAAGACCTACTGTAAATAGCAGGGCCAACTTATCTCCTTTTGTGTTGTCTCTTTGACACCAAATCTTAGACTTAAGTGAATGTATTGCCATTAAACTGTTGGTTATCAATAAAGCTTTGATCAGTTCACTTCCGGTATTCGATTAAAGGAGGCACCCATAACCGAAGAAGATGGCCACATTTCGACAAAGCGATCTATTTCAGTTTCATATTTTGTAGAGCTTTTGTGAGGCACCTAAAAGGCGCTATATTAAGCAATGTCGACGTAACTATACGGATAGCTAATAAAGTTTGTACAGAATGCATATTTTATTGCTTATGTCAGAGGTGAAGCCTTGCATATATGCAATAACATCATAAAATGGATATTCCCTTTTGTGTAAAAACTTATGTGGTCTGAAATGTGTTAGAGCTGATAACTACACCAGATAAAACCCAGCTTAATGTAAATAGGCCAATGCAATAAAGATAAAGCGATATTATAAATTTTAGTCTTTTAGATATATCTTGCAGCTTTATGTGTGTATACTTAATCGGTATTTAAATTGCGTAAGACTGTACTTGATGTAACGTTAACCAAAACGAACCAGGAAATAAAATGAGGAACAGCTTAACCCCACCTGATTGATCTTCTGAGAGTTGGTCAATAACTTCGACGAAGTTGACAGGAAACATTCCAATCCTTCCGTTCAAGACTCCTTGTCATCGTACAGAATCATTCTGTTGAAAGAATCAGTGAAAAATATTACTGTATGTAATGGAAACCTTGTTGGAGACAGAAAATTATATGTATTAAGGGTTACAGATGAAATAAATAAGGACAATTACAAAACAGAGCCGTTGGAATTTAGCAGCATTATAATTATTTACAATAGGCCTAAGATTCCAGTTTTTACTCGTCTTGGAGAGAGACAATGATTTGCATGAAGTGTTAATATAGAAGAAACAAACTGGAAAAACCAAAATACAGAATAATTGGAATTTAACAGCATAATAATCAATAACAATAGGCCTAGGTGTACAGTTTTCTAAACATGTTGGAGAAGGAAGAATTCGCATGACGGTTTAATAGGCCCCTATTAGATGAAAGAGACTAGGAAAACCAAACAATAGAATCCTTGGAATTTAACAGTAGGCCTATCACAATTATTTACAGTAAGTTTACAGTTTTCTGTCCGTGAAGATAATAGTTGCACACCTAAGCTGCACTACCTAATTTTTTGAAGTGTCACAGAGAGTAGGCCGGTAGAAGGCCGGGAATGCAGCTCGTGGTTCTCACTTGTTTTATGACGTCAATAATGTCACCTTCTTGGAGATACAGTTCATCTTCCAGTTGAGACTCGTAGCTTAGCGTCACCCTAACCCTTTTAAGAGGCTCATTAACAACAGCTACAATGAAAGAATAACTTCACTGAAACGAAGAGAAGTTACAGCGACAAATGGGTTGATCGATGGCTGACTGCACACAAGAATATAGGCACGGTTTTGAGATTGGGAGGGGAGAAGGAGTTCAAGGCATTGGTGATCCAGGGATCCATAACTTTACAAAGGGGCCAAGTAAACAAGCACTTGCTTATCTTTTTTTAGTAACTAGGATAATTGAGAACCATTTTTCTTCACATTTTCATTTGCTTTCCACCACTTTTTCCAGACTTTTTCAACGCGTAGAATACAACTTGACTATAAGAGCAATTTGCTACTAAATAATTCATTAAAAAATTTGCTCACTGGGGCCAAATTATGCAAATTGCCTTCACGTGCACAGCTGATCACTGCTATTCGCTGGAGTTAGAATGCAATTCAAACAGTGATGTAAACCCATAAAACAGTGACATAAGCCCTATTTGTTTTAATCTTAATTTGTCCCGTTACTTCAACCTCGGCCAGTTTGTGGGGATTATGCCAACTTCCAGCTGCATTTTCGCAGTAATATACGTTCCTGCAAATTGGTCTACATCCACTATTGTCAACCAGTTTTTGCTCAAGACAACTAGAAGAGGCCGTGAGCGTCTCCGAGGAGTGTCTCTAAAATGGCTCTATAAAAATTTGCAGTTACAAGTACATTTACTGCCTTGCCCAGGTATCAGGAAATATTTTCTAAATTGTGAGTTGAAAGCCATTTGGCCGCATTGTGCTTTTGTGTTTTCTATAGCCTATTTTATTTGCTTTAAATTGACAACCAACCTTCTATTCGGCCGATAATGTTATTCTGTTCGCTGTCGAGTAATTCTTCGAAGCATGCATTCTTGAACACCGTTTCGGTTGGCTGACTCCGGCCAGCGACATACTTCGCAATACATTCTTTGTGTTGCTTCGACAGTTCCGCTGCTGTGGTTTCCAGCAGGCGCACATTACTACATAGTTCGATCGACGAATACTTTGCCGCTTCAGAGCAGAACTTCTTGAAGCGTTCCAGCTCCTCGATGTGCCCCAGGAACTTCTGCCACTCCACTTGGACGTCTTTCCAGGCCTGTTGTCTCTGAAGATCGAGCTGACAGAGAAGCATCGTTGCGTGACAGTCAATCGTTGCCTTCAGCTGTTTCGCCCGCTCCCGAACTCGTATCTCCGCTCGTTCTATACTCATCATCGATGCCATGATTCCGTCGCTTGTCATCCGCCGTTGACTGCGGACCCTGGAAGCAAACCCCGAGAAACGCAAGACGAAAGCGCTCATCATCTGCCGGTAGATGTCAGCAGCCTTGTCGAGGGCACAGCACTGGTGCAGCTGGTGGTTGTCTCCAAGGCATCGGACGCAGATGACCGAGCTGCAGTCGACGCAGTACATCTCCAGCGATCTCGTACGGTGTCTGTCGCACGGATTGGACGACCGCGAGGCCTCGATGAGCTTCATGAGGCTGTAGTTCTTCGGAAGCGACGCCAGTCCGTCCTTGGGAACGGGAAACGTCTGTCTGCAGACAGGACAGCGAAGCTCATCCTTCAGGGAGAGCGTCTTGTGCATCTCTGCCAGGCATCGAAGGCAGAACGTGTGTCCGCAAGATAGGATTCTCGGATCCGTGAAGGCATCGGTGCAGACCCAGCACTCCGTCGCGTCACGTATTTCATCCATAGCTCCACTAAAAGGCCAATCATGTGCAAATCATCTAATATGACCTGACGTGACATGATCTAATTTAACCTAACCTAACCCAGCCTAAGTTAATCTAGTCTCTAATATTGTCCAGTCTAGTCTGGTCCAGTCCATCACAGTCCAATATTCATCATTATCATACTACTGAATATTTTAGACAATTTAATGGCATTATTTCCTGGACCGCGAAAGACGTACATTTCCGTTCAAAACTTAACAGATTGACGTGCAGGTCATCGAAAGAATGTCGAACCCCACGAAGGAATAAATAAGGCGCATAATAACTATCTGTGCTCTGAGCCTCGGCAACATTTGCACAAATTAACAACAACCCATCACCGTAAACAGTGGGAAAGAAGGGCAAGAGAGAGTGATAGGGATGAAGTAGGAAGGAAGTAGGATGGAGAAGGAGATTTTATTGAATGAGACTAGTTTATGTTAATGTCAGACTTAGCATCGCACTACCCCATCAATTGCATCTATTAGCAACTGGTAAAAACCTTTAGCATACAAAGACACATGTAGGGGAGGAGGGAGCAAGAAGCCCCTTTTTGCGCACCTTGCACAAGAGAACTCGAATAGCCTTTCTTTTGCAGCTAAGTATAACCTGCCGAAAGATAACATCAACACATAGACCAATTATTTGGTAATAATAACACTAATTAATTAGCAATACAGGAACAATTAAGCCTAGTCTTTAACTTAACAAGTAACGACTTTTAGACTTACCTTTCTGCTTTCTGACTGACGCTTAACTCGGTCAAAAAAATGAAGCTACAGTTGTTTTGAAATCATGTGTGTGTTCACATGTGTGTATTTGTGTATGTGTGTGTATTGTGCTGCATGGGTCCCTCAGTTGGTCGCTTGACTTTTAAGGCGGGTCGTCCGTCAGCCTAAGTTTGGCTACTCTATAAAAGTTTAGTCTGCAAACACGGGGTGAGCAGAAATGCATAGTCCTGTCATAACTATTGCGGTATTGTGATGCAGCCAAAGACTGGGCTTGGCTCCTTGGCTAGTGGCTCAGTTGGTGTTTCCTTTGTCTGTATCTCTATCTGTAAGTGTGTTACTCGATGTCTGTGTCTGCGTCCTTCTTCCCACACGCACAGTGGACATGTGTTTTACTGTCACTGATTCTCGCGTTGTCTGTATCTCTCCTCCAATTTGTGCTTTATACTTTGTGCCTATGTGTTTGCGTGTGTGCCTGTCACTTTCCATGTATGTCTTAATATCTGTCAGTAGACCTGTACCTCAGAAAATGAGCCAACGCTGACTAGTAACTACCCCAGCGTGTCAGCAAGTATAACATATTAGGCTAATGCATATCTGCAGCCCTTAGGGTCAAAAGGCATACCCGGTTACCGCAACGAAACAAAATTCATTACATCAGCTTGCAGCAAATTGTGAGATTTTTCTAATTTGAACTTGCACCAAAGGAGAGCGAGGTGAATCTCAAACACAAATCCAATAACTTCTATAGCGCCAACACGAAAATGTATCCAGACCTCAGGTCTTGATTATTGATGTCCAGGCTAAGGCTGAAGAAAATACCTTTAGATAATCCAGTCTCGAAATCTTATAGCGCCTTTAGTGAAATGCACAGTCTATCAATTGGTCGTCGCTTGATGATAGAAGCGATAAGATAGACAAGGGGAAGAGGATGACGAATCGGGAAAAGATCTTAAGAAGAGGAGTGTTTCCAGTTTGAGTGAAAGACCTGCGCAGAGATTGCAAGGGGTGAAGTTTTGGTGAGTTCGTAGAATGGGTCAAATAATTTTCGTAATTCTGGAGTAGCGACCATGGTTTTTAAGTAAAGCTTCTATAAATCTTAGAATTAAGTTCTTCTGTAATGTGAATGTTTCACAGATCAGTCGGACTCAATCATTTTATGGACCTCATTAATGCTTTTGCAATCAAGGGAATGAAGAAATCCAGACTACGTGACTTGTACCTACGAAATTCTCGAGCGTTTTGCAACTGGCATCAAGCCTATCAAGAAAAAGCATCTTAGAAGCAGCTTACTAGTTTGGTCTACGATGCTCTGTAAATTGTCGTTTTGATAATGCATTACATTACATGTCGGCTTTTTTACAAGAAAATGTCTGGGATTAATCACAACGTTCTCGATCGATGCCCTTCCGGCCATTAAAAGGTTTTCTCACAAAGAACCGCTTGCAGATGCATGCAAAATTACCAAGCTGTGTGAACAAAGTCGTAAATGAGCTGACCTAACCAATCTGCTACTTCCTCAATCAATGCTCAAGCACCTATGCATCTGTCTGGGATTCACATAACGATGAAGGAAAAACCCGATTGCATACCTTCTGTTGTATGTAGCTAACCTTTTTAAGCAAAAGCTACAATGTTCCTGTTACAGAATTGTACACTGAAGATCACAGTCCAGGTTTTCGCTATTGTAAAACTTTCACGGTTTTTGCATATGTAGGTCTAGGGACTATTGTGCAGCATAAATAAAGACTTTGGCTGTAGAATGTAGGGAACCGTTGGTGTAATTTATTGAGAGAAAGTGTTCTTCGTTTAAAAGCACTTTGTAGTCCTAAAGAATCTAATATTTGCTGTCACTGCTGGGTGAACGTATGCGAGTAATAAATATTCGTAATATTAGTAATTAGTATTATTGGAAACGAACGTTTATGAAGCACCTTTAACGAAGTCAACGCTGATTACATCTGTTTCAGATTGTGGGTAACCGAAAAGTAATCGTGACCTCAGGAAAGTATATCTTGAGACTTGACGATGACCCGTCTCGTAACATCATCAGCCGTCCATTAGCCATGACTGAGAGCGTGTAGGGCCACCCGAGACCCGAATGGATATGTTAGGTGTCTTCAGGTGTGGTGATATCTTGAAGACGCTGGCGCTGGTAATGTCGGTGACGTCGGGACATTTGTTCGATCCGCAGGAGGAGGAGGAGGAGGAGGAGGAGGAAGAGGAAGAGGAGGAAGAGGAGGAGGGGAGGAAGAGGAGGAGAGAGAGGAGGAGGAGGAGGAGGAGGAGGAGGAGGAAAAGGACGAGGAGGAAGAAGAGGAGTCGCTTGGTTTCTTGATCTGTATGATCATGATTTCATTGAGGTGAGGGAAAGGCGCCTGGTTTTTGAAGATCTGGATTGATTGACATCACAAATGTAGATGTCGTCTACCACTTCTTCTGCACCTAAAACGAGACAGGGTTCGTAAACGAGACTGACTTTTTGGAACTCCTTTGAAACTCGGACACTGTTAGAAGCTGTACCGCTAACACTTAGGACCATCCTATGCCGGTTCTTTCGTGAAAAATAACACGTACAGCCAACCGCAAAGTCTTGGCGATACTTCCTCTTATTGCAGTTGAGCACAACAGGATCTGTCTGTCTTAACACTGTCAGCTGAATTGCTACTTGATCTTGGAAAATGTGCAAACACTTAAAAACTGAATTCGCTCTCCTACTTTGCCTTTGAGTAAGACAATGCTCTAAGCTCTGAGCATAATATTTTTATCGTTGATATACGCAGCTAATTCTTATTTGACAATTTAAAACAGAACTTCAGTCTATTGGTATCATGCGTCACGTCAGTAACACAAATAGCATATATTGTTGTCATTGATCGTAGTATTAGTACAATAGTAATATAGTAATAGTAATAGTTATAATAATAGCAATAAATAATAATAGCAATAAATACACTAAATTATTTTACATCGACCGTCAATCGCGGAGAGGTTCTACGACCAATCAGTCGGCCAGCGACGAATGCTGTTCCTGCACAGATAGTATCGTAATCATAAACGTAATTCCGAGATTTCTACAGCGCCCAACGAAAGCTATGTCGCGAGAACCAGCTTATTCGCAGGCGCGCAGTCAAAACAAAATTGATAGGCAAAAGAGTTCGGTTCCAGATCAAGATCCAAAAGTAGACGGAGAGACAGCGAGTCAGCTACAGGGGGTGGTGTTTGGGGTTGGAGAGGAGAGAGAGATAAGAGGAAGAAGGGGTGTCAGGATAGGATCTGTGAAAGAGTAATGTTTTCAGTTTTGAGTGAGAGGTCGACGCAGATATTGCAAGCGGTGGTTGTGGTTCAAGGGGTATCCGGAAGCACCTACAAGGATCAGCTGGGCGATGATGTAACCGTGTGCTGAGGATTTCACTGGTCGTCAGCGTTCCTCATCCTAGATACTATAGGTCCAGGTACTCTGAAAACTCATGATGTCATCTGCTATCTCTAGATGGAATTCCGTATGTATGGAAGCCCGACTGTTTTCTAGTCATTACTGCACTGTTTCCCTACTGATGAACTTTAATGAACTTTGACACCAATTAGGCCATCGTAGGCAATGCCTTTGTAAGGTAGGCTACTTAAAAGGCGTTATATCAAGTGAATGGATAACTGGTCATATTGCATTGTTCTGCGTCATTTAATCAAATTTATTGAAATTGATATACATTTCTTCTGGCTATGTAACCCTAATGAGGCTCTGTAACCCCTTAACGATCTGCAACCCCTTTCTATTGTCTCGATAACCCTCTCAAGTCGATAAACCACATGCCTTCTATCAAACTGCGCAAAGGTACGTGGTTCGTCAGTAGACCCCATCTTCTTTGTCAAACTGTGCAGAACGAAGCCAGCAGCTGTTGCAAACGGTGGGTGATCTGATAGGCCTACAAGTACCAATCACGCTACAAGTCAATATGACTGAATTTGGCCCGAGGCAATTGAGAGCTAAAAGACGGCTGTGTGTCGGTCCACCTCTCATCAGATGAACAGGCTGCTTGCTATTCACCGCAGCTACTGTACCTGTTGAATTTAACACGTACCTTTCGGCCTAGAATTTGTCATACCTTGAGGCCCCATGCGGAGATATTACTCGTGTAGACAGCAGGTTTTGTTCAGCATTCGCAATCAGCCCACTGCTGTCCGGGTCTTTAAGGTAAGGCTGTTCGTAGGTAGAAATATTAATTATAGATTATACTTTATTCTAGCTTAGTGGAACCAAGAACAACAGTACTGTTGGTTCAGTTACAGTAACTAAACCAATGCCGTTACAGTAGATTCTATAATCAAAAGATAAATCTGATGTACGTAAATTGCATAAATGATGTTGCCACTAATACGCTTTAAAACTTAATAATATTTATGTATGCATATCCGTAAGTATGTATTTTGGTAAGTATGTATTTTGGTAAGTATGTATGTATTTTAATAATTGCATAGCGCCCTTTAACCTTCCACATGCACTAAATATCGATGAAGTGAGATGAAAAGTTAAATCTCCGTGTTTTAAAGAGAGATAATTATTATGACTGAGTTACTTAATAGTGGTAGGCGCATCATAATTTACAGATACTTATTCATACTTGTGGGTGTATTTCGACGAAGACTTTGAGGCAGAAGCAGTTCCTTGAAATTCTTCATACTTGTATCTTAGCCTTCTTGATTCAGGTGTTGATAAGGGTTACGAGACCAAGACGGCTTTATGGTGCCTACTCACGTTGTTTGTGCGTGTAAGGAAGTTGCTCGTAGGCTAATATTTGTTTAAACAGCTGACTTAAATGGACCACGTTGGCTGAATATCCATAACACAGGCGAAGCAACAGACTTTGTTAGCATTACTTTCTACAGGTGAATACAATGATACCCCGTGGGTCTACGACACATTAATTCTACACCCAGCCTACCTCTGCACACAGTGACTGTATGGAAATGATCATCGGATCACCATTACACTCAGAACTCGCCGTTACACTCGCTACAGTCATTAGGTCACAGTTACGCTTCTCTATAATTACGAACTGGAGATTTTGCGTTCTACAGAACTCGGTTAACGCGTTCGTGTGAAATGGATCCCACGGAGAAATCGGATTTGTAAAACCGTGAAAGATGACAGCTTTACACAACATAATCTGGAGTTCGTCATGCGTTTGATAATCATTAACTTTTTAGGAATTTCAGGTCGAAAACGTGGAATTGCCTGATCAACATTAATTCTGTAAGTCATTCATCTCTTTTTAATGGGTGATATAATATACCAGTTGAACAAGTAATTGTTGCAAATGTAACCTCGGCTGATCGTGAAGCATATTTAATGAATTCTGTAACATTTTTTCAAAACAAAGTGTACAGGGAAAATTAACACACCACAATCCAAAAAGTAGCATTCAGTCAAAACTGAGGATTAGTCAAATAGTTTTCAGGGTTCACTTTTAAGATATTGCTTTGATACACTTGAACATTTGTTGCTAAAGTTTAAAGTAAGCCTAATCATCTACTATAAAAATACTGTACAGGGAAATCGTCCAGGAGTAGTTGTTCGGCGTCGAATTTTGATATGTGAATCGGAGATTTTGATTCGCTGCAGAGTAGATCAAGATTAACGTGTAGGGCTTAGAAGCCACTAACCGATGATTTGCTGATAGAATTGAAGAAATGCAGTTTGAACTGTTTGACATGTGAACCTTTGCAGCGGATTTTAATCCCTTTCCCGTGCCGGGTGTTGGTCATTGGCCAAAATCAATGGCGCAAACGTTCAGTTGTGTCACGTTCTGAAGTCAAGATCCCAATCAGCTGAGGAGTCAGATACTAATCAATACATGCAAATGTGTAGGTTCAATTGCAGCTGTGCAGTATTCGTGATTGGAAAGTTCGGCGTTGTTTGATCGTTGCCGCTCTTTAGGTCTGGAACCGTTCCATTCCTGGAACCGAACCCTTCTTGCGTATCGAATTTTTTTTATTGAGCGTCTGTGAATAAGCTGGTTCCCGCGACTTAGCTTTCGTTGGGCGCATTAGAAATCTCCAGTTTACGTTTACGATTACGATCAACGTAACCGTTTGAATGTCTTCCTGTCTTGCCCTGGAACCGAACCTGACCCTTCCAGCTTACCGAATTTGTTTTAACTGGCGTCTGTAAATAAGGTTTCTTTCGACGAGGTAGAAATTTCGAGTTTACGATTACAATTACGATTACGAACTTTGGTGTGCAAACGACTACACTTGTAGGCAACTGAATACTTCGTTCTTGTGTTCGATCAAACACTGAATTTTCTATCAAACATTGAATTTTCACTGACTTTTGGTGGAGTAAATCATATTTTTATTGTTAATTTAACAGCTTCTATGGCGCCGATGGCTAATGCAAAAGGCAACAACCAAAGGCGCATCGAAATCAAGCCGCAGTCAGGTGAGTACCCAGAAAGTCAGTCCATTGAAACAGAGAGGTGAATGAGCAGACTGAAAAAGGTAAGTCTTAAGTAGAGACCAAAACGACACAAGGACCGAGCACAACGAAGAGAGTCCAAATTTGAAATCCAGCAACCGAGAAAGCTCGCCGACCAAGAATAGATTAGTATTTGGCACGGCCAGAGAAAGAAAGGCAATCAGATGACCTCGTTGAATGATGAGAAGTCTGCTGAACGAGAACTGATTTCAACTATTGTGTTTGGCCAAAGTTATATTGCTGTGAAAATCTAAAGTGTTTGTGTCGTTTGCGATTCAATGCATAGTTGCTTGTGTATGTTTGATTAATTAATTCAGCGATGGTTGGAGTGGTTAGGAATTTGTGTGCAAGAATAGTTCAATGTTACTTGGAATATTTGGGTAGAGGGTGCGTGCTTCAATAGTTCAGTGACGGTTTGAATAGTTGTGTATATGTACCTGCTTGAATAGTGAAGTGTTGTTTAGAATAGTTCGGGTTATGTTGCTGCTTGAATAGTTTGGAGATGGCTGAATTAGTTGGATAATTGTGCGGGTAATTGGGTAATTGTTTCGGTGATGTGCTTAATGGTGTTGAACGATCCAGTTTTCGCTGGACTTGGATGCTATGTTCGATTAAATCAAGGCATACAATATCGCCCATTTATTACAAGTAAAAGTAAAGTATCCCATATCCCACAAGTGAGACGTAGGAGAGGCGCTCATTTTCTTCACTTCGGTCCATACTCCCGAAGTGGACGAATCCCAAGGTCTGGGACACGGGGCCAGGACTTTTCGCTTACTTCCGGTCTAGCTTATACTGCTTTGTGACAGAGGCACATATGCGCAAACAACTTGCGAATTGTCGTTACACGGAATCGAACCCGCAAAACGCATGATCATTGACCAAGCTTCCTTCAAATTTCCCCTCATAGCCGTGATCTGCACTTTTGATGTGTATTTTATTTGAAGCACATACCCAACATCCATCCCTACAAATTGCACAGCTTGACAGTTATATGTAGATATCACATGATGCATTAGAATTCGAACTTCAGACGCAGAGATGAAAAGCAAACGCAACTGAAATGTGCCACAACGTTTGCTGTGTGATTGAGTTGACTGATGACTGAATCATGGAGAACTCGGTGAAGCTTTTAAATGTCACACACGTCAACATTGAACTACCAGCGATCGCTCAGGGCAACCGAGAAAGATTGGCTGATTCTGCAGAAGAAGAATGCCGTGAAGAGATGGGAGATAACGGGACAGTAGGTGAACATGAATGTACAGAGAACGGAACAATAAATACACAAAGAACAATACACGGAACAATAGATACACAAAGGAAGAACACGGGAAGAGTAGAAAAAGAAGAAAACGCGATCAATCACACATCGATAAAAATATCCGAAGATGCAATAACTCAAAAAACCGAAGAAGCTTTACAACCAGAAGGATGTACGAATCTCGGCTTCTCTTCTGAATGTTCAACATCAAACAATGTGAGTCAAGTTACAATTTATTCGTTTGCTTTCTCATTCATGCGTCCACTCGTTCGATACACGGTCCGCACCTTTTTTGTTATCTGGCAGTTTTTCGTTTTTCTTTCGTTTTTCTTTCGCTTTGGTTTTTTCTTTCGTTTTCCTTTCCTTTCGCCTTACTTTTTTACTTTCTTTTTTCTTCCTTCCTTCCTTCCTTTCTTTTTAATGCCTTTTTCTATCTTTTTATTTGCTTCTTCCTTTTTCTTTCTTTCTTGCTTTCTCACTTCTTTGGTACTTTATTAATTTATTCCTTTTTCTTTCAAGTTTAAACTTTCCTTTTTCTATTCTTTGTGCATCAAATCGCATTACATTAAAATGCAGCTGACTGCATCAAATTGCATTTGCAAGATATCGTGCTGAATCACATTACAATATGGCGCATTTGCGGTGTATCGCGTTACCTTATCTGGCGCTTTACAAATCTCCTTATAATAATAATAATAATAATAATAATAATAATAATAATATTAGATTTCATTGTTTTATTTTTTGACGCTGCTCATGTGTTCTTGGAACTGAAGTCGAATAAATCAACAACGCAGTCACTTTCATTCGGTTCCGCATCACTGCGTTCCCCAGAAGAGCCAGCCTGCGCCTCCCCATCGAACCAACAGGGCCTCATCAGCCGCATCCAAGGCTCCATCTCCAACCGATGGCAGCGGCACCGGACCTGCATTCGGCGCCTTGCATTGGTCTTTGCAGCATCACTTTACCTGGCATACTTTGCTTATGCCATGTACTTCCGTTTCGGCGACGATGGGTCGATTCAGTTGGTCGCTATGACTTCCGTTGCTGTGGCTGGGATCCTCATCTCGGTCGCTAAGAAACGGTGGCACAAGACAATCAAGATACGGCTCAACGCCTTCAGCAAACACGCGAATCGCTACGGATCAGTGATTAACTGGTATTCAGAGATTTAATGGTATTCAGTAATTAAATGGCTCTCGGATAAATGACTGGTATTCATTCATTCAGCCACTATTTCATTCGTTCGTTCATCAATTCATTTGTTCGTTCATGCGTTTGTTTCCTATGTTCATTCATCTGTACATTTGTCCATCCATCCATCCATCCATCCGTCCATCCATCCATCCATCCATCCATCCATCCATCCATCCATCCATCCATACAAACATACATACATACATACATACATACATCCATATATCCATATAACCATCCATCCATCCATCCATCCATACATACATACATGTATACATACATACGTACATACATACATACATACATACATACATGATATTCATCCATCCATCCGTCCATCCATCCATCCGTCCATCCATTCATCCATCTATCTATCTATCCATCCATCCATCCATCCATCCATCCATACAAACAGACATACATACATACTTATATACATATATCCATCCATCCATACATCTATCCATCCATCCATACATACATACATACACACATACATACATGATATCCATCCATCCATCCATCCATCCATTCATCCATCTGTTAAGTGGTGCTAGCTTTGTTGATCATTTCTCTATGACACTGTAGGATCGTCGTAATTGCGATCCTTGTGGCGGTGATCATCTTCATTGTGATCGACGCTGTGATCCTCTCAAACAGCCCGTACAACCTCGTCTCAGCCAGCGGAATTCTAGTCTACATCTTCCTCTTCTTCATCTTCTCGAAACATCCGACCGAGGTAAGTGGAGTGCAAAAGAACGTGTTGAAATAGACAGGATTCAGTTGGCCCTATCCAAATCATATGCTATTCCACGTGAAAGGGAAACAGAACAGCTCATTTTCGCACATTCTCTCTGCCTCTCTAGCTCCTGTTCTAGATTGAAAAGAAGACAGACGGACGGACATGCACAGAGAGGAAAACTAACAGAATCTCTAAAAAGACAGAGAGAGAGAGAGGGAGTGATGGAGCGAGGTAGAGAGGAAAAGAGAGAAAGAGACAGGAGGGTAGTAGGCAGGCAAACAAAAGAAGAACGTCTCCGTGAGATTATGTGTGAAACTAGAGCCGTAAGTGGCCGATGCTCTGGGTGTGAAGTAAGAGAAAAAGTGTCTGTGTATGTGTGACAATAGTAGAAAAAGAGGCAGACATATATATATATAAATATTTATATATATATATATATATATAGAGAGAGAGAGAGGCAGACAGACAGACACAGACAGACACAGACAGAGACACAGACAGATAGAGAAGCAGACAGGGACAGAGCGAGAGAAAGAAAGAAAGGAAGAACGAAAGGGATAGAGAAAGAGAACAGCAAAAAGAGAGTGACTGCAGAGAGAGAGAGACAGAGACAGAGCAGAGACAGAGAGAGAGAGTGAGAGAGAGAGGTAAAGGAAGTTGTAACAGAGCGCAGTGAAGCGCAACAAATGTCTTTCTATCATTCATCCTGCAGTAACTTGCGGCTGTTTTAACATCAGGTCAAATGGCAGACGATTTGCTGGGGCTTCGCGTTACAGTTTGTCTTCGCGCTGTGCATTCTCAAGACGGAAGTCGGCTATAAGGTGTTCGAATGGCTCGGAAACAGAGTTTCAGACTTCTTTACGTTTGCCGATGCCGGGTCAAAATTCGTCTTCGGGGAAACGGGGTACTTGGATCATTTCTTTGTGTTCAAGGTAAAGAAAAGCACATGTCTCCTCAAGAATGCCTACAATTTGATCTCTGTATTTTGCTTAACTGACTGAGAGCTCCACTTAGGCTTAATATCACAGTACCATCTCATATTATATGTATGCATGTAGCCACTACAGTATATTCATATCCGAAGAAGCTCACAAACCTATCAACAGGTAATTGAACTAAATTCTACATTGTATAAGCATAAATTAACATTACATTAACATTACGTTGTAGTACAATATTTTACATGTTACGCATCTGTCAGGTCATGCCAACCATCGTATTCTTCAGCACCGTGATTTCAGTTCTATATCATTTGGGTGTCATGCAGTTCGTCATAACCAAGGTAGCCTGGGTCATGCAGGTTACCATGGGAACCACTGCCGGCGAGTCGTTGACGACGGCAGCCAATATCTTCATCGGCCAGGTCAGCATTCGATGTGTCATTCGTTAACTTAAGGAAGAAGATGAGGAGACAATGTACAGCAGAAAACACTCAGAGCTTACCTTGCATTGGCGCTTTATGTTTATTAATGCCGTTCTTGTTATGCGTATAAACACCCTCATATATGATTAGTTAATATTAATTATAATATTATTCAATTTAATCCACACTCTCACTGACTTTCTCACTTTTTCCCACTCGACCACTCTGTCGTTCTTCATGCGTGTATGCAGTCTGAAGCTCCGTTGCTGATTGGTCCACTGTTGCCGGATATGACGTCATCGGAATTACACGCCGTCATGACAGGAGGCTTCGCTACGATTACCGGAGGAATAATGGCCGCCTACATCTTGCTTGGGGTGAGACTGTCTCTACACCATGGAACAAGGGTGCAAGAAATATATATATGTCTAAGTTAGTCTGGTTTCTAAAAACCATTAGGCTACTGTTTTGGTAGGTAGGCTACTGCTTTGTAATCCTAAGGTTTAAAAGTAGCCTTTATGCATTTAATTCGAACTGTTTTGTACTTGTATTTCGGTTCAAGTGCCCTCAACAATGTTCATAAAATAAGTTTTAAAATTAATTCCAACAACAACAAATCTGAACAAGGAGGAAAATTCTATAGACTTTCTAGCCACTTCAATTTCAAGCACTAGAAGTCTCCGTTCAATTGCGGCATGAGCTCCTTTCTCTCCCCATCTCAGTATTCCGCAGGCCCCTGAAGACTGTACTGTTCCACAGTGATTTTACTTTTTTAGGTCAGAAACAACTCCGTTGAGTTTATCCTGTAAGAGGCGCTTTAAAAATCTCAAATTACAATTACAATTACAACTACAACACGATAGGTCTAGTTACATGAAATCATTGCAGGTGCCCGCAAACCACCTGATATCGGCATCCGTCATGTCCGCGCCTGCTGCGTTGGCGATGTCTAAACTCATTCATCCGGAAACGGAAGAGTCCAGGACAACCGTGCGTCACCTCAAGACTGCTCTTCAGAGAAGGTCTTTGCGCTTTCAATCTCTTTTATTTGGATCTAACCCAATCTAATCTAAAAAACCTCTATAGCACCGTAATCAGAATGCCCAAAGCATCAGTCGATGGTAGCTTCAAGTCAAAATCGCAGTGAAATATTATAATCCGTCGGAGAAGCCGGGTCGAATTCCGATAGGTCAGAGAAACCAGAAGCCAGGCTGCGATGGCTAAACCAGTTGGAAGAGAAGCGTATTTAGTTTAGACCTGAATGACATCAAAGAACCAGCAGAACGAACTGAATTTGGACAAAGAAATCCAAAGCTTTGGACCAGCCATCGATAGGGCCCGAAAGCCCAACACTGTGAGTGTACGAGGCACAGCAAGAGTGACATACAGTAGTCCACTGATCGAATGCAATTTCTATTTGCGTGAGAGGTGATCATGCAACGTAAATATGTTGGCTGATTTAAATTTAGTACTTTCTGAACTATAAGACAGATTATGAAATGATTTCTTTGCTCAATGGGGAGCTAGTGCATTGAATGTAATATTAGCTCGATACTTAGGGTGCAGGTGCTGTCAGCAGGAGAGGCTATAGTTACTGATGAACATATTCATCTTCAATAAATTGCATCGGTTGTTATCGGAAATCACCTATAATAGTAGCCTTAAACGCAAGCGTGGTCCGGCTGTTATTATGAGAGCTGGCGCTCTCTGGCGAATAATAAGTTACGGTTCGTTTGTTGATCTGTGACGATTGTAGAAACGACGACAATGTGATCGGCGCTCTATCGAGTGGGGCCTCTGCCTCGATCAAACTTGTGGCAAATATTGTCGTCAATCTGATTGCATTCATTGCCACGCTGTACTTTCTCAACGCCGTCCTCACCTGGTTCGGAGATAGAGTTGGAATTGAACAGCTGACATTCCAGGTAGACACTGTTGAATTTGCAGTATAAAGTATGTGCCTAGATGTACTTGGACATGTACATGAAGCCTTTTAACGCTGTGGCAAAATACATCATTGGGCCTACCAGTGGCGTGAACTTATTCCAATTACTGGGGGGGTTAGGGTCTCAAGTGCCCTTCCCGCCACGAGCCCTACCTTAAATGGCGAGGCACCCATTCAACGGTGCTCAATTTTCAGTGAATTTATCAGGTGAGATACTTCACCACCACTGCCCTTTTGAATGTTAAGTTCCCTGTGTACGGGACCATAACGTTGAATCTGTCATATTTGGAGCCTGTGCTGCGACAATCACTTGAGTATTAAGTTCCTAACGCCAACGTTTTTTTTTCTGTCGTTAGAAGTTGACACAGTATACACATACGAATGAGCTGCTGTAAATTCGATGCAGAAGTCATATCTCGTATTAGCGTGTAATAATTCATTGTAGTTTCTATTAGCTCATCACTGTTGGTGGGACGCGGTGGTGTGGTCTGTGCCTCGTAACCGGACGGTCGTCAGTTCGAATCTGCTTCAAGCCACTGTGTAGCGACTTTGGACAAGTTGCTCAGCCACAATATTATTGTCTATGAAAAAGGCAACAGGAAAACACCTCACTCATCTCATCACCGGGTGGCATAAAGCCAATGGACCTGCCTTTGGGCAGAGATCTCATCATCATCATCATTACTGTTATTTCAAGTAATGTTATGCATGTTTATCTTTAATACCTTAAGTAAGACTAAAAGTAGCACGATGTTTGATTGCAAAATCTAGCTCGTATGTTCGTACGTGCTGTGGCCATTTTCTTTCATCATGGGAGTTGAGTTCGCCGACTGTCGCAAGGTGGCGCAGCTGATCGGAATCAAGACGATTCTTAACGAATTCATCGCCTACACAGAGCTCGGAGTCTACATCAACAACCGGAAGCTGTTCGACGCGCATGTCGCCAACAACGGAAGTTGGTACGCCTTGGGCGACGCCATTCATCTCGTGAACGCAACGCTAGGAGGCAATGGAACGGAACTGGTTGGCGGAATCCTCACGGTAAGCTGCCTTAAGGTGAATTATCTGATCCATCATATGAACTCACCAACACTTCACCTCTTTCAGTTTCTGCGCCGGTCTTTCACTCAAGACTGGAATCATTTCTTTTCCAAAAATCTTATCCTGATTCTTCCTCTTCCCCTTATCTCTCTTCTCGCTTTAATTTCAAACACCATCCACCGTAGCCGTCCGACTGTCTGACTCCTGGATCTTGACCTGGGACCTTACCTTATCCCATTATACATCACCTTACCAATATCTTGCCTCTCCATACCTTACCTTGCCCACACACGCACACACACACCCATCCCACACACCCACACACACACACACACCCACACACACACACAAACACACACGTATCACCGTAAAACCAGAAAGGTTCAATATTTTGATTAAATTAGACAGTGAGGAGTATAACAACAACACTATTGTGTCTACCATTGGTTTCTTATGGTTTAATATTAATTATCATACGTTTGCAAAATAAGGATCGGTCAATCGCCATTTCCACGTATGCGCTGTGTGGCTTTTCGAACATGGGTTCAATGGGAATCGTTCTTGGCGTACTATCGGTCATGGCGCCCAACAGGAAAACCGAACTCTCGTCCGGTGTCGTCACGGCCATGATTGCTGGCAACGTCGCATGCTTCATAACGGCGTGCATTGCAGGTACGTGGACCATATATGAGTATCAGTCACACCAATCTTATCGAATTCTCATCTCATCTAATCTGGTGTAATCTAATATTACTCTTTCATAGATCCTATCCCGACACCCCTTCTTCCTCTTATCTCTCTCCGCTCCAATCCCAAACATCCCCCCGTAGCCGCCACGCTGTCTCCCCGTCTGACTCGGATCTTGACCTGGAACCGAACCCTTTTGCCTATCGATTTTGTTTTGACTGAGGTTGTGAATAAGCTGGTTCCCGCAACGTGTCTTTCGTTGGGCGCTTATAAATCTCGAGATTACAATTACGATTAATCTGGTCTGATACAGCCTAATCTAACCGGTATTATCGGTTTGATCGGATATGATTCTATAGGCCTGTAATATAGCCTAGTCGTCTTAATGTGATCAAATCTAATCTAGAACAGTAACAGAGTTAGAACAGGAGATCATAATCAATAATTGATCACTTTATTTGAATTCTAGTCTACAACATATATGGCAGGTTTCTCTAGCTCTGCTTTGCACTCTTTCAGGCCTCTTCTACATTCCGGTTTAACTCCATTAGAAACTGCAACACGCATGTCTGTATTCTGGAAGCATGAACGATCGAGGAGACAAATGTCTTCCAAGACCAACAACGCAGAGATTATTTGAACGACGTCTTCCGAAAGACACCGTATCAATAACAAATTAGAGAGACTAGTCGGGTGAGCTGTGATTTTCAATGCCCGATTTAGGAAAGCTGAGCATTTTATAACGTTTAGTTAACACGATTTTGGCCTAGCCTACACTAAGTTGTGATGACACGCGTTTTTGCAGTTAGAGATATGTTTTTATTTTCCGCAATTTACAAGCGGCTGACGGGAGGACAAGCGTAAATTTTGTCAATGCTGACAATAATAAATAACCCTTAAATAACCTTGATTTCGTTTACATGAGCCAGAGACGTAACCTAATTCCGGGCCCACGGGCGCACATAATTATTATTATAGTGATGTAATAATTTCTTTTGTAATAGATGAAAATTGTTACCTATCATCTAGTAGCACTTTACTTTTTTTACTGCAAAGTTGTTCTTGAGCTATAGGGCTATAGCAGTTATAGCTGGCGAGGTAATCAATTAATGTATGGGCCAAAATGTGTAATGAATATTTCGGCTGCCACATGCGCACATGCTGTGGCGGTATCCTATTGGTTGATGTAGGCCACACCCACCGCAGGACTAGCGGCCGAGGCATTATGACCCTAGAGGAACATAGACAGTCCAAAGCTGGCAGCTGAACCATACAGAGCTGTTTTATGTCTATGTTATTGTTCAGCTGTTGCAGTGGATTAGGCCCTGGAGTTGGTACAGTAGATCATAATAGATTAAAACGGTAATAAATGATACTGTTACACATGTCATAACGTGCAACAGGTAACAATATGACTGTTTCAGACTGGATTAGCGGAGCCAGATGTCAAAAATAGTCAACATTTTGTGTTATTAAATGTTTTGTATTGCATTTTCTTCTGCAGAAACCGACATATGTTTCATGTTAAGGGATATTTTCGTATTATCAGTTTTTAGATAAAGGAACTAATTTACATTGGAAACCATTCATGCTGGAACGGATTATTCATCCTTTTCGTGTTAACCGATATTTTCTTCATATTTTCACATTGTTTTCCACTGTAAGTTGGAAGTTTCAGGCTGACGTCGATATGAATGTATTCTTTTGCAAACGTTAACTGCGGCATTCACCAGTGTATCAAAAGAGATCCCATCTGTAGCTACCACCTACCTCCCCTATGAATAATTAAGGCACTGTAGAAATGCCGAGGTTTGAGCACCCACTGTTTTCATGAATTCACTGAATCCAAGCAAGGTATGAAAGACAAGGCAGGTATATGTCATGGTGTGGAATCTAGGCATATAGGAATGCCTTGGACAATGTTCATGAGGCTGTCTTGTGCCAATAATGGCAGTCAATCATATAACAACAGGCTTTTCTTTATGGTTGGGTAAACACATCTGGCCTACTTTGATTCCTATGTAGTTGTTTGCATATCTAATTTCACAAAGAATAAAACAATATCGATACTATTTGGAGAACTTGGAATATTTATTGCATAATAGCTATATGCACAGCTGGATTAAGATTCAGATCTTAGGGCATTAAGCCGATAAATCTCCTGATAAACCACTGTGATTAAGTAACCCATTTGCTAACACGCCATATATTCATCAGCCGAGTGAGGAATCGTAGTTGTAAAACTAGTAAACACCTTCATCAAAGTTTTCAGCCTACAAATTTTTGTGACCAGCTTGCAGTTCAAAGTGGCCAGTTATCTTTCTTGAGCAAAAAAACTCATCTCTGATCCGCATCTTCAGTGATTTTGCTCATCAATCAAATCCGAGTGTTTGAAGACCACAGTTTCAGTATTTTTTATAGGGTTGACACGATTACAAAAATTACCATGTAAGCTTGTGAACCTGAAATTTTATGTCGTAAGAATATTGTTAGATTACTGGACCTGTTCAAAGGCAGAGCACTGTAGAAGGTTATTCAATCTGTACAAACATTACATTAGTACAATGTTTAGCACCAAAGTTCAGTCGGCATGCGTGGAATTTGAAAAGACTCTTCCATACGATGAACGAGACCGTCTTTCCAAGGGCGCCTAAACACATACAAAACAGCATCAATTAATTTGCTAAAAACGTATACATTTTTAAAAATTTATTGAACTTATTACATAGTAAGGCCAGTAAATCTGAATGTTAGGCACCAGAAAAGTGTGCGCAAGCAACTTATCCAGGGTGATTATACACAGAGTTTGCTATCGAAAAGACCAGTGCGCTACCGACCACTGTGTCGCACAGCAGACCACAGACCATTGTAGCACAAAAGTAATAGAACACAGTGCAGTGGTTCATTGACTGTCTTGACCTTGGTCTTGATGTATCTTGGATTTCAGTGAAGCAAGTTGTTTCACAACAATAACAGATGCTGAAAAAGCTAGAATAACGGAATGAAGAAACCCACAAGTTTAAAACTGTAATAAAATTCACACTACAGAAAACTGCAATGATATGTCCAAATTAGATATCACCAGAAAAAAGAGACTAAAAGACCTTCATACATCAAATTCTAAAATTCAAACTAAGATTTCAGTAGAACAAAAAATTAAGAGCAAACTTCTTGTTTTAGATACAGAAGTTTTTTAAACTTACAGTATTCTCTTTGGCATGAAATCTGGGCTGAAGAAAAATGCCAAAATCTCATAAAAAACTGATAAAATGCACAGCAACAATGAATTTAAAAGGCCCAATATTGATAAGAAGTTGAAATTATAATAAATTAATTAAAGCCAAATTAGAGAAACAAAAGGGATTCGTGTGGTTGACCCCTCCCTAGGAGGGATTAATTCCAGCCAGAAGGAAGGGAGAGAAACAATTGAACAAACAAAGGAAACACACAGGTCTTGTTAAAAAACCTGCTTAGTCGTACTGCATAACTAGTTCCAATGTGACTTTTATAGAAAAGTCCCTCTCTTGCGCCAGAACCAGACCATCTTCCAGCTTCTTTGTCTCAGTCAGATCCATTCTCTGCGATCCGTTACGTCCCACGATTTTCAGCTGATTTTCTTCCACAATTTTCGATTCTACTTGAATCAGTTTCTATTGTTACTCTTGAGTCATTTTATCTGATTCTTTTTGTAGCAATTTCTTATTTTGTCCTGGTTCAAAACCTTCCGATTTTTCATGTGTACATTACTGACTCTTGTGGTTTCACTAATTCTGACTTATTTTTATGAAGTTCCATGTTAAATAGCGCCAAATGTTTCGCCCTCACAGCACTCAGCTTCTCAAGCACAACTGTTGTGAGATCGTCAACCAAAACTTGTAACTCTTCTTTCTTTGTAATGACCGCTTGCTTTACATTCTCGACTTCCCTGAGGAAGTTGTTAAGTTCTGTCCTGATATCTGCCCTTGCTTGTTCTTTTTTCGATCTTTCACGATCGGACTCACTGACAATCTTTTGATCATGTGCTCACTCTCTTGATCGAAATTTGTCGGATTAATCTGCAGAAAATGAAATTCCGTACAATCAAGACATTAAAATACTGCATAAACAAAATTCACACATGTATATCAAAAACTGAAATTAATAATAAATATGAAACTCTTCTTTCAAGATTTTATTATAAACTTTGTTATAATTTGTTTTAAAAAGTTTTATGCTTCGGGTTAAAATTAAATTCTGCGAACCGTTGGATCTCACCGGATCAGACTATAAATTAGGCAACAAACGAACCACAGTCTTAATCGGATGCCATGCCAAAGTCTTGGAGTAGAAATTAAACCAAAAAAGTTTTAAATAAACAGTGTCATAATAAACGTGACTTATCTTTCCTCAGTGCAATATTTTAGTTCAAAAACTTATCCGATAAATACGACACGCAAAGTATCGGCTAAAATCCTTTCACTTTAACATCGAGAGTAATTGAACGATGTCCAACTCAACTGTGACAGCGACTCTGTTGTCTCTTAGAACTGTTATAACAAGTTTCCCATCCTCTGACCAACGGCAAAAAATCTGAAAATGTTTGACTGATCGGTCTAACATGCGGTCTCTTCTGAAAGCTCGTTATTGGACATAGCGTTATGGTACAGAGGGACATCTTGATCATGAACACTGATATTAGATATCATTATGATACTGTTTATTTTAAATAGGCTTCTCGATACATATGCTCATGTCTCGATAACCAAGCATGTGGTCTGCAGCATTTAAAAGTCTCATGGGACTCAGGAGAGTCGAAGTCATGTAAAGTATATGGACTCATAGTACATAATTATGCAAAGCGGTCTCGAAAATTGCTGTCCAAATATTGAAATATCCTAATAGCCTAGAGAAACAAAAGAATCCAAATATTGAAATATCCTAATAGCCTAAAGAAACAAAAGAGAACATATCAATAAGGGATTGAATAGATGTGTTAGGCAGACTCGAATATTCCTGTTCAAATATCCTACTGGCTTAAAGAGGCAAATGGGGCATGTGAAATGAAGGAATGATAAACGACGCAGGTAGCGCAATACATGATATTTCATAATACGTAAAGGTACTACATTAAACATAAGGTATTTAGATATTTACATCAATCACACATGCTCTGAAAATCGCGGTGTCGCAACATAGGCGAAGAGCCGACTCTTGTATCGGGAAATCAAACAGTTCTCATTTGATTCTCAGAAACAAGGATCATGGCCTTCTGGACTTAAATTTGCCTGCTTAACATTTGTTTACCTTCATCAACTGACCATCTAACCGATAACCACGTGCAGTGAGACAATCACAAGAGTCGCTATACGAACTGCAAATCATATTGTAAATTATAATCAGCTGGGACAAAACAGCTGAAGAGTTTCCATAGAAGCATCTTTTCAAATGTGTTACTTTTAATGCAGTTTAAAACTCGACGCTTACTCTAAATACTTAAAAGAGCCACTTATACCTCACCTTTAAACGATTCTTTTACCAGACTATTTGTGTCGGCTACCGGTGGTTTTTGGCGCCTACAGAATATCTTAGGCCTACATACTTTACATTATATTAAAATCAGCCGAAATGCTTTTCAGTTCCTGAAACCAAGACTGGACTCGATTTTAACAGTGGGGGCCAGTTGAGGATTTTGTCGGCATGGGTGGTTTCAGAGAGGGGAAAAGCTGGAAAACTCCTTATTTAATGGCAAAATGGGACAAGGATTTATTGATTCAAATAGTCTCCGAACTTTTCCGATTTTTTAAACCCTGCGCCATTAAATAAGCGTCAACTCAGAACTTCACCAAAATTGAAGTCGTCCTGGTCAGAAGTGGACGGGACAAACGCATCTCTCAGCCCAGACCCTCGAATGGGGTAAAACATCAAATGGGGCATGGTTCTCTGCCGACTTCTTGCCGACGCCCTTATAAGAAAATTGTAACCATATGTCGTTCAGGCAGAATAAAGCAGACT
The DNA here is from genome assembly GCA_964023275.1 of Norana najaformis. Classification (NCBI taxonomy): domain Eukaryota; kingdom Metazoa; phylum Annelida; class Clitellata; order Crassiclitellata; family Hormogastridae; genus Norana; species Norana najaformis. The sequence goes on from OZ029920.1 coordinate 9,737,482, forward strand.
GACATACACATATATACACATACTGGTCTGGGGAAAGTAGAAATTAAAATGGCGTCCACTGTATACTTTTACGATCTTACAAGAAACTCATGTAAATTAAAATGCGTTTCTTTTATTGTGTTAAATATTTTATGATACGAAAGTCTTAAAGTCAATCACAACATCAGATTAAACTAAATATGAATTTACAGCATGAACAAGAAGCGATATACATCCCTAGGTTAAACTGATATTAGAAGGGCGATTGCATCCGAATCTTTCCTAGTGATTTTAAGTGTATTATTGCAGCGCACATAATCGTGGAACATTTCAGAAACTAAGGTTGATGCGTTTGGCGTTTCGCATGTCGCATGCAGTACTGCTGAAGAGAATACTGACTGGGATCACAGGTAAACTAGCCAAACAAATGCGGCTGATGGAAACCTAAAGAAATCATTCCAACGTTCAGTTACAGATACGTTACTTAATCACAAAAATGCAAAATACGTTCCAAGATAGTTACGTTGATGGATCACAGGTGTCAAAGGTCAACCCAAAAGGAGCATCAGTGTTCCGCTGGCAAGGCCACCTGAATTTATGTATTTACAGGCGGTAAAACCATTGTTAGTAAGTCATCAATTGTGAAGCAAGGCTGAACAAAAAGTTGCTAGTGCAAAACACAGTGCTAAGCGCCCAATGACACGAATAAAAACTGCTTGAAATGTCATTTACATCGCATAAAGTGGGCCTACTGGTAAGCGAGTTCTGTCAGTAAATAAATTTCACACAGACTCCGCTGTTGAGGCGTTACGTTTTCAACGATGCTATTATTCATTCATTCATTCATTCATTCATTTATTCGTTCATTCTATTATTTAGTGCACCTTTAGTTATTAATCATATTTTATTTGCAAATTGTTTCATTTGCGTAGGCTAATTTGTCACATATATTCTTCTTTTCTTTCTTTATTCTCCTCCATCAGGCCAACGGGCCAACGATGAGGCCTCATTTTGAGGTTTCTTGGTCCTATGCCAGGTGGTGACCACTCCTCTCCTGGCAGGGTAAGGAGGCCGGTGGGTCGTTTTGCAGATTTCTTTCGCCCTCAGGTGTCCTTCCAGCACCTGCCTCCTGCGTTAGCCAGCCGTTTTCGGGGTTCTCGGTGAGCCTGTCCACCTCGCGTATCGCCCTAGGTGGTCCTTCAGCCAAAGCCTTCACCACTGATGGCTTAGCCTCACCGAGCAGTCCCTTACTTAGCTGTTTCACCCCCCCCACCACGGTGAGGTGCAGGTAGGTATTTGTCACATATATATGTATATATATATATATATATATATATATATATATATATATATATATATATATATATATATATATATATATATATATATATATATATATATATATATATATATATATATATATATATATATATATATATATATATATATATATATATATATATATATATATATATATATATATATATATATATATATATATATATATATATATATATATATATATATATATATATATATATATATATATATATATATATATATATATATATATATATATATATTACTGTAGGCACAGTAGCCACGTACAGTACAACACACATCTCACATTAAGTGTATCGACACGCTTCAGTAATTCTTTGTATTAACATAATGAATCACTCCGCCGACATATTACTTTGGTAGTTTACTTAATACGTTTGTGAAATCAAGAGGCCTCGGTAGATCCTGCGTCAACATGTTTTGCTTCGTCGATTCTAACCTAACCGTACGTTGTCTTGACTTACGTGTCTTTTCAAAAACTTGTTTGTTTGTCTGGTGCTTTATGTCTTCTTGTCTGTCCGTCCGTTCGTCCGTCCGTCTGTCTGTCTGTCTGCCTGCCTGCCTATATGTATTGTCGTCGTCATCGTCATCTTTCCCCTTATTCTTCTTTCCTCTTCTTGTATTATCTCTTACCTTTACACCTATTCCTATTTCTTATTAACTATTACCTATTTGCCTTTTCCTATTTCTTTTACCTGTATCCTATTCTTTTTTCTTCATTCATATATTCCTATTCCTCTTCTCGTCATCTTTCTATCCATTTTCTATTCTTGCCATAAAAGGAGGAACAGCAATTGTTAACTGATCTGCCGATTGGATCTTACTATGTGTCCGTTGATCTGACGCTTTGCCGAGTCGCAGAATCTTTTAATCGTTATCATAGATTCGGACTTGGAAAGTCCTTCTATTGACGTCAGATGTTGATCCTTTGCTGCTGTGATTCATTAATGCAGGCGATGCACACGACCCTACTCCACTCTGAAGGCACAAGGATAAGTCAAAGCATAGATCAGAATACTTCGGTTAATAAATGACCATGCATTTAGGCCTAAGCCTAACAGACAGCAGCAGCGAAGACGAAGCGGTCTGTGTGGGAACATTTCCAGAGAGTCAGGTTCAGTGGGTTAATGGGTAGCCCATACTGTACCACTGGTGGGGCTAGCTAAAGGCCCAATGTTGGCCCACAGAACGTGGCTGTCAATGGCTGAAATCACAGACAGGCTACTGATGGCGACCTATTTAATGCACAGTTTGTAACTTCTGTAGAGTTTTGTTTCCGCTGATGGCTCCTGATTTCTAGCACATTTAAACTTGCGATAGTTAACTGACTTCTGACTTTCATATGCTTTTCACACTTTCTGTACAAAGTGCCTCTTCATCGCCTATGCTGATTCCTCCTCATCCTGTCTGTCCTGCAGATCCAATTCCAGACATAGTCCACCCTAACCGTCTGACTGCCTGTCTGCCTGACTATTGGATCTTGACCTGGAACCGAATCCTTCTTGCCTACGATTTTGTTTCGACTGAGAACCTGTGAATAAGCTGGTTCCGGTGACTTAGCATTCGTTGGGCGCTGTAGAAATCTCGAGTTTACGATTACGATTGATCATAAACATAAACCGGCTAGTTACACGACAGGTCACGAAGAGTATGATTACAAATAGTATGACTACAAATAGTATGACTACAAATAGTATGACTACAATTAGTATGACTACAAATAGTATGACTACAAATAGTATGACTACAAACAGTGTGAGTGCAAATTCCATTACCCTCGAATCTTGTGTCAAGAGTTCGACGAAGTTATCTGGAAAGACTCCGATGTTTCCATGAAGCTCTCCTTTCCACCACCATTCGTCCTCTAGATTCTGACTCAAGACAGTTATGACGTCCCCAACTCGAAGATCCAGCTCATCTTCTTCCTCTTTATAATAGCCGAAAAGTACTTTGGCCCGTACTGCTGAACATGAAATACGAAGCATCGAATACGCTCAGCTAATGGAAAAGTGCCGTAAGCTGTACTACTGCTATTAAATGCTAAGTATTGAGTGCCATCATCTAATGAAAATTTACCATGGCCCAAACTGTACGTGGTACAATTTACAAGTACTAAATACTCATAAGGGAAATATTCTTATTAGGCGAGGAAAGAGCTTACCCATGGTGTAATTAATTGTTGAAGGCATGTTGTTGATTTTACCGAATCAGCAAAGAACTGTCAATTAAATAAAATTCTCGCAATTAAATTCGTTTAATTACATTAAATTAATTTCAATTCCTACGATTAAAATCAATTCAATTCAACTCCTACAATCAATTAAACTAAGTTCAATTCAATATTTGACCAATTTCTACGAAAAGTAAAGCAATTAGAAATGCGTAAACATCCGAATTAAGTTTGTCGCTATCCCTATAAAATATACATTCGTAATCCTAATCATACATACCGTTAATTATCCTCGACTGATTTAGTAGGCTGGTAGAGGGCAGGAAATGCTTACTGTGACACTGCGAAATTAGGTAGCGCAGCTTAGGTGTATAACTGTAATTTTTACGGACAGAAAACTGTAAACTTACTGTAAATAATTGTGATAGGTCTACTATTAAATTCTGTTGTTTGGTTTTCGTAGTCTTTCTGGTTCCTGACTGGCGCTTAACTCGGTCAAAAAAGAATGAAGCTACAGTTGTTTTGAAGTCATGTGTGTGTTCACATGTGTGTTTGTTTGTATGTAATTATGTGTGTATATAAGTGTATGTGTGTGTATTGTGCTGCATGGGTCCCTCAGTTGGTCGCTTGACTTTTAAGGCGGGTCGTCCGTCAGCCTAAGTTTGGCTACTCTATAAAAAAAATTTAGTCTGCAAACACGGGGTGAGCAGAAATGCATAGTCCTGTCATAACTATTGCGGTATTGTGATGCAGCCAAAGACTGGACTTAGCTCCTTGGCTAGTGGCTCAGTTGGTGTTTTCTTTGTCTGTATCTCTATCTGTAAGTGTGTTACTCGATGTCTGTGTCTGCGTCCTTCTTCCCACACGCACAGTGGACATGTGTTTTACTGTCACTGATTCTCGCGTTGTCTGTATCTCTCCCCCAATTTGTTTTTGTGATTATACTTTGTGTCTATGTGTTTGCATGGGTACGTGTCACTTTTCTTTTCTGTCTTAATATCGGTCAGTAGGCCTTTACCTCAGAAAAGGAGCCAACGCTGACTAGTAACTACCCGAGCGTGTCAACAAGAATAGCATATTAGGCTAATGCATAACTGCAGCCCTTAGGGTCAAAATGCATAGCCTGTTACCGCCACGAAACAAAATACATTACATCAGCTTGCAGCAAATAGTAAGATTTTTCTAATTTGTGCTGGCACCCAAAGGAGAGCGAGGTGAATCTCAAGCACAAATCCAATGACTCTTATAGCGCCTTTGCGACAAATCTTAGAGACATCAGGTCTTTCTTGATTATTGTTGTGCAGGCTAAGGGTGAAGAAAATACCTTTAGATTATCCAGTCTGGAAATTTTATAGCGCCGTTAGTGAAAGGCACAGTCCATCAATTGGTTGTCGCTTTTGGCCAAACCCACATTCCGGATTCACAATCCTTTGGAAAGAATGAGTCGAGATTGTCATCGTAATCGTAGTCTAGGGATTCATAGAGCGCCAAAAGAAAGCGAAGTTGCTCGAAACAGCCTATTCACAGGCGCTCAGTCAATCGATAGGCAGGTAGGGTCAGTTTCGGTTCCAGGTCAAGATGCAAGGGTTAGGCAGGCAGACAATCGGCTGGCTATGTAGGATGATGTCTATGATAGAAGCGGTAGGAGAGACAAAGGGAAGAGGATGAAGAATCGGGATAAGATCTGAAGAAGAGGAGTGTTTTCAGTTTTGAGTGAAAGACCTGCGCAGAGATTGCAGGGGTGAGGTTTTGATGAGTTCGTAGGATGGCTCAAATAATTATTTTCGTAATTCTGGAGTAGCGACCATGGTTTTTAAGTAAAGCTTCTGCATGGATACGTTGGTTATCCTCCGGTGTGGTGACATCTTGAAGAAGATGGCGCTGGCAATGTCGATGACGTCCCGCAGGAGGAGGAGGAGCAGGAGAAGGAGGAAGAGGAGAAGAAATAAGAGAAGGAGGAGAAGGATAAGAAAAAGGAGAAGGAGGAAGTGGAGGAAGAGGAAGAGAAGGAAGAGGAAGAGGAAGAAGAGGAGGAGAAGGAAGAGGAGGAGGATGAAGAGGAGGAGAAAGAGGAAGAGGAGAAGGAAGAATAGAAGGAGGAAGAGGAGGAATCGGGGAAGAGAAGGAACAGGAAGAGGAGGAGTAGAAAGAGGAAGAGGAGGAAGAGAAGGAGGAGTCGCTTGAGTCTTCGATCTGTGTGATCATGATTTTACTGAGGTGAGGGAAAGGCGCCTGGTTTCTGAAGACATGGATTGATTGACAGCACAAACTGTAGATGTCGTCAGCCATTTATTCTGCGCCTTAAAACGGGACAGAGTTCGTAAACGAGACTGACTTTTCGGAAACTTTTGGAAACTCGGACATTGTTACAAGCTGTTCCACTAACACTTAGGGCCATCTTATGCCGGTTATTTCCTGAAAACTAACATGTACAGTCATTCATAAAGTCTTGGCGATACTTCCTCTTATGTCAGTTGAGAACAACAGGATTTGTCTGTCATAACGGTTCTAGGACAATTACCCCCTGGACAATTACCCCCCGGACAATTACCCCCGGACAATTACCCCCCATGCAAATAACCCCCGGACAATTACCCCCCGGACAATTACCCCCCATGCAAATAACCCCCCGGACAATTACCCCCTACACTGATATATTAATTATATAAATATACAAATAATGTATATTAATCATACAGTTTATATATTAATTTATTAGACATATATTGGAGAACCATGCAACGTTACAGCATGAAATTAAATGTGTAACAGAAAATGCTGTTTATTGTTTATTAGTTTATTGAACTTAAAAGGAAAGGTTGTGAGCTATTCCACGTAGATAGTCAAGAACATTGCCCTCATTGTAGTTGCTAATGACGGCCAAAATCCGTGCATTGGAGTCAGCATACTTCTTCATGGATAGAAATAGATCAACTTTTTAAACTTTGTATTTCCCATTTCTATTATATAGTAGTTGACCTCTTTCATGTTGTGTGGTAATTCTTTCATGTCTAGTCTGGGCCCAATTGTCTGATAATTGTCTAATAATTAGTTTTTGATGTTTGGTAATTCTTTCATGTCTACTCTGTGCCCAGTTGTCTAATAATTGTATGTCTTTATGAATTGTGTCTTTCATGTCTACCCTTTACTGTATAGGGGGGGGGGGGGGTAAGTTGACCTCTTTCATGTTGTGTGGTAATTCTTTCATGTCTAGTCTGGGCCCAATTGTCTGATAATTGTCTAATAATTAGTTTTTGATGTTTGGTAATTCTTTCATGTCTACTCTGTGCCCAGTTGTCTAATAATTGTATGTCTTTATGAATTGTGTCTTTCATGTCTACCCTTTACTGTTTAAGGGGGTAATTGTCCGGGGGGTTATTTGCATGGGGGGTAATTGTCCGGGGGGTAATTGTCCGGGGGGTTATTTGCATGGGGGGTAATTGTCCGGGGGTAATTGTCCGGGGGGTAATTGTCCAGGGGGTTATTGTCCTGTTACCGTCATAACAGTATCAGCTGAACTGCTATTTGATCTTGGAGAATGTGCAAACACTTAAAAACTAAACTCTTGCTTTGTCTTTGAGTAAGACAATGATCTTAGCTCTGAGCATGATATTTTATCGCTGATGTACGAAGCTAATTTTTATTTGACATTCATCATATTGCCTGCGACAATTTGAAACAGAACTTCAGTCTTTCGGTATCATGCGTCACGCTCAATAACACAAATAGTATATATTGTTGTCATTGTTCTTAGTATCGGTACAATAGCAATATAGTGATGGTAATAGTTATAATAATAGTAATAAGTATACTAAATTATTTCACATCGAACGTCAATCACGGGGAGGTTCTACGACCAATCAGTCGGGCAGCGACAAATGCACAGACCTTGTTTTTTCTAGGGATATTCGGAAGCACCTACAATGATGTAACCATGTGCTGTGGATTTCAATGGCCGTCGTCGTTCCTCATTCTAGATGCAACTCGGTCCAGGGACTCTGAAAACTCATGATGTCATCTGCTAACTCTAGATGGAATTCCGTATGTATGGAAGCCCGACTGTTTTCTAGTCATCACAGCACTGTTTGCGCACTGATGAACTTTTTGTTCTTAATGAACTTTAGCACCATTTAGGCCAGGGCAGGCAACGCCTTTGTAAGGTAGGCTACTTAAAAGGCGTTATATCAAGTGTGTAGATAACTGGTCACAAAAATTGTTATGTGTCAATTAATTACACCTATTGAAATTGATATACATTTGTTCTGGCTCTGTAACCCTAATGAGGCTCTGTAACCTTCTGACGATCTGCAACCCCTTTCTATTGACTCGATATTCCTCTCAAGTCGATGAACTACATGCCTCCTATCAAATTGCGCAGGTACGTGGTTCGTCAGTAGACCCCATCTTATTTGTCAAACTGTGCAGAACGAAGCCAGTCGTTGCAACCGGTGGGTGATCTGACAAGCCTACAATTACCCATCACACTGCAAGTCAATATGTCTGAATTTAGTCAGAGGCCATTGAGAGCTAAAAGACGTCGGTGAGTCGGTCCGCCTCGGGGGGTTGCAAACCAGCAACTCTTCGTGCTGGTCCCAAGCCCGGATAAAGGAGGAGGGTTTGTCAGATGAGTGTCGATGCGCTGACAGTAAAAAGCAAAGACGATTGAAATCTGATGCCAAGTATTTTAACATGGTGAAAATGGCATCGGACACCTACGGGCGCTGAGCCCACGGTTCATAATGATGATGATGATGAGTTGGTCCATCTCTCGTGAGATTGCTATTCAGTGCATCTACTGTACCTGTTGAATTTAACACGTACCTTTTCGGCCTAGAATTTGTCATATATTGAAACCCCCTGCGGGGATATTATTCGTGTAAACAGGAGGTTCTGTTCGGCATTTGCAATCTGTAAACGTCTGTCTGGGTCTTTAAGGTAAGGCTGTTCGTAGGTAGAAATATTAATTGTAGATTTTACTTTGTTCCAGTTTAGTGGAACCAAGAACAACCTAGTTGATTCAGGTGTTGGTCATGGCTACGAGACCAAGGCTGCTTTATTTTACCTACTCACATTGTTTTTGCGTGAAAGGAAGTTGCGCTTAAGCTAATATTTGTTTAAACATTTTACTTAAATGGACCAAGGTGGCTGAATAGCCATAATACAGGCGAAGCAGCGGACTTAATATTACTTTCTACAGGTGAACTTAGTGATACCCTGTGGTCTACGACGTATTAATTCTACACCCAGCTTACCTCTGCACACGAGGGCTGTATGGAAATGATCATCGGATCTCCATTACACTCAGAACTCGCCGTTACACCCGCTACAGTCATTAGGTCACCGTTACCCTTCTCTACTATTACGAACAGGAGATTTTGCGTTCTACAGAACTCGTTTAATGCGTTCGTGTGAAATGGATCCCAGGAGAATTCGGATCTCTAAAAACGTCAAAGATGACAGGTTTACACAATTGTTAACTATTTAGGCATTTCAGATTGGAGACGTGGAATTGCTTGATTTTCGGGTTTTGTGATTCAAAATTAGTTCTATAAGTGATGGGTGATGTAATATACCATTTGAACACGTAATTGTTTGCAAATGTAATCTCGGCTGATCGCGAAACATATATAAGGAATTCTGTAGTATTTTTTCTAAACAAACTGCACAGTGAAAATTACCTCGACCACAATCCAACAAGTAAGGCATTCAGTCAAAGTTTTCAGGGTTCACTTTTTAAGAAATTGTGTTGATACCCTTGAGCATTTGTCGCTAAAGTTTAAAGTAGGTCTAATCATCTACTCTTTAAAATATTGTATTGAGTAATCGTCCAGTAATCAAAGAGTTTTAGTACTTGTTCGGCGTGGCCTTTTGATAGCTGAATCGGAGATTTCGATTTGCTGCAGAGCAGATTAAGCCCACAACACAACGTGTCGGGCTTAGAAGCCACCAACTGATGATTTGTTGATGGAATTCAAGAAATGCAGTTTGAACTTTTTGACACGTGAACCTTTGCATTTGATTTCAACGCCTTTCCCCTGTCGAGTTTTGTGGGTCATTGACCAAATTCAACCGTTCAGTTGTGTCACTTTCTGAAGTCAAGATCACCCCCAGCTGAGGAGTCAGATGCTAGTCTATACATGCAAATGTGTAGGTTCAACTGCAACTGTGCGGTTTTAGTGATTATATAGTTCGGCGTTGTTTGTTCGCTGCCGCTCTTTAGATCTCGAACCGCTACAATTCCTGGAACCGAACCCTATTTTGCTTATCGATTTTGTTTTGAGTGAGCTTCTGTGAATAAGCTGGTTCCTGCGACTTAGCTTTCGTTGGGTGCAGTAGAAATCTCGAGTTTACGACTACGATTACGATCAACGTAGCCGTTTGACTGTCTTCCTGTCTTACCCTGGAACCGAACCTGACCCTTCCTTCTTATCGATTTTGTTTTGACTGTGAGTCTGTAAATAAGGTTTCTTTCTACGAGATAGAAATCTCGAGTTTACTTTTACAATTATGATTACGAACTTCAGTGTGCAAACGAATGCACTTATAGGCAACTGAATACTTTGTTCTTGTGTTTTATCGAACACTGAATTTTCTACACTTTTGGTGGAGTGAATCATATTTTTATTGTTAATTTAACAGCTTCTATGGCGCCGATGTCTATAGCACATGTCAACAACCAATGCCGCATCGAAATCAAGCCGCAGTCAGTTCAGTACCCAGAAAGTCAGTTCATTGAAACAGAGAGTTTGATGAGCAGACTGAAAAGCTAATTCTTAAGTAGAGACCGAAATGACCCAAGGACCGACCATAACGGATAGAGTCCAAACTTTAAGTCCAGCAGACGAGAAAGCTCTCCCACCAAGAACAGATTAGTATTTGGCACAGCCGAAGAAAAAAGGCATTCAGATGGCTTCGTTGAATAATGAGAAGCCTGAGGAACAGAGATATTTCAAGTACTCAAGTCTCAAGTACAAGTACAAGTACTCAGGTCTAAAGTACAAGTACGAGTACAAGTACTAAGGTTATAATATAAGTGCAAATGACTACTGCAAGAACATGAAGATATGACAATAATTTAATAATAATCAGCCATGTATATTCACTGATCATTATAAGACACATGCCCTCATTTAGAATTGCTCTTGAGAAAGATTAGCGATGTGAGCATCTTGTCACTCTTGTCTGATAGATGGGGTTTTAATATTAAATCCCCAAAACTGAACATCCGTTCGACAGGTGCACTAGATGCAGGTATACTCAGTGCTCTAAGCGCTGGTTCATATAGTTTATCTAGATTAGTTTTGTTGCATTTCCAGAAGTCCAAACAATCGCCTTCATCACATTCATCATGGCTTTTGATAATCAAATATGTTGTTAACTGCGACTGTGGCGGATCTGTGGCCACAAGTAGGCCTGATATCTGACTGAATCCCGTTGGCCCACCCTGTTGCGAAGTCACGAGCCGGTCTTTAAGTCACGATATTTGGAAGGTATAGGTTGTGCAAAGCTCCGGGAACATGAAGACAGGTCTATGTGAATCCAAGGGGTAGCAGTTGCCGTAGGAGAAAACTGGTCTTTGCGCTCCTGAGAAAGTTGAAACCGAAACGAAACAATCTGTCTGATATTTCTGGCTGACTCCGTTGATCCGACAGGGCTCGAGCCCACCCTGTCGCGAAGTCGCGAGATAGTCTAAGACATGATAGTTGGAAGAGAAGAGGTTGTGCAAAACTTGGGAAAAGACGCGGCCGCATTACAATTTGTCGAAATTCAAACGGCAGGAAGAGATAACGCAGACCAAGTGAAGCACCCGTACGCAAGAGACCGGATCTTAATGAGAGACCAAGAGAATAGCCGGTACATCATAGTCTGAGTCGGTCAACACGATAATACCAAAGTCAAGACAAAAAATACCGACTCCTCAATATGCTTGTCGCCACACACGCTGATCGGAGGACTGACTGAAACGCGGGGAAGGGCCCCTCGTGCGTCAGTCGGGACTAAGTTCTGTGTGTACACAGTGACGGGTAGAGAGAGGATCTTCACGGTCATAGAGTTCCACAGGGGTATCCTATCCCCAAGAAGAATTTCTTACCTGTGTTGGTCGATAATTGCCAACACAGAAACAGTGGGGACGTAAACTGACCCCGTAAGTTGTGTTCTTGGTACATATACTGTACGTGTGAGGCTGGAGTCCCACACAGGAAGATGGAACGAGAGACAGGTTATTGTGGAGAGATGCGTTGCCTGATATCCATGTGCCTAGGGTGGAAAGACGCAGAGGCTCGTCATAAGACTTCCCGGTTCCAGTAACCAAGAAAACGACTGGTGTCTCAGAAAATTGGTGGTTGCGGGAGAGTTATGAGATGTAGTATGGTGGTTACAAGAAAGTCCGGGGTAAAGAAGGCACACAGAAAGGGAACGACTATTGCCGTTAAGTAAGGAATCCTATTCCAGGTAAAGGCCACCCATCCGGCGACCGCGGAAGTTTCTGTTGCTGTAACCATAACTGTGAATAGTTTGCCAGATTTAGAAGTTTGTGCACCTGTGACACCACTGTCAAAGAAGCTTGATGTGCTAATGAACAAAGCGGGTGTCTCATTCACATGACATAATTATATCTGTACTCAAAATAAAAAATCGACCTAAACCCAGTTCGAGAACACATTAGTTGCAGGCAAGTGCTTTGGTCTCAAGTACGAGTACGAGTACAAGTACCTCAAAACTGTACTCGAGTACTCGAGTAATACAATTACCAAGTACAACATCTCTGCTGGAATGAGGACTGATTTCAAGTATTGTGGTTGGCCAGTTAGATGTTATGTACGTCAGAGATCAGAGTTCAATGTTTTATATTGCTGTGAAAATCTTAAGTGTTTTGTGTCGTTTGCGATTCAATGCATAGGTGCATGTATGTGCTCGATTAATTAATTCAGCGATTGTTTGAGTGGTTAGGAATTTTGTGTATGCAAGAATAGTTCATTGTTACTTGGAAAACTTGGGTAGATGTACCTGCTTGAATAGTTCCATGTTGTTTGGAATTGGTCTGGTTATGTGCGTGCTTGAATAGTTTGGTGATGGCTGAGTTAATTGGGTAATAGTGCGTTTTTCGGTGATGTGCCTCTTAATGGTGTTGAATGATTAGGTTTTCGCTGAACTTGGATGTCATGTGTGATTAAATCAAGGCATACAATATCGCTCATTTATTACAAGTAAAAGTAAAGTATCCCATATTCCACAAGTGAGACGTAGGGGAGGCGCTTATTTTCTTCACTTTGGCCATACGTCCACAGTGGACGAATCCCAAGGTCTTGGACACGGGGCAAGTATATCGCAGGACTTTCCGTTTACTTCTCATCTTACGCCTGAACTAGCTTATACTGCTTTGTGACAGAGGCACGTGTGTGCAAACAACTTACCCAGGGTCGGAGTCGAACCAACAACCGCATGATCATTGACAAGCTTCCTTCAAATTTCCCCTCATAGCCGTGATCTGCACTTCTGACGTGTATTTTATTTGAAGCACATACCCAACATCCATCCCCACAATTTGCACAGCTTGACTGTTGTATATCAATATCACATGATGCATAAGAATTCGAACTTCAGACGCAGAGATGAAAAGCAAACGCAGCCGAAATTTACCACAACTTTTGCTGTGTGGTTGAGTTGACAGATGACTGAATCATGGAGAACTCGGTGAAGCTTTTAAATGTATTGTACGTCAACATTGAAATACCAACCATCGTTCAGAGCAACGGAGAAGGATTGGTTGATTTTGCAAAAGAAGAATCCCGTGAAGAGATGGGAGATAACGGGACAGTAGGTGAACATAAATGTACAGAGAACGGAACAATAAATACACAAAGAACAATACACGGAACAATAGATACACAAAGACAAAACACGGGAGGAGTAAAGAAAGAAGAAAACCCGATCAATCACACATCGATAAAAATATCCGAAGATGCAATAACTCAAAAAACCGAAGAATCTTTACAACCGGAAGGATGTACGAATCTCGGCTTCTCGTCTGAATGTTCAACATCAGACAAAGCGAGTCAAGTAACAATTTATTCGTTTGTTCTCTCTCATTCATGTGTGCACTCGTTCGATACACGGTCCGCACCTTTTTGTTATCTGACATTTTTTCATTTCTTTCATTTCTTCTTTGGTTTTTCTTTCGTTTCTCTTTTGTTTTTCTCGTGTTTTCTTTGGATTTTTTCGGTTTTTCTTTACTTTTTTCTTTTGTTACTTTCTTTCTTCTTTTTTCTTCCGTCCTTCCTTCCTTCCTTCCTTTTTCTTTCTTTTATTTGATTTCTTCCTTTTTCTTCCTTCCTTTTTTTCTCACTCCTTTGGTACTTTATTAATTTATTCCTTTTCTTTCATGTATTAACTTTCCCGTTTCTATTCTTTGTGCATTAAATCGCATATCATTACAATGCATCTCAATGAATCAATTTGCCCTTTGCAAGATATCGCGCTGAATCACATTACAATATAGGGCTTTGCGGTGTACCGAGTTACATTATCTGGCGCTTTACCAGTCTCCTTATCATTATTATTATTATTATTATTATTATTATTATTATTATTATTATTATTATTATTATTATTATTATTATTATTATTATTATATTAATATGGCTTCGCATTACATTTAATCGTTTTACAGGTTGACACTCCTCATGTGTTCTTGGAACTGACGCCGAATGAACCAACAACGCAGCCACTTTCATTCGGTTCCGCATCACTGCGTTCCCCAGAAGAGCCAGCCTGCGCTTCCCCATCGAACCATCAGGGCCTCATCAGCCGCATCCAAGGCTCCATCTCCAACCGATGGCAGCGGCACCGGACCTGCGTTCGGCGCCTTGCACTGGTCGTTGCAGCATCACTTTACCTGGCATACTTTGCTTATGCCATGTACTTCCGTTTCGGCGACGATGGGTCGATTCAGTTGGTCGCTATGACTTCCGTTGCTGTGGCTGGGATCCTCATCTCGGTCGCTAAGAAACGGTGGCACAAGACAATCAAGATACGGCTCAACGCCTTCAGCAAACACATGAATCGCTACGGATCAGTGATTAGCTGGTATTCAGAGATTTAATGGTGTTCAGTAATTAAATGGCTCTCGGATAAATGACTGGTATTCATTCATTCAGCTATTACTTCATTCGTCCATTCATTTGTTTGTTCATTCGTTTGTTTCGTATGTACATTCATTTATACGTTTGTTCATCGATCCATAGATCCATCCATCCATCCATCCACCCATCCATCCACCCATCCATCCATCCATCCATCCATGCATCCATCCATCCACCCAACCATCCATCCATCCACCTATTATGTGGTTTTACCTTTGCTGATCATTTCTGTATGGCGATGATACCTACAGGATCGTCGTAATTGCGATCCTTGTGGCGGTGATCATCTTCATTGTGGTCGATGCTGTGATCCTCTCAAATAGCCCGCACAACCTCGTCTCAGCTAGTGGAATTTTAGTCTACATCTTGCTCTTCTTCATCTTCTCGAAACATCCGACCGAGGTAAACGGAAAGCAAAAGAACATGCTGAAATAGGCAGAGGCTTAGTTGGCCCTCTCCAATTCATATGCTATTCCATGTGAAGGGAAACAGAGCACATACTCTCTCTTTCTCTCTCTCTCTCTCTCTCTCTCTCTCTCTGCCTCTCTATCTCCTGTTCTAGATTGAAGAGAAGACGGAGGGACGGAGAAACACAGAGAGAAAGCTGACAGAATCTTTAAAAAGACAGAGAGATGGAATGAAGGAAGAGAGGGAGAGAGGAAAAGAGAGAAAGATAAAGGCAGGTAGGCAGGCAACTAAGAGCTTATGTGTGAAACTAAAGCCGTAAGTGAGCGTGAGGTAAGAGAGAAAGTGTATGCGTAGCCTATGTGTGACTTCTTCTCCTGGTTCTCTGCCCACAGGTAGGTTCAAACGTCAGATGACCCAACAGTGCTAAGCTTCTTTTTTCAGCCTGCTGTAACAGTCCGTCATCATCCAATCCAGCAGCATCTGTCTGGATCTTCCTCTTGTCCTCCTCATCTCCATTCTGCCCTCAATTACGGTTCTCAAGAGTGAGTCCCCTCTCAATTTGTGATCAATCCATTTTCTCTGTCGCCTTCTGTGTGTGACAATAGTGGAAAAAGAGGCAGACATACAGAGAGAGAGACAGAGACAGACAGACAGAGCGCGAGAGAGAGGGAACTAGAAAAAGAACAGCAAATAAAGAGAAAGAGGCTGCAGAGAGAGGTAAAGGAAGCTGTAGCAGAAGGCAATGAAGCGCAACAAATGTCTTTCCGTTATTCATACAGCAGTAGCGTGGTGGCTGTTTTAACATCAGGTGAAATGGCAGACGATTTGCTGGGGCTTCGCGTTGCAGTTCGCCTTCGCGCTGTGCATTCTCAAGACGGAAGTTGGCTCTAAGGTGTTCGAATGGCTCGGAAACAGAGTTTCAGACTTCTTTACGTTTGCCGATGCCGGGTCAAAATTCGTCTTCGGGGAAACTGGGTACTTGGATCATTTCTTTGTGTTCAAGGTAAAGAAAAGCACGTGTCTTCCCAAGAATGCCTAAAATTTAAACCCGATATTTTGCTGAACTGACTAAGAGCTCAACTTAGGCTTAATTTAACAGCATTAGCTCATATTATACTGTATGCAAACTATGCTTGCATGTATGATCATATCCAAAGAAGCTCGCAAACCTATCAACAGGTCTTTGAATTAAACTGTGCATTGTTTATGCATAAATTAACATTACATTAACATTATATTGACATTGCGTTGTAGTTTATTTTGCTGAACTGACTAAGAACTCAACTTTAGCCTAATTATAATGTATAACATTAACATTAATTGCATTAACAGCATTATCTCATATTATATGTATTCATGTGTATTCATATCCAAAGAAACTCACAAACCTATCAGCTGGTCATTGAATTAAAACTCTACATTGTATATGCATAAATTAACATTACATTACCATTAATTTACATGTTACGCATCTGTCAGGCCATGCCAACCGTCGTATTCTTCAGCACCGTGATTTCAGTTCTATATCATTTGGGTGTGATGCAGTTCCTCATCACCAAGGTAGCCTGGGTCATGCAGGTTACCATGGGAACCACTGCCGGCGAGTCGTTGACGACGGCAGCCAATATCTTCATTGGCCAGGTCAGCATTCGATGTGACATTCGTTAACTTAAGTAAGAAGTTGCGGAGACAGTGTGCAGAAGATAAAACTCAGATCTTACCTTGCATTGGCGCTTTATGTTAATTAATGCTGTTCTTATTATGCGTATAAATACATTCATAAATGATTCATTAATATTAAGTATAATATCATTTAATTTAACACACACTCTCTCTCACTGACTTTCTCACTTTTTCCCACTCTACCACTCTGTCGTTCTTCTCCCACTGTCATTCTCTTTCCGTCATCAGATGTCTTGCACTCTCACGGCCACCCATTCACTACATCTGTCACTCGCACACTCTCACCTCACTCTGTAATATGTGGCCATGCCTGAGAAAATCCTCAACGTCGCAAAAGTTAATTTGCAAGAAACGCGCTCAGAAGGCAGGTCAGATCATGAGTTCCTTGCATATTTATATTTCTTGTGTTACGCTTCAAACTGTAGGTCCTTAACAGAGTTTCACTAAATAGTTTTACTTTCAATTCTATTGTGGGTCCTTCAAGAACTTACTAAACTCGTAAAAATTTACAACCCAGGTTCAGCGACTTACATTTTGGTACACTTTAGCCGCGAAGAGATCTACCCTTTTAAAAAATTGTGACTTTTTTACTATTTGCGAGAGAGACATGCGTTTTTAGCCTAATAATTCAAAATTCCAGCCCGGTCAAGTGTAATATCAAATCCAGTTTTGATTTGTCCGACTTTGTGAGAGTTTTCTTAAGCACCGTCAGCAATAGAAAATGAGCAACTCTTAGGTAGCTATGTACATCTATCTATAGATATATATATACTTTTATAGCATGCGTATTGCTTTGTTTACGACTGTGTATTTTTATGGTGCGTGTATGCAGTCTGAAGCTCCGTTGCTGATTGGTCCACTGCTGCCCGATATGACGTCATCGGAATTACATGCCGTCATGACTGGAGGCTTCGCTACGATTACCGGAGGAATAATGGCCGCCTTTATCTTGCTTGGGGTGAGACTGTCTCTACACCATGGAACGAAGGCTGCAAGAAATATATAGGCCTAGGTGTAAATTTGTTAGGTTTCTAAAAACTTAAGAACCCACAAAAGTCCCAAATAAAAATTTTAGTTTTTTATTGGTAGAAATAACAAAATTAGATAATTGCTTTATATTTTTACTTGATTGAAAACAAATCGTAATAAATTAACATTATTGCGATGTCTAAAACAGATAGGGGCCTAATGCTGCACCAACACTACAGCGGCACTGCCTGAACTCGGAGTTCAGTTATTCTATTCACCGCCATAGTTCTGTTTATGTCCTCTGGGAAAAAATAAAATCGAAAAACCGAAGGAAAAAAGAACATATGCAAACTTTATACCTATTTTTATTTGAAAGTACTTTTTGTATCCCTACCTGGAACATGACAAATTCCTCAACACTTAACTGCTTCAGTAAGCCAGCAATTGATCATCAACAGCAGCTGAACCGCAAATCAAAACTCTCAGTACCCCGTGAAAACTGCGTCAGAGCGACTGGCAGATTGATCGGCACTTAATCAAATCAAATTTCATATTGATTGCAATTGACGTAGCTTATAAAATTAGGCCTGTGTGCAGCTAAATTAGTCACTTTGTAACCATTAGGCTACTGGTTTGCAAATCTAGGGTTTGAAAAGTAGCTTTTATACATTGAATTCGAGCCGTTTTGAACTTGTATTTCGGTTCAAGTGTCCTCAACAATCTTTAAAAAAAACAAGTTTTTAATTTAATTTCAACAACACAACAAATCAGAACAAGTAAGAAAAATTATATGGACTTTCTAGCCACTTCAATTTCAAACACTGTCTCCTTTCAACACAGTAGGTATAATACATGAAATCACTGCAGGTGCCCGCAAACCACCTGATATCGGCATCCGTCATGTCCGCGCCTGCAGCGCTGGCGATGTCTAAGCTCATTCATCCAGAAACGGAAGAGTCCAGGACAACCGTGCGTCACCTCAAGACTGCTCTCCAGAGAAGGTCTTTGCGCTTTCAATATCTTTTACTTGGATCTAACCCAATCTAATCTAATCTCTAATCGTTATCAGAATACCGAAAGCATCAGTCGGTGGTCGCTTCAAGTCAACATCGGAGTCAAATATCATAATCCGTCGGAGAAGCCTGGTCGAATTCCGATAGGTCAGAGAAACCAGAAGCCAGGATGCGATGGCTAAACAAGTTGGAAGCGAAGCGTATTTAGTTTAGACCTGAATGACATCAAAGAACCAGCAGAACGAATTGAATTTGGGCAGTGAAATCCAAAGCTTTGAAACTGCTACCGATAGGACCCGAGAGCCCAACACTGTGCGTGTACGAGGCACAGCAAGAGTAATATAGTCCATTGATCGAGTGCAATTTCTATTTGCGTGAGGAGTGAGCATGCAACGTAAATATGTCGGCTGATTTAAAGGTAGTACTTTCTGAACTATAGGACAAATGGGGAGCCAGTTTTGAAACGAATTCTTTGCTCAATGGGGAGCCAGTGCATTGAATGGCGATCTCTGGCTAATAATAAGTTACGGTACGTTTGTTGATCTGTGACGATTGTAGAAACGACGACAATGTGATCGGCGCTCTATCGAGTGGGGCCTCTGCCTCGATCAAACTTGTGGCAAATATTGTTGTCAATCTGATTGCATTCATTGCCACGGTGAACTTTCTCAACGCCGTCCTTACCTGGTTCGGAGATAGAGTTGGAATTGAACAGCTGACATTCCAGGTATAGACTTTGTTGAATTTGCAGTATAAAGTATGCGTTCAGATGTACTTGGACATTTATGTGGATCCTTTTAACGCCGTGATAAAGTACATCATTGGGCCTACCATTGGCGTGAACTTATTCCAATTACTGCGGGGTCAGGGTCTCAAGGGACCTTCCCGCCACGAGCCCTACTTTAAATGTCGAGGCATCCGTTCAACGGGTCGTGTTAGTGAAGGATTTCACCCGATAAATTCACTGAAAATGAGAAGGGTCGCTATGTGATCTGGACTTGCATAAAGGCACTAAAAGCCAATATAGCTTACTTAGCCTATTAACTGTAACTGTAAATTGTTTGCTAACACTTGTCTCTTACCAAGTAGTAGAATATCGGGGCAAAAATGGGAAGTAAACGGCAAGTCCTGCGATGCATTGACCCCGTGTCCAGGACCCAGGAATTTGTCCATTGCCAGCTCAAGGGGGGAAGGGCAGAAAACGCGCACCGTCCATACGTTCCATTAGACTTAGGAACTGAGGTGTACTTTTCCTTTTAACCTATGGCAGTCTTGAATGTGTTCCGTAACCTACTCTGATGGGAGCAGTCATGGCAGGCGTTACTGAAATGTGCCACAACTTGCTTCTGGATCTGTCAGTTACTGTGTAGCTATTATATGAGTTGCTGTAAATTCGATACAGAAGTCATATCTCGTATAAGCGTGTTATAATTCATTGTAGTTTTTATGAGCTCATTACTGTTGGTGGGACGCGGTGGTGTATTGGTATGGTCTGTGTCTAGTAACCAGACGGGTTCGAATCTGCCTCAAGCCACTGCATAGCTACCTTGGATAAGTTGCTTACCCACACTTCTCTGTGAGGAACGCAACGGGAAACCACCTCATTCATCTCAAACCGGGTGGCATAAAGCCAATGGACTTGCCTTTGGGCAGAGAACTCATCATCATCATCATCATCATCATCATCATCATCATCATCATCATCACCATCATCATCATCATTACTGTTATTTCAAGTAATGTTATGCATGTTTATCTCTAATACCTTAAGTAAGTCTAAAAGTAGCACAATTTTTATTGCAATATCTAGCTTGTATGTTCGTACTTGCTGTGGCCATTTGCTTTCATCATGGGAGTTGAGTTCGCCGACTGTCGCAAGGTGGCGCAGCTGATCGGAATCAAGACGATTCTCAGCGATTTCATTGCCTACACAGAACTCGGAGTCTACATCAACAACCGGAAGCTGTTCGACGCGCATGTCGCCAACAACGGAAGTTGGTACGCTTTGGGCGACGCCATTCATCTCGTGAACGCAACGCTAGGAGGCAATGGAACGGAACTGGTTGGCGGAATCCTCTCGGTAAGCTGCCTTAAGGTGATTTATCTGGTCCATCATACGAACTCACCAACACTTCACCTCTTTCAGTTTCTGCGCCGGTCTTTCACTCAAGTCTGAAAACATTTTTTTCCAAAAATCTTATCCTGATTCTTCCTCTTCCCCTTATCTCTCTTCTCGCTTCAATTTCATACAACATCAACCGTAGCCGCCCAACCGTCTGAATGTCTGACTCCTGAATCTTGATCTGGAACCGAACCCTTTTGCCTATCGATTTTGTTTTGACTGAGCACCTGTGAATAAGCTGGTTCCCGTGACTTAGCTTTCGTTGGGCGCTGTAGAAATCTCGAGATTACGATTACGATTACTAAGGTCCCATTGTGCCATAATAAACGTATATGTAGGCTATATCTGCGTTTTTATATAGCGACCGTATGGCCTAGACCCTGATCATTTTGCAATTAATTGATCGGGTGAGATCCTTCACCACCGATGTCCGTGGAACGTAGGGGAAGCGCTCTTTTCCTACTCCTAGACCCTTAAGCCGCAATGAACGAATCCCAGTATCCTGAAGACGGGGTCAGTGCATCTCAGGAGCTGCAGCTTACTTTCCAGCAGACTCTTGACTATGAAGATTTCACTTGAAGTGACCATCGACTGATGCCTCGTGCGTTATGAGATTAATTGTTACACGGAATCCGTTCGAAGCCTAGTTTCCAGATTCCTGTCACAAAAAAATTAAATTTGTTTCGTCAGCAAATTCCTGTTGCATTGACTATATGCGGGTAACGTAGAGCTAGAAGACTGTGCTGAGGAAAGCTGTCTCACTTTACCTTACTTTACCTAACCATATTTACTTTACATTTTTTTTACCAAACCTTATATTACCTTACATTACCCCATCATACATCACCTTACCTTAACTTTCCTCACCATACCTTACCTTGCAGACAAACGTATCACAGCAAGAACAGAGAGGTTAAATATTTTTGATTAAATTAGACAGTGATAGAGTATTACAACAACAACAACACTATTGTGTCCACGACTGGATCCATTTGTTTCTTATGGTTTAATATTAATTATCATACGTTTGCAAAATAAGGATCGGTCAGTCGTCATTTCCACGTATGCGCTGTGCGGCTTTTCGAGCATGGCTTCAACGGGAATTACTCTTGGCGTACTGTCGGTCATGGCGCCCAACAGGAAAACCGAACTGTCGTCAGGGGTCGTCACGGCCATGATTGCTGGCAACGTCGCATGCTTCATAACGGCGTGCATTGCAGGTACATGGACCATATACGAGTATCAGTCACATCAACCTCATACAGTTCTCATATAATCTAATCTGGTCTAATCTAACATTACTCTTTCACAGATCCTGGTCCTGACATCCCTTCTTCCTCTTATATCTCTCTCTCCGCTCCAATCCGAAACATCACACACCGTAGCTGCCAATCTGTCTCCCCTTCTGGCTCTTGGTTTTTGATTTGGAACCGAACCATTTTGCCTACCGATTTTGTTTTGACTGAGCGCCTGTGAATAAGCTGGTCCCCGCGACGTGGCTTTCGTTGGGCGCTGTAGAAATCTCGGAATTACGATTACAATTACTCTGGTCTGATACAGCCTAGTCTAACCGGTCTTATCAAGAACTGGTTTGATCGGATATGATTCTGTTTATAATGGCCTAGTCGTCTTCTGTGATCTAATCTAAATCTATAACAGTAACAGAGTTAGAACAGGAGATCATAATCGACCTCATCAACTTATGCCAATCAGTTATTGATCACTTTATTTTAATTCTAGACTAAAGCATATGTGGTAGGTTTTTCTAGCTCTGTTTTAAACTCTTTCAGGCCTCTTCTACATTCCAGTTTAACTTCAGTAGAAACTACAAAACGCAAGCCTGTATTCTGGAAGCATGAACGATCTTCCAAGCCCAACAACTCAGTAAAAATAATAACCTTGATTTTATTTACATGAGTTGGTGGTGTAATAATTTCCCTTGTAACGGATGAACATCTAATAGCAATTTAGCTGAACTATTGCAAAGTTGTTCTTGAGCTATAGGCCTATAGCAGTTACAGCTGGCGTGCTTATAAATTAATGGTATTTGCCAATATGTCACAAGACTGTAATGAATATTTCAACTGTCACATGCGCACATGTTGTGGCGGTATCCTATTGGCTAGCGTAGGTCACATCCACCACGGAACTAACGGACGACGCACTGGGGCCCTCGAGGAACATAGACAGCCCATCGCTGGCAGCTGATCTACAGAGGGCTGATATAATCTATGCTATTGCCTACCTGTTGCAGTAGATTAAGCCCTAGAGTTGGCACAGTAGATTGCAAACGATTAAAACGGTAATAAAGCATACTGTTAAACATGTCATAACGTGCAACTCAAAAACAGTATGAGTTTCAGATTGGATTAGCAGAGCCAGATTAAAAAATAAATCAACATTTTGTGTTATACAAGGTTTTGTATTGCATTTTCTTCTGCGGAAACTGACATATGTTTCGTGTTATTACTATTATTATTACGAAAATTTGTAACGCGCGCAAAGTCACACCGAAATGCGAATCTGAGGCGCGGATAGTTAGTCGCCAGGTGAAAGAGTTAGATATCCAGATGTTTGAAAGCCAATGAGAAATAGTGAGTTTTCAGGCGTTTCTTGAAAGAAGGAAAGGAGTTCGAACTTTGGAGAAACATTGGTAGACGGCTCCATTCCTTCGGGGCAGCGGTGTGGAATGCACGAGAGCCCAGGACAGTTCTGCATCGTGGCTCAGCCAAGAGACCCGTACCTGAAGATCGTAGGCTGCGTGGAGGGATTAAGGAGAGACTAGAGACTGAAGGTAGATAGGAGTGCTCATAGTAAGTTTTGTAGGTCAGACAGACTAGTTTAAATCTTAGTTCAGGGAAATTTTCGAGTTATCAATTTTCAGATAAAGGAACTAATTTAAGTTGGAAACAAATCATGCTGGAACGGACTAATTATCCTTTTTGTGTTAACCAATATTTTGTTAAATATTTTCAAATAAGTGTTTTCCACTGTAAGTTGTAAACTTCAGGCTGACGTCAATATGAATGTATTCTTTTGCCAAAGTTAACTGCCGCAATCGCCAGTTTATCAAAAGGGATCCCATCTATAACCACCACCTACCTCCCCTATGATTAAGGCACTGTAGAAATGCCGTGGTCTGAGCACCCACTGTTTTCACGAAATAACTGAATCCAAGGAAGATATGAAAGACAAGGCAGGCATATCGCAGGGTGTGGAATCTAGGCATCTAGGAATGTCCTGGACCATGTTAATGAGGCCATCTCGTGCCAATAATGGCAGTCAGTCACATAACAACAGGCTTTTCTTTATGGTTGGGTAAACAGAGTTGGCCTACTTTGATTACTCTGCAGTTGTTTGCATATCTAATTTCACAAAGAATAAAATATTGATAATATTTGGAGAACTTGGAATATTTATTGCATTATAGTTATATGCACAGCTGGATTAAGATTCAAACTGTAGGGCATAAAGCCGATAAATCTCCTGATAAACCAGTGTAAATAAGTAACCCATTTGTTAACATCCATATATTCATCAGCCAAGAGAGGAATCATAGTCACAAACCTAGTAAACACCTTCTTCAAAAGTATTCAGCCTACAAATTTCTGTGCTTGCATTTCAAAGTTGCCAGTTATCTTTCCTGAGCAAAAACAACTCCATCTCAAATCCGCATCTTCGGTGATTTTGCTCATCAATCAAATCTGAGTGTTTGAAGACAACAGTTTCAGTATTTTTATAGGGTTGACACAATTACAAAAATTACCATGTAAGATCGTGAGCCCGTTCAAAGGCAGAGCACTCTAGAAGAACATTGTTCATCCTGTACAAACACTACATTACACTACAATGTTTAGCACCAAAGTTCAGTCAGCATGCGTGGATTTTGAGAAGACTCCTCCATACGATGAACGAGACCGTCTTTCCAAGGGCGCCTAAAACACATACAAAACAGCATCAATTAATTTGCTAAAAACGTATACATTTTTAAAAATTTTTTGCACTTATTATATAGCAAATCTGAATGTTAGGCACCAGAAAAGTGTGTGCGAACAACGCTTCCAGGGTGGTTACACAGAGTTTGCTATCGAAACGACCAGAGTGCTATTGACCACTGTGTCGCACAGCAGACTACTGAGCCGCTGCACAGTGCAGTACAGTGTAATGTAAAAGTAATAAAACACAATGCAGTGGTTCATTGACTGCCTTGGTCTTCAGTGAAACAAGTTGTTTTACAACAACAAATACTGAACAAGCTAGAATGGCAGAATGAAGAAACCACAAGTTTAAAACTGTATTAAAATTTAAACTACAGAAAACTGCCATGATATGTCCAAATTAGATATCACCAGAATAAAGAGACTAAAAGACCTTCATACGTGAAATTCTAAAATCCAAACTAAGATTTCATTAGAACAAAAAGTTAAGAGCAAAACTTCTTGTTTTAGATACAAAAGTTTTTTAAACTTACAGTACTTTCTTTGGAATGAAATCTGTGCTGAATCACCTGAAGAAAAATGCCAAAATCTCATTTAAAAAACTGATGAAATACACAACAACAATAAAATTAAAACCCCCAATACTGATAAGATAGTTGAAATTATAATAAATTACTTAAAGTCTAATTAGAGAAACAACCGAACAAAGGAAACCAACCTTGTCGAAAAACCTGCTTAGTCGTACTGCATTACTAGTTCCAGCGGCTAAATGGCGAACGTGCATACAGTCCTGTAACATAGAAAATGATTTATAATTTAAAAGACAGCTGCACCCATCCTGGCAGATGGACTGGTATAAAACACAAATTAATTAGCTTTATGCTAGTATTTATCTTGAGTATAAATCTATGAACCTTTAGTAATTGCCACAAATCAAATATGAGGAAATTCCAGAACTATATACTCAAGTTTTACTCCTTTATATCACGTAAATTTGATTTCAAGGCATTAACACTATATATATATACATACATATCTATATATATATATACACACACAGTATACACGCTAATCTGCCAAAATATCAGATTATACCAAGAATTTTGAATAACTTGGAGACAGAGAGGCAGAGATGAGCCAACATATATCTCAACAATCTGTCAATGTCTTGGTCTCATCCATACCTAGCTGCAAATTCTTCACTCTGTGGCTCTAGGTAACCTGGCAGCCTTGGTGGCTGAAACTTTCACAGCACAGCAGCTAAGTTGTGGTTGGCCCACCTTTATCAAACAGGTTGCCTATACAAATAGCAACCTGTGAGATGAGCTCCTTGCCCTTTCTTTGCCTCTTTTCCAGAAGAAAACCAATTCTACCCGATTGTGCTTTTATGCTGCCAGACTGAAAGTGCCCCCAGGAGTTTTTCTTTACATGGCACTATATAAATTTGCAATTACAATTAACCAGGTGCTACCAGCATGATAAGTGGCTGTCAGGTAGATTCCCTTCCCATGTCAAGGCACCTCTATTTTAGACTGTCTACATAGCCATGTTCACAGTGTTATCGAGAGTTATGTTATATAATCAGGCTATACTTAATGTTTAGATACAGACTGACAGACAAAAGAAAGATTAAAAAACAAATAACACAGTGTTCAAACCAGATTAATTTCATCTGCACCACATTCATCTGCTATGCTCGAGACCCTGAGGGGATTTCCCTTGTCACCAAACGGCTGCACCAAGTCAAGTTTCGTTCCAACAACTATTATAGGAACCGAGGAACCAACAAACTGTTCTGCATCGTATTCGCTACTGAAGAAAACAAATGCACACACGTTGTCAACTGTAATGTGAAATTAGCACAAAAATACATTTTCTTCCCATACAACAGTAATATGCAAAAGTGGCACACACCCTAACATTATTTAGAACACCAGAAAGTTGGAACAACACCGTCTTTTGAAGCCATATCAAGAACAACCTTGTTGTGTTATGATGTTATTTTCTACAGTTTGACTAAATTTGGCATTCGTGTCCCTGACTGTGTTATATCAGATTTTGTGTTAAAATGAAGCATCTTATAATGAGACTCTACTGTAGAACAACTTTTGACAGGAAGAATTTTTTAAAAATCAAACGGAACAAGTTTGGTTGTGCCAATCTCTTGGCAAAGGCCAGGAAATGTGTTATGGTCTGCTTAAAAGTCAACGCCAAGAATATTTCTGGAAGAGTTTCTTCATACGTGGATACTTCAAACTTTATCAATGAAATGCAAAATTCATATCAGTGCAGGCTACAACTGGACATCATTTAAACAATTTACTGACTTTCAGTATCATGATTATGTTGGAAAATGTTTCTCTCATGGAAGTTCTTTTTATTATTTCGCTTACCCAACAGAATATCTTAAAGTTCAAATATTGCAGCAAGTTCCATGTAGAACTTGTTGCATTTACACCATTGGATTTTTGTGCCTGAAGGTGTAAGCCACTTAAATTGTTTGGAATGACCCTGAATACAGTAAATAACAGTAACTGATTTACACTGAATAGCCTCTGCTACTGACTCATCTGACTGGCTTTTGCTGTCTCTGTTGAGAATTTCTGACAACCATTTTCGCAGATTCTGCTGTGACTTGCGATTAGTCAAATCATGAACTAACACGATGCCTAAAATACGCAAAGCCTGTGTTAATGACATAATGTTAGCATAGACAGTGCTTAATAAAAAACAGAAAAACTAACAAGACTTCATATTTTATGAAAATATTTAATCAAAATCAATTAGATCTTGTTACTTTCCTAACCACAGTCCAGGAATTCATAGAAACCATGATCTAAACAAATTTATCTAATTTGATCCATGAAATCCAATCCAATATTGTAGCACCTTTTAAAAACCCTAAATTATAATATTATTATCTGATTCCTAATGATTTTAATGATTCCAAGGCAACACAACACTAAGTTTATCTGAAGGCCACTGACCATGAACAGGATTGTAGAAGATGGATCGACTGTTTTTGTGTGATGTCCACCCTCCCACGTCCCACAGTTCCACAAAATATAACATCTCTTCCGGAGTTCCTGCCTTGTACTCATGCAACTAAAAAAAACGGCAATCTGATCATCAAAGCCGAGCAGGAAAACTAATTAATTAATCAAGTACTGCACACAACCAGGCTGCAGCTATCTCCACTATTTCCACTCACCCATTCGGCTGCACATCTGCATAATCATAATTCAGTTAATATGATAATTGCATAATCAGAAATTTGTGTAGTGCCAATTTAAGATAGAATAAGCAGATGCTCTCTACACCACCACGATGATGATGATGATAAGAGTTCTCTGCCCAAAGGAAGGTCCATTGGCTTTATGCCACCTGGGGATGTGATGAATGAGGTTGTTTCAAGTTGCCTTCCTCACGGACAATTGTGGGCGAACAACTTGGTAAGGTCGCTACACAGTGGCTTGAGGCAGATTCGAACCCATGACCCTCCGATTACGAGGCACAGACCACATCACTACACCACCACTTCCCACTACCATAAACCATGTTAAATGTTATTAGAAACAGAATGTTCCTCAATAAGCAAACAATGCTCAGAAGACTAAAGCAGTCACCAGTGGCAGGCTCCTGCACACTCACACACACACGTACGCATGCACACACACAATCAAGCACACACACAGCCCAACCAATGGATTCTCAACTACAGTTGACAGATGGTAGCATATTACATGGTGGAAAGTAATGCAGTGTACTTTTATATAGCACTTGTTGAGCCCCTCAAATGCACTACAAAAAAATTATATCAAAATAGATGTACCAACTAATCTAATCTCAGAACTTCTACAGTGCAGAAGACACACCAAGACACACCATAAATGGCACAACAATGTCTACCCACAAACCCAATCAATTCCATGTCAGTCTGATGAGATAGAGCGACAGCCCAAGCATAATAAACATGCTGAAATGGGTAAATCATTCTGGTATGAGAAATCACGCATGTATGAGAAAACATCAGAGACTTGGGAGAGTAAACAGACAGAGGTAATGAATTCCAGAAACTTGGCCCACACACCATTTAACAGTATTGCCCAGAGAAATTCTAAAATATAAAAAGCCTATCAAAATATACCTTTACTTCAACTGAACAGCCGATCGTCCAATAAGGATGGCTGATTGGTTCATTCTGGCTAATTAGATGAACTAAAGATGTCTTACCAACTCCTGAAAAATAATAGTTTTATCAAAGACATTGACACAAGCATGATTAAGATATGCAAAAGGCAAGCCCTGACTATTGCTTATTAGGATTGTGATTTTAAGTTTAAATCAAAAGC
The DNA here is from genome assembly GCA_964023275.1 of Norana najaformis. Lineage (NCBI taxonomy): Eukaryota > Metazoa > Annelida > Clitellata > Crassiclitellata > Hormogastridae > Norana > Norana najaformis. The sequence goes on from OZ029920.1 coordinate 9,766,601, forward strand.
ATTTCATTGGAATCTACTGAGTTTTAGAGAATACTGCCACTCTGTTTTATGCTGTCTTTTGCTCACAAACTCCAAACGGGCAGTTCCTCACAAGATCATCCATATACATGTATTATGACACATCAGTCGCTGACAGCAGATCTTTTTAATCGTAATCTCGAGAATTTCAAAAGCGCTACTTAAAAGCTAAGCGCAGGGCACCAGCCTACCCACGAGCGCTGCGTCAATTCAGAGGGGTTGTCCAAAGGTACCATCCAAAGGTCCTATGCTTCGAAGACTAGTGCGAGATCAGAGGGCAGAAGAGCACTTATGGTAGATTGTATTAAGGCTGATAGAAATGGGAAGGCGGCGAATTGAACTGATACATGGCAAAATGTCTTGAAAAGGTGGGAATGGAAAGCATGAGGACTGCCAGATTGAGGGGTTTGACACAAATGATGGTGGGTGAACGACGGGACGGGTAGAGGAACGGAGAATTTGCCAAATTCAGGAGGGCAAATTGTATGAGGGAAAATATAAGTTCACGCATTCCATTGCGAAGGTATTCAATTAAGCTGCAACTAAAAATTACGAGATTACCAACCTGCATCTCCAACCACAACAATCCGCACTTTATCAATCGCAGCCATTAACGCAAACACTATGCCACAAGCATAGACTATATAGTAGAAAGGAATCAGCCTAACTTCTAAATTCGCTGACGTATCGAAGGTCTCGTTGACTTATCCGACGAATTATGAATTTTATTAATTAAGGTTTCGCTTGAAGCGACCATCGACTGATGCCCTTTTGCCTATCGAGTTTGTTTTGACTGAGCGCCTGTGAAAAAGCTGGTTCCCGCGACTTAGCCTTCGTTGGGCGCTGTAGAAATCTCGAGATTACGATAACGATAACGGCGCTATTGAAGTCTTTAGATTATATTATAGTATCGTCATTTTAGCACTTCACTGTTGCAACAATTTGGCAATAAGCAGATTACAAAGGCTAAAAATAATTCATTGGCATTTCGGCTAATGTTTGATAAAAGAAAACCTAGTAGTGGCGGATTTTGCTACAGGCGTGGGGAGCGGTTCGCCCCGCCCCTTTTGGTTGTATTGGTTATATGCCGGCGCCCCTCAGACCAGACCCATGCATGGTGGAGTGTCAAAATGTGGCGCCCCTCTGGAAATGCTCTTGACCCCCACGCAAGCAATCCTGGAGCCGCCACTGAAGGATAGACTTGAAAACTAGTTAGCAATTTGGCAAATACTATATAATTATGCACTTGCACCTGCATGACTCATGAGCAATACACCTTTCTGCGCTCTTAAGAGTAGTACTAGGCAGGTTAATAATTTCATTAAATATTTCTCTGACTTTTGTTGAAGTGAATTGTTGATGATACCCGGGCAAGTCGTCGATCAGATAAAGGCCACCTAGAGGTGAAGACCAATCATGATCGACAGACTTATCTAGAGTTAATTACATATATTTCATATATTGCAATTTAATTAGGGTTTCCCTCTAAATAAGCTTTAGCAGCATCATGATATTCAAAAGAAGGTAACTACTCAAAAAGTGAACAATACGAAGCATACGAAGCCTAACCCTAACCCTAACCCTCACCTACAACACACTTCAATCCTCCCAACCCTCCTATCTTCGTCAATTATTTACTATCCAACCACTCCGTTCAACCCGCTCCTCATCTGTCCTAACACTTCTTCGCCCTCCCGTCACCTCATCCTTAAAATTTGGAAATCGCTCGATAGCCATAGCTGCCCCACCCCTTTGGAATAAACTCCCGCCAGAATTGCGACAGTTGTCTGGTCAATCATACGAACTCACCAACATTTCACCTCTTTCAGTTTCTGCGCAGGTCTTTCACTCAAGACTGAAAACACTTCTTTTCCAGAAATCTTATCCTGATTCTTCCTCTTCCTCTTATCTCTCTTCTCGCTTCAATTTCAAACATCATCCACCGTAGCCGTCCGACTGTCTGAGTGCCTGACTCCTGGATCTTGACCCTTTTGCCTATCGATTTTGTTTTGACTGAGCGCCTGTGAATAAGCTGGTTCCCGCAACTTAGCTTTCGTTGAGCGCTGTAGAAATCTCGAGATTACGATTACGATTACGATTACGCTACTGTCCTACACAGTAAAGCATATAGGTTTGAATGTACGAACTACAGAATCGAGTGCTTACCTTAATAGGTGATGCAGAGAGGCGTGAGGCAATTCAGTAATTCTTAATCTAGTAGGTTACATGGCCTAAAAAAAATCTTTTTACGTTTTTCTAACACATATTTTCTACTTCAGTCATTTATACTGCACAGAGGTATGCTAATTACTTTTTATAGACGCTATTCAAAAAGTGGTTATAATTTCGTCGTGTCCTTGGCGAGCGATATTTCAGAAAACCAAATCAATTTGACCTAAGTTGAAAACAACTGCATAGCCATCGCATGCGTTTTTAAAATTTTCATAACAACGATCTTGAATCCAAGACAGCACAAATTTACCTGCACAGAAACTATACAAGTACTCCGGTTTTGCTTTTGAAATTGTTTATGTAGGGAAAACATAACATTAACTCTTTTTTGTAAATCTTGCCATGGAAATCTAAGCTAATGGCTGCTGTGTTGCATCTAATGCACAAGACATTAAGCTAAAATAATTAACTGAGAACAATTGTGTATGTATTTATGTATTTATATATATGTGTGTATGTATGTATATATTCCAATTTAATTAGGGTTTCTCTCTAAATAAGCTTTAGTAGAATAATGGTATTCAAAAGAAGGTATATATATATATATATATATATAGCACCTTTCAGATGGCGTGTTTATGCAATGTGTGTTGAAAGTAACTTGTCAAAGGTGCTATAGCTTGGCTGAAAGGAATGAAAGATTGGTCATACAAATTGCTTCTAGTAATACTAATTCTCAGAATATTGACCACTTTGCATGTGATGTGAAATGGTCTTCCATGAGATCTAAAGCACAGCCTCCATATGAAATAAGTCTGGCATGTGTGAACATTCTAGGAGCTGTGGCAATGGCACGAAGCATTCGTTCACTGCAACAGCTTTGCCAGGCATTGCGTTCTATACCACGGACATCAAACAATGCCCTACTTACTCTCCCAAACAAACGGTGCAGCTCCACAGTGATACTGGGCCAATCGACTGTTCTTCTTCAAGATGGACTTCAGATACAGGAACTCCCTTGGGTCATCAGGCGTCTTGATCCAAGGGAATTCCCCTTCACTCGAGCAACGTATGCTGCAGATGACATACGAAAGCATGCCGAGCAGGACGATGCGTTTGAGCAGCTGCTTCAGGAGTGCAAGAACGTTCCGCAAGTGTTCCGTCTGCTTGAAGTTCCAGGTGAACAGGTGACTGTTTATTCAGCGGCTTTTGCTCTACGACGAATCAGTCAGTTGAGAGAAAGCACGTCAGATGACATTGATTCGTTCATCCGCAAAGCTATTCTGAATGAGCTCTGTGAGACAGTCATCCGCGATATCAAGCATCTTTCTAACGATGCTATGATTGATGTTGTCAAGTATGTATTTCTGCTTCTTGTATTTCAACATTTTTGCCTGTTTATTCTCTGATTTTTGTCTTAGTATTAATAGGTATTTTGATAAAGTTGTTATATAATGAAAACTACATATTTGTATTTTTGCAGGGCTGTACAGTATTATAATAACTTTTTATTTTAAATTGTAGAACCCAAAATTTCTTAAATATATTGTATTTTGCCCATAGCATCCTCCAGTGACTGTACTAAGCACAACCAGTGATGCAGTAAAACCAGATGGTGAGAAAGGCATTTTACGGAAGATCCAGTGACAGAAGCAGCTTATCATGAATAAGCTCATTCAAAGTGTCACTTCTTGAACAGTGATTGGCCAAACATGGAACAGTAGCATTGACTGGATTATTGCTAACATAAAGATATTATGTTCCTCATAGCTACATTAGCAAAGTTCATATTTTATGCACTCAGTACCAGTAGTCACAGTTGGTTTAGGTAAACTCTTTCTGTTTGTACAGGTACAGCGTGAGCTCTCGATGCTACGATGACAAATTTGTGGAAAAGGTGAAGGAGGAAGCAGAAACACGAATTGGCGACGGAATTTTCACGATTCCTGAGCTCTGCTCGCTCATCTCAACCCTTTCTGAGCATATCCGTGGCGATCTGAACACAACAAGAAACGTCTGGATTCACCTTGGTTCCCGCTACAAGGAAATCAATGAAGAAAACATCGCACTCGTCTACAGCACAATGAGAAACGTCACTCCTGAGTTTCGTTACCTGTGGAGTATCCTCGACAAACAGCTGCAGTCTTGCTGGTGGAAACTCAGTGCCTCAGACGTCAGCACGATTGCCCAACAGCTGGTTCTTGGCAACTGCCAGAGTTCCCAGACGCTGGCCGCTTTCGGCAAATGGCTCTTCACCAACGTGCACCAAGTGAAGGATGCAGAAATGAAGGATATCCTCGCTCTGTACACGCACTTTAATTTCTCGGACGCAAACATCGTAAATGCATTAGAACGATATGTCAACGCAAAGGTCGGTGTCATGGACAAGACACTGATTGCAATGCTGATGGACTACTGTTGTCAGAAGCGTTTTCTTTCTACGTGTATTTTCGATGCCGTTGCAAAGGATTTTCAAGTAAGCGCTGCTGTATATAAACCTCTAGAGATGACATTCACTCTAAGAGCATTTGGAATTTTGAACTATTTGCCTCCGAACTCACCTGAATTTTTTGCTACAGTGGAGAACGTTCTGTTGAATGCCTTTGCTGAGATTGATCCTGCGCTACTGTTGGAGCTGCTGGCGTCCTTCGTTTTCTTGGAGCGATTCCCTGTAAACTTCATCAGCAGCATCTTTGCCCCACATTTTATTGCCAAAGTTAAAGGTATATTTTTGCTTCTAACGTTTTTATTTTCAACACTCGGTGTCTGCTTGATTTTGTTAATATGACACTGGTAATAAATGAGTACCAATGCAAACTGCAAGGTCCTGTCACTGGAATGATGTGGTCTCATTTGCGGTTCAGCTGAGTGGTCTTAAGTGTGCTTTAAGGTAGTTGAAGCAAATGTTAAAATGTGCAACCTTTACATTTTCTTAACACTGATCTTGAATCTTCTTCGAAGCTGTGCCTTGTGCAGGCCCAGCAACTCAACGGTTCAATTCTTCTGTTTTGTGCTCTGTCCTGTATTTCTCTGTAGCCCGGTCGTGCTGTTGGGTGATTGTGCCATCACTGTTTGCATGAAGTCTTATTATTATTTATTAATATTATTGATTAGTAACGTTTATCACAAGGCAACAACTGATGGGCACCAAAGCAAACTGCAGTCAGGTCAATATCCAGAAGAACAGTCAGTCCACTGTAGCAGAGAGACAGCCTATGATGAATAAGCAGTTTGAAAAGTTAAGTCTTCAGTTGAGAACAAAGTGACACAAGCGACTGAGCAGAACGAGCAGTCTTGTGGCCACTTTGTACATCTGTATTTAGTGCCAGATGGTGTTTAAAACAATTTGAGTTAACACAAATATATAATTGTATTGAACATAAAATAAATACAGAAGCCTTTTCAGCCTTTTTTATTAGCCATATTCTGGAAGGTTTTCCATTTTAAGAAGAAACATATGCTAACTGGTAATTTGTTCGTTTTGTTTGTTGTTTGCTAGCAATATCCGATGTCACAAGACGTCAGAAAGCAGTTCGGAATCTGCTACAGTTGCAAGCCTCTGTTCTGCTCGAGTTTCCGAACAAGAAATTGATTCAAACAGTTGATCGAGATTCTGTGAAAGTCTCTCTGACTTGGCTTGGTAAATTACTGTGAATATACCGATACCGATACAGATATCTATATCTATATTTATATATATATATATATATATACACGTGTGTGGTGTAGATATATATGTAATATATTATATATATATATGTTATATATATATATACATATATATATATTTGTAAGTAAGGAAGCATCTTAACACTTAATATATACCTTTTAAGTACCTCACAGAAGCTCTGCCTAAGCTACTGTAAATAGTTTTGAAGTTTTTAAGAACACAATCAGAAGACAAACAAGGCTTGGATAACTGGAAAAGTCATCGCTGTATATAATAGTATCTGTGGGTAACTGTTTTGTCTTTCTGGAAGTCTTTCAGGTCCAGTTTTCTCAACGAAATTCACTCTGTTTTTGCATAATGCTGATGACAACATTTTCACAAAAGTTTAACATATGCCTCTTTCCATTTGACTTAGTCACATACAGAGCACCTCTAATAGGCCAATGAGAGATTCAGTCATAATTACAATAAGAAAATTCTAAATAACAGACACATATGCTGAGATTAACAAGTCACTAAATGCATTGTGTTGTCTGCTGTTGTAGTCTGGAATTTCTTTAAAAGCCTGTATTGGTGTTTTTGCAGAGGGACGTAGTTACAAGTTTCACCAGGAAGTTGGCGTAGTTCTGAAGGACCTTTTGGGAATGGATTACTTCCGAGAAATGTTCATCCCACGCTACACACCTCACCTCATCAGTAAACAACCATAATTACATTCAGCCGTGACTACTACTATTAAAATTCTTTTATGCTGACAGAAAATGTGAAAATAAACTCCTGTTATTATGGGTACTTACTTTCAGGACCAGAGTAAATTTTGTGTGGCAAATTCTGATTGTTCACAATTCACAGAACCATGTAATGTAATTCTACCAGTTTGTAATTTACCAAAATTATACGATGCATTTATACTTGTATTGCAATGCAAATGTTCCATTAAGCATGCACAGATGGGTTGAATCTTGATGTGTGTTTACTTTTGCTTGTGCTATGTGATTCTACATATATATTTTGTTTTTAGATTTTGAAGTCTGTGTTGATGAAAATAAATATGCAGTAAAGCCCTTTGGGGAAGAGAAAGATCTGGCCAAGAAGTATGTGCTCGCTTTATTGCAGTGTATTTGCATTAATCGAACTGTATCCCACAAACTGCATCTGTGAGACATGTTGCAATGATTAGGTCAGTGACAACTGAAACTTTGCGAAATGAGTCAATAAATAAATAAAACAATGTAAAGTAAGTCTCCACAGAAATATATACATATTTGCAGTCATGTGACCCATGGAAAAAGTTGCAGACTGAAGCTGGAAGGCCCTTAGTTAGAGTTTGCATCATGTACAGCCTCAAAAGCATATTTACATTTGTTACTGTTGTGCTGTCTGGAGATCTACTTTAGTTGTAGTTGTATTCACAAATTTATATATTGCCAGTTCAAGAGAAACTCATCAGAGGTGCTCCCAACCTGACAACGCAAAACAATGATCGAACAGATTGGTTTCAAGTGCTTATGGAAAATTGGCATAGAGGAGTTCATGTTGCAGGTTGCTAGGCAACTTACTCCAAAAAGATGGGATGATCACATCGAAGCTTCTGTGCTGGACTGTGGATTTCGGGCTAGCGGAGCGAGGAGATCTGCGGCCGGGGATGGAAGAGACTGAGATGCATAGCTGCTTAATGTGTTAGGGAAAACTTTATGCTTTCACCTTTTATTACATGTTGTGTTGTTTTTGTGTAATGTTACCTCTTCCAGTGTTTCTGAGAGGTTCAGTGACATATATACAAATACCTCTAGTTGTCATTTGGAAGTTGGTTATGTTTTATTACTTGTTGGTGTACAATGGTATGGTACTTTCTCACTGGTTAGTATAATAGTGTATTATTTGTTGCCATTTCTGTTAGGTTGGCACTGGTTGGTATAATGCCAGAACATTACTGCATCAATACACATCATCTTTTGGGAGAGTTTGCTACAAAGAAGCGCCATCTGCAGAGACTTGGTTATGTTGTCATTGAGGTGAGTGGGTAAAATGCACAGCTGGATTAAGATCTGACACAATGCCTTACATGCAAGTTCTGAGGGAAAGAGAAGCAAAAGAAGATCACAACAACATAAGTGAAGATGTAAGGAGATTTGGACTATACATGGGAAAAGCATTAGACGCGACAAATGACCAGAGAATGGAAACCATTTATTTTCACCCACAGCCACACAATGGCTGGCATTAGGAACTGATGTTGATAATGACATCAGTATAGTCCTCAAAGGGGTCGTCCATTAAGTATGTCTGCAAAGAGGAGAGGTCATCCAACTGCAGATAAGGGGAGGAGATTATGCCCAGTGCAGACATCCACGTGGAAATTTGGTAGTTGCAGTTGTTGCAGCAAAGCCTGTAACTTAAGCACTATATTCAATCAGATAGCAGTCCGCCTATACTGCGTTGTATCGTCGTTAGTGGACTTTGTTGGGAGCAGCCTAAGGTCGGATAGCTCTGCCATGGTTATGTATGTGTAAGTGGTTACCTGAGCTTCAGTTCATTAGTTGGCTTATTGGAGGGAGACTGCAGTCACAATACTGAGGTTGAACCAGGAACTGTTCTATATTTATAAAATTTGTAAGCCAGTCGCTGTTAGTTCTGTTGGCTGCTGAAACCCTTTGTGTATCCTAGTCTGATTATGTTACTAACTCTGCAGCTCTTAAGTTCCAGAAGAGGAAAATGCAAATGTAATTAGGTAGTTCTGCATTGCAGCCATTCTGTGAAGTTACCCCATTAGCAGTCAAGAAAGAAGACTGCAGCGTATTCTTTTAGGCTCTGAGTCAGGACAGTTTTAAGCTACTTCTTCTGCTGCCTGATGGCCTTATATGTGATACTTGAGGCACCAAGAGTGATATATTAAATTAGCTTACATGTGCAGTTGTGCTTAACAATGTTGCATACTTTTGGCAGATGGATTACGAGGTCTTCATGTGGAAATGTCGTGGAACAACAGCTAAGATGAAGTACTTGAAGTCACTGCTTTCTCCTCACATTAACTTTCTTTCAAAGTCCAACTAATGCACTTGAATGTTTCCTTGTGAACTGTAGCTGAAACATTAAATCATTGCCAGGAAAAGTTGTTCATGCTCTTTAGGCTTATGTTTCTACCAGAAGAATACAAATGTACTTTAATTCTTATCTGTGTATCTTATGTGTATCTTATACACAGAAGATGTTACTCTATTTGATGCTCACTTATTTAACAATAACTTAAAATGTGCATTAGCAGACTTTTTCAAGGTTTTTCTGCTTCTCACTTTAAGAGTTCCAGTTTATGGGACCTGATGGTTTGTGGCATTAATTATTTACTCCAGTCCGATACAATTTAGCAGTGACAGAATTTATTGGGACAATCCAGGTGTACATATCATGTACTTATCAAGACACAATATAATGCCTTTAGCTCTGTTGTCTGAAAAGATTATTGTGAGGAACCTTGTGTGTTTTGATGACTGAATGATGATGCACTAGAAGTTAAAGACCCATGTGATGATGACGATGATGATATGATTTATAATACACTAATTGTGCTAATGATAATGCAAGCCTCGAGAATGTTGTCGTAACTCCATGCAACAGTTTGTGATCATGTTTTGGGTTTTGAGTGGATTTAATTCAGAATAAAACCATATCAAATGCGAGTGCTGTAGAAATGAAATAAACCAATAACAAGTTAAACCTGTGTGCTGTCATGCTTTTAGTTGCAAAAATTCAACTGTTTAAGTTGGTAAGGTCCTATTATTTAAAGGATCCAAGAGATATTTCTTGACAGAAGTTATCTTTAAACAAGTACTGATATTTAGTTAAGATCTTTGAATTTTTGGATGATGTGATTATCCAAGCAGAAGAAATTTAAGCTGAATATTCACAATTTACATCGGCGTGTATGTAAGACCACACAAGGTTGCCTTGCCGACCATCCTGAGTATGACCGTGGTTTTTTATGGGTGTGCCTCTGTTTTGTAATTGAGTTTTGTCATTTTACCTGCCCATTTGACACACGGCTGATTTTGCATTCACTATGAATTCGTGTAGTGTTGCATACATGAAATTTTGGCCTGGGTTTTGGATCCAGTTGGGGAGCATTCGATGCTTCTCAGACTTGGGGAAAATTGTTGGGCTTTGTGTCCTTAAATCTACTGCTTTTTCACATCCTGAATGTTAACCAAAATGTCAGAAATCAACCCTGCTTGTACCAGCAATATAAAGTCCTGAATCGGGAGAGTCGCTGACTTAAGAAAAAGCAAAGGTCACTCTTGTGACGTTTGGTGCATGACCTTAAATGGCGTGGCGCCCATTCATACGGGTAGCGGTGATAAAGAATCTCATCCGATTAATTCTTTGAAAATGAGCAGGGTCGAGGTCATACAGTCTATATATAGAAAGACGCGTACAATTACATTTATGCTCTTACTTTACATAGCATTGAATTTTCTGGCTGCGACGCAAGCACAAATGCATACTACGAATTACCAACTTTGCTGTAGCCTACGCAGAGACGAAAGAAAAATGCATTTACGTATGGTAACTGAATATCATAATCTACCAAAGTCCACATTTTTTTATCTGCAGAGTTGTTCGGTGTTAAGTCTACTTCGGTAACCATTCCATCACCCAACTTACCTAAACCTAAACTATCACTTTAGGCACTTATTATATAAAACCCTTGCCTTCTTCGATGCCCCGCAATAATCTTATTTCTAGACAATTGCCTGCTTGGATTGGTTTAGGTGATCGAATGGCACCCGTTTTTTTAATAGAAAAGTAGGCCTAATCCTTTGTATCAGGCCAACGCTAGACAAATGCCGCGTTTTTCACAATTAGTTTCTGTGCGGAAAATTTTTCCGCGCATATAACATGCGATACTTTCGACGCAAGAAAAGTCCCGCTTACTCGAGACAACGCAAATAATTTTACTTGCCCGCCATTGGTCGATCGCGGCAGGGGCTACGTAGCAACAAGCACTGCCTGCCTCTCTCAGAGTAAAATATCTTGAAAGGGTGGACTTCAAAGCCTAAAAACCGATAATGAGAGGCGTGGTGCGTGAACGACAGAAATGGTAGATGAATGAAGAATTTGCAGAAGAATTCTGGCAGGAGATCGTTGCAGAGTTGAGGTTCAGTGTAGCAGGCCTAGAGCACTAAAGATGAGTAAAGTTTCTGGGGGACGGGGAGTGAGGTAATTAGATGATTAGGTAGAGCGGGGTGATTGAATGGTGAAGAATTTATGGAGATAAGAGGGTTGCGAGTATTGCGAAAAAACTTCGAAATGAATGATTTCGGAAATTTTCAGCCAATGGAGTAGCCTAATTTTAAGGATAGGAGTGACATGATGATGGTCGGGTGTCCTGTGTACAGCTCGGGCAAGTGAAGCTTGCATCAGTTGAAGACGCTTGATTTGAATGGATTCAAGGTTAAGGAAAAGGGAATTACAGTATTCACGCATGGATTGGAGTCAGTGGACATTAGAGGCAGCGACAGTTTAAAATGGAGCGAAGATCGAAACGGCGAACGTTACGCATATGAATGAAGCAGGTGTGGGAGATGTTGGAGATGCGATTTGAACATTTGAGATGTGATTCAAAAGTGATACCAATTACCAAGCTTGCACACCTATTTTTGGTAGCAACGACCATCGACTGATGGTTTGAACAATATTATAGTGGCGTTATAGCAATAGATGTAGGCTTACACTTCTTGTGGATTTCTCTTCATGACTAACAACATTAAATTAAACGTCGTTGTATTATTTAAAAAAAAACACTGCAGACCATAGATACAATAACGCTCTGCAGACGACGATAGGTGCATAGGCCCGCCCCCTAGATCCGCCATTGGACGATTCGCGGCAACGGACTCGTAGCGACGAACGCTGTCTGCCTACGCTACAGCAAAGCCAGCCTAAGCCCGTTAGGTTAGCGGGCCTATGATTATGATGGGCTGTAGCGCAAACGAAGTGGTAAAAGACCAGCGCAGTGGACGTTGCGTTACGATTTCGCTTGTGTTAGAGGTGTAAATTGAAGGCTGTCGCCATTATCTCAACCTTGTCAAGCAGCAAATTTGCGAGGTATTCTAAATTATTGTCGTATTTTTGACCACTAAAATGTACCGAATTAAAACTCGTTAACCGAGGGTTGTGTGTATATCGATTTTTGTTGAAAATTCGAGATAATTATGCCCTGTATGTGTGTCATTTAAAATCAAACAGGATCGCCGTTAAATATGTCTGTCGAACGACCTATAATTAGCCCTATATTATTCTGGTAACTCCGCGCCTTTAGCCTAAGTCTGTAGGCAAGACGTGGCGCCTAATCAGGTTTCGACCAAATGCAAATAATTCCCACATTCGCAATTTTGGGTAAGACTAGGGATGATGAATCTGTCCAGTCATTCAGCATTGCAAAAAAGTCTGATGCTATTTTCTGTTTTAAAAGATCATTTCGTTGCTTGGGAATAATTTGTTCTTGCGAAAGGCTTTCATTTTGATTGCCATAATTAATTGATGATCATGGTTTGATTGAGTCCCAAATTTGTACAATTTTATGGATGATTTTTAGATCTGCAGGCAAGTTTAGACAATGGTGACAGCCGAGATTATGGCACTTGGTAAGTAGCAAAATTTACATACTTAAGCAGATGATGTGCATAAACTTTCATTAATTAAATTTGGAGTAAGATAATGTTGATTCGTCTAAACTAGTATCTTATGCCCTCTGTAACCATACTTTGAGAACATGGCTGCTTTTAAAGCTTGTCTTGTAGAGCCGCGCTGACAGATTGAGAAGTTTGCCTTGGGGGCAAATTCACCATGGGTCGAGGTGTAGTAAGGTAAAAAACTTGACAATCTTTTTAATCGACAGTATTCAGAATTTGACTTCATGCTAGCTTACAAGCTAAGACAATTTTACAGGTGTCTTCCATATGATGATAAAATGAGCTAAATATGTCATCCAGTGTCAAAACACATAAACGTGTAGAAGTTTATGATGGCAGTTTGAGAACCCTCTTCCTTTTACCTCTGCATCCAATAAATCATATAAAATGAACATTTGTCAAGTCGCATACCTGTAGCTTGCTTCAAAGGTAGTCCAGATGCTGAGCTATCATATTTGCACTTGTGTTATTGATAGAAGCATGTACTAATTGAGCATATAAAACTTTTATCCCCTTAGTTTTTGTTCCATTTCTGTGCTCCATGGGTACTTTTATTCATGTCGCATCATAATTGCATCTGGACAAGCTGTACACTTGCACAGGAGATTTGTCTAATATTTATGGTAAATTGGTGACCTGGTGGTGAACTGGCTTTGCTTGGATTGTATGACTGATTGCTGAAAGATGACTTTTGCACTTGCATTAACAGGGACATCTTGACAACGAATTTAAGGTGATGACAGGACTGAACAAAAATCTTACCTTCAATATCTGGCCTTGAGTTCAAAAGAAAACTGTAAAACTCTTCTGGAACAAATCACTTTTATTGCTGTTCAAGAAGATTTTTGAAACAAATTATCAAAAACCTGGCTATCAAAATAATGAGTGAAGAAGAAACAGGAACACTGGGGAACATGATTGATGTGAATACCATTAAAAAAAGGATAGAAGCTAACAGATCTACACTTCTTAGTGTGATTGATGCCAATGACTTGCTTCTGACTGAATTAGTTGGGGAGGAAGTTTTGGATGAGTCAGCTCAAGATGAAATTTTAGCTGGATCTACTCGAAATGAAATCAACAGGCGCCTGTTAAAATGGCTCACTAGTACTGATGATCTGTCAACATTTAAAATGTTCTTGACAAAGCTGCGAAAACATGGACAAAGTCATGTGGCAAACCTACTAGATGGAACACCAGGTGAGAAGATAAAGACCTCTATGAAGTAGCAAGAAATTTGAAGTCTGACTAAAAATTTCTTGCTTAAAATAACTGCTGGAGATTAATATTGGAGCATTGTCACTTGCTTTAAGGGATCATAATGGACTAGTTCAACATAATCTGATGACCGAAACCATAAAACACTGAAGCAGTGTTGTATGATATAGAAATTATAAGATCAAATCAGATTTTTTATACTACACTGAGATGGTGACAGTTTAGTGTAATAAAAATCTTTTATGTTTAAATAAAACTGGCATTCTGTTGAGTCTTGGAGATATAATTATGTTAATTTATGCCAGTTCATATGTGTAATAAGAATCAAAGTACAGGTATCATAAGTCTTTCTGTAGATTGAAGGCAAAGTACTAGGGATAAATTCCTGATGGAATTGCAGAATGCAGATAGTGAAATATTAGGCCTACAGTTTCAAAGAAAAAATTTAATTTAAGTTTAACTTAACTGCAAATGTATAATACTGGTTATCACTGAATATACGAGAACCTCCTTGAAAATTGTCTTGGGGCCACATCCAGGACTGCCTGATACTGAGGTTATGTTTTAATGAGGCCATTCCAAAATCTGGACTAATTTTGATATCTATGTCCCAGACCATTTTATAACAGAATCCTTGTTTTAACAATACATATTTTAACGGAGGATCTGTTATATTTATAATTGAAAATTTAATAGCAAATGTATAATACTGGTGATGTACTGGATTTGGGTATATTTGTTGAATTCTTTGTTGCAACAATAACTGTATGTTAACAGGTGAACTACCATTAAAGCCAAAGGATAGACAAAGAATTAAAAAGATAATGGGTGATCTGGTGAAAAAAGTTAACCCGGATTCAGGGCTGCTGGAAACCCTTCTTTCTGTTGATGCTATCAGTGATATAGATTATCAGCAAATTAAAGCCGAGAAAGTGATGGTAACACGAGCAAAGACACTACTGGACACTCTTCTCCGAGGAAGTGACAAAGCCTTTGAGAAATTCGAGGAAGAACTTGTGAAAAATCAGCCTGAAGCGCTTGATATTTTAAGTGAGTGTATTATATTGTAAAGCAGAAGAAAGTTGCTTGACAGTATGCACAGTACTATCATGTCATCTGTTTTTGTGTGTATTTAGTAAAACAACTATGATACTTATCCAAAAGAAAGGATTTAGAAAAATTTTTCATATTATATGATGTGGCTGTTCATATGTGATGTCAGAATGAAGCTTATCTGGGGTTTGATGAGACAACCAGAAAATAAAAACTGGAGAACATGTATATATGTATGTGGATGTTTATATAGAGTCTTAGAACATTTCAGTGGCACAGAATTGCAGTTGTCTAGCAGTCTAGCAGATCTAGAGGTGCAACTTAAGCTGAAAATGTTTCTTGACTTGTCTATTGTGGTGAAGTTCAGATTTTAAGTGAACTGTCACAAGAAGGTGGTCCAGTACATCAAATAGCACAATGTGCTCGGGTTGTTGTACACGAAGATGGGATCAACAAGTCTCCATTGGATGCATGAATTACTTGGATGTTAGTGTTTTTAGCTGTTGCAATCAGAGCTTGGTTAACAGTGCTCAGACTAACATTGCGAAAACACCATGCATCTTAGTAGCTGTTTTTGCCGTTTTACATTCCTGGTCATTGTATTTGAGTCGCAGAACGTAACCTTTTCTGCCTTTTTGTGCTTTATTTTCATTGACTTAGTACCTTTGAAGGAGCTGGTTTTCTGACAGTTTTCAGGTCTTGAAGATTGCTGGCATGACAGCCAATTGGTAAGAGTTTGGCTTGTAACGCATAGTACGTGTTAAAGCCTTGCCTGAGATAGTTACTGTGTAAAGACCTTGAGCAAGTCCTTCACTCAATTGTTCATCACCTCTGATTGATACTTAGTCATTAGATATTAGCACTTAATAGATGCAGAAACAACAATAATTCAATGACAACAGTTCATAATTTTTATCCTCACTTTTATTTTATAGTTTCCACAGAACAAGAACAAGAGAAAACATCTCATGTAGACACTCTTAAAGTAAATTTTCAAGTGTTGAAGAGATGCACTGATATCAATCGGCTTACGATTGCCTTCTTACGAGCTGATGATGTCATTGATGATGACTTGGAAGACAAACTGAAATCACAGCAAGGTCTTTTACCAAAGGTTACCTTAATGCAAAGCTGGCTGATGCTTAAGCCAGCAGATACATTTGAAGCTTACATTCAAGTGATGCAGAAAAATGAGCAAAAGCACGTTGCCAACCTACTTATTAACAGTTCATCAGGTTGGTGTTTTAATAATATCTCTGCTATTTATCAGAATACTACAATAAATTTAAAATGTGGTACATACTGTTCCATCTAATCTGCTGCCTTCCCATTTCTTTCAGCTGAAACAACCCACCCTAACAGCTCCTCTCCACTTCTCTCTCTGTCTCCTTCGGTCTTCTGGCAACTGGACTTGGTTCTTGACATGGCATCTTTGGACAACCCCACTGACTTGACACAGCTCTCGTGGACAAGCTGGTGCCATGCGCTTGGTTTTTAAGTAACGCTTTAGAAATTTCGAGTTTTTGATTATGATTATTAATAATGTTTTTTTAAATGATGATATTGCTTGTGAAGCTGTTAATTATCTTGTATTGAATTGATATTTAAAATGTAATTCTGTGAAATTAGGTTGTGGGCCTGGTCTCAGTGGCCAAATTTTGCGGTCTTTGTTGTGTGGCTTGTGGCTTGGCCTCATGATTGTGGCTTCATGCCTAAAATGACCATTTGGAGTTGCGGGTTTATTCTGGTACTTACTTGTATTAAGTTTTCCATTACATTATGCTATAGCCTGTACAAGGGAGTGAGGCAACTTTTATTCAGGTCAGGGGAATATTTTCCTCGTACCAGGAAGCTTAATATAATTCAGAATGCTAAATATTACGTTAAATTGATGCATCATGTAAACCTGCTTTGTGGAGGAAAATGGGATAGTGTTTGGCAAGACTTAACGGGAAGGTCAAGGTGCAGGATGTACTGCAGAGTATGTACTAGTTGTTGCATGATAAGTTACACTTTAAATCTCTCCTCGCTGGTATGTTAAAGTCTAACTTAATGAAATGACAGTGTTCAAAACTGTATGTGTACACAAAAGCCACCCAAATCATTCATTGAAATTATGATAGAACTGTGAAGAAAAACAACAGCAGTTTGTTAATTTTGTTAAACTAACCTGGAGAGGATGCCTTTGTGAAGAAGTGTTTGCAGTTTTATTCTCTTGGCCTCCTTCCTTGCTCTCTGATCTTCCCACTGGTAGTATATGGTCAGTGTACTAATTTTATAGCACAGTTTTCTTGGATGCAATAGTGGAACAAAAATCTGGGAATTTCTGTCCAGGCAGAGATTTAAACACTGACCTCCAAGTTTATGGTCCAACAAGCTAACCGCTAGACTTTGGCAAACCAGTGAATCATCTTTAAACAGGTTCTTGTTTAAAATGACTGCTCCAGCCAACATCTGTTTTGCCTCCATGCTAAGTCTGCTGTACCCATTTCTTTGATTGCAAGGCCTTGACTGTTCCAAGAACAAGAATGGTTCTTGATGTGTTGGCCTTTTCAGTTTCTGGACAGAGACTTTGGAACATTTTCTCTGTGCATGTGCACTATGCTGAGTCTGTTCCAGTTTTTAGATTCCACCTAAAAATCTTAGACCTAGTATTTTTAGATCTATTCTTGCTATTGGTTATTTCCCTCTTTCAGTGATTGCTGTTTTGGATTTTGAGACTGGATTGATTCTGGGTTTCAATTGCCTGTTAGGTTCACTTAGCAATAAACATCACTTATTGCCCAGTGCATTACTCAGTGGCATTGTAGAAGTTGTCAGATTAGATTCTAAAGATTAGATTATTTGTCATATTGTAATTAACTTTCAGCATTATGTTGGAATGTTTTAGGCCAGCAACCACTGTCAGAAAAAAGATTCCAAAGACTAAAACACAAAAGTCCATTGCTAATCAAAGGAATTCTCAGCAGAGGAATTTTGCTTGCCAGTGCATTAAGAAGCCGACAAGCCAGTGATGATACAGACTTTGCCATTAGTAGTACTGACTACGAGGCCATAGCTCAGGAACGAACAGACACAAATAGAAACTCTGTTCTGATTGATGCAGTCCTCAGGCGAACTGATTTCTCATTTGAGTGTCTTGAAAAAGCCCTGAGAGACACTAAACAACCCCAAATGGCAGATTTCTTGACAATAGGTAAGTAGCATTATGAATAGTTTTTGTTGAATATATTACATTAGGTTTTTTGTATGTGGGACCTCCGCAAAAAACACGTATTAAGCTCTTCCCCTTTCGGATTGTGCTAGACTTGCAACTACTGTTGATAACATCCATATTATCCAACTTAAAGGAAAACAGCTGTACTGCTTATGAAAATTAATGCAAAAACTGCATAGTTTAAAAATAATTGTGAAGGGTACACAATAGAAATTATGCATTGATTGATTGATTGTTTGGTCTTATGGCACAGCAGTGGCCATTTATTATGTATGTGTAAAACAGCAAAAATTAAATTTAAAGAAATTAATGCAAATTTAAAACATTGTACTCAGTGATTCTGAGGATGTAACTGTAGAAATTTCTTCTCATAAAATTGTTTTTGATCTGAATGAGTGCTTTGGTCTTCGCTACCAGCAGTAAGCTGTGTTTTAGGTGAGGTCATTGGTGCACACCTAAATACTACTCGTCCAGATAAAGAGGATGCCATTTCTAAGCTATGGAATGATGCTATTGTCCAGCAGCATATGTCTGAAGAAACTCATGACTTAGGTTCTAGTTCAGATGAAAATCCTGAACTAAGGACGTGTTTTGAAGAAAACCACGAGCTAAGAAAATTTCTTGATCAATTCAATGGGATCAACCTCCCAGTTGTTGCTACTGAATCAAAACACAGTATCATGGTGTACATATACTGTAAAACTCCCGATGACATGAAGAATTATGTTACACTGCTCAACACTGGCCAACTTCAAACTATTTTTGAGAATATTTTGAATGAACTGCTCAAAAGTCTAGAAGGTGAAAATTTCCAACCTATGGAAGTGGCAATAACCCTGGAGGAAGATGATAAGATTCTTATCCAAGAATTCACTGGCTTAGATAGTAAGTATGAGAAAGAAAACCAGTTCAAATAATATAGTTTTATTTTTGAAAGAGAGCATAACTTGTGTGTAAATGTTAGTTATATTTACTTAACGTAGTCTATATCTGAAAGTGGGACCTTCTCCATGTCCATATGCCCATGAGCTGCCATGAGTGAATCTCAAAATCTAGTGCATTATGGGAGTTGTTGTGCAAACTTGTACCAGATTATGTCTTGGTGACAAAGGCTGGTGTTTAAATGATTTCCCAAGGTTGTTGCACAGTGCTTGCTGAGGATGCATAAGACCACCTAATAACAGGGCAGGCATTTGACTGAGACTGCCGACTGCCAGCTTCACCAAGGAATAAGGAGTATGCATTGTTGTGTATTATTTATTTAAAGTACAAATATCGTTAGCTTTTTCTTCGCCATCCATTTAGCACTGTAAAGTCTTTCAGGTCATGGCAGCAAATCTTTTGTACTGTAAAACTTGTAATTTTGTGTTGTATATAAATTGGGTACAATTCTGGTAACCTATGTATTTATATTTGTATAATTTGTATAATTAATGACTGTATTTGATATTTCTTAGAAACTCAAGCTGATGTGAAAGACCTTCCTTTCATTTCAAAGGAAACTTGCAGATCTCATGATAAGCCAATGAGCGTTTACTGTTTTGATTGCAAACTAGTTGCTTGCTCATTATGCATTGATCAAGGTCATCAATCTCACAAACATTCAGATGTAAGCAAGACTTCAGAAGACCTTCGTAAACTGCTTCAAAAAGATCTTACATTGATCAGTAGCAGCAAATCTAAAAGCTTTAAGTGGAAGGAGAAAATTGAAAATGATCGGAAACAATTTATTATAGCAATGGAAGATTCAGAAAGGGCTGTTTTGAATCGGTGTGAAGACCTTAAACAAAGGGTAGAAAGGTTCAAAGAAATGTTGCTTCAAGAGCGTGCCACTTTTAAACAACAAATACTTCAAGAAATGGATAGCAGGAAAAGGGCAATTGATTCATACGTAGCTGTTTTCAAAGATTATGAGGAACATGCAAAAAAGCTTATGGAGCAAGGATCGCCTAGTGATATTTGCCAGTCATTCACTGGGTTACACAAGAGGGCTGAAAATTTGCAGCGACTGCCGGAACAACCTATCACAAAAACAGTTTTAGAGAAAACTGATGGTATGACATTTGTATTTTTTAACATTATTGATTTCTGTGGAAGTAGGCCAGTGTTCCCCAGCTAAGGTGCCGGAGACAGTCATCGGGTATTTCATGAGAAATCATGGGATAAATATATAATAAATAGTGGAATAATATATTAAGTATTGAATAAACTATGAAAGAAAATTCCTGTAGGCATTGTCCATGTCTGCAGGTCAGATTCCCTTCCATTTCTCATGCAGACAGCTTCCCCATAAGTTGCCCACATTGCTAGTATTTTCGATATTACTGGTCCCAGTAAACAAATTGTTACAGTCATTTGTTATTTTATAGATTTGTCATCTGTGTAATTTTATATGTAGTATTTACCAAAACCTTGGTTTTTCTGTATCTTTTGAGGAAGAACTGTGAATGTGTTTGTCAAAATTTGGCTAAGAATTCAGCATTTGTGCAGAATCAACCAAGCCCATTATCACATTGAGAATGAGCTTTATATTGAAGTTGCATATGAATGATACTTTGATCTTATAAGTAAATTTTATTTTTGCTGTGATATTTAAATAAGATTAGATTCAAAGATTAAAGATTAAATGGATAATGCAAAAAGATTGATAAATGCAGTAATTTTTCCTTTCAATTTAAGCTGGCAACTATATACACAACAGGTATTTATTTGGCAGTAACAGAACTGCACTCTTCACTATCAGCTTCTTCGGACCTGTAAACCTTTCCATAGGTAGAGGTTCATGGGGATATGAAAATTAGTTTAGGGGTTCTGCCGCGGGCAAAAAGTTGGAATCACTGTTTTATGCTGTTAGCTTAAATGCATTATAAGGATGTTAATTGCCAGTTGCTTCTAATAACTTTTAGAGCACCAATGTAATAAAACTGTAATAAAGCAGTAGGTGAGAAAATCTGGTTGGAAGTCTAATTTATTTTGTTATGTTTTAGAATGGATAAATCAGCTGCCTCGGTTTACTCCAGAGCTGGTAGAAGTTAATCGTGCAGTTGAAATGACAAAAGGTTAAACTCTGTAATCAATTATTGTCAAGGCACCTAGGTATCTGGATAACATTGCAAGGATGCAGTGTGACATACATTTGCTGAAATTTAAATCTTCAAAGATCCCTTTATTTTGTTGCAAGCCACAGTTGACAGCATATAAATGCTTGGTTACAAATATAGGTTGTCTTCAACTGCCTTCACCACTAAATGCTCTGAATGCATGAATTCTAACAATCATGACTGGACAGTGTTATCCTCCAGGGTTTTGTAGGTCCATCTATCTCAACCCTAAAAGTCTTATGTTGCCAACTCTCTGTTAATCAGTTTAGACTTATGTACATAGCTGAGCAAGTCCACGATAGCCGAAGCAAGAATTGTGAAACTAAAATGCCTGTATAGTACTGCTACTACTACTACTACTAATAATAATGAATATATGCACACGTGCATGAGTGAAGGCTTAACTAATGCCATCTTCCAAATATAAATAATATAAAGTTAATTATACAAGGATAATACCTGGTATTTTAATGAAAGAATCGCTTAAATACTGTTATGTTTATCCTTGATTTAGAATCTGTACTCAAGCACAAACATTTCCTGCAGGAACGCATGGATCCTGATTCTGGTCTTTTGGAACAACTTCTTGCCTTTGGAGCATTATCTAGACTTGTTGTGGACGAGGTTATGAGACTTGCCACGGTGAAAGACAAAAATATAAAAATTCTTCACATTGTGATAAATGAAAACAAATTCAAGGAGTTAGGGTTTGCCTTTGTGACTTCCAAGCAGAGCCATTTGGTGAACTATGTGTGCAGCAATGGGGGTGAGATCTTTCATCTGATTTAAAACTTTAAATGGCATTTGTCATGGCCATGTTCATCATCATCAGTGGCATCACTAACATAATAAACTCTTGATGGTTTCTCAATGTACTGATAATTGAATGTAATTCAGTACAGCATTTAATAGTGTCTCTATTTTACTCAGAAATGCTGCCTACTTTTCTGCTTCTTTTGTATACACTTATATGCAGACAGACAGTATTGATGAATGTGTGCTTTTATACTTTCCATACCTGCAACACATGAATTATGTGAATTTAGTGCGACAAAGCTGTTCAATATATTGTGAATTTCTTCACATAATACCATATGTACATGCTTGAAGACGATGTTCATTACTTCAAGTTTTTCAACTATCCTCTAAGTACAGATTTTATTATTAATATTATTATTATTATGTGTCAGTCATGTGTTATTATTATTACTATTATATTATTATTACTGCTACTACTACTACCACCACCACCACTACTACTACTACTACTGCTGCTGTTGCTGCTTCCAGTACTTTTTTCTGTTTAAGTTTAGTCTTGGGCTGTTGATGTTTGTCTTTCATTTGTGTATGCTGTACCTAAACTCAGTTTTACTTTGTAGCAGTAGAATCATCCATATTTTCAAGAAATTTAACACTTGCATCTTTCGCATATTAATATTATTAGTATAGTCTATTAGCAGTCATGTAATGGATTTAAAATAATTTCTTGTAGAATATAAACCACATTTTCGTGATGACTGGCCTGTGATGGAACAGGAGATTAATTTCTTGGATTCTTCAAAAGAGGATCTGGCTTTTCTATTTGGAACATGTGACCTGCTGACTATTCTATGTTCAATGGGTGTCATCAATTCAAAGCAGAAGGAATTTGTTGCTTCTAAAACAACACCTCATGCAAAAAGTGATGCATTATTGGTTATACTGAAACGTGGCAGTTTAAGTGACTTTAAAAAACTGGCACTTTTATTGATGACACGTCAAGGTATGTTATATGAAGATTGATATGGATTAAAACAAATTGTCAGATTATGTTTGGTTCAACGTTTTGTATAGATTAGTTTAAGTTGCTAACCTAATCAAAGCTACACCTTCTGTGTTATAATAATGTGAACACATAATTCAGTGGCATACCCAACACCTGTCTGCAAATCCAATGCCACCAATATGCTCAGTCTTGTGAGATGGAAAAGCTTCCTAAGGGAAATAAACTAGCTGAAATGGGTCAGCCTTAAGTTGAAACACCTAAGACCCAGCAAAGCACAGAGGTCATAAAAGTGTGTTCCAGAAATTTAGCCCAACCACAAAAGAAACTTGCACAGATCTGTTTTTACATCAGAGTGGGTAAATCAGAGGCATAATGATGGGTCTCAGTTTTTGCGGGTACCAGCGGCCCGTGAAATGTTTGAAAGTTGTGTGAGCCAACCGCAGCCAAGTACAGACCTAAGGTGGATAAAATTAATTTGTGACATAATATTAGAGTATATATCACAGTATTATTTTTTATAGTATTATTGTTTGTTCCATGGCATAGGTCGATATCTCCGTTGCCCAAAAAAGTTGTGAGCACACTCCTGCCTGGGCGTAACAGAGCCAAAACTTGTGTGAACCTCTGTGCCTTTGGCGCCAAGGCTCCCGGGCCTCTGGCAGGTACTACAGTTGACCAGAATGCAGTGACCCAGAAACAATGACTCGGACTTTGCAATTAACTTTGTGATCCACTAGAATTCAGTGAAGTGATTTGAGCACTGGGCCGATATTGTATTTTGAAATATTGGAAAATAGCTATTGATCAAAAGGACTATGTGATGTGGTGTTGTTGCTGCCCATCCACTTCTTTGAAACTTCAGTTAATGTATGAGGTCTGACTTTACCACATTTATTTCATGAAGGACTTGTGCATTTTACTCTCAACATTTAATTCAAAGACAACGATGTATGAATGTATGTATGTGTCTATGTATGAATGTATTTTGTGTATGTATGTATCAGAACTCTTAACATGATAGTGCCTTTTCAGGACCTTTCAATGATGCTTTGGAGCAGTGCATATTGTAATCATATATTATATATGACTGTTCATTGTTTGTACAGCAGTGTGGTTTAGCTGAGAGAAAGGCTCAGAAGCTCTGCACACATAAGAATAAACTGACAGAAAATGATAGGCTTGTTACAGAATAATATCACAGTTTAGATCTGAGTGAATAAGCAAATGTAAGTATTATTGAGCTGTTGAGGTTTTTATATGAGAGGTACACTACATGGTAGTCAGTGCAATGGAGAGAAGGGAGGAAGTAGAGCCAGTGTCGGTTCAAAGAGAGCGATTAAAATTTCAGTTATGGCATAGATTCCAGTTTGGCACGATTGATCAAGGCAGGGTCAGCACAGATATAGGGAATAATTTTTCTGTAGGTGGATGGATCACCCAGCAGTATTTCAAACAGCAGCTGGGAAAGGACAAGTGAAGTTCCTATAGACCCAACAGAATGTCTGCATAGAATAAGCTTTGCTGCCTATTGGAAATTATGACCTCCTGTCCTACTAACTGATTAATTATTTAAGCAGTGGTAGTGTACATATGAAGAATGCCGGACACTTGCTTGTTCTGAGTATCAGTTGCCTACAGCTTGGTAGAATGACTGTAATTGGAGATCAGGAGGAAGTTGAGATTGGGTTAAGGACTAAGGTTGTCGTTTGGGTAGAATTAGCAAAACAATCTGATCATCAAGGCTTTCTAGAAGTTCAGTGTTCTTGAGCTGTGAGTTATGTAGCTCAGTCAAATCTGGCATGTATCCTGAAGAGATTCATATTCTGATGACAGTAAATGCTATCAACAAGATTAGAATCGTAAAGATAATACGTGTATACTGAAGTCCAATGTACCTTGGACTGCAACAAATTTTAATAACTTTAGAGTGGCTAATCACCTTGTCACCTTGTGCTTTCAGCTCTTTGAGCTCTAGCGACCGTCATGATCAATCCTCTCCATTTCTTTCTTTCCAATGTCGCGTCCCTTAGCTGTGCCAAGTTCATTCCAGTTGCTTCGTGTATCTTGTCCATCCATTTTTTCCTTGGCCTCCCTTGTTTTCTCTTTCCCTCTCCACAAGCCAGCATCATTTCCTTTTCCAATCCATCTGATCTCATAATATGACCAAAGAACCTCAGCTTTGATTTTAGCATTGTTTGTTGTAACGTTTCATCTTGCTCAATTCCGATCGTCATGCGTACCCATTCATTTGTCCTTTTCTCCGTCCATGATGTTCTCAGCATCTTCCTCCATATCCACATTTCACAAGCATTTATTTTTTTCTCCATTTTCTTGGTCATTGTCCACGTCTCACTGCCGTATGTTACTGTTGGTATGATCAAGGCCCTCACCAATCTTTTTTTCGTGTCTGTGCTCACATGTTTGTCTTTCCATATTTTTTCTAGTCCATTCATTGCGGCTTTTCCAATCGCCACCCTGCGGTTTATTTCCATATCGCACTTTCCTTCTCTTTCTACTACTGATCCCAAGAATGTAAAGCTTGTTAATAGCCTGGTATAAATCTGTGATGGGCTGACTTAGACCTGCTACTGTACATTGTGCAGAGATAACAATTGACATTACTAGAGGAAGTGATGCACAAAACTCACAAGATGATAGAGTTGTGTCTAATCTATGTAATGTTCTAATTGAGTTACAGGTCTGCACCAAGAAATGCTTCAACCACAACCACAACCAAACCCCATAGTGCAACACAGACCACTTCTTGAGGAGTGCATGGATCCGGACTTTGGCCTGTTAGACGAACTATCTATACCAAAAAGAGATGCAAATAAAATCAAAAGTGAGCATACACTTCAGAAGAAAAATGCAAAACTTCTGGATTTTATCTTGAAAAATAACAAGTACAAAGAGCTAATTACGGCCCTGATAAACACCAAGCAGACGCACATTGTCAATGTTTTAAAAGGAAATGGAGGTGAGTAAATATAGTCACTTTGTTTATTAAATGCATTGTGTTTATAATTTTTAACATTTAATTTCTTTTTAAATTCAGATAAATGTTTAATGTTTCTTAATTTTAAAAAGTCAAAATTATACTTTTTAAAGAGTTAAAAGCACAGTCCTGTCATATTTTTCATCATCACCAGTTTTACATGTTCAGAATTTTGAATTTTGCAAGTACTTCAGGTAACTGCATCATTTGAGAAAACATTAACCTCAGAGAACCAACATGTGTAATTTGGCTCAAACTATCGTGTTTATGTCTTTGTTTTGATGAACTGCTAAGTAATTAATGTTTTAACATTACAGTTTTTGATCCTAATTTTGGAGATGACTGGCCTTTGACATTACATGAAATACTGATCCTTGAAACAAATAGAAAATATCTTGTGGAAAAACTTCAGTTACGCACTTTACTTGACAAACTACTTTCCGCTCAGGTTATCAGCAAGAAGCAAAAGGATTTCATTTCAGATAAGCCAGGGCTTCGTGAAAGAAATGAAGCCCTTCTAGATATGCTGAAGCGTGGCAGTCTGGACAACTACAGGAAGACAGTGGAATGTCTTCTGGAATCAAATCAAAGCAACATTGCACAAATACTGGCACCAAGACAAAGTGTTGCACAAAGTCAAGGCAGGTTTTATGTTCATGACAAGTACCTGTTCTAACTACATTCCTAAATTTGCATGAAATTATGTAACACATTACAACTTATATTTTATAAGGCCCCCTTAAAAGTTCAGAAGTGCACACTTGTCTAGAAAGGTCTAAGGCATAAATTTATAAAACTCACATTTTCGGGCAGTTTATAAATTGGAAGAAATTTAAAAATGGAAAACAGGATGATGCAAAGAGAATAACATGCAAAACCAAATGTAATTGTAATCGTAATTGTAAACTCAAGATTTCTACAGCTCCCAACAAAAGCTAAGTTGCAGGAACCAGCATATTTGCAGGCACTCTGTCAAAACAGAATTGATAGGCAGTGGGGGTTCGGGTCCAGGTCAATATCCAGCAGGCAGGCAGACGGCTATGATGGGTGGTGTTTTGAGTTGGATCTGCAAAACAGATAAGGGGAAGAAGAGGAATAGGATCTGCAGAAGAGGGGTGTTTTCAGTTTTGAGTGAAAGACCTGTGTAGTGATTGGCAAGGGGTGTAGTAATGGCGAATTTGTATGATGGATCAGATAATTGTCGTAATTCTGGTGGGAGTTTATTCTAAAGGGGTGGAGCGGTTATGGCTACGGAGCAATTTCCAAAGTTTAAGGATGAGGTGATGGAGGGGCAGAGAAGTGTTAGCAGTGGTTGGATTGTAAATAACTGATGAAAATAGGAGGTTTGGGAGGATTGAAGTGTGTTGTAGGTAAGTGATGGGACTTTGTACTCTGTTCGGTCAGGTATGTTGCTGTATGTTATCGATTATTAGCAGAAACCAAACTGTTGCTGTATGGAATTGGGTAAAACTGGGTGACATACATTCCATGCTGTTCTTCATTCCCAAAGTTCTAAAAGCAGGTCTTAGATTGTTGCATGCTTAACAATAACATTTCTTACTGTTGCCAGTTTGCAGATCCACAGAGAATCAAGCTTGTAAAGCCCTTTAACTGATCCATGTCCCATATTATACACTGCCTTTGGAATTACCTCCCACCCGAATTTAGCAAATTCTCTTAACCACCCCTACAGAAATGGCCTCCCAGCATCAATCACATCAAACTTCTTTAATTCTCAATCCATAGGCTTTCTACTCAAAGCTGCAAATGCCACCTTTTTAGCCAATCTTACCCAGATTCATCCAAATGGCCAACTTTCTACATCATTAAATCCTACTGACACCCTCTGTCTCACTCCTCCTAGTCTCTCGGCAATGGATAACATAATATCCCATGGTAATTATGGACAACCTCCTAACTTGACCCGATGCTTGTCAGCAATCTGGTGCTCTATAGTTAACATTTTTAGTAATGCTTCAGATATTTCAAGATTATAATTATGACTTCAAGATATGTATAGTAGCAGACGTCTAAGCTTTTCCTTATGCAACAGTTTCTAAATGCATTAAAATCAAAATTTAATTATTAATAATTTTCTTTGACTGAATTTTGTTCTTTATTACAGTGAATTTTACAATTTGTCTAAATGTCAACAAAGAAGTTGCTGACCTTGTTGATTCTGTCAGTCAACTTATAGCTTCACGTTGCGTGGTCCTTAACAAGAACCCATCATCACCAGTGGCAGCTCACACATCTGCTATGCCTTTTTGAACTCTATGACAAACAGTAATGCAAAATTAAAAGTTGGAAGAGAAGGCTAACTTTTGAGAACTTTTTTGTGCAGGTCATTTATATACTGCTTACTACAGAGTTTGACACTGAAATCATGTTCCTGAAATATAAAGTATTTTTCTTTTTGTTAGAATTATTATAGACTCTTGATCATTTGACAGACCTGAACAAATTCAAGATAATTATTCTTTATAATAATAATTAATTTTAACTTAGGGCAATAAGACGCCTGTGATTAGTATGATATGATTGTGCAAGTTTTGACCTTATGCAGATTTGGTCTTGGGCAGCGTTATTACATAATGTTTTTGCCTGCTATAGATTATAAACTGGTTAATATAAATATTATATTTTTCTTAGCAAATTTAACTTGCTGAACTTAAATTTAGAAGTTAGCTTCAGGTGCTTTTCTCAAAAGAAATCTGGGTTGGCATAGCTGTTTTGAGAAAGTATGCACTTCAAGTACAAAACTATCAAATGGCTACAATCCAAGTTTATTGTCCCTGCCTATTTTATGTCACTGCCGTATTTGTCTTTTTGGACACAAATTGTATTGTTTGTTGATTGAATAGCACAATTGTTGTGCTGCATTGCATTGATCTTATACTGGCAAGATTATCAGTGTATTTAAGCCAACCCTAAGAATGAGCCATGGGTCTTAAGCAGTAGTGACTTCATTTTCTTAGCCTTTGCATTTGAGGGTGTGTGGCCAGTCACTCTCTTGTCTTCCCATCAACAGTAATCTTAGAAGCACTTTCACTGGAGGGCACTAGTGGAATATAAAACATGAAATATCTTCACATCCTGACAGGTACCAGAACCCAGAGCTCTGGGTGAAAGTCCGGCATGCAACTGTGCCAATCTTACTTCCAGGTCCAAATTTCACTTCCCAATATACTATGTGAAAATCAACTTTCTCTCAAGCCATGCAGCTTACAAAGAGTGCTGTTCGTTTGTTGGTTGTTGATGTGTAATCACTTAGATATGGTGTTGTGTAAGCACTTTTGTGTAATTAATTAGTTTGTTTAGTTAATGGAGCATTAGCTACTGGTAAGGCAGGGCAGATGATAGATTGTTTGCCCAACACCCTAGAAATTCAGTAGCTCGCTAATTACGATGCTCTTGAGGTTGTCATTTTGCAGTTACAGTAGTACGTTTGACTGTAACCCTAATGCTCAAGATTTCAATTCCATTCCAGGGCAAGAAATATTTCAGAATTTCAATTCCACTAACCCCTTGGCAATGAATGAGTACACTGGCTTCCACTTATATCGCAAAGGCCAAGAAAATTAAGTTGTCAACACCTGATGCCCATGGCCGTCTCTTTCTTTGGAATCACTAAAGGGACTTGCCTACTTTGTGATCTCTTGTCTTTCTTGAGAAATGTCAAAACATGTCTTCGGATTGTTTGACTGTCAAAGAAATTTCGTATTGTTCTTACATGACATGTTATAATGCTACTGTGTGATTTGATTTCTAAAGACAATATTGCATAAGTGTAAGGCATTTAGATTGAAACTTACATTTCCTTACACTTATGCAACATTGTCTTCAGAAATAAAACCACTGCTTGACACTTTGGCATCAACGGAAACTGTTACGTAGCCATGCTTTTTATATTTGGTATCAGTACAGGACAATATTAATAGCATTTTTCGTAAAATTTTATTTATCTTACAAAGAACATAGAGGCTGTGCATTTTCCATACTTTATGTGACGTTTAGTTTCAATATTTGTCACTTTGCAAACATGTTTCTTTTACATTTATTAGTGTCACAACGATTTTTTTAAAATAAAAGTTGCTGAATCGCTTGCACACTGGCCTTGAAAGACTTTGTTTTGGAATGGTTTAGGGTAAACTTATGATTTTTGTAAATACTATATATTTTTGGAGCATCTAGAAAAATCTTTTGGCATTACTGATACTGCCCTTCTTTGGTTTCAGTCATTCCTCTCAGACCGCTCTCATTCTGTTATCTTTGGGCCTACACGTTCCGCCTGGTCCCTTATACCTTTTGGCCTTCCTCAGGGTTCTGTCTTGGCCCCTCTACTTTACATTCTGTACACTGCCGACCTGGCACGGGTTCTTCCCATAGGGGTTGATGTCCATCAGTATGCAGATGACACTCAGGCCTTTGCTCATGGCCCAGCGGAAGCGGCTTCCTCTCTGGTTGAGAGGATTCTTGACGCAACATCTGCCCTTGGTCTCTGGATGTCCTCTAATCGCCTCCGACTGAACTCTGCCAAGACCCAGTACATCTGGCTTGGTGGTCGTGCTCAGCTTGCTAAGACTGATTCATCATCCTTACGCCAGAGGTTTCCGGACATTCTATTCTGTTCCAAAGTCCGTGATCTTGGGTTGTTCTGGACCGGGAACTCTCCTTGACCGATCATGTTAACAGTGTCTCCCGCTCATGCTTTTACCACCTTCGTCAGCTTCGTACCATCCGCTGCTCCCTCGCCTTTCATGCCGTTACTACTCTAATTCATGCCCTTATCTGCACCAGGGTGGACTTTGGAAACGCTGTTTTTGCTGGACTCTCACTTGCTAATATTTCCAAGCTTCAGTCTGTTCTCAGTGCTGCTGCCCGTCTTATTGGAGGCGTCCCTAGGTATGGCCATATAACTTCCTTTATGCGGGATACTCTGCACTGGCTTCCCATTCAGCAGCATATCCAGTTCAAGATCCTAACGCTTATGCGTAATTGTCTTGTTGGCTCTGCTCCATCATATCTTAGGAACTTCTGCATTTCGGTCTCCTTGGTTCCAGGCCGTAGTACTCTCCGATCGGCCTCCCGTGGGCCCCTCGTATGCTACAGCGCAGTCTAGAAGCTTTGCCTATGTTGGACCTAATAGCTGGAATCGCCTTTCCAGAGAGCTCCGACTTGAATTCCTGAGTTTGTCCCTTCCGCAGTTTCGCAAGCGTCTGAAGTCTGTATTATTTGACGTTGGTCTCACTGGTTCGGGAGCGCCTCTGATGAGTCTATTCTTGAAGTGGCGCTTTATAAATGTCAGATTACAATTACAATTAAGGAACATGGTGCCTGACTTGTGGTTTCTCTGACCCATCGGAATTCGACCCGGCTTCTCCAACGGATTATGATTTTGACTGCGATTTTTACTTGAAGTGACCACTGACTGATGCCTTGAGTATTATGATAATGGCGCTAATCTTTAGATTAGATTAGATTTGTTTTGCTGTAATAAAGATTAGTCAATGCCTTACTGGAATGAGTAAATGAACTAGCTAGTAAATGATTTAGTAAGTCGATAATTAATCAGAAACATATATATAAGGTTTGAAAATTATAAATATAAAGCCGAAGGTCTGAAATTAGAAACGGGTTGACGAAGGTAGGTCTAGGGCTACGCAAAGGTCGGCAATTCCGAAACATAAATAGACAAAGGTTGGGAAATCAGAAACATCGACGGAGGTCGAAGACTCAGAAACAAGAAGACAAAGCAGTCCCTTAAGCTAGGCCCGATAGGTAATCAAGGGGCTAAAGCATTAACGACTTTAGTTGCTTAGCCTCGGCATATGAAGGCAGGTGGCCAGTCCTTCAATTGCCGCCTTATCTACTCAATGAGTGTCGTCATAGTTGGCGGCGGGTGTAAGTGGAGCCGAAATCTCGAAAAAGAATTTGCCCTGGGGGAATTTGAACCCGCGAATTTTCATAGACAGTCCAGTACGCTTACCACTAGATTATATATAGAGTTCATATCAGCAACAAGAAGGCGGAAAATCATGTCTGCAAGGCATAATGATGGAACCCATTGATCATAAGAGCTGTTAAGTTTTTGTTTTATGCGTTTGAGCTCAGTACAGTTTTGTAGCCGATGTTCTACGAACTCTCCATTACACTGTGTAGACAATAGTTTGGTGCGGTGCTGGGAATGCCAGACGTCTTGTGCATGTTCACCCCTCTCAAGGTTAAAAGTCACTGCCTCAGTGTTGATCAAATCGTTAAAGCCGGGATGTCACTGTTAGGCCTCACCCTTAATTTAAGCAAACCTCAATTGTTTGCGTACAAACAACCCCTTAAACGTAGAATTTTAAATACGTCTTAAAACATACGCTCTGGAATTATTGGCGTTTAGTGCATGCTTTTCCCTCTATACCCAAGGTCAAGCAGGGAAACTTACGACACTCCCAGACCCGTATGCCTAAACAAAACACCCAAAGGACTTATGAACTTTTTGCCCAGACCCGGCAGCAAACGAATAATTTCAAATTTGAATTGCCCAGTGATTTTCAGACATTTTATTGGCTTGCGTGCGATTGGAGGGTCCAGGGGCTAAGCAAACCAATAGTACCTAAGCTTATATTTCAGAGATTTATATATCGGACTAGCACGATCCGTACACGGGGACTTTCCATAGCATGGCGCCCATTCAAACGGGCAGAGGTGGTGAAGACTCTCACCCGATTAATTAATCGAAAAATGAACAAGGTCGAATCCATACGGCCGCTTGAGATAAACATGTACATTTGGCCTACGTTTAAGCTTCAAGTCCCTATAAGACTGAGACTCTATATGTTTTACTTAGAAGAGTTTTTATTCACATGGAGTTAATTGAACTAAGTGGTCTGTATAAGCAGTCTGTGCTGTACGAAAACAAGTGAGTACCATAGTCCTCAACTAGAATAGATGTTGCCAACGACTTATCGGACCACGGTCAGAACTCGATGGGGAATTAGGTCTATTTTTTAGCTGTCAAATTGTTGTTGTTATGCTAATTCTCGTTTTAAATGAAATCTTTCAATCCTAAATCATGCTTGCCGAATATTTTCGTTTTCAGAATACAGACCAGTATAGGTTTCGGTTTCGATTTTTCAGAATATCGTGATACGGGTAATGTCGTGATTCTCACCATTTTACGGAAACCTCAAATGTCGTGGCGCCCATTCAAACGGGCAGCGGGTGTGAAGGATCTCACGCAATTAAGCAAGTAATGCATTTCTTAACACGCCATACGTACGTCGACTGAGCAAGGAATCGATCCTACTGATTTTTCAATGAATCATCGTCCAGCAAGTGGAAATGTGACTCGAGTTTCTTCGATCCAAATCTAGGTGGGGCCGATGTTTTTATTGGACGGGGCAAGGCCGGTCTGGCACCTTGTGGCGCTGGTGTAACCTGTAAGGTAAAGTAAGGTAAGGTAGATGTCATGTTGTTACAGACAGGAAAGCGCTTGTGTGGCGGAGTTTTAGCTCATTCAGTTCTATAGGTCGATCTATAGGAATTAGACCTGGCTTCTCCAATGGATTATGATTTTGATTACGACATGATATGATTATGATTACGGCATTATAGAAGTCATTAAATTATATTAGCCCATTTTCAGCTATAGGCTACTAGATCTGCATTATAGGTTATGTAGAAGATTAGCAGTTCCACATTTTTTAGAAGCTAAACTTAGATGAGCAGTTTCTTTATTTGCTATTTAATCTGCTGTATTGAGATTGGTAGTTTTATATTTTGGTTTAGTATACAGCTAAATCTAGATGAATACATGTGTTTTACTGTATGCGTTGCTTTCTGAAATGCGAAGATACGTCAGCTGTCAACCTAAGATTGTTGTGCCCCTTGTCAGCATGCACCCCTTTTTAGCCCAATGTCGGAAAATCTAGCCACTGTCCTACCATGATTTGTTACCCGTAAGAATAGATGAAAGACCCCGAGGCCACAAAAGACTACCTTCTCTCTACCCCGCAGCCATCAGCGAGTAAACGGACCGTAAGGACTGAGCAAGTCAATCTTACGGAGTTTTCTAACACTGACAGATAACAAACGCATCGCAGTAGATAGAAAGCTTTGTGAAATTTTAGCTGAATCTGTTCAGATAGATTCGAAGGGCATAGATTCGAGGGACATACACTGAAGAAGATAAGACATTTTCGTTCGTTTAAAAATTGTGATATTCCACATTTTTTATTTAAAAGGTATGTGCATGCATTCAGTTATCTGCGCCTCACTATCGAGAAGTTTTCCTCGTCTTGTCCAAGCCCCACATTGTAAAAAAATGTACATATATCATAGTTATTCAATCCCCTAGATAAGAGACGACACCCCTTCATCATCTCTCTCTCCTCTCCAACCCCAAACACCACTCCCCGTAGCTGCCACGCTGTCTGTCCGTCTGACTTTTGGATCTTGACCTGGAACCGGACCCTTTTTGCCTATCGATTTTGTTTTGACTGAGCGCCTGTGAATAAGCTGGTCCCCGCGGCGCGGCTTTCGTTGAGCGCTGTAGAAATCTCGGAATTACGATTACGAATTGTCCAGCCTTGATCGATACGTTTAGAATTGGGAGTTAGGTTCAACCCGCTGCAACTCCAATCGTCATCGTAAAACTTACCCTTTAAAGTCATATTTAAAGTTTCAAAAGTTAGGCTTGCGCCTTAAATTGTTAGGACTTCTTTCCAGACTCCGCTGGAGCGCCATCTGTATAGGTCGACAGTCAAAATCCACCGTCTTGCTCGGAGTATGCCTCAAGGTTGATTTAAACCCCATTCATACAACCTTCAAATCAGGCTACCATTGAACGTCAAATTTTCAATATAAAGTTTTAAGGCACCCTCTAAGTCCGCCCACACTCCCCAGAGGAGAGGAACTAATTACGCACCCCAAACCCCTAGTAGGAGAGCTAGACGCTTAATGCCTCTCTACCTTCGGGTTGTTTATGCTCTTGAACCTATTGAAACTGTCAAATACACGCTTGCTTATAATAATAATTAGATGCAATTATCTGTATAGATATAATGTAGGCATCTACTTGGCCTGTTGTATAGATAATTATGGCATATGCTTGTGTAAACACTCAGCTTGATTGACTACCTAAGAACGATAGAAACGATAGGTTTCATATTTGCCTACCGCAAGGAGTTTAATCAGCTAATCTCCGCTCTCAAGCACAACCTTTGGTTTGTGGCCAGATTGCGTTTATGAAAACGTTAATTCTCCATACAACTGATAACTATCGTGTAAACGTGATGCTATCTTTTGAACAATTTATCGGTTAAGATAAGAAAATCTAGGCCTGGAGACATACATACATAAAGTGTCTAGATATTGACTCCGCATGCATTGCCGTTCATGCATAGGTCTGTGTATGCATATATGTATGTATATATTTATTGCAGTTATATAAATATTTAGCCTGCTTTCATATTCTCGATAAGATGAACTGGCATTCATAGTATAAATTTCTCTGGCGGTTTTGGTTATGAGCATACCTACAGAAGTGTATGGCACTGTGTTCAAATAACTTTAAGGTAAGCAACAGAATATCAGAGGTAGACCTATACGGCCCTACCTGTAGTCTACTTTCTTTAGGCCAAGTGTGACTTCAAGGGTTCCAAACTAGTTTAAAAGTTAAGCTTGAGTGAGTGTATACTGCCATGCGTCTAGACTGGCCTATTTTGACAAGCTTAATCGGTTTCGCTATACGTAGGCCTACAGGACTGAATAGCCCATACTTGGGATGGCAGCGTTAAAATGGATGCAAATGCATACAAATGACGCTTTGTAGGTTTTATGCAAGCAAACAGCGTACAACTGCGTTAAAGTGGAACTCAAACTGCCGTTTCAAGTCGCTAATCACACACAAGTGTCTACAGAAAGAATATGTAGGACTACAAGTGATAACACACTTCACGTCGCCCATGCAAACATTAGCGGTCAAACTAAACTTTCGAAAACGATTAGCAGGATTAGACACATCTACCTTAACCTCACCGTGTAGGAACCGTGTGAAAGTCCTCGCCGCTCACTTGCTCTAGTGTCATCGATTGGAACATTATATGTATAAGCTATAACAGCTTGGGTGTATTGATGTAATTTCTGATCCTATCGCATGCAGCAGGATAACTCAATAGAACTTTCTCGGTCTTACCCCTTTCCTAATCAGGCTGTGGGCAGGTAAAGTCCTTTGGATCCCGGCTCTTCCGCAATTGAAGGCTTTGTGGACTACAAATAACTGAATCTTAAACACTTAAATATAATTATGTAAGCTAAAATAATTTCAATAATCTTTATTTCTTCACACGCTAAATAACACGTTATTTCGCATGTAACAGGAACGATGGCCTTAGATATGGGCGCAACGAATGATTACTTAACAGAATGCTACATATGCAGTAACGATTACGTTGATCCAAGGATATTGCCATGCATACACACGTTTTGTCTCGAATGTTTGGAAAACTACAGAAAAGCAAGTCCATCTGCTGGCGAGATTATGCACTGTCCGTTTTGCGAAAAGGAGTTTCGAATACCGGAGCAAGGATTAGTAGGAGTAAAAAAGAACTTCTTTCTAGAGAGACTTGTCAAGATCAAAACCATCGAGAGTCCGCATTCAAACAATAGAATGTGCGATGAATGTTTTGAAGACTCTGAGCTGACCGACAACGCTGTTCAGTTAGCAGTTCAGTATTGTGTTCAGTGCAGCCAGTTTCTGTGCAAAGATTGCAGTCGGATACACAGAAGAAGTAAACTAAGTAAGGATCATAGTCTATTGGACCTTGGAACTGAGACGACGAATTTCTATGAACTTCTGAAGGATTCTTCTGGAACAATTCCTTGCGACAAGCATTCCGAAGAACAGCTTCAGATGTTTTGTGCTGACTCCAATTCGTTTGTCTGTGCCAGTTGCGTTGACGAAGGTCATCAACAACACAAAATCCGTTCAATAAAAAGTACTGCGGACGATTTTCAGAATCAACTAAGACAACTGATCGATGATATGTCGATTTGTGTGACTGGCGCTGAGAAGAAAACAAAGATACTAATGGAGGAAATGACAAATTTCCAGAGAAACATTGATGATTGTCAGGAAAAGATCGTCAGCGCAGTTGAGGACCTCAAACGTTTGGTGGACGCCCAAGGCAAGGCGCTGATAGATGAGTTGTTGTGCACAAAACAGAGACGACTGGAACTGTTGCAGACTGAAGTCGATGAATTGCAAACACACATGACTTTGCTGGAGCATTTTAAGAACTACTGCAGCGAAATGAACTGTAAAGCAACAAAGAGTGACATATGCGATGCGTTTAGTACTTTATCCAGACAAGCCAAGGAACTGCAAACCATGCATGGTTCTGATATGCATGCTTTGACCTATTTCGTTACGATCTTATTCGAGAAAACTCAAATGGTAGACCAGCAAAACAGCAACATTGTTGGTAAGCTAAAAGGTAAATACAATGTATGTTCACCTTCAGATTCAGACACTGCATTGATATCCAAATTACAGATTGCGAGTTATGATCAATGACATTTATACATGGGTGTTGCATTGGGTAAACCAAAAAGAAGCAACTGTTCCTCTAGTACGGTTACCAGATCTCTACATCTATTTACACACACGGCACAATCATTTGTAAGATTTAAGTCATTAAAGAATCATAAAGTGTTGCAGAAAATGTGCTAAGGCGGCGGCTATGTATATTTATTTCCATACATGTCATGGCTTCAGCTAATTAAAGAACCTTATTATGGTATCAAAAATATATGAAGGATGTTGTAATTGTAACAAAACTTTTGTAAAGCGCTTCTTTAGAGCCACGAGGTCGTAACCTAATGCCTGTGTACAATATTATTCACGTCATGATTTGATCAAATAATGTTTTAAGTATTTTTAGTTTATGTTAAGCAGATAAAACTGGTTCATCTAGAGAAAACATTCTTACATTTGTTCGAGAAAAGCCTTTTAAATGTTTACTGTATGATGAGTTGTCAAGAAGTTATGATTTGGGGTCTGAATATAGATTCCAGCTGAAAATAATTCGTAATCTTTTAAAAGAACCTTGTAGTAGTTTCTTTGTATTATGACTGGACACTTAATCGCATAAGGAACACAAAACAATCGACCAGCGAAATGTGTAAGCCATAGTAATAACATTTATTTATTTTTGGGGTCAACCATGTACAGAAAAGCAGGAATCACGCTTACAACCTGAAAATGACAAGATTACATGCGACAGAGGCGAAGTTACTATGACCCTATAAACACTTTTATCTGTATATTTACCTCTTTGTTTTACTACAGAGACGTTGGAAGTTACCGTCATGCAACAAGAATTCGGAACTAGCGTAATGGAAGACTCAGCGAATGACTCAAGCTTTGAGTATAGACACGTATTAGATCCATTCATACAGGACCTCAAAATGTGTGAAAAAGTACATGAACCTGCTGACACCGTATTAAAGACTGCTCAAACAAGCGTTCAAGCCTCAAGGTTTGGAAGTGATGTGAATGAACCGATATTCGGTAGTGCCCAGCCAAAAGTAGAGTGGAGGGAAACAACTTTGAATGCAGTTGCTTCTAATAGGGAACCGTTTACTATTAAATTCAATACAGAACCGGGAATATTAGAAGGACTAAGCGGCAGACAGTATAGCATCAAACAAGCCTGGTCAATGCATAGCAATAATAAGCCTGAAGAGGATCTGGATAGTTTGAACGAAACTGAGTCCTCCACTGGCGATGAGCTACCAGATCTGGACTTTGACGAAACCCAACATCAGCCCAGCTGCGAACCAGTCACGTGTGAGAAAGAAGTGCTAAGCGATCCTGAAGAAAATTCATACCAGCCGTATGCTTACAATTTGCCACTGAAAACGTACGTAAACGCAACATCAGATATTGGCTTAAGATTTGTCATGGACCAAATCTCGGAGGCTGAACCACACGGTACAGAAAAAATGCTTACCAGCTCTAATATTCAGATCCAAGCCGCAGATTCAACCCAGGATCTAAAATATAGACTTAGAACGACGGAGCCAAAAAGAAAAGACGATTCAAAGAAACCCAAAGGCAGGCATACATTATAAATACATCATTTCATACGAACAGTTGAACTAGGGCACGGTAGCTTATTGGATTGAACGCTCCGCTTGTCACACGGACAGTATGGGTTCGAGTCTCCCCGAAGGCAGTTACTGTGTAGGGACCTTGAGCAAGTCCTTCAGTCACAATTCCTCAGTGCCATCGATTGATGCTTAGACATTAGACAGCGACTCTTAAAAAATGCATAAAATAATAATAATAATAATAATAATAATAATAATAATAATAATAATAATAACAGTTCACAATTAGTGTGGATTAAAATTTTAAGACATGTATCAGACTGCAAGCGAAGATTGTTAAACATATTACTGGATGGAAATGCATCCATTTAGCCATTTTCCAAGACTAGTGGTTTTGGTTAGATAAAAATTTAGTTTGCGTTTTTATCTCATGTCGCATCTACTTATCCTTTTAGTAGCATATTTATGAGTTGCACGTGCACTTCTGAACTTTGAAGACTACAGTTGTGTTGCATATGTGTGTATATATATATGTATATATTCATATATGTATATGGATCTTGTTTAAAATCAGCATGTTTTCATTTAAGGTGCTGGGGTTCTGGACCTGATCCATAAGCTGAAAACCAGTTCATCCAACGTCTATGGAGTGACGTCGTTGCAAAATAAAGTCTATGTCTTAAGCAAGAAGTCAGTGTACGTCTATTCCAGTAACGATCCCGAACGGTCACTGACCAATATTAAACTTCAGGACGCTATTACACCATTTGACATTTGCGCTTGCAAGAAGTCTTTCGCCATCTATATAACTGACTATGGCAACTATCATAAAGATAGACAGAAGCACTGTATATGGAAGGTAACCGTTAACGACCACAAGGTTTCTCGTTGGCTTTGCGGTATTGGCGAGCCATACACATTGTCCGTGAACTATGCCGGAAACGTAATTTTGCTACGAATTGAAGGGGGTGGCCAACAGGTCGCTGTCGAAGTACTCAGTGCAAAAGCAGAACGGATTCGTCGTATCTGTTTACCGGAAGAAATAGCGATGCCAGAACATGCAGTGGAGACATCTACTGGTAGTTTCGTCATTTGTCATAAACACAACGGATACGATATCTGGACAATATCGGAGGTGAATGGAAACGGGGAGATAGTTCGCCGTCTCAAGGGAACAGAGCAACTAAGTGAACCCAAGCATCTTG
Source organism: Norana najaformis (assembly GCA_964023275.1). Classification (NCBI taxonomy): domain Eukaryota; kingdom Metazoa; phylum Annelida; class Clitellata; order Crassiclitellata; family Hormogastridae; genus Norana; species Norana najaformis. The sequence continues at coordinate 9,806,811 of OZ029920.1, forward strand.
CTTTGGACGCTGATGGGAGGGTCTTTGTTGCCGACTGGGGAAGTAACCGTGTTGCCGTGCTAGGAGCCCAGTTCAAGTGGGATCACATATTCTGTGCGACCAAGGAAGACGATAAGGACGGGTTTAAAAATCCTACAAGGCTGTGTTATGTGGCGGAGAAGAACCAGCTGATTGTTGTAAGCAACAGTTTAAGAGTCTGCGTCTACCATGTTATGCCGAACCAGAGTTGAGAAATTTCTCCTAGCCTGATTTCTCAAAAAGTTAATCTTTCAGTAAGGATATTTGAGACACGTTATCATCATAGAATATGAGATTTCTTTATTTCTGTTAGGAATTATACAATATCGGAATTACGAATCGGAAGCTAAGAGTAATTAATGCATACTGTCTTTCTGTGTAAAACAATCGGCACCTGCTGTATACGAAACTATGTATTTGTGTAGAGGTTAGCAAGACCGTTTACCTTGGATGATTAATTTTTGTGTTTTATTACTTTCTTGGATTCGTGGCTCTATTTGTCCTGTCTAACTTTCATGCTTTAAAAATGAGGTAGTTTTGAGAACCTGAATTCAATATATGACTCCTATGAATTTGTTTTATCTCTTGTTTTGCATCCCAGCGCATAAACATTCCTATCGCTATAAGCTAAGCTGATATGACGATTAAAAAAGAAGCCTACTTGTCTACTGTAAACATTCCTAATCTCTGTTGTCATGGTGCAAGAACTGACCTATAGCCAATATTGATTTAAGATGTGCCACACATATAGGTTTATCATGCAGAAACATCTGTGGGTCTATATGTATATACAGACAAATATACACATGATCAAAGGATATAAGCATATCACAGGTCTGTATGTTAAGTAGGACTGTATAGCTATATTTGTAGTCCGCTTTCGTATTCTCGAAATGATCAACTGACATTCTCTGCTTGTAACAATCTATGTTGTTGGGCGCTTTGTGTTATTAACTTATAGAGGTAAATTACATTAAATTTAACTAACCTTGATGCAACCACTGAACGACCAAAGGTAGGATTACAGTTAGCTAACATTTCGTTTTCTTATATTCAACCTTCGCAATAAACATAGAAACAAGACTGATGATTCATTTTTGACCTTGTCATTAAGCTCCTTAGTTTCCTCTTGAACATTCTCATCCAGACCCGGCTTGATCTCTCCCTCGGACCCCTCTTAGTGGCAGCCACCCCCTTAGCGAGAACCGAGACGAAGCCCAAGTCCAGAATGTGCTTCGGTTTCCCACAAAATATATTTTTCTGCGAAAAAACAGAAATAAAATATACGACGGGTTAGATCATATCCTTAAAAATATTTTATTGAAAATTTATTTTATAAAATGTAATTTTGTACTTTGATTTTCAAGGGGTAACTGTTTAAAACTAAACCTCCTAGCATGAACTTTTCAAACAAACTGTAGTTGACTTTTGGCCTAATCATTCAGATCTCTAATGGATCCGGAGCAGAGCCTTTATCCAAAGAGCGGTTTTAGAATGTTACATTTGGTTTCTAATGAAAGTTTGACTTGAAACGACTGAGGGTTACCAGTGCGATGAGGTAAAACCAACAATCCGACTTGAACAGTTTGATAAAACAAGGAAATTTTGCTTTAGACCTGCAGGTTGAACATTGGCAAGACTCCCAATAAGCCCAGACCAAGACCTAGCTATTGTCTGTAGTTGGTCAAACATTTCATACCGTAGCATGAATTTTCATGGGCTAGAAGACATTTTATCAGTGTTAGACTTTCACTGCCCTGTGTCAATACAGTGTTGTATGCTGGATCGAAAATTAATTGCAACATCTGCTGAAAGGTTGTGCTGAGCTCAACGAAACAAAAACTGAACCTGGAAAAATTCGATGGTAGTTTTCCCATCTGCCGCTTCCAACTTGGAATTATGGCTCTGTATAATTCTCTCTGGATGTTGACAAGAGGTTAATTAATGAGGCTGAGATTGCAGGGGGTTTTAGAGAAGTTAAAACCAGGCCAATTTTTTAATCACGGATTGGGGGTTTATTTTTCGTCTAGAGGGAAGGACTCCAACCCGACAAATTCAACCCTGGGTCGAGAGATACTTTGTTAGGAGACCGGGCAACGCAGAATGCTACATGTTCAAAACTCTTGAGGCAGCCACCGTGTATAAATTTTTAAAAAACTCCGAGCAAGTCCTTGATTCTCAATTGTTTTGGGACAGCAATGTATGTCTTGTCATTAGATAACCATCCTAACAAACTACACAACCACACATAAATAGTCTGACTATAACTGTGTGACAAATTTCAGTATTATCTGTGTTCTCTTGTGGCGTGTTATTTTCTAGATTATAGCTACAATGGCCTCAGAAAGGATTGCGACATACGACTATTTGACAGAATGCCACCTCTGCAAGAAAGATTACATCGATCCACGAGTATTGCCATGCATACACACGTTTTGTCTCAAATGTTTGGGAAACTACAGAAAAGCAAGTCCGTCTGCTAGAGAGATTATGCACTGTCCGATTTGCCAAAAGGAGTTTCAAATACCAGAGAAGGGATTCCTAGGATTGAAAAAGAACTTCTTTCTAGAGAAACTCGTCAAGGTCAAAACCATCGCTAGCCCGCATTCAAACAATAGAATGTGCGATGAATGTTTTGAAGATTTCGAATTGACCGACAGCATTGTTCCATCAGCAGTTCAGTATTGTGTTCAGTGCAGCCAGTTTCTGTGCAAAGATTGCAGTCGGATTCACAGAAGAATTAAACTAAGTAAAGAACATAGTCTACTTGACATTGGAGCTGAGGCGACGAATGCCTTTGAACTTTTGAAGAATTCTTCTGGAACAAGTCTTTGCGAAAAGCATTCCGAAGAACAGCTTCAGATGTTTTGTGCTGAATGCAATTCGTTTGCCTGTGCCATCTGCGCTGACGAGGATCATCAACAACACAAAATCCGTTCAATAAAAAGTACTGCGGACGATTTTCAGAAGCAACTAAGACAATTGATCGATGATATATCGACCCAAGTGGCTGGCGCTAAGAAGAAAATAAAGATATTATTGGAGGAAATGACAAATTTCCGAAGAAACACTGATGATTGTGAGAAAAAGATCGTCAGCACAGTCGAGCACCTCAAACGTCTTGTTGATGTCCAAGGCAAGGCGCTGATAGATGAGGTGTTGTGCATAAAACATAGACAACTGGAAATGTTGCAGAATGAAGTCGAGGACTTGCAAAAGCACATGAATTTACTGGACCGTTTTAACAACTACTGCAGCGAAATGAACGAAAAAGCAGGGGCGCGTGACTTATGTGATATATTTAGTAATTTGTCCAGGCAAGCTGAAGAATTAAAGAATATCTCTAACACCGATATGCCTGCTGTTATAAACTTCCTGGAGGTCTCAGTCGAGGAAAGTCCAAAGTCAAACATCAGCATTGTTGGCAAAATAAAAGGTAAAAACAATTGAGTGGTGGATTAGTGGTGTTAACTGCTCATACGAAGCTTTCGTAGAAGCGATATTAACCATCGCCCAGCTGGGTTAGTTCTTGGATGCATGGAACAGCACGCCATTCGAGTACCATCCCAAGTTTGGAGGTTTGAAAAGGTGTCCTATCATTGGACTGCGGTGGTAGTATTTACGCCGCAGATGAATGATACTTCGAGCTAGTGACCACACTTCTGAGGAGTTTCTACAGAGACGTGTTAACAAGGGGGCCAGGCCTACTTTTAACGTTTTATCTTTTACACCATCGCATTTAATAAATGTGACAATAATACTAAATGTATTCTGCATTAAGTCTAATTACTGTGAGTCTTCCATAATTTGGCTTTTGGAGGCAACTTAGTATAATATTGCTTTCCTCGCATCATTTTTCATGTTGAGCGACGAAATCACCTGGATTTCCGGTCTAACTCTCATTAACCACGAAAGCCGTCTGTTTATACAGCTCCTTTCTGGCTTGACACACTGGTTTTGGTTTCTGACTTAACATGTTGTTTTAAATGGCCTGTATTAAAAAGGTATGTAGTATAGCAAAACTGGCAATGGGGTTGTTTATGGCACAAAATCGACCATGAAAACATGCATGGACAATTACACAATAGGTGCCTACTGCATTTCTTTTGTGCCACTTTAACCTCTAGTGAAATATAACGCAGCTACAGGAAATACACCTAAATACGTCAACGCTTACAAAAATGCAAGAAAATGCAAATACGACCACTTTCAAAACATTTTCTGTATATTTGTCTCTTTGTTATTTTGTAGAGACGACGAAAGATTTCGTCATGCGACAAGAACTCAGAAGCACAGTAACAGAAGATTCCACGAATAATGTAGCGCCAGAATTTGATCATAAACCTGCGTTAATCACTGCTGATAGGAAAGAGTATGAACCAACGCTCGAGTTAGTTACAAGCCTCGACACCCAGTTACATGTTGCTCATTCAAGCTTCCAAGTTTCAAAAGTCGCAGATGCTCTGGATGAAACCCTTAATGGTAGCGCACATCCAACAGTGCAGTCACAACAAACAATTTTGAAGGCAGTAAGCTATGACTTAGAATTGCAAGTTAGTACTAATTTCCTTGCAGAATCCAATCCTCTTCGAATATCGATTCATAGTATAAAGTCTTTATGTAATACATCGTCTGATTTTCAAAGAGATATCATTAAAAGAACTGTTGACACAATCGATGTTCACGGTAGAAATAGGCCAAGTCTCAACGAACTAAACGATGATCTAATAAACAAAGTCGTTGACCGATCTACTACTTGCTATGCAAATTCAGTTATACATGATGCAGCAACGGAGGAGGGTTATCTTGGCATGACAGTGAAGGAAGAAGCTGCAGGAAATACCGCTGTTTCGGAGAAACCTATTACTCAAAGCGCAAACGGCAATCTAACGAGAAGTTCACACATTTCCGACTGTGGAACGAATCAAATCAAAAACGACTCGGACGTTTGTCCGGAAGTGATATATATTGACAACGATGAAGTTTCGGAAAATTCAGATGAGCTAGAGTGTGTTGCTTTTGAGACACATGACATTAGTCTGGAATTAGACTGCTCTCCTGGGGCTCCTTTTGACGAGGTATTACAAAGTTCCTCTAAATCACTTGCAGATACAGACGTGCAGAGGAATAGAACTGAAGATTTGTCTCGATACTGTAGCGAAGATAATTTTCAAGAAGACAGCGGACGAAAATTTAACGAAAAGTCAACGAACAGTAACGCTTGGTCAGTGCAAGATAGTATGCAGCATGAAGCGGATCTAGAGAGCTTTCACAAAACAGAACCATCAACGGACAACCAGCTACTTCATCTGGACATTGAAGAAACTGAACATCAGCCCAACTGCGATCCTGTCACAAGACAGAAACAGCCAGAAAGCGATCTTGAAGAAACTTCATGCCAACTCCATGCTTCCAATTTTCCATCGAAAAAATACACGAACACAACATCTCATGCTGAGTCAAGACTCGTCTGGGAACGGGCTTCAGATCCTCAATCAAACAGGTCTACCGATCAAACGCTCACTAACACGAATCTTCAAATCCAAACAGCAGATTCAATCCAGAGTTTAAAACGTAAACTCAAAACTTCGGAGTCTAAACAAAAAGATGCATCGAAGAAGCGTAAAGGTAGCTTGGCGTATTTACGACCTTTCAAGACATTTTATTCTCATTGAATGCCATAATTTTTTATAAAATTTATCATACTCTAAACATAGATACTAAAAATCATAATCTTAACTTCGTAGTTATATAGTGCCTCTTCAAAACAAACACCCCAGAGATGCCCTCAATCTGAAACACAACACCATAATCGAACAAGATGATTTTCACTCACCGAAGGAAATGAATGAAGCCAAGTAAAGGTCAAGAGGTTAGTTAGGTAGGTTGCTAAGCAACAGGTTTCAGAATGATTGGCGAACTTTATGCTGCATTGTTTAAATCCCGGAAGTAAAACAACCAGGTCACCTTGTGCTGAGGAGCGAAAGATCTTCGTCCAGATGACATCGAGCTGCATAATTTCTTTATATGAGATGGAATGCAGTCAATAGGAGATTATAAGAGGATAAGAATCTTAAAAAGCTGTATCATTTAAACCTCTTGATGAACATGTAATTGATTTCCGATACAAATTATAATTTACGTTATAGTTTCATTTTACTTAATTAGCAACATTAACTTTCTTTTTCTCTGAGATGCAGAACTAGACTTTCCGGGTTTTGCTTAAATCAAACTGCTTTCATTAAGGTACTGACTTGCTGAAACTGACCCAAAAGCTGAAAACCTGTTCATCTGAAGTCTTTGGAGTGACGTCGTTGCAAAATAAAGTCTATGTCTTACGCAAGAAGTCAGTATGCGTCTATTCCAGTAACGATGCCGAACGACCACTGACTAATATTAAACTTCAGGACGCTATTAAACTGTTCGACATTTGCGCTTGCAAGAAGAATTTCGCCATCTATATAACTGACTTTGCCGGCTATAAAGAAGATAGACAGAAGCACTGTATATGGAAGATAACCGTTAACGACCACAAAGTTTCTCGTTGGCTTTGCGGTATTGGCGAGCCATACACATTGTCCGTGAACTACGCGGGAAACGTAATTTTGCTACGATTTGAAGCAGACAGCCAACAGATCGCTCTCGAAACACTCAATGAAAAAGCAGAACTGATTCGTCGTATCTGTTTACCGGAAGAAATAGAGATGCCAGAACATGCAGTGGAGACATCCACTGGTAGTTTCGTCATTTGTCATAAACACAACGGATACGATATCTGGACAATATCGGAGGTGAATGGAAACGGGGAGATAGTTCGCCGTCTCAAGGGAACAGAGCAACTGAATGAACCCAAGCATCTTGCTTTGGACGCTGAGGGGAGGGTCTTTGTTGCCGATTGGGGAAGTAACCGTGTTGCCGTACTAGGAGCCCAGTTCAACTGGGATCACATATTCTATGCGACCAAGGAAGACGATAAGGACGGGTTGAGAAAGCCCGCAAGGCTGTGCTATGTGGAGGAGAAGAACCAGCTGATTGTTTTAAGCAACAGTTTAAGAGTCTGCGTCTACCAAATTATGCTAAGTTAGGTCTTATGAGGCAGCCACGCGTAGGCCTAATACTTTTGTAAAGCAAGATTGCGATCCTTTCATTCAAATTAAGAACGTTCGATAAACATATGCCTACAATTTTTTGGACTTTTAAGTAGCATAGACTAAATGAATTTATGACATTTTGTTGCAAGTTAACTGAATGGGCCTATAGCATTAATATTTTTGACAAAAAATAATTTTATATGACGATAATTACGCAAGAGGAATTTTAATTCAGCGCAGTTGCAAATGAAACAACAGTTAACGATTCTTTAACGTTCAGAAAATAATTTCAGTTAAATAAATGCAAGCTAATTGAAATACAGGCTACTCAGTAATAAGTTACCTCAGCGATAGGTAGCTGTGGGCACAGGTTTTACTACGTGTCACACGAACTACTTTACCAATTTTTATTGTTAATAAGTCAGTTCATTGAGGAAATATGGAGTTTATGACTACTATTATCGCTTCACGAAAATGGCGCATTAGAGACTGATATCTGATATCTGCAAAAAGACAGAGGGCTCAGTTCCTCCCAAGTATTATTCAAGACAATTTGGCATGATTCTGGACACGACTTTGGCAAGTAGGCAACTTATCGCACAAAAATGGCCGATTTTATTAATGTATGTTTGAAATCGCTCATTGATTATTCATTCAACGCTAGCCTGTCTGCAACAAACACATGGCGTTTAACTTTCGATAACTTCCGCTTATCTCTTGTGACATTTATTGTAACAGAAGAAATGCATTTGGCCTTTTAAGATCCTCGGAAGTTGACGAGGTTTCCGTCTGGAACAGTGTAGCGTGGGCGGAGCAACAGCCCCATGTAGGTTTGTGTGCGCACAGCTGGCAATGTGGTGGGAACAACGGCGACTTCGGCGGATCTGGCTCGGCCACCCTATAAGTTTTGGTGTGTAACAGGAAATGTGGCTGGGAGCTGCGGCCGAGATACAGAGGCCCCCATGCACACAAGAGAAACTGTTGCGCTCAAATTTCCATTTGCATCTGATACGAAATCTGGTGGAGCGTTGGTCTTGAAATATGTATGTATCAGATCCCAGCTTAGAAGTCGACTTAGACCTGACTGGACCGTTTGCTGCTTTCATTTGGGTATGTTACTCATCTTGTAATAAATCTATAATAAATTTAGACATACACCGTCTCTACAAATAAATAAAATCTGGTCTTTCACTAACTGAAAACATTAGGCTACTCTTCCAAAAGTCTTAACCTCATTCTTCTTCTTCCCCTTAGCTCTCTCTCTCTGTCTGTCTTTGTCTCTGTCTCTGTCTGTCTGTCTGTCTCTCTCTCTCTCTCTCTCTCTCTCTCTCGTTATCTCTCTCTCATCGTCATAATTAATAATAATAATATTAATAATAATAACAATAATAATAATAACAACAACAACAATAATAATAATCCTTTACGTTAAATAATAATTGAATCAGGCTTCACTTATATCTAGCAAATCAAGACATGCATTACTGTAATGATGTATGTTTTATAAAAGTTCTGCTTAAATGCTCTGAATGAAGGAACAGAAAGAACAACGACTGAACGAAAGAACGAATCTACATATCATAAAAGGTCAAAATAGTTCCAAAATGCAAACGACTCTTACTTCCGCTAGGTGCCTAACTGGAACGATAAGTCCATTCGCTATATTTTACTAAATGTTTTAATGATTTCTGCAATCAACAGAAATCGCCAAACATATAGAGTTCTACGACCACGCGAAAATCTTACAAATATTTTGAACACATATTCTTTAATATTAATCAGATACATTTATATAAGGTAGGTAATGCATGTCAGTTATTTTAAATTCTAAACAAAAATATCCTTTTTCTCTAAATATAGACATGTGAAGCCTTTTAAGCCATCATTAAGGTAAATTTTAAATACACAGAAATTTAAATACAGAATTATTTTTGTCATTTATTATCATAAGTCAGTGTCCACACTTCACGACGCATTTTATGGAAACTCCCTAGATAGCGCCACGGATCTCGCACTGGGGCCATTATTAAGGTACAGTTATGGCGCCATCTAGCGAACTTGCATTGAAAGATTAATTTATGACAGCCATGATGAACCAAACAACGGACCTACTAATCAGTCACTCAGTGCGTAGAGGTTTCTGTGAGTCCATATATAAATGCTACCAGTCAGTTAATTGAATTTAAATTGAAATTAAACTTAGTCGGGTAGTGCCAGTCCCAAGCCTGGATAAAGGAGGAGGGTGACGTCAAAGGCCTTTCATGCCATAAGATGTCGTTAAACATTGGAACTACTACTAACTGAATTTTCGGAAAACTTGATATGCCTATAGGTTATAGTTTACTCGCATGGGTGTGTCTTTTTTGACGCTGCATCTTCGCATCCGAGCTGTTTATCTAAATTGGCATGTAAATTACTAGGCTTCAAAAAATGTTAATATAATATTACTAAAAATATTACTTTTAGTGATTCCTGAAATTAGGAGAAATCAACAACTATTCTTCAGTAGTTCTTATTTGACAGTAACAATATTGTTGTCTATTGAAATTTGGTACGCACTCATGACCAAGATAATGGCCTCCTTACACAACATTAATTTTATTAAATATTAGTTTGTCTAAAAGCATCCGTAATGAAAAGTTTTTCGGGTAAAGAATTTATGATATCTTAATATTCACTGTCATTCAGTTGCTTTTGAGGAAATGCTGTAAGCCTGGTATACCCAGCCCTAGTACCTGCCTTAGCAAGATAAGGGATGTAGGATCACCCTGTTCTAGATCGGCTTTATGAAGTTCAATCTTCCTAACCTGCTATGCTGTTTCTTTACCCGCGGTTTATTTTTTTCAGACTCCTATCCGAGTATCACGTTGGCTGCTTTTGGTCTTGGTTTTTCTTTAAATGTTTGTAGGCTTACTTCTGAGAAATCAAATTCGCTAACTGAAATTTCGAATAATGGAGCAGCAGTTTGCCGAGTACTTCCTATTCGCCATTTGTTTTATTGATTTCTGTAAGGAACAGAAATCGCCAAACATTTAAAACGAGTCTTCAAGATACTCTAATTCCATAGGATAAAGTTTGTTTAAATTTAATTTAAATTTCTTTTTAAAAGGTAGCTAGTGCATGCCCGTTACTTCAATTACAAAACAATAATTTCTTTTTTCTAGGCACGAACATATAGGTTCCTCTTTCCGCGTCATTCAAGTAAATATTTTAATAAAAAAATTAAATACCAAATAGCAGCCTATCTGCCATATAAGATTACTAGCCATTATTAGCACTTGAAACTACATTTAAAGTATGCTCACTAGATATCGCCACGAATCAACATTGACGCCAATAATTACGTACAAGTTTTATTTCGTGGCGCCATCTACGGAACAGTACTTGCATTAAAAGACTACCTTAATAGTTTGAGGCGCTCAACCAAGTTGAACGACCAACCGGTCTGTCATATTGCAATCGAAATCGTAATCGTAATCTCGAGATTTCTACAACGCCCAACGAAAGCCAAGTCGTGGGAACCAGCTTATTCACAGGCGCTAAGTAAAAACACACTCGATAGGCAAAAGGGTAGATATTTTCAAATAGTGGCTATATACATGCTGTAAATAGGCACATTTATTTTCGGAAAATCTACAAAATTATGCATATAGAATATAGTTTACTCCCCTTGGTTTGCACCCAGCAGCTTCATGTCAGAGCTGTTTTGATCTAAATTGACACGAAAATTACCAATCTTAACAAAAGCAAATAATATTAGCAGCAAAGACTGATGACGAATTGATCACTTTATAAACTGAAAATTAATCGGTTACTGTGTAGGGACCTTGAGCAAGTCCTTGACTCACAATTGCTTCGCGCCTCAGATTCGGATTCACTGACTTTCCGCACACAATAAATGCAAAATAATAATAATAAAAATCATGACGATGACGACGACGATGATGATATCAATAACAGATTAATATAATATTAATGATTTCTTACAGAAATCGACAAATATTCTTCAACCAATTTTTACTTCACACAAGAAAGAGAAGACAATTTTTGTTATAAATCGTGAAGAGATACATATTAAAAATGGTAGGAGTTGCCTGTCCGTCAGTTAAAATTAAAATCCAAAAACGAAATTGTCACTTTCTCTAAATATGTAGGTATAAGCGACTCTTTTTACACCAGCAAAAAAGTTTTTATGTACAGAAACAAGTTAAATACAGAATTATAAGCGAAAGTGAAAACAAACCTGTGAAACAGTTTCATTCCATGGCGTCATCTACCGAGCCTGCATCAAAATATCAACTAAGTTTAAGTACGGCTTGAAGCATCACAAATCACAGTATCTTTACTTATCTGTTCTTTTGTCAGCCTTTGAAAAACGTAGAGTGTAAGTGACCAATGTGACGAGAATACTCTAGCGGACGCATACGACACAAATAATCTTTATTCAAATTCGACAGCTGACGCAAACTTAAATCTACGTGACCTAATTTTTCTACTTAGCCTCTTCTCTTTAAAGTGAAAATCCATTACTGTGCAGTGCTATCCAAACAGAAAATTTATAAGGAATAATTACATTAATGAGATTAAATTAAATATTACGTCTGTATCTGATCGCTCTTGATTAAGGTCTTTCTTTAGACTCTCCTACTGAAACCCTAGTTACTACTGAGCTCACGGGTTCACTAAGGCTGGTTCCCTAACCTCTAACCATCTGAGTTCACCCTAATAATAAACCTTAACATTAATTCTCTAACAATCGACCCCTAACACTGAGCTTGAAATAAAACCGTGAATGACATTACAGTATTATATATTCAAATAATACTATAATGTCTGTTAAATTAAACGTCTTTATTTTTCTCCGGAGCAAAGGTGATCCGGCAGGGCCACGGAGAGATGGACAGGTAGATATGCACGTGCATTAATATACCTGTGGATTCATAGCCGTTCGGCAGGCCTAGTTCTCTTTGGCAAATTTGTAATCGTAATCATAAACGTAAACTCGAGATTTCTACAGCGCCCAACGAAAGCTAAGTCGCGGGAACCAGTTTATACACAGGCGCTCAGTCAAAACAAAATCGTTAGGCAGGAGGGTCAGAAACGGTTCCAGGTCAAGATCCAAGGGTCATACAGGTATGATGGTGTTTGAAATTGGAACGGCAAGATAGAAAAGGGGACAAAGGAACCAAGACGCCCGTGGCTTCCTGTGAAGTTTTGCGAAAACTCCAAATTCGCGTTTGCAAATTTAAACAAAAACCTCAATTTTAATAAATTACTCAGTGTTGCGTTGATTTCTGCAATGTTTGTAACTCGTCAATTTGGTTTTAAACCTACTCAGATAAGGACAAGCTGACGTGTAGCAATTAATAATTCTGAAACTCAGTTTTAAAAGGTCGGATAAAGTTATCTCCTACTTTACACTGGAAACGGAAATTACTCTTTTTTCAACTATATAAATATAAGCACCTTTTCTCACCAATAAAAGAATTTTTTTTCACAGAGAAAAAGGTCCGTATGAAGGTAGCATACATAGTGACGACTAACGAGCGATTGATTAACTGTACCGCTTAAAACATTATTTTAATGCAAGTTCCCTAGATGTCGCCACACAACAATTTTTGACGCCGTGTACAACGCTTTGCTCTGCGGCAAATGATCTTTCTTGGAAACGATAACTGCAATAAAAAATTTATATAGCGCCACTTTAAAAATCTCCGGAGGAGTTATGGGTCTGAAAGCTGTAACAGGCTTAAATTTGTTCGTTGAAAGACAGATTTTCTTCTTTGTTAAGCCATATTTCATTCTGCAAGATAGAGGGAGAGAGAGGGAGGTGGGGGATGAGAGTGGTCGGGTAGAGAGGAGAAAGATATTTTGACAGCGATGATAGAAAAGCTTAAATAGGCCTATATAATAGGCTATTTGGGGTGGGGCTTTCAGGGAGAGAAAGGGAGAGAGAGAGAGAGAGAGAGGCAGAGGGAGAGAGAGAGAGAGAGAGAGAGAGAGAGACTGGGTCAGTTCAACTCTAGAATTAAAACTCGATATGTGTACCGTATGCCAATCGAGTCTGAAGTGCAGACGACAAATATGCCTTTAAAAAAGCTTCGTATTTCCGCCTTCTTTGCTGCCCCTTGGACAGTGCCGCCAGGGGCTGCCTCACTTTAGGTACGCCACGGACCACCCCAACTCTTCTGCATCACCAGCACACAGCAGGAAATTTAAACACCAAGCAACACATTCCTCTGTCGGTATATCTTAGTGACCCGTTGGTTTCTATTTACACGACCACATCTAAGCCAATCCTTGGCTGTCTTGGCTTGACCTTTCAATATTTCGACTCTAGCACTGAAACTCGCCGATTTGTTTCGAGTTAGAGTTCGTGAATTACTTATGGATAGACAGGCAAGCAGGTCGGCTGAAAGGAAGGAAGAAAGGTAGAAAGGTATGTAAGCACGTGTAGGTGGAGTGTTTGTAGTTGATAAACTATATGCAGGCAGGCAGGCAGGCAGGCAGGCAGGCAGGCAGGCAGGCAGGCAGGCAGGCAGGCAGGCAGGCAGGCAGGCAGGCAGGCAGGCAGGCAGGCAGGCAGGCAGGCAGGCAGGCAGGCAGGCAGGCAGGCAGGCAGGCAGGCAGGCAGGCAGGCAGGCAGGCAGGCAGGCAGGCAGGCAGGCAGGCAGGCAGGCAGGCAGGCAGGCAGGCAGGAACAGAAAGTAAGCTTTTAGCAAAATAAACTGCCGGAGTTTCTTGTTGTTCGTTAGCGAAACCAAGCATAGGAAGTGCTTCGGAGTCATGTCGCTCCACTGGAACAACGCAATCGAGAAGCCGTCAAATGACGCATTCGACTCGTTTTAGAAGCGAGACTATAGGGTTATCAAATCTTTTCAGCGTACATATGTTGTACAGGACTACCATTGTCTAAACGAAATACGAAACACTTTTACAGCATTATTCCCCAGGCCGTAAACTAGGAAAGTTAAGACATATCAAGACAGAAGTTGCATTGTATTGACAAGAAATGTTGGTAAAATATCAAGCTTCTCTACGCAAGCAACGCTCAAACGCAACTTCACAGATATTTTGCACGCATGCGTAAGAATATATTATATATATATATATATTATATATATATTATATATATATATATTATATATATATAAAAATATAAACAATGGAGGTTTATGTGTGGAAACAAATTTATGCTCGCAGCCTGCTTAGCATCATATGTAAACTTAAAACAAACCGTTACCACAACTTTTACTTGCAAGGCTATAGCCAGAAGCGTTACCGTTTGTCATCTTGGATATTTACTTTGTTTTTGACTACTCAACTACCGTGATTTTGTGCAGAGGATATCGTTTTATCTTCTTGTGCGCATCCGATCAACGTAAGAATTTTAAGTCTTACTTGAAAAAATAATTTAAAAACTTCTGCAGTTTGACTCTGTGGCGGTCAAGTTGTTTGTAACAGATTTTACACCAACTAGTTAAATGTAAAGAACAAGGCAGATTCTTTCAAAATGCATCCATGTGATAATCATTTTTATTCAAGTCTAATTCAGAACATTATTCTAGCAAGAAATGCAGATTGTAATTACATTTTGCCGACATTTCATGCTTAAGCACGAGTGCATTTTCACTTATCTTGTACTGTTGTGGTACATCTGTAGTGAGAAGACAAGATGGAGTACGAAATGGGAGTTCAGTTGGCAGACGATGGACTGGACAAGCGAAGAAAGAAGTCGGAAATCAAAAGCAAGGCGATCAAGTTCACGAAGATCGTTTCTCTTGTCGGTCTTCGTCATGCGACGGATTCAAGAAACTCTACTACTCGAAGGTTCATCTGGGTGGCCTGGGTCGTCTTAGGGATCGGTTTGGCCGTCTTCCAGATCCAGGATCGGTTGGGGCTCTACTACAAGTATCCGTCGAGTACCAACATCCAGATCATCACCATCAAAAAGCTACGATTCCCTCAAGTCACGATCTGCAGCGACAACCAAATCCTAGCAAAAAATGCCAGGAAAAGAGGTGGGCATCAGTAAAACCATACATAGATTAGTTACACGTAAATAGTACATACACACATACAAACAAACATACATACATATATATGCACACATACAAACATACATACATACATACATACATACATACTTACATACATACATACATACTTACATACATTTGTATGTATATACAAACATATGTACATATGTACACACATATCTACATACATACTATTACATACATACTTACCTACATATACACCGACATTCATGCATACATACATGCACACAAACAAACAAACATACAAACATATATATGCATACATACTGTAGATACTTACATACATGCATACAAATATGCATACTAACATATGCTGTACGTCCGTACATGTTTACATATGTAAACACATATCTACATACATACATACATATTTACCGGCATACATGCATACATACATACATACACACCTACATTCATACTTATACCCCGACATTCCTGCATACATACATGCATACTTGCATATACTGTACGTCCGTACATGTTCACATATGTAAACACATACCTACATACATACATACATATTTACCGACATACATGCACACATGCATATATACACACATACATTCATACTTATACCCCGTCATTCATGCATACATACATGCATACGCACGTATATACGTAGATATATATATATATATATATATATATATATATATATATATATATATATATATATATATATATATATATATATATATATATATATATATATATATATATATACAGCCATACATTTATGTACACATACATTCTGACCTATTGATCTAATGACGGATCAACTGACTGATAGAGTAACTTACTTAATTATTTGCTTGCTCACTTAATTAAGTACTTACCGACCGAAAGTCAGGCGACGGTTACAAGGTTCTGCATCTTATTCTGAGAAATTCGTTATGGTATCCTTGACCTACAGGTCACTTCATTACGATCGCCAACGTCGAGAACACAATGCAGCGTCTGAGGGTCTACGAGGAAAGAAATTACGAGCCACACCTGAAGGTACAAACAAAAATCCTGCTCAAGGAATACATCGAAAAACTACACAGTGACACTCAAAACTGGCTCAACTTATCGAAAGAGCTGGCTCCGACCGCTGACGAGGCAGTACTGACAGTAAGTACAAGCTCAATTCTACGAATAGTCTTCAGAACTCAGCTTAAGTCACACGGCATTGGTCCTTCCTCTGTTCAACTTCCTTTCTTGCAGCACTACAGTTAGCTGTGATGGTGTCACATTTATATCCTACAGTAAACCACTGTTATCGTT
Source organism: Norana najaformis (assembly GCA_964023275.1). Lineage (NCBI taxonomy): Eukaryota > Metazoa > Annelida > Clitellata > Crassiclitellata > Hormogastridae > Norana > Norana najaformis. The sequence goes on from OZ029920.1 coordinate 9,823,246, forward strand.
GCACCTTTTCCAACGTCTAGCAATTGCTATTTTGTGCTTCAGTGCTATGCTATTGCCTTTCGTTGCGCATTTGCTCTGCCTGAACTGTATAAGTTTTAGCCGTATGAGATGATTTTTCGGAAGAAAATAGTTTCGCGTCCATCTCCAGGCACAGCTGAAATGCGACACCCAAAATCAGAGACAAATTCAGCGTTTCTAGCATTTATAGGGCGAAGAGCTTCAAAAGCAGTGTGAAGAAACATGTGGGTTATAGGCAGTAACCTAATAACTTAATTAATAACTAATAACTTAGTGACTTCTAATAGGCTATCTTAATTCGCTCTAATATAAGAATCAGTCCTAATATATTAACTATCCCTAATTTTCCAGATCATTCCTGCTAAACAGCACGCCACAAAATCTTTCATTTGAGTGATTCTTTTGCACAATGAAAATAATCCTGTGAAATGTATGGGATTCCGATGTACAGAGATTCTATCATTCTATATTTCATTCAATCTTTCATTGAAAAACTTTCAAAAGCGACTGATATCAAAATTCCATTGAAATAAAGTCAGGTCTAACACAAACATCTGAACGTTGCTTACCTGCGTTGCTGATAGGTTTCTTTCAACGGAGAAAAAAACAAAAGTATAATGGAGGAAGTAATAACTGACCTTGGACATTGTTTTGCATTTGGGACAAGTAAGATTCGTCTTTAATGTAATTAAGCTTCTGCTTAAAGTAATATAAACTGTGTCGATCCACACAATCCCACGCACCCATCCAGCCACTCACTCACCCACCTCCATCAATCCATTACCCATCCACCAAATGCCACCCTACTAATCCCAACCATCCCACCAACCTACATCCATCCATCCATCCAGCATCCATCCATCTATCCATCCATCCATACATACATCCATCCATCCATCCATCCAACCAACAATCCATCCATCTATCCAGCAATCCATCCATCCATCCATTTATCCATCCAATCACCCATCCATCCATCTATTTATCCATCCATCATCCATCCATCCATCCATCCATCCATCCAACAATCCATCCATCATCCATTCATCCATCATCCATCCATCCAACAATCCATCCATCCATCCAACAATCCATCCATTTATCCGTCCATCATCCATCCATTTATCTATCCAATCATCCGTCTATCCATCCATCCTGTACGTCTGTCGGTTTGTCAGTCAGTCTAAACTGGATGGATGGATATCTTGAATTTGACGAGCTAGGCATGTTAGAAATATGACTAGGATGCGTATTTTATGAGAGCAGAAATACAAAGGCTAATGCAGCAGAAATTATTATATGCAGCACCCTATAGCAACCTCTCAAAAGAGCAGCGAACATGGCGGTCAGAAAGATACAAACGGATACGAATTAGGATCAGCTGAGAATATTTCAAAATATAAATGCACATGTTTTTCTACAGCGACCGTACGGCCCTTTCTTCAATAGATCCTTCACTACCGTCGCCCGTTTGAATGGGCACCACGCCATTCACAAGGTAGGCTAAGGTTCCCGTATACGGAGCGTGCTAGCCTGAGATTAAACTCTCTGAAATATAGCCAAGATCGGTATGCGAACCGGCATCCCCATGCACAAAGGCGCCTTGACGTAAGCTTTAACCAGTGTAGCTAACCAGGCCAGCTGAGGTACCATGGAGACGATTGTGACGTCAATGTGTCAGTCAAGTGAGGCGCCTTGACGTTCTCTTTAACCACTGTAACTAATCAGGCCAGCTGAGATACCATGGAGACGATTGTGACGTCAATGTGTCAGTCAAGTGAGGCGCCTTGCCGTTCTCTTTAACCACTGTAACTAATCAGGCCAGCTGAGATACCATGGAGACGATCGTGACGTCAATGTGTCAGTCAAGTGAGGCGCCTTGACGTTCTCTTTAACCACTGTAACTAATCAGGCCAGCTGAGATACCATGGAGACGATTGTGAGCTACCATTGAAGTACGCTTTAATGTAGCTAACAACGAACAGTGTTTAAAGCTCACTCATCACTTGTAACCGCTCTCCTGCATAACGTTTTCATTAGTCTATCTGCCTGAGTGTATTATTTCAGATAAATCGCCTTTGTATACGACAAAACCAGGGCCACTGAACGGACTGAATCTGATTTTGGGTGCCCCTCGTCTTCAGATCATTCCGTGTGTCAGATATCTGTCGAATTCAAAGTCATTCCCCGGCTTTAGGGTAGGCCTACTTCTTAAATGCCTCCATACTTCTTCATTCGTTAACCGAAACTCAGTTTTTTCAGTATAAATAAATAATTAGTAAAATAAATTATTTGTATAGTTTTAAATATTTATTCCGGAAGACGCAGACTTCGATGCGACCACCTAATTTTGTGTTACTTTCATAATGGCGCAATAGAAGTCGTCATAATAAACATTGAATAGGTTTGTTTTAAGGAAACTTTTGCTCACATTAGCTCTTATGCTGGATTGGCGGCAGGAAGTTCTGTGCTACCTCACAATGGGCTCTTTACAAAACAAGTTATTGTGTTATGTTTCATTGTATCAAGACAATTATATAGCGCCTATCTACCTCTCATATGAAAATCTTAATATATGTATATATGAGCGGTAAATAATAATAATTATTATTATTATCGTTAATGTTTGTATTATTTAATATTTAATTTAATAATAATTTAATTTAATAAGTAAGTAACGTCATAATAAAAGTGTAAATTATTATTATTATTATTATTATTAGTAGTAGTAGTAGTAGTAGTAGTAGTAGTAGTAGTAATAATAATAATAATGATACTAATAATAATAACAATATTAGTAGTAGTAGTAGTAGTAGTAGTAGTAGTAGTAGTAATAATAATAATAATAATGATAATAATAATAATATTATTATTATTAGTAGTAGTAGTGGTAGTAGTAATAGTAGTAGTAGTAGTAGTAGTAGTAGTAGTAGTAGTAGTAGTTACTTAACCTTAGATTAGACAGTATATAAATGCAACCGACTCAGCGACAGAGAGGGTGTTGTTTTCGTGGCAGATGCTGATACATGACCCAGATGAAATTCCGCGCATGAGGCACTCGGGTTTCACCCTGAAGCCAGGCATGACCACCAGGGTCACAGTGGAACTGGAAAACGTAAGTGGAAGATCCGCCCTTCCATTATTCGACACAACATTCATTTATTCGCTCATTCGTTCGTTCATTCATGTATTCATTCATTTCTTCGTTCACATAATTATTTATTCATTCATTGATCGTTCGTTCGCTCGCTAGTTCGATCATTCACTCCTTCGTTCACTTGTTCATTCGTTCTTTAGTTCATTCATTCATTCTTTCATTCATTCATTCTTTCACTTACTTATGGTTAGTTCATTTGTTCATCCATTCCTTCCTACCTTCCTCCCTTCCTTCCTTCCTTCCTTCCTTCCTCTCTTCCTTCCTCCCTCCCTCCCTTCCTTCCTTCCTTCCTTCCTTTCTTCCTCCCTCTCTTCCTCCCTCTCTTCATTCCTCCCTCCGTTCCTCCTTTCCTTCCTTCTTTCATTCACTCATTCGGCCTGTCGGCCAGTTAATTTATTTAGTGCCTCTTCAGGAAGAATATGCCTTAAAATCGAAATGATATTTTAGGTGACGCTTCAGGGTGAGCCATATGGTAACTGTTTCGACAAAGACATGACGTACAAAGCCTCCCATTGTTTGGCTGAATGTGACGACAAGGCCTTCATAGAGCGCTGTGGGTGCAAAGATATCTACATGACAAGTACTTACCAGCTTCATCATCAAGACTGATTAGCATGTTCGTGAAAACAACGACAACGACGGCGATGATGATAAACTGACGATGACTAAATGATAATGATTAGGATGATGTTGGTGATGATGATGACGAATATAATGTATGTATGTATGGGCGTATGTATGTATGTTTATGTATGTATAGATGTATAGATGTATGTGTATGTATGTATGTATGTATGCATGTATGTATGTGTGTATGTATTTATGTATGTATGTGTGTATGTATGTGTATGCATATTTATGTATGTACGTATGTACGGATGTATGTGTCTATTCATGTATGCACTCATTTGATGCCACTAATGCCCACTTAATACGGCCATTATTTTCCAGTAAACGCCACCGACTGCAGTTACGGCAACATTTTAAATTGCACGTATGCTTTTGAAAGTTCAGTAAACGTGAGTTCAGGCGAGTGTGATTGTAAACATCAGTGCCATCGACGCGTATACAAGCCCAGCATCACCGAGTCCACGTCTCCACAGGTACTGAGCGATGAAGTGAAGAGAGCAAGTCCCGAGTTACAGGTCGAGGACATAATTCAGGCTGTCATCTACTACCCACAGTTGAGCTACTTCGAGGCGGAATCCGTTCCCGGATACACTCCGTTCAAGTTACTATGCGATGTGGGAAATGCTCTGTCTCTGCTGCTCGGAGCTACGCTTCTCACGATCTACGAGGCGTCAGAGTTTCTGATTGTGTTTCTCGGCGATTATTTTCGATTTCGTTTCGCTAAGTGAACCCGATGCTGCGGCTGCTAGATTTTGAGTCAAAGTGGGGACCGTGCACCGTACCGAACCAAACCGAATCGCGTCGGGTTGGATTGCATCGGTTCGGTGTGCGATAGGCTTTAGCTTATACTTTTAAAAGACGTGTTTTAAATGTTGATAGTGTTCTCAAAACTGTTTAAACCTGACAGTGTAGAATATGTAGTTAACATCGCTTTGAGACCATAAACTGTAATATGGTAAAAACTAGTGCTTATATATTTCAAAATAGACTTTTCCAACTTTACGAAAAGGCAAGTAACATTTTTGCCATTTCATGCTATAAATTTTGAATAGAAATGTTGCATTGAATATTCTGTGGACTTTGAAAAATGTGAAACTTTCCAAATGTTCGTAGAATTTGTATTTGTTCCCCATTACAAAACTGAATCAGCCATTTAACTTGAACTGTGCTTGTATGCATAACGACAACAGCGGCAAATGAATGACAGCTTCGACATCAGCACGAGGGACCACAGTAGGACATCCATGGAGTACAGACCAAGCTGAAGAGTTAGGATGTCTATGTTGCATTTGTGAGTCACATAGGTATATGTTGCGAAGTACTCAAAAGAACTATATCAAGTGGAGCTACATGCTAATATATAATATATATGTATGAATGTATACTGTAGAGACTTATATACTAGAAGTTTAGTTATGAAATAAATGAACTGTTTGAAACGACTAATTGTATTCCATTTAGGAAAGGGAAACCAATGCGTCCAAAGTCTAATCGAATTTGGTCACTGCGTTCATTGACATCAAACTATTTTTATATTGAGGGACACATTCTTCAGTTTCACACGTTTTCAACGAAGACGACGACGATGATGATGATGCACCTGTAGACATTTATAAGTAGAAAATTGGAGGGGAAAGCGGACTGGAACGAAGTAAAGTGAATCAGAAGTGGAGACAGTTTGACGTCCCGATGTCTGTCTCTTTGCGAGAAGAGGCGTCTTATTTGCACTTCGAATGCCATATAGTCCACAATAGAACGCAAAGGAGGGCGCTGCATGGTTATGCTGTAATCTAACCTAATCTCATTAATCTAATATAATCAATATAATCTAATTAACTTCATCTTAATAATCTAATTAATCTAATCTAATATATTAGCTTCTTTAGCGCCGTAATCAGGATACACAAGGCATTAATCAATGGTCGCTTCAATTTCAAAAATCGCAAAATACGTAGGAGAAAGCTGATCGATAAATTCTACGGATAAGAGAAACCTGAAGTCAGGCTACGGTCGGTAAGCAAGCTGAAACAGATGAGTTTAAACCTGAATAACATTAGACAACTGACAAAACTTGCAACACTGGCAGTGGCTTCCACAGCTTTAGACCACAATCGAGAACACTGGATAGCTCACGTCTGTCCGGTTGCGAGACAGTGTCTGTTGATCAAACTTAATTGTTTTCAAGAGGGGTAAGAAAAGCCATATTCTTTGCTCGATGGGCAGCCAGTGTAATGAATGCAGTTTGGATGTTCAATACTGTTTATGATCTTCCGTAGTTCTCATTCAATAGGGCTTCAAACCTTGGACTCGCCCGCTTTCCAGCGTAGGGTTGACTCGACAAAAGACCCTATTCCTTTTTCTGAGGTATAATCAATTAATGAACAGTTCGGTTATACTAGTATTTCAGACACCGACAAAATCTTCTCCACGCACAAATCTATAAATCGCTATCGTCAGCAATAATCAACGACATTTATTACTCAAACAATCAATCAATTACGTGTCGATTTATCTCTACAACATCTTTCCCCTTCACCATTGCATTTGCTATTTGCTACCTACTCATATAGGCTAACCCTACCAGTTTAACTGCCAAGTCCAGACAATCATAGAGTCACTGTTGACGTCAGACAAAAGCGTGAACGCTCTCCAAAAAGATATATCTTTTAATCTGGAACAAATAAACTACTACTACTACTAACTCTTCAGCGGAAAATAAGTTACACATATACTACTCACAGTTAGCCAGCAAATAGTGAAAGGCTGTAAAGTACGTAAGGGAAGTGCAAAATGCAGAAATATTGATAGAACGTAACCTGAGTGGGACTTTCCCCTATGCTGCACCATTGACGTGCCGATTACTTTACACGTCAAGAAAGTGTTCCCAGACCAACTGGTCATAAGACTGTAATGTGAGGTGATATCTGACTGTACTGTATAGTCATTTCTATTCTATCATTGTTTTACTCTCAAGGCTTCAATCGTTGGTTCTTCTAAGCCAATTCGATATGGGTTCCGAAATCCGAGATATCACTTCGCAACTGAGAAGAGGAGTAGAAAGAGAAAAGGATGAAGTCCAAGGAAGGACTGCGACCTGCAAAATGCAAGTCGGGAATACAGCTGTTTAGTCGTGAAGATCAATTGTATTTAAATGTATTAGTAGTACAACGCACGCTGTCTCTAGAACAAATATACTGTACTCCGAGAGTTTCACTGTATAGAACCATTATGTTTTTAAAGAGAATTCACGTACGCTCATTTTTGCTAATTTCTTTTGTTGGAACACGTGGGGTTTGAACCCGACATGGTGAGCGTTTACTCTCAGACATGGATAGGTGCAGTCTATGGTAATATCGGATTGGCAAGACGATGTTGAAGCAAGCGCCGGACACCTGATGCGTCTGCAAGGGGTGTGTGATGATGGCCATGTCGATTTGTGGATTTAACCAAGGTGGATGTCTGCTGATGTTTCAGCGATATTGTGCTAGCGTCGCCTTGTAAAGAAGTTTTGCACGCACGCAAACACAAACATATATATATAATTTTGTATAGGCGTGTGTGAGTGATTGTTTAAGTACAAAGAGAAAAAGTTTTGTTTTATCGGTAGATGTCGATCAGTTTTTCAGTTCCACTTCGCAGCAGAACGAACATTCTCGAGAAGAGAGTTCCAGAGTTCAGGGTCAGCACGGAAATACACTCCCTTGGCCGAGAGACAGAGAGAGAGGGATACAGATACAAATACAGATAGAGATAGATATATAGATAGATACACAGACAGATAGATAGATAGATAGATAGAGATAGAGAGAGAGAGAGAAAGAGAAAGAGAGATAAGGATAGATAGATAGAAAGAGAGAGAGAGATAGAGAGATAGAGAGATAGATAGATAGATAGATAGATAGATAGATAGACCGATAGATAGATAGATAGACCGATAGATAGATAGATAGACCGATAGATAGATGGATAGAGATAGATAGATAGATAGATAGATAGATAGATAGATAGATAGATAGAGAGAGAGAGAGAGAGAGAGAGAGAGAGAGAGAGAGAGAGAGAGAGAGAGAGAGAGAGAGAGTCTGTGTTCAGCAGTCTCAAGTGAAGCTGTGGCAAGTTTTAGGCGTCAGCGTATAATGGAGATACTCCGAATGACCCAAATTTAAAGCCTTGAGAATGGACCTAGAGTGGTTGATTGGTGTATCAAACAAACACATCTAGAGAGACAGATACATTTATATATAAAGATACACACAAGTAGTCGCACAGATGGCGACACATAAAGAGAATACTGTCGCTCTAATTCCGACTGAAGTTAATAAATTCGAATGAAAATTGTTTTTGAAGGCTGCAAAGAATTGTAGCCTGAAATGGATTCGCCAAGCAAACAAGGACCACTTTGTTTAGAGCGTTATTCAATGCCTTTAAACACGGACCAACACGAATAGACTTATTACAATAGGCCTATATATATGATATGCATATCTGTATATATATATGTATATATGTATATATAATATATGTATACATAGTACTAGACAACTTACTAGACAACTCCCGCATGAGCCCCGTAACAATATATAACCATTTTACAGTCTTACAATATTCATAAGAAAACCTTATTAGAATCATGTGTATAAAATATTTTATTATTTACACACATTCTATATATAGTTTTGTATATATATATATATTATGTATTTACATTATGCTTTTATATATCCATATCATATTTACTGATGCCTATGGCCAAATATGCACGTGATACGATATGAAAAGACGCATTGAACTGTGTATATATGTACTTATTCTAATACAGTTATATGGTTAGCCTTGTATAGCTATAAACATATACAGTTATAACTGCTATGTAACTTATATAGCGAAGCAACTTATGGCTATTCATATAAAGTGACGAAAATAAATCTTTTTTCGTGGAATCGGTCAAACACGTGATGTTCTTAACCTGCGGTCTTTCACTATGGTCGGTCAGCCCAGCGCATGAGTCTGTGTGGACATTAGTATGCGTTGGCTATAGGAGTGTTGCGGTTAGGTTTGGTTCGCTTAAGCTAAGACGTGTGTCCTAGTTTCTAGAAAAGCTTCGGCTATTCCATACTGTCGTAGTTTCGCGACGAGAAGACCGTTTGACTGTCGAACATTCAAAAGTGAATTGCGAGTAAAGTAAGCATTTTCAGGTATTAATATTAATATTAATTAATTTTAATTGTATTGTATTTGATAACTTATATAGCGCTTCTTACAGAACAAACTACTCAGAGGCGCTTCCAGCATGAGAACCCCTGGGAAATAAGAACATCTTTAAACAACGAGCTGACTGAGCTCTATCAGCAACAGTGACCCTAGCACGAAGCGGTAGCGAAGGATCATTCCATAAGGATGGGCCAACAACAGCAAAAGCCCTCTGTTGAGCAAGGGAGGACTAATATTAATGCAAACCCTCTGCAGTTTATAGGAACAGAGAATTTTCGTCTGTCTTATATACTACTGTGGTGTATGCGCAGTTGAGATGGAGTACGAAATGGGAGTTCAGTCGGCAGACGATGGACTGGACAAGCAAAAACAGAAGTCCGCCATTAAGAAGAAAGCGATCAAGTTCACGAAGATCGTTTCTCTCGTCGGTCTTCGTCATGCGACGGATTCGAGAAACTCACTTCCTCGAAGGTTCATCTGGATAGTATGGGTCGTCTTCGGGGTCGTTCTGGCCATCTACCAGATCCAGGATCGCATTGTCTACTACCGTGGTTATCCATCCAGAACAGAAGTTATGTTCATCACAGACGAAAAAAGCCTTCTTCTTCCTCAAGTCACTATCTGCAACGACCTGGAAACAGCTCCCAAAATGAAGAATACACGTATAGTGTGGTTATGCTGGAATATTATTATTATTATTAATATTATTATTATTATTATCATCATCATCATCATCATCACAATCATCATCATCATCATCATCATTTTATCGCCCATAGATGTGATTCCTCGGGACATGTAAAAAGGCTCCGGAGAAATAAGATGTTTGAATTAGCTAAATCTTGTCAAGTTCTGGCAGAGGGAAACTAGCGCGAAAGACAACAGCATTAAGGCGTTGGATGACAACAGAAAAGCATTGGGAAAGATGACACTATGGCTATAATGTTTCTCTTTTAAAATGTACTTTATTATTATTATTATTATTATTATTATTACTACTACTACTACTACTACTACTACCACAACCACCACCACCACCACCACTACAACTACTACTGCTACACCTATTAAATGTTACTAAATGTTATTATTATTATTGTTGTTATTGTTGTTGTTGTTGATTTTATAATCATCATTATAATCATCATCGTTGTCGTCATCATGAGCATCATCATGATCATCATGTTAATTATATTCTCCTGCGCGTTCAAGGCTGTAGAACTTTGTCTCTAAGCGAAGTGAACTTTTGCTAGTTTCTTACTCACTTACCTAATGACTTGCTTCCTTAGTTACTTAAGCACTCACTCGTTCATATAATATCTTACATGCACACGACCCTTCCCTAATTACTTGCTCTCTCAGTTACTTACTCACACACTCGTCCACAGACATAATATTTTAGACACTTGATACCATTCTCCAATGACTTGGTTTCTTAATTACTCACTCAAACACTTGCTCTCATATTACGCATAATACTCTTCCTTAATCACTTGGTTTCTTACTTACTTACAAACTCGCTCCCTGGCATAATATCTTACATGCACGAAACCCTTCCCTAATTACTTGCTTTCTCAGTTACTTAAGCACTCACATAATATTGGTCTATTTTGAAACAGCGATAAACAGGCTCTCTGAAGAAATAGATAGTAAACTGAAGGAGATGAAAGATGCTGAGCAAAAAAATGATATGGTTAAAAAAGAAACTGCTATTGGAAACTTGAAAGATTTATTGGACCAGCTGCATAACAAAACGCAGAACTGGGAAGAGCTTTCGAAAAACCTATCTCTGACGGCGGACGAAGTAATAAAGATGGTAAGTTCCTACTGTACAAACATAGTAACTGTAATGATAGATTTATTTAGGTGGTCGCTTGTGGCTGTTGATTCGACGCTGGCGGGCACAGTGAAGTGAAGCACATCTCTCCCCGTTAGTACTTGAGTTGGTGACCCTCAGTGGAAGACCATGCGACCTGATGCCCCTCAGCCTGCCATACTTCCAGGGTCAGCGAAAGAGTTCCACGCAATTTGGCAGGTTAATAAGGTGCTTTGTCTTTGCATTGCACTTCAGCCAAAATTCGACCTCGGGACCATGCTTGTGCAACCGTTTACTTCTGATGAATTTGTTACTGTATACCTCTGTTGACTGGGTTACCGTATAATTCTGATGAGTGTGTTACCGTATAGCTCTGATGAGTTTCTTAACGTATACTGCATACCTCTGATGATTGGGTTACCGTATAATTCTGATGTGTGTGTTACCTCACACTGACGAGCGTGTTACCGCAGACCTCTACTGAGTGCGTTACTGTATATATCTTTTTTATTATTATGCATGTTTTACACGTGCAAGGTAAGTAAATCTGAATCTAGTGCTAGTGAGGCGCGAAGCAATTGTGAGTGAAGGACTTGCTCAAGGTCCCTTCACAGCAACCGTCTAAGGGGAGGTTCGAACCCGTACTCTTCGCGTTACAAGCCAAGCGCTCTATCCAATAGGCTACCGTGCCCCTGACGATCGGCTGCCGTGCCCTCTGATGAGGGTGTTATCGTATATATCTACAGAACGCTATTTTTGGTCAGCATCAGTGGCCGAAAGGACTTAAGGCCTGAAGTGAAATGCATGGCAAAAAACACCTCCAGGGGAAAGTTTGAGCCAGTGGGGGGAAGTCCTATTACCTTAGCTTACCTTACCCTGTTTACCTAATCTTACTTTATTTTACCATAACCTCACAAAGCCTAACCTTTACTTAATCTTGTCGTACTTTATCGTACCCGACCTTAACCTTAACCTTACATTGCTTTACCTTGCTTTAATTATAACATTCTTTGCATTTTTATTACCTTGTATTAATTTAATATATTATAAGTAATGTTGCTACTATAACAGATTGTAACTTACCAAATAGAAATAAAGTAGTTTACTCTAGTTTAGGCAGAGTCATATACGGAATTGTTTTTATGTGTGTTAAATTTGTTCCAATTGTACTTTGGTTGCTAGGTCAGTTTTAACAACCACGAGAACAGAAGTTTAATAGAAGAAGTTAAAACCGAACTTGGGCATTGCTTTGCATTTAGTACAGGTAAGTGTCTAAACTTTTGGCTGGAACGCAAGTTTTGATAGTGACGTAAGATAAGGTAATTGTCACGGCATTTAAGAAAAAGCTAGGAAGGATTGGCTATCAAGCATCTCCGGTTAATTTGCAGTAGCTCTAAAACAGATTTGATGCCTTATGACCACTTCAAACCCTAGTTATGTGATGTCATGTTAATACGAGTTTATGGTGAGGTAAGCAGGGTGCAGTTTGTAAGGAAGATGTACCCCCTTCCCAGTCTGAACCTACTGGTTCAGACTGGGAAAGAAGGTTCTTAAGGCCTCATCATCCTCATCCTCATCATCATCATCATCATCATCATAAACCATGAGCTCAACGCTGGTGACCGATGCCGTTCTCACTATGTTCCTTCTCTGTTGTCTTTCCAGTGTGGCGTGGCTCAGTTCATGGAGTGATATCCCACACCATTCGATTATGTCGTCTACCCATTCTTTGTGAGGTCGTCCTCTCTTGTTTGGGCCATCGATCATTCCGAACACTAATGTCTTGATCTTCCTATCGTTGATCATTCTACATATCTGACCAAATAATCCCAATTTCCTCTGAACTATTTTCTTAAGGCCTGCAGAACACATAATAATAGTGATTCACCAACCGGGCAGAAGTGGTGTGGTATATATCCTTGCAAGCTGCAGTTAAGAGAAGGATTAACACAGGAGACCTGATCGAAGCTGAAAAGGCTATCCGTGGAAAGATCGAGGCAGTGCGTTGGCAGAGGGATTTTTGAATTAGCGCTAGACAAGGCGACTCAAAGCCACAGATAGAAATTATTTAAGAAACCGTTAGGAATGTTAGGGTAGAAATTCTTGAGTGCAAGAGATGTAGAAAAACTTTCAGAATGGTTTGGATGACAGGACCATGTCTGTTGATCTGTGGTAGATTTTCAGATCACGTTAGGATTGGCTCTTGGCACTCTCGTTAATTTGCAGTGATTCTAACACAATAGAAATGTCTTCTTAACGCGTTTAACTTCTTGTAATGCTATTTTATGTTTCATTATGTTATATTATGCCATTGTCATCTTTATCTTTGTCATTTAGTATGGGTACAATAATAGGATGCAAGTGAATGACACCGTAGTCAGTACGGATAGTGATAAAAGAGGAAACCTTAGAATTGTCTATTATAATTTTGCTTCATTGTTCTAAGTTTATTCATTGAGCAACTGCGGGCCTATATGCGTATGTTCAGTATAACCTCATTTATGAATACAATCTGTTTGGCTTTTTGTGTGGCATAGTTCATCGGTAGGGTATCTGAACTTTTACAAAGCGCATTTTAGGCACCCCCAAAAGAGCTAGCGTTGTCAAAACTAATGTTATTAGCGGAGTATAATGATGAATGTCTATCATGGTATTTTGTGATTGGATGCAGTGGAATGAGGATACCTGAGCAGAAGAAGTCCAATAACTGGGGAAAAGCATTCTAATGAGGAACGGTGCGAGCCAGTGAGAAAGTAGTCACCCCTCCCTTAAACTCGCATTCGGATGTCAGTATTGATTACATTTCAGAAAAACACCCTCTGTATTCTGATAAAACTGGAGCTCAGAATGGATTGTTTCTTGAGTTGAAGGCGGATGACAAATCATCGGGATTCAAGGTAAGCCATGTAATGTAAGTTTAAGTTAAGAAAAATATGTAGGCCCACAGCGGCCTCTAACATTCTAACTCTAACAACGTCCTCTTATGATTGAAATGTCGCCATAATTCACAACAGCTTAGGAGAATATCATTACTCAAATTAGTCAAATCACTGAACGACGTGTTGGCACATATCCTAGCAAAAATTGTACTCTACCTCAGCCAGCCAGAATGCTTATCGACATTTGATTGGCCTTCCCATACGGAAATATGGGTCTCATCGGAGCATTCTGGCAGATATATGCTGCCGTTTTCAGATAACTTTCAACTACTCAATAATGTGCCTTTTGTTCCAGGTCTAATATGGCGGAGGGCTTAAAATATCTCACCAATTTATTTCCTACTTATATTTATATAGCGCTAATTTTTAGCACAGACATGTCGATATCGCTAAATTCGTTAAGAACCTATTCAGATGTATGAGAGGCTGGAACCCGCAAGGCCAGCTTCCAATGCAAGCATTCTACCAATCAGCTGCAGTGTTTAACAGAAAAGAATTCGGTGGCATTTTTTATGTAGACTGCTCATCAATATTGACATGTCTACAAAACTTTACATCAAGACCCATATTCGAAAGCTTAGGCTTTACAAATTCGTCTAGTTTCAGTTTTTAATGTTGGGTAGTCTCATAAACTGTTGACACTCTGAGGAACTGTTGCTATGAAATGTCATATCTTACATAGGTAGCAATTCTAAATATTGTTTTTGATATGTTGTAGATGTTAATACAAGACTCGCTAGTAATTCCAACAGTTAAAGACGATGGAATTACACTAAAACCAGGCACAGTCACAAGGGTGGTCGTTTCTTTTGAAAACGTGAGTCTCGATGATTTTAGATATTAATTCGATTTTTGTCCAGAATTACATTTACCAATAAACTTTGTTCGCAAACTCAAACCAATCGGAAAATGCAAGTATAGTGGCGATCAGAGTTGATTAGAATAACATAGCCTTCTGAAAATGGGCGAGTCAAGGCTTAGTAGATGTTATGGTCGGCAAAATGTTATTCTGCATTCTAATCTGCCAAATTTCTGAAGACTTCTGCGACTGCAAGGCAACAGTGCTGTGAAGTAAGTGAAATATTCACTCAGGCTAGATAACCAGGGTGCGATTTAAAGAGAGAGAGGATAACTTTCTCTACTGGATCAGACTAATTCTTGTTGAATATATATTCTCTGTATATGTTTCGCTCCTGTCCATAGGTCTATAACTAATGCAATCAACCACAATTTCATACCCTTCAACAAACAGTTAAAAGGATAGGTGAAGTTGCCGAGCAACCCTATAATTCGTGCACAATATTTCGCCTTAACCGCAAACAAAATTCCCGAAGCCTCAATCCGGAAGTCTTTCTTTGTGAGTTTCAGGTCATAACAAATTGCTGGTCTTTTATGACAGATTGTCCATCTTTCTATAGAAATGTTGAGGTAAATGACAGCCGCTCATGTGTGAAAATAATAATCTGTGAGTTCCACATAAAACTGTACATTGCATTGATTTCATTTGCAATGCTGTTTCTGAAGGTGCTTGAAACCGTTCTGTTTGATTGTAGTTTTGAGTTGTTGTGTTGTTAGGTCACGATCGCCTCTGAAGAGTCTGCCCTGAAGAGGCGCTATATAAATATGTGATTAAAATTCTAACTAAAATACATTGTGGCATAGGTAACATATCTGGGTCCACCATGGGACAGCTGTAATATTGGCAACCCAAAGTACAGACTGGTCAACTGTCTGACAGAGTGCGACTATGAGCTTTTTTCGGAGCAGTGTAAATGCAGAGACATCCACATGTCAGGTATGTCATTCGAGATCGGTCTTTAGTGACCATGCATGAGAATACCCTCACAAAGTCAGCACAGGAAATTTGCAAGAAAAGCGCTCAGTAGGCAAGTAGGAATAAACTGGGTCAAAATGAGTTTGAGATCGGTTCCTTTGACCACAAAAAGTGATGCTGCTGTTTTACCAGGAACTCTAGGAGTGCTTTTGGCGCTCTGGTCAGCCCCGAGCAGCGGACACGGTTTCGAGCCCTAGTATACGCCGATCTGGGTCATGTGATCTGAGCGCTCTGCCAATAAGAGGTCTGATTTTGGGGTCAAGCGCATGCGCGAGGGAACGCTATGCTTTCTGTCGATGTCCGACATGTGTGTGTTTTTCCAATGTTTAGTTTTTGAGAAGCTGGTGGTAATTATAGATAGGACAATTTGGGATTGGCCGGTAGTTGGCCGATGATTTAAAGTTTTACCAGATGATTTCGGATTAATTTTTGGGGTAAGAGTGGACCTGCTTAGCATCCGCCATTTGCAATTTTTGCAAAGGATGCGGAATAACATTTCTAAGATTAGTTTAAAGTTTGCTTTCTACCATTGTTCAAACTGGTTTTCGTCGCAATTTGTATGTTTAAGATTTTCGTTCTTATCTGTTAATAAAGTCTGTAAAAACCAAGAAGAAATGTCTGACGTATATATAAAAGCCGAGCTTAGGGAAGAAGATTCCCCTCAGCACTTTCAAGCGATGATTAACCCAGAATTATTAGAGTGTCATATTGGAGGAACGCAAAATGCTGGGGCAGGCTAAAGGAAGTGACGCAGTATCAAACACTTGTTGAGGAGGCCTTGGAGTCCGTAAGTAGGACCGCTCATTTGATCTTAGGGATGATGGGCCGAATAGACCGTGATCGAGAGGGATTCAAGGGAGTCCATGGGGCACCATCACCCAACGGGGAGGGATGGGCTGAAATCGATCAGGAAGGAACCTCACGGATTCTGTCTCGTCGGTTGAACGAGCTGCCTTCAGTCCGAAGGCCACGGACAAAGTGAAAACCCTATACAGTACGGGTGCATCCTGAGAAGACTATGTCCCATTATCAGCCTCTTATTGAGGTCGTATATATGTAGTAAATCCGGACAAACAGAATTTCAACTACTTCCAGGTCCCTTAAGAAGGACGACCTTCGTCAACAACCTCCTCGAGCATGAGGAGTGAAGGACGGCCAAACGTTACAGTACTATGGTGCAAGAAAATCGATGCCAAGAATATTGGTGACAATTGTATTTGTCCGCCTTTATTGGGCCCATTCATGACTCTTGTTCTTTCCTAATCTAACTCTTCTGGTTCCCTGCTTTTGTAGCCTGTCCCTCTAATCCCGAATGTCACAATATTACAGTGACAAAACGCAAAAGGAGTTCTTTGCATATATTTATTATCCTTGTTGTGTTAGCAATTAGACTCGAAGTTCTTAAGTGAAGTTTCGCTGTATAAGTATTTTACTTTCAATTTAATAATAAGGCTCCGCAATTAAACTTTAATTTAATATATTGTCTCGGTACCCAAATTTAATCTTTTGTACATCGATAATTATGCAAATGAACAAGTCACGTAAATATTTTTCTTAACCAGTTTTTCTATGGAAATGTCAGAGGGGTTCTAATTTACTATTCTCATAAACACTCACGTTCCCTAGGCATAGCAACTTAGGTCGAGTTACAGTTATGATAAACTTTAACTCGCGTTTTCTAAAAATATCCTCGAAGACACCTCCACCTTTAAAAATTTTTAACATGTTTACTATTTGTGATAGAAACTTGCGGTTTTCACCTAATTATTCAGTAGTTCCATCATAATCCAGTGCATTATCAATTCGGTTTTGATTTTTGCTGACTTTGTGAGGGTTTACTCATCAACGGTCACATATGATAGATACAGATTGCGTATTACAGCTCACCTTGTGTGTGAACTTTAGTCTACTCTAAAGCAGTCATTAATGGATGAACCACGAGAAGATCTTTAACTGATATTTGTTGAGCATTACAGGTCGTTACCTTGTCGTCAGACAAGAAGGTCATACAAGTTTACTAAATATTTTCATTCCGTCGATCTGTTAACGTTTTCAAACCATCTAAATCTGAGTAAATAAAATTACCTATGTTTACAAAGCTATGTATTTATGCTGAAGAAGGGTATTTGAGTAACATTTGTAAATGATTTATATACTAGTAGACGCGGTGGTGTAGTGGTATGGTCGGTGCCTCGTAACCGGAGGGTCGCGGGTTCGAATCTGCTTCAAGCCACTGCGTAGCGACCTTGGACAAGTTGCTCACCCACAATTGTCTGTGAGGAAGGCAACGGGAAACCACCTCACTCATCTCATCCCTAGGTGGCATAAAGCCAGTGGACCTGCCTTCGGGCAGAGAACTCATCATCAGAATATAAAATATATGAATACATAAAATGTAAAAATATAATATAATCTATTAGTAATATTCAACCACATATTCTATGTAGGTTTGCCACCGAATGTTGCCAAATTTTACTCCAGGCCCGCACGATTATTTGCTGAAGGGAATATTAAAACTAGCTTCAATTTACCCTTTTATGCAGTTTTCATAAGGTAAGCAACTATGAATGGATGGATGTATGTATGCAGGTATGTATTCGTAGATGTATGTGTGTATGAATGTATCTATATATGTATGTTTGTATGTATGCATGTGTGTATGCCAGTACGTACGTATGTAAGTATGTAGACAATTCATATAGCGGTTTTCAGTACTTAAAAATGCCGCCAGTGCTAGCCTAAATATCCACGACATAATATATTTGTGTATTATCACATTTGTGTATGCGTCTGACTTCACGATCAATAAGATTAGATCAGATGTCGTTTTCCATTTAACGCTAAAGTCATTTGCAGGGTCGACCAAATAACTCAGACTTAAAACTTTGTAAAGTGTATATGTTATGCGTACCCCGCATGTCATAATTTTATCGTTGGAAGCAAGACCTCTGAGTTGGAGCTGAAAGACTGGAAAAATGTACCTTGATGGGGTGACCTGAAGTTCATTTACCACAGTCCCTCTGGTCAAATTTGTGGTACACGACTGTCGATTGGATAGAGGGCTCAGCTGGTAAGACTAAGACTATGGGTTCGAGCCTACCTGTGGCGGTTGCTCTGTAGAGACCTTCAGTAACAGCTTCATAACCAATTATTTAGCGCCATCGATTGCTGGTTAGTCATTAGTCAGTGGCGCTACTAGGAAGCCGAACAACAGATGCAACCCATTATCCGCTAGAGACCTCTTGTTCCAGAAGATTTCGGTGACTGTTCAACGGGGAAATGCCACCTGTCTCTCTGGAACATCGCCATCATGCTCTGAGCCTTCTGGAGATGGCGCCTCCGTCATTATTTAAATAGCTTATTAAAACTGCATTAATACACCAACAACAACAACAATAATAATAACAATAATGATAATAACAACAACAACAATAATATTAATAACAACAACAATAATAATAATAATAATAACAACAGCAACAATAACAACAACAATAATAATAATAATAATAATAACAACAACAATAACAACAACAATAATAATAATAATAATGAAAATAATAATAATAATAATACTTCTGCAATGTTTTAACAGCGTGGCGTTTTCCGATATTTGTCTATTGTGCGGCCCTGTGGTCTGTTCAATATCGCGCTGGGTGCGTGTCGGGCCTCAGACTCACAATTACTGACCTCGCGCGCGTTTACGTCAATAAATAAATAAATGTTGCAGGTAACTGGACGGTCTGTAGCTATGCCAACATTTTGAACTGTACGAAGATTTTCGGCAAGCAGCTTGATACAACAAGTTCAAATGTTAGCACGTGTTCTTGCGAACCCACGTGTCACAGCCGCAACTACAAGACGTCGATCACTCAGACTCCGGTCTCGCAGTACGAAGACTCAGTCCATGTCTACGTCTACTATCAACACATGGCCTACATGAAGGTCGAGAACGTTGAGGCCTACTCGTTGCTCGAGTTGTTGTGCGACATAGGTGGCGCTCTGTCGCTGCTCCTCGGCGCTACTCTGCTCACCGTCTACGAAGCGGGGGAGTTTTTTCTTCTCTTCATCAGAGACTATCTAGTCATGAGATTCTCTAAGTAGCAAATGGCTACAAAGCAGAATAATGGACGCATCGGAGATTCGTAAAGTAGCAAAGCATGTTGACAAAAGTATTTACGAATACGTGACAGACTAGAGGTAGTGCAACGCATTAGCGACCCAATCAGTGTATCTGGAAATGACTACGTAATGGTTTAGATGTATTAGCTTTGTTGATAGGCAAATGCTAACTTCAGGTGGCGCCAACTGCGTGTTTACACCCAAAATCCATCGCTATCTTGTGCATATTTTATCAGTTAGTCAGTTAGCTTGCAGCATTTTGTGAGGTACTTAAAAGGCGCTATGTTAACTGTTTTATACATACATACATATATACATATATACATACATATAAACGCAATCGTGAAAAATCGTAAACTCGAGAGTTCTACGGTGCCCAGAGAAAGCTAGGCCTATGTCGCGCAAACAGACGCACGCATACATATATGCATACATAAATACATAATGTAGACATGTTATCAGCTCCGTCAGAGAATCTTGCAGGATGCGAAAATGTATTTTTGCCCTCAAAACGAGTTTTTTACCGTTGTATGTCATATGGGACACCTTATAAAAGTAAGCATATTGCTAACGTAAATTGCATGTTAGGGCTTAGCACGGCTAAATATCGATATCCCGGCATTTTATACACCAACACCAAACGCATAATTGCAATATATTGATTATCTAACTGTCCTTCTGACCAAGGACGTTACGTGTACATCTACTTTACACTACTACTTTACTACTTTACATCTACTTTACACTCGAAAACTGTTCTCTGTCGTCAGGGCTGGGTTGGGAGGGATAGTCTCTGAATGTACATGAAGGGTACTATAAAATGTTCTGAATGTATGAGTGTATCAACGAACTACGTGAGTTTTAGTTTCTGTTTTCTCTAACCTGTGAGTCTGTGCTTAAATGTTGAGTGTAATTATAAACTACTTAGTGGCGGTTCTGAAATATAAATGTTCGTAATAAGCATGCTTTGCTTGTAGCCGGGTGTTGTAGTAAAATTTGGGTAAAAATAAGATTGATGATCTTAATATGTGGACATATTTACAAGTCAAACACATTAAATGGATTTAGGGTTTAAACGTGTGATTTTTTTCGGAAACATCGACTTATTGCGTGGTTGCCTTGGTATAAAATATAGTATTTATATACATACATACATAGATGCATTAAATACATGCAAACATTATACTGTGCAGATATATAGTGCATGCATACACACATGTACGTAAATATATACATATATAGATACATACATATTATTTGCATTCACACATACATATAATATCTACATAGTGCATACATATATACACATATACATATATACTATACATACATACTCACGTAAGAAAGTATGGCTCGATGATTCTTAGCTAAACATGCATGCCTATTATTATTATTATTATTATTATTATTATTATTATTATTATTATTATTATTATTATTATTATTAGTTTAGTTTAGTTTAGTTGTTCATTAAAAAGACCTAAAAAGCACAAACATACACTCAGGAAACTCTATTAAAATTCTTTCAAATCTAGTGCTATGAATGGACTAACCATTAGACATACGACAAATCAGTATTATAACATCCGAAAGCAAATTTCATGTTGGCTTTAATATAAACGAAAATAATCTCACGATACCCGTCACGACTTACTACACGATATGCCCATAAATAATACTTCAGTAGGAAGCTATGAGATCTCTCGACCTTTTTCCTTCTACTTTTCCGGCTCTTTTAACTACGAAGAACGTTGATGACCTTCTTAAGTCCTACAGCTCCGTGATAACTTTTCTTATCACAACCCCAGCCTTTTGGTTGCTTTTTGTTCTTTTATCTGCCTTCTCTACTTTCCCGGTTTTTCATTCTTAGCCTACCTTCTTTGTTGAATGAGGGTAAAATCGGAAAGTGTTGGAGCAAGAAATTGAACATGCAAACCTGCTTTAAATACTACCCTGATTAGATATAGCCCCAGTAGTGGTCAGGGCTAACTGAAGGCCACACTTTATCATGACCCACATTTCAATTTGACGTCTTTGTGTGAATAAATGCATGAATATGTCTTTAGGAAGCCTATAAACACTTCTTTTACACCGTTAACTGGTCTATATGAAAAGTTTTGTTCCAATATTGGGCAAAGACAGCGATCGGTCTAGACGTGGCGCCTAAGAAAGTTAACCAAAGGAGCCATTCTAAACTAATGAAACACGACCCAAATTTTACATCGTGCTGTGCGAACTCTATAGCTTAAAGAAAGACATTCATACTCTATGTGAAACACGAATCTTGAGCCAAAGGCAAACTGTTCATATCGGACACATGTATATACTGTATGGTATAGGACCTAATAGAAAGGCTGCTTTTATTCCTTTCTGTCGTTTTATGACAAATTACAGCTGCAACATTTCGATAGGCTTATGCTAACCGCATCTACCCTTGGGATTGTCCGCATGAGGTTTGGGAGTGGAAGGAGTCACTGGCGGATCTAGAGATCCAGCCAGAAGTTTGAAAGGAGACAAACAAGTAAGACTATGGTTTATGTCGCCAAATGTTTGAAATTTCTAATGACATTTCCCTTTTTAGTCACCGAGACTTGCTCGACCGTTTCCAGATTTCCAGACTCCCAAATTTCTGCTCACCTCTTTTGCTCTTTGCATTCTTTATCCATCCGAGCTTCAGCCCAGTCTGACTTACACGTAGGCATCCAAAATATGTTTACCTTTTGTGCCAATAGTGTGGCCGGTCTCCACAAACAAGCATTTCAACTTAATTGGATGGCGATAACTGGACCCGCAGGAACTGATCCTAAGCAAGTTTTTGTTTACAGCAAATGTGCTTTAATAATAATAATAATAAGACTGAGACATCATGTTTTTGTCCAACTGTCAGTGGCCAATTGAGTAACTCAATGAATCTGAACTACATTGACATGCACTGGAGCTGTGTTCTGCAGCTCTTAGTTTTAGAATGATGCCGGTTATATGTTTCAGTGCAATTAGTTCAGGTCCGCAAAAATCGCTCATGTGTTTCAGAATGAATCTTTTGTTTTAAACTTGTTAAAATTAATTTTAAAATGTACATGTCATTCTACAGCGACCGTGTGGCCTCGACCCTGCCCAGTTTTCAATGAACTTATTGCGTGAGATCCTTCACCACCGATGTCTGTTTGCATGAGCGCCACGACATTTAAGGTCCCCATGTACAGACCGAGATTAAAACCTCTGAAATATAACCACTGTTGATATGCGAACCGACAACCTCACGACCACAGGCGTTTTGACATACGCTTTAATCAGTGTAGCTAATCAGGCCAGCTGAAATACCATGGAGACGATTGTGAAGTCAATATGTGTCAGGTCAAGTGAGGCGCCTTGACATTGTCTTTAATCAATGTAGCTAACCAGGCCAGTTAATATGTCCGCAGTGACAATTTTCTAATCCTGTCGTTCCTAATAAAACAAGTCGCTCTCCTAGAAAACACGTTCACAAAAATATCTCATTGAAACTGAGACTCAAACTTGTTCATTGTCATTACATGCGAAACAGATGGGAAAAATCTGGGCGGAAACAGTGTCCCAAGGCACGTTTATAATAATCTTGACCAATACAATAGTCTTCTGTTTAGATTTAAGTGATGATGTTCATGTATCCGTGAATATATACTGCATTTGCACATATCAATATCATGCTTGTAATACACATGTTTATGTATATATTCAGTATATACTGCAATTATACACATATATATTCAATTTATAGAAATGAATGGTTTTGCTGTGCAAGTTGGTTACACATTGTTGCTGTATGAATAGCATTCATTCGCGTATATTTGTTCCAACTCTTTCGTTAGCTTGAATCATCATCGGAGTGTTTCCACAGCGCAAGAAAGATGGAGTACCGAACGGGAGTCCAGTTGGCAGACAGTGGACTGGACAAACTAAAAAAGAAGTCGGCGATCAGGAGGGAGGCAATCAAGTTCACGAAGATCGTTTCTCTCGTCGGTATTCGTCATGCGACGGATTCGAGAAACTCGTCTCCGCGAAGATTCATCTGGGTTGCATGGCTCGTCTTCGGCTTTGGATTTGCCATTTACCAGATCCAGGACCGCATCGACCACTATTGTCGGTTTCCGACTGTCACGAAGGTTAAGATCGTCGTTAACGAAACTATGCTTCTTCCTCAGGTCACTGTATGCAACGAGAATCAGATCATGATGTCCAAAGCAAAGAATACGGGTATGCAAACATAATACTTTAGCTTTTCAACGCATACATGCATTGCATTGACTTTATAAGGATATAGATACATATAGTATAGATGCATTTAGTAGTCGTTCGCTCAGTTCTGCAAGCATCACTTTGTTTTGATAGATCAACGCCATCTGGTGCATCAGTAAACATCAAAGAAGGCGATGAGCGAATTTATATGTATGAAGTGCCATTAAAATCTATTAAACTGTCCTATGATTAAACGCCTCTTAAGGTGGTCTATCGGTAGGGCGATTGGATAACGATTATGCGGTTGCGAGTTCGACTCCGTGTAACGACCATGGAGAAAGTTTTGGTGCACACCATGCCTCTGTCACCAAGCAGTATAATCTGGTACCGGCGTAAGCTGGGAAGTAAACGACAAGCCCCGCGATGCACTGGCCCCGCGAACTGTTCAGGACATTTAGATTCGTCCATATCCGGCTCAAGGGCCTAAGAAAAGGAAAAGAGCGCCTTCCCTAGGTCTCATTTGTGAATATAGGATACTTTACTTACTTACTTTACTTATACTGCTTCGGATTCTGTACCATTCTACGACCACCGTTGCTATCATTATCGCTTTCCGCTGTAGTAGGCCTACCATGCCGTCTCTGACATCCCTGGCATCGAAACTGACCAAGCAACCTGGCCCTAGCGGATTTGATGTAGCGCAGGTGATAAGCTGGTCTTCCTGACGCAGCTTTTGTGTGGGGTTGAGAAATTTCGGAGATTTGCATCACTTTGCATTTTGAAAAGAAGTATACCTTCAGCTGAGCAGCCTCCCCCAAGAGACAGACATGGGTAAGAAGTGTTGGCTACTTCATATTTCTTAGTCCAGACATATGAGGGCGGGTGGCCAGCCATCTCCCTCTCCGCCTGATCTTTCCACTGACAGTATATGGTAAGTGTACTCATTACAGCTATGCCAGTTCGCATACCGATCGTGCCTATATTTCAGCGATTTAAATCTCGGGCTAGCACTGTCCGTACGTACACGGGAACCTTAAAAGCGTGGAGCCCATTCAAACGGACAGCGGTGGTGAAGGATCTCACCCGAAAATGCATTGAAAAATGAACAGGGTCGAAGCCATAAGGTCTCTATATAAAGCCGTGTTCATTTACATTTACGGCTGAGTTGACTAGGGGGCGCAAGTGGAGCCGAAATCTCGAAGCAAATTTCTGCCCTGGCGGGAATTTGAACCCCGACCTCTCTGTGGCCGCTAAACACTAGACTATTGCGCAACTTAAATGGCATTACATAGACCTTGCTTTTTCTCTAGAATTACGTAAGCCCAAGCCTATGCAGGCCTAATTGTCGCACAGTTTTATGAAGCTATGCATACAATACATGACAGACATATTTGACTTAGAATTCTACAAGTGCAAAAAAGAGCTGGACACTAAAATGAAAAATCTGGAAGATGCTAAAAAACGGGAGAATTCGAGCGACATAGAGCAAGCCGAAAACCAACTGAATCTTTTCCTGGAAAATTTCCATAACATCACCCAAGACTGGGAAAACCTTTCGAAAAATCTATCTCAGACAGCCAACGAATCGATCGTTAGGGTAGGTATACAGGTCTTCTGCGTCGGATTCATTCACGGAAGAAGTGGCTTGTTTTGTTTAAGGTAAGGTAAGGTAAGGTAAGGCCCACGGCTCGTGGAACAAGTCTTCAAAAGCCTGTTCCTGGAGTTGATATTTAAGCTGTGAAGGAATTTGTTGGTGAATCAACACACAATTTCATTCATTCATTTATTTATTCATTCATTCATTCATCCATAAATCCATGCCAAAGAACACAGCAACCCAGTAACTGGACAACAGTTTTCATTTCCGTCAATTGTTAGGCCTATACTTTAACTAGAATAATGTTACTGAAGTATTATTTATGAGCATCTCGTGTTGTAAGTCGTGACGGGTATCGTAAGATTATTTTCGTTTATATTAAAGCCAACATGAAATTTGCTTTCGGATGTTGTAATATCGATTTGTCGTATGTCTATTGGTTAGTTCATTCATAGCAGACGATTTAAAAGAATTTTAATAGTGTTTCCTGAGTCTATGTTTGTGCCTTTCAGGTCTATTTTAATGAACAACTAAACCGCAGTTTAATAGAAGAAGTCACAACCGATCTTGGACATTGTTTTGCATTCAGCACAAGTAAGCTTATGCCTTAAGCTAAGTAGGTTTGTGTTTAGCCTATGTAGTACTCACTCTTAGGCCTACTCTGTAGAAATTAAGCTCTGACTTTAGCATTAGTTTAAGCTAGGTATACTTAAACCATCAATATGCTGAGTCTAAAGTGTCTCAGTATTCTATCTACTCCATTTATGACAACAAATGTATGCATAGTCCTAATTAAGAAAATATTAGGTCTACTCTGTCTTACATTTATTTATGCTTTATGTAGGCCTACATCTGTAGGCCACGTGGTTGATCAAGACATTGTATTTTAAACGATGAAAATTGGCAGACAAATGTACAGATACATCGCTGACACTGTTTCTTATCTCTGTGATCTAAAATACTTTTTTCCCTCGATTTTATAATTGCAATGTGTTACAGAAAATAATGTTTTCCATGTTTTCTGGCATCATTGCATAACTATAAGTTGTAAGAAGACTTTCAAATACGGCGTTTCATTATGCTGAAGCATTCTGAGCAAATCTATCGTTTTATTTTTTTCCTAATTGATCCAAAACACCATAGTTCGATACCCAGTAGTACAAATATAGAGCAACTAAATTAAGGGCAGCAGCTGTTCCCTAATAGAGCCTTTTACTTTTCGCAATGAGACAGGCTGAAAAGTTAATGTATCTTAGCATGACATTACGAGTTCTTTTTCAATATCTTGAAGCATATAAGAGGTAAAAAGCAGCTGTATGCATATCCTATTAGCATGCTTGAATGGGTTTCTTCACGTATGGGTTTCTTCACGTTTCAGAAACTCGACCTCTGTACTCGACCAAAGCTGGTCCAGCAGGTGGACTGATTCTTGTTTTAAGCGTATCTCGTCAAGATTATGAGAACGGTTCCAAGGTCGAGCCTGGATTTAGGGTAGGACTTTCTATTCAAACCTCAAATCATCCCTGAATTGTTGCGTTACGTAGCATTGCGTTATAGAAGAATTTCCCATACTTCAAAGTGGCAAGAGGAGTAGACGTTTTTCTTGTGTTACATGCACAGAGGTAACGCTGCTGAAGAACTAGAAATACATAGTTTAGTAATAATATTCGCAAGGAACACCATAAGCTTGGTTTGTTTTTTAAGCCAATACGAAATTTGGTTGTGGCTGTTGTAGCAGTGATTCATCGTATGTCAGATTTCAAAGTCACCACCAATTTTTCAGCCTACGCCTTGTTTGATTAGGGCACTTATTGTATTAGATCTAAGCTTCCTTTGGCTTTTGTCTCATCAATTTATCATCATCATCATCATCATCATCATCACCACTATCACCACCATCATCGTCATCATCATCAGCATCATCATTTCATTATTATTATTATTATTATTATTATTTATTATTATTTTATTGCATTTATTAGGCCTACACTGTAAGGTGAGTAAATCAGAATCTGAGGTGCGAGGAAATTGTGAGTTATGGACTTGCTCAAGGTCCTTATACAACAGTTGTTTCATGGGAGGCTCGAACCCGTAGCTCCGCGTTACAAGCAGAGAGCTCTAACCAATCGGCTGCCGTGCCTCAAAAGTAAGTAATGCGCAATAAGTATGACTATGTTGGGGCTATTTGCAGAAGCGCTAAGTGAATGTATTGTCGTTTCAAGATGTTGATACACGATTCGGAGGAAATTCCAAGAATGAATGACGGCGGACTTCCTTTGAAGCCAGGCCAGATCACAAGAATCGTGGTTTCGCTTGAAGATGTGAGATGTGAATCCGATTCGCTTCAAAATATTTTCTAAAGGCCAAGTCTATATGCAGAATATCAATCTCACACGCTCTTCACACACACACACACACACACACACACACTTTCTATTTCATTTTCTTACTTTATCGCTTTGACTGTCTGCTTGTCTGTCTGTCTTTGCCTTCCTATTTTGCACCATTGGCCCACAGCCTGTACAACATACTTCACGCTTTCTTCAGAGCCAACATTTTTCAGCTCCAAATTAATTAATTGGAATGGCTATTTGTTAGCACAGTGTTTGTTGATGGGGCACGAGCCATTTCGAAGCATTTCATCTGAGGCCCGTGCTTTTATATCGGCTGTTAATGAAGGCCTGTATGCGTGTCTGAGCATTTCCAGAGCACCTGATAATAACCTATCGAGTGCGTACCTCTTTAGCCTAAAAGGTGTTAGAATTTGGATGAATGACACTTTCGGACTTCTGGGAAAGATATTCCAGTAGCATGTGGTAAAAAGCCTCCGTTGTCTTGTTCTCTCACATACGTAGAATTCTTTCTGAACCCGACCAACATCCATGGTTGACACTTGAGTTACTGGTTCGTGTTGTTTTGGGTAAGCAAGCTTGAAATTTGTTTTTCCACCGCAACCTGCCTTCTGGTTTTCGTGACTGATAGGATTTCGACGGGGTTTCGTCAACAGATTATGATTGATGAATAAACATGCTTTTTCACTTGGAACAACCATCGATTGAAGGATTGTGGATTATGATAACGGCGCTCTAGAAGTCATTAGGTGTGATTAGGCGGCGATGACAGTCTACCGAATAGTTCACAGTGCACGGTTACGCTTAACGACTGGCACATCCCGGGTTGACGGTTGAACGCACCGCATTTAAAAACGCATCAAACCACCAGGTCTGTATTAACCGTGGTATTCATCAGTAGCCGAAAAACAAACATCTGTCCGCAGATGATGTTCAGTAAAAATGCAGACCTTGCCCACGTTGCATCACCGAATCCGTTATGAAAACTTTAGCTATTTAATTTGAGCTAAAAAGAGAATTGTATGTTTTAGGTTTTGCAACAAGGTCCGCCATACGGTAACTGCAAAGCAGACGATCCTCAGTACAAAGTCACTAACTGTCTTGCCGAATCGGAGTACGATTCATTTGTGAAACATTGCCAGTGCAGAACCATCGACATAGAGAAGCCAAGTAGGCTTCCTTGTATACACTAATGCTTATATCACAAAGCTTAGGTTAAGTGAAACTTTTTAGACTGGCCTCTCTGGCGAACAGGACATTTGGGCTTTAGTTTGGCAAAATATCCTATTCTACCACGTATTTTCACTGTATTCTCCCGATCACTCCTTCTTCTTGGCGTATTTTCCATTTTGTCCTATTCTTATTGAAAAAAGAATCTTTTTGGTTCTCATAATAGTCGTCAGATAGCGTTAGCGTTAAGCATACGCACAGCAGCATGCAGCAAGCGTGTAATGCTATTATTACATGGATTTTGTAATCTTATATGCATCTCCTTCAGAAGTTTCCAAAAGGCGCTATATCAATTTAGACACGTATTTACATGTCATTGAACGATTATATGTGGATTCAAAACTTTAAGTTTAATTAAATTTTTCTTATTTTACAAACTGTTTACAGTTGCGAGAAAGCAGGCCTACGCCACCTATTGTGGAATTTCTTAGGGAACCCAACAGGCAGGCTAAAGTGAGTAAGCAAGTCAAAACAGATTATGTCCTGAAGACACCTGAGAGTTGTAGGCTTTTTCAGTTCTATCCAGTTAAGAGCATATTGGTAAAAGAATTGCCGAAGATTATGTATCGTCAAAACGTAGGATTGTTGTTGTTGTGGCGAGCCGAGAACCGTCTCCATAGCAACGGAACAGCCGGGAACCGTCTCCATGGCAACGGAACAGGCGAGAACCGTCTTCATGGCAACGGGAACCAAGAACCGTCTCCATGGCAACGGGAGCCGAGAACCGTTTCCATAGCAACGGGAGCCGGGAACCGTCTCCATAGCAACGGGAGCCGGGAACCGTCTTCATAGGAACGGGAGCCGAGAACCGTCTCCATAGCAACGGGAGCCGAGAACCGTCTCCATAGCAACGGGAGCCGGGAACAGTCTTCATAGCAACGGGAGCCGAGAACCGTCTCCATGGCAACGGAACAGTCGAGAACCGTCTCCATAGCAACGGGAGCCGAGAACCGTCTCCATAGCAACGGGAGCCGGGAACCGAACAGCCGGGAACCGTCTCCATAGCAACGGGAGCCGGGAACCGTCTCCATAGCAACGGAACAGCCGGGAACAATCTCCATGGCAACGGTTCCACAGCGGGAACTGTTTCCTTGGTAACGGTTCCTAGGGAACGAATATAAGGAGAGTCGGTCTGTCGTAGGAAGAACAGTCGGTGAGTCGTCGTCGTCGGACACTCGGACACTCGGAGAGAGGGATCGGTTGTCAGTCGTTTCGGTGCTTCTTAGTCGTCAAGTTCTTGTTCACTTTGGATTATCTTCATAGTTACTTCGTCGTAACCTACGGGGTCGACTTTATAGTTAAGTGTTTGGTTGGAATAAAAGTTGGAAAGAGTTACAACGTTAGTGTCGACTTCATCTTCTTCCTCTTCTTGGAGAAAAGCTCTAGGTAGACCACCAGATTCGAACCCCGCACTAGCCTTATAGAAGTAGTAGCACCCGGTTACGTTACAGTGGTACCAGTCAAGTGGGGTCTACGTACAAGGAGGAACCAGTAGAAGAAGAAGAAGCGACAGATCAAGATGGATAGAGACGACAACACGATTGTCTACACACTGTTGGACGTGCTAAACTCGTCGACTCGTCCGTCGAGTAGCTCGACGCCGGAGGCCAAACGAGAGACTTCCGCAGGCAACGTACGAAACCAGAGCCGTTTCTTGGAGAGTATCGATTTTGACAGCCCGAGACAGACAGCTACAGAGAACAGCGCAACAAGGGAAAAGACCGACGTAACTCCGCGGCGGTTGGACGACATGGCGGCCATGTTCGGGTATCGTAAAACGCCGATGAAGCCCGGAAAATTCGATGGCACCGGATCTTTGGAGTCTTTCCTGGCTCAGTTCGAAGTCTGCGCAAAGCACAACCGATGGACGGATTCCGACAAAGTGGATTTCCTGCGATGTGCATTGGACAAAGCCGCCACTCAGCTACTATGGGACTTTGGAGCGCGACGAGATGTCACTTATGGAGAGCTGACCGAGAGACTGCGTCAACGGTATGGCGCTGAAGGACAGGCCGAGACCTTCAGGGCGCAGTTGTACTATCGTAGACAGCGAACCAACGAGACCCTCAGTGATTTGCTCCACGACATACGGAGATTGGTTGTTTTGGCCTACCCAGTGCCTTCGAATGAGACAACAGAAATCATCGCGAGAGACGCATTCCTGGAAGCCATTAAGGATCGCGAACTGTCTTTGAAGGTGCGTGAAAGAGAGCCCAAGACGCTGGATGAAGCATACCGGGTGGCCTTAAGAATGGAGGCTTACCAGCGTATGACCGAACACGAGGACAGGCGAGGACCCGCCAATCGCGTTCGTGGAACCCAAGGAATGGACACGGTTGACCCGATACAGAATCAACTGGAGCAGTTTTTCGTGTCCCAACGTGAGGCGCAACAGAAGTGGCAGCGGGAAATGGAACGGAAAATCGACCGACAGCTGGCAGCGCTACGAGACCCTCCAGGAACTGAGACCGACGTGGAACGACCAAACAATGGAACCAGGACGGCGCCCAGGAACCCCGAACGGAGAGGAGCCTGCTACAACTGTGGAGAAAGGGGCCACTACGCTCGACGATGTCCACGACCGAGGGAACCACGTAATTCCCTCGAAGGACAGGTCTTTACGGCGCCTGGAGAACGGCCGGAGGAAGCCGCGGCCGTGAACCATACTGCTCGGCAGAGGTCATCGCGAGGTGTGAACGGCAATACGATCTACATCCGAGGCGTGATCAACGGACGCTCCCGAATGTGCCTGATCGACACAGGGTCTGAGGTGAGTCTCATACCGCATTCTGCAGTAAGGGGTCTGGAATTGTATCCTAGTGCACGGTTCCTGATGGCTGCTAATGGTACAGAGATCCGGGTCCTGGGAGAAGTGCGCGTCTTGATTAAGATTAGGCCTGGCTTTGAGATTGATACCACTCTCTTAGTGTCTGACCAAATCATGGAGCCAATGTTGGGAATGGAGTGGCTGAGACAGCATCGCTGCCGCTTAGTATTCGGGGCAGGAGCGTTGTTTGTGGGCCGCAAGCGAATTCCATTGGTAAAGGGAGATGGTTCCGCTTGGTGCAGGCGAGTGACCGTCGCCGAGGATGTGGTAGTAGCTCCTATGGCTCAGTGCGATGTACCCGCCAAGACTGAGTATCGTAGGCTCTCTGTGACGGCTTCTGCTTGGATGACCGAGGCCAGAGAAATGCAACCAGGAGTTTATGTGGCTCGGGTAGTTGTCAGGGATGATGATAACGCCGCACCGATCAGGGTGCTGAATCTGAATACGGAGCCGGTAAAGTTGGTTAGAGACCAGCTTCTAGGAGGGCTACATCCCGTCCAGGTGAGTTCCGGTGGCGAGAGTGACTGTGGCGCGAGGACGGGAGAGGTTGCTAAGGTTATTGAGGACCTCTTACAAGATCTCGCCGAAGATGTCCCACTGGGAGCTCGAGAGCAGTTGAAGGGCTTATTGTCAGAATATAGCGATGTGTTCTCAATGAGCGAGGGGGACCTAGGCAGGACCTCAGTCTGCAAACACCGGATCGACACAGGGAAGTCCCCTCCCGTCCGGCAGTCCTTGAGACGACAACCATTGCCCTACCGGACTGTGATTGACCAACAGTTGGATCGAATGCTAGCCGAAGGGGTGATCGAGCCGACAGCCAGCGAGTTGGCAGCCAATGTGGTGCTGGCCAAAAAGAAGGACGGAACAATGCGGTTCTGCAACGACTACCGGCAGTTAAATGGACAGACCAAGAAGGATTCCTATCCATTGCCAAGAATCGATGAGTGCCTGGATGCCCTATCAGGAGTGCAGTGGTTTAGCACCCTGGACTTACGGAGTGGGTACCACCAGGTTGAGGTAGACCTGGCCAAAATGCGTGAGGCAGCCCAGTGGCTTCCGTCTCAGCGGCTGAGAGAGGTCCACGGAAGACCTCCTGACGAGGAAGCTGAGATTTCTTGGTACGCATATGCTGAGGAAATGGTAGAGAGACTGGAGGCAGCGTACAGACTTGTGCGCGAGCAACTACAGCGAACTGTGAACACGAAACCGATTATGGCACATGTGGACAAGCTTAAACCGTGTGTCGAGGGAGTGCGAGCAGAGCCATCGGCAACTGAAGATGCTGCACCGCTACAAAAAGAAGGAGCTTCTGACGGCGGTGACCCCGACGCCGAGCCTACGCCAGAGCGACCGCGGCGGATTGTGCGGAAGCCGGTTCGCTTCCAGCAGTGACGCCACAATGGGAGCAGTTGTCATGACGACGGAACAATTGGGTGCAGTTGTCATGACGACGGAACAATGAGGTACAGTTGCCTTGACAACGGAACAATTGGGTGCAGTTGTCATGGTAACGGAACAATTTGAGCCGAGAACTGGACGAGCCAGAGTATAAAAGACAGCGTTCTGCCACATTCTTCACGGATTTACAATGGAGCAGACACGTACGATGGACTGCGTTCTCTGTGGAAGGAGGTTCAAGGGTGCAACTTCTTTCAAATCGCTGCGAAGGCACTGTCAACAGCAGCATGGAAGTATAGTACGGAGAGTGCAAACGGCTACTCCTGTCCACAACGACAGACTGCGCGCGGCCGTCGGTGGGCCTTCTACGTCGTCGGGAAGTCCAGGCTTCTACGCTGGGCTTGCTTCGGACGGTCTGGCCGCCCCTCCGGTCAACGACGGCGGACCGCATCTGCCCATTGCCGGGCCCTCGTCTTCGTTGGACAGTGGCGATCTTGGCGAGAACGATGTGGGCTCTCCTCTGATCGACGAGGTGCTATCGTCTCTCCTGGAGCAACCGTTGGCATCGCCTATTGAAGTGAACATTGACCCTCCGGAACCAGCCGCGGAACTTGAAGAAGCGTTCGGAGCTATTGGACACAGCCCTGACCTGCCAGATCTGGGGCTGGATGAAGAACTCATGCAGTTTCTGGAGAATTTGGTGCCGCCTGCCGCCGAGATTGACGACGACCGAGAGGAAGACTTGTTGCGCCTTCTCCGTGAGTCTTCCTGGATTCCACCGTGCAACACGTTGGAGCGTTTCATGGACCAGATGACTCCACGCTCTAGGCGATGTCCGATGTGGATGATCCGTGCCGTACATCGTAGCCGACGCGGCTCCGATCCTGTTCCAGTGGCGGAGGTACGTCCTTATTCTCCTCCTGCGAATGTGGAAGATAGCGACGAGGATGACCTCGACGACGTTGTTGTTTTGGACTAAGGAATTTCTTGGAGCAGAAGAAAGCAACGTTAGTTAAGGACTTCGGCCCAAAAAGAGGACTTTTTGAACAGTACTGGGGGGAGGGTGTGGCGAGCCGAGAACCGTCTCCATAGCAACGGAACAGCCGGGAACCGTCTCCATGGCAACGGAACAGGCGAGAACCGTCTTCATGGCAACGGGAACCAAGAACCGTCTCCATGGCAACGGGAGCCGAGAACCGTTTCCATAGCAACGGGAGCCGGGAACCGTCTCCATAGCAACGGGAGCCGGGAACCGTCTTCATAGGAACGGGAGCCGAGAACCGTCTCCATAGCAACGGGAGCCGAGAACCGTCTCCATAGCAACGGGAGCCGGGAACAGTCTTCATAGCAACGGGAGCCGAGAACCGTCTCCATGGCAACGGAACAGTCGAGAACCGTCTCCATAGCAACGGGAGCCGAGAACCGTCTCCATAGCAACGGGAGCCGGGAACCGAACAGCCGGGAACCGTCTCCATAGCAACGGGAGCCGGGAACCGTCTCCATAGCAACGGAACAGCCGGGAACAATCTCCATGGCAACGGTTCCACAGCGGGAACTGTTTCCTTGGTAACGGTTCCTAGGGAACGAATATAAGGAGAGTCGGTCTGTCGTAGGAAGAACAGTCGGTGAGTCGTCGTCGTCGGACACTCGGACACTCGGAGAGAGGGATCGGTTGTCAGTCGTTTCGGTGCTTCTTAGTCGTCAAGTTCTTGTTCACTTTGGATTATCTTCATAGTTACTTCGTCGTAACCTACGGGGTCGACTTTATAGTTAAGTGTTTGGTTGGAATAAAAGTTGGAAAGAGTTACAACGTTAGTGTGTATCGTCAAAACGTAGGATTGTTGTTGTTCGTATGCCTGGACATTTTCGATGACAAGTTAAGTATTCTCAAAGGTCTAAACAGTGTCTGAGGGCCTAAAATAGATATTTAGGAAACTAGGCAACAAATAAATAGCATCGGCGCAACTTCTACTGTGGCGCAGTCTACCGAATGCTGATGAAAAACAACTGCGCACATTGCGGAGAGTCTACCGAATACACGTAGCATTAGCGACAAACATATAAACAAATATTATGCAATATTTAAACATTTCTAATTAAGGCTTACTTCATTTCAGAAAACGTCTCGATCTGCAGCTACGCCAACCTCTTCAACTGCACAGTTGTCAAAGGGGAAGCGTTCCTGAACAGATCGAATGCTGGAGGCAATTGTTCATCTCAGTGCCACAGCCTTATCTACAAAACAACGCCCACGCATTCTGCCTTCCCTATGCTGATGAACGAGGCGTCGAGCAACATCCCAGGCGACTCGCAGATCCTTGATCGAATCCGCGTCCATGTTTATTATCAGGAGATGTCCTACATGCAAGCGAACAACGAGGCTGAATACTCCTTTCTTGAGCTGCTTTGCGACATAGGTGGCGCTCTGTCGCTGCTCCTCGGCGCTACTCTACTCACCGTCTACGAAGCGGGGGAGTTTCTCCTTCTCTTCGCCAGAGACTACCTGCACCTGAGATTCGCCAAGTAGCAACCGGGGTGAACTAATCTCGAACGGGAGGGATGAATAAAGACACGCAGACCGACCGACAGAAAGACACAGATAGAGGCAGAGACACACGAAAACAAGACAGACGCATTGGCAAACATATATGATTCGTGTCAGCACCAGTGGCGGATTTAGTGATAGGTGTTGGGGACGGTTCCTCTCGCGGTCCTCTTGGTTATATGCCGACGCCCCTCAGACCAGACCCATGCACGGTTGACTGCCAGAATGTGGCGCCCCTCTGGAAATGCCCTTGCCCTTCCCCACGCAAGCAATCCTGGATCCGCCGCTGGTCAGTACGGTTTATCTACAGCATTGATTCAATGTTTCTTATTGATAACTGTTCCGCTAGGTTTGCTAATTATAGTTATGCATGTGTATCTGATATGTTTTACAGGTTTCTTACCCATAGCATCCTTACAAGGGCGGATCCGGGGGGGGGGGGGGGGTCAATCGCCCTGATGTTCCTAATTGACTTTTTGTGGGGCACGCCACTGAGTTGCCTTACCGGTTTTGGTCCACGAGAAAAAAATTGGCTAAAGCAAAGGAATGAAGATAGAGTTGAAATCCAAAAAAGGAAATGCCATGGGCCAATGTGCGAAAGACCCTGAAAACCACTTCCACACTGGGTCTATATATGACCCACAGCTGGCACTTGTGGCATGAAGCGGGCATGCTTTTGGCGCCGTGAAAGAACGTGGTTTTGTGGGAAAGGACAAAGAAAAATGAAAATTTCCAGAAGTGGCGAGGACTAATTTAGGTCATCAGAAATTTGGCTATTTGAAAGCAATCTTTCGGTTCCGCAGTCTCGATGACTAGATGTAGGGTCGACTAAACGAGGCCGCCATACACGTCTTCAACCATACTAAAATTGGTCCCCTTCTCAACTCCTCTGCTGGCTCCGCCTGTGCATTTATGCCTATTATTTCCTTCCTGGTTTTGGTTTAGACCTATACTGCATTCCTATTTAATTTTATATAATTTGAACTTACAAGGGCTTAGACTTTATGTATTGTCCATTTTCAATTTCTTGCATATTGTTGTCAGTTTTGTTTAACCCTTCGATTAATGAATAAAAGGTTTAAGGCCAAATGGTTAAAAGTTTTAAGAAAATAAACCAAGTCACCATTGAGCTTGCTTCCGCAGTCATTCACATCAAATAACAACGTCGGGACCACGATGATGAAGATAACGACGACGACGACGACGATGATGATGATTATTATTATTATTAGCATTAGTAGTGGTGGTGATGGTGGTGATGTGGCGAGTAAATGTAAACGTTAATGTATGTTTTTCTACTGCGACCGTACAGCCTCGACCCTACTCGTTTTTCAATGAATTTATCGAATGATGATGATGATTTTGATGACGACGATGACGATGGTGACGGCGATTAAGATGAGGAAAGGATACTTTGCCATGCCAGTATAATATCTAGTTATGCTAGCAAGGCAAATATTGACAAGCCCGAGCCCGAGGCCAAGACCAACGGGGCAAAGGTCAAGGACAGGACCTACACGAGACAGTTTTCTCCAAGTCACTAGGTGATCCAACGCGGACTCACTACGTAGCCTAACAATTATGTCATTTCGTTCTTAACTTAAAGCTTACCTTTCTTAAACTGCTTATCCACCGTAGGCTGCCTCTCTGCCCTGTGGGCTGACCTTCTGGATATCGACCTGATTGCGGCTTGGCTTTGGTGTGCCATCGGTTCATGCCTTGTGCATTAGACACCGGCACATTAGAAGTTACTAATTATTATGTGATTATGTATTATCTACTAAACGATACACTAACCCTAATATGAATATCGCTTGTAGGCCTACATGCTGCAACGTACTCGATCAGACCACTTAATAAAGTTATGCAACTTAAGGCTAAAATAAAATGCAATATTAAATGCCGGCCTCGAGTCCCGAGGCCATAAGTCACGAGGCTAAGACCAGAAACCACAAGGCCAAGGCCGAGACCAGACGTCATGTTGTCGAGGCCAAGACCGAGGCAGCAAAATGTATCATGAGCTATCTCCGGGTAAACTTAAAGTAGTTCGTTGTAGCTATAAAGGCTTGGTGTGCATACATGTACACTTTCTGGCATGGTTAGCTACATTGGTTAAAGCGTATGTCAAGACGCCTGGGGTCGTGAGGATGGCGATTCGCATACCGATAGTGGCTTATTTAAGAGATTTTAATCTCGGGCTAGAACGGTTCGTACACGGGAACCTTAAATGGCATGGCACCCATTCAATCAGACAGCGTTGGTGAAGGATCTCACCCGAAAAATTCATTGAAAAAGAGCAGAGTCGAGGCCATACCGTCGCTATAGAAAAGCATTAGCATTTTACATTAGTACTTGCACTCTAGTTGTACACAAGACAGTAGTGGCCGGAAAACGTATTTCAGTGATAGCTAGTCTGAATCTGTAATGAAAGGCATGTACCCCTTTATTCCTAAAATGGCACTCTGATGCACTCTGTCGACATGGTCCAGATGCAGCAAAACCCGGCTATCTTTCAGCATGAAATTGTAATTTGAAATTTGTATAGCGCCTCTTCAAGATAAACTCATCAGAGGTGCTCTCTGCGCTAACGATGTTAAATGTCATTAAGAACGGAACATTCGTCCACAAGCAAACACTGGTCAGAAAACTAGAAGAGTCACTAGTGGTAAGCTCGCGCGCACACGCAAAGCTCAACCAACAGGTTCCCAACTAGAGTTGAACGATGACAGCATGTTCGGAGTTTCTGAAGCAGGTAGCAACGAGGATGAGGATCGACCATGAGCTTTGTGTCAAGGCTGAGAGTTTTCGGACACGACGGTGTGATAGATTTAATCGTTCAAAAGGTGAAGGCTATACAGCCAGAGCTCAAACAAGGCACCATAAAGTCGAATCTTATTTATGTCGATCTTGGTTGAATGAATAAACCATCTTGGTTTTAAATGAGCAGTATAAAATTCATAGTATATACTCACTTCCGGTACCAGCGCTAAACATTGATAGCGCTTAGTTCCCTTCTCGTATGTGTGCGATTCTATTCCTTTGCAAAGATGATTAAAACTTCGCGCAATGAACAGATTTTGGCGACTGTAAATCACTACTTGAAACGAAGGCAGTACATGGTAATATTCTTATTCCATCTGAGAAGTGCAGCTACAAACAGAATGAAGTGATGTTGTGTTGTCTCGTGCTGTTGGATACGATCTCAGCTGTTGAATTATATAGCACAGATATGCATATAATATTTAGATTAGGCGAAGGGCCTGGTCCCGATCGGTAGCATATTGGGGTATGCTCAGTTTCGACGTGGAAAAGTGCTGGCAGGGTAAGCAGAATATAGTGGAGCGCACTCGCAGGTTTTGAGGGGATAAAGTATAAAACCGTCGATATAAATTATATGAATAGAGGATACTGTGCTGGATTTCTTTTCGTATTCCTAAACAACTTATAATTTCTTGTTTGTTAGGATGGTAAAGTAGGGCATTGATGTTTTTATATATCTACTGTTACTTTTGATGCGTGCATTGTTTGCCATTGACATATTTATACCTGTGTTGATGGAGTAAAGATTAGCACTTCTAGATATGTATGTATGTATGGACGGACGCACGCACGCATGCATCAAGACATAAATTGTTTACTGATCTAAACAAATCTAACTTAGACTAGGCTGTTCAACCAAGTCAAATGAAACAGCACACATACTCTCGTTTTCTGTTCCATTTAGGATGCCAATGACATTGCTCAGAAGAAGCTGAGGTTGAACGTCTGCAGTGTAAAGGAGATGGCAGTGTCGTCTGCAGTCCTCAACAGCGGCAGCTCTGGCATTGCCGTGTCATTTAGCAGTCTCACAGGAGATGCAGGACTATGCGACCAACAGTATATCAGGTATGCCACCAAGTATGTCTTCTGCCGGCTTAATCTTATTTGTTTTACCTTACACTTATTTATTCTAAATTGTTTTGTGCACCCAAAGCTAGTAAATATCAATCTAGTATGAATTTGAGATTTTTAAATCTAAATTTAAGCTATATTTAATAGTATCCTTAAAACTCTTTGGTTGGAGCACTTAATTTTTTATTATTTTCATGACTGTAAAGTGGCTTGAAATTTCTATGCTATTGAAATGCACCATATAAATTGTCTTCCTGACATTATTACATTATATTATGCTTGATTTGTTGTGTTATATTATGTTGTAATTTTAAACTGACTTACATTCAAACTGCTGTGTGACTTTGTGCTTGTTACAGATTTCATATTAGCAATA
This sequence comes from Norana najaformis, assembly GCA_964023275.1. NCBI lineage: Eukaryota > Metazoa > Annelida > Clitellata > Crassiclitellata > Hormogastridae > Norana > Norana najaformis. The sequence goes on from OZ029920.1 coordinate 9,863,403, forward strand.
ATACAAAACAGAATGGAATGCACTTGAAAGTTTATTTCCTCCATTTCGTTCTGGTGCTAATTTATCTAAGATGAGCGAACTAATCTAGTTGCTGAAATATTAGGGTTATACCGGCATTTAACACTAGTAGAGCCTAGAAAAAATGTTATTGCTACAAGGTGGTTTTTCTAAGCTGTTTTGGATCCATAAAGCCTAGAAAAACCATCATATAAAGTCAATTTTGCGCTTTCTTGGATGATGGATGAAATCTTTTTATGACTTTGTGACAAAAGCATATAATTTTATGTTGTAGGGCCAAAGTCTTTGTTGGTGAAGCAGCAGAGCCATTTAAATCGGAGCTTTCTTCTTTGCTCTTTCCACTCTTCGTTCGCATCTACCTTGAACTTATCTCAGGTGGTCAGAGAGTAGCAGGTCAGTATAATTGCAAAATATGTTGTCTTCAAATGTAGAACATGCAAGGGAGTACGTTCATGTTTACTTGGACATAGTGTGAGGCAGAGATAAAATGCTCCTATTTTATTAAAATTTACATACCCATTTTTGTCATATGCATATTTACTTGGAGTTATTATGATACTGAAATTGTATGCTGTGTTTTTATTTCAACGTTTTTACCCTGCTTTGTTACCACTTGTTACTCCTGGTTTTATCTGGCTTTACTCGTCTGCTTTAAATAAAAAGTTTTGTAGCTACGTTTATATGTGATTGTGTTGTATGTTCACAGCACAGAAATTCTTTACAAAGCATCATGCGAGCTTTGTGGACATGGAAGAGGCCAAACTGCTGATGACAAACCTGATAACCGTATTGAACAAAGATGAAATTCTTGCCAATAAGACAGTCTGTGAATTCTGGTAGGTGCTTGGCATAGTTTTCTGAATGTTTCTGAATCTAGAAGGGGCTTGTAGCTTATGTGTTTCTTGGTTTGAATGAATAGGCGTTGCTGAAAAACCTAACCCCATGCAGTTGATTGATGTTTGATCATTGTTTAGTGACCATGTATAAATACAGCAATAATTAAGGATGTGCTAGGTTGAGTAGTTAAAGCCTCGTTACAATCTTTAAAAAGACCAAGAAGGCAGAGCTTGGTCACCTGATTGCGGTGCTTTCTTACCTGGCAAGAAAGCAAAGAACTGTCCAGTAGCTGTTCTAGTTTGTCTGGCCACATTTTTGTCTGCTGGCTATAGCTATTGTCATGCAGCCACATTTCCTTATTGGATGTTAGGCCAACAGCCGGTTCCACTTTCACTTGATACTGTAAGATTCAGCTGTGGACACAGATATGAAAATCCAGCGTATTTCTACTACACTATTATAAACGGTCGCCATGTAATGAGGGCCCAGCAGCTGTATTTATTGTGAACTCTGGCATTTTCTCATTTGTATTAACAATTAATTGGAAGGACACCTTTAGGCAATTTATATTTCTAATAATCAGACATATTCTAAACTTCCTGTTGGTAACTCTTTCACTTTTATTGGAAAAACATTTCACAATTACTGTTATCCTGATAAATTAGGGTTATTAAGAGACTGCTTTAGAAAGAAGCAAAGTATTTTGGATTGTTTTCCGCTTTTCATTTAGGGAACACAAATACAAAGTCACTTTGTCGGACGAATCTTTGCAGTATTTCTTGAAGTTTCTCAAAGTGAGTATTACCTATGTTGGAATTTAATTTAGTCATTAGGTAATAATGCTACTTTCAGGCTTTTCATTTGCTTGTACTCAATGCTTTGTCATAATACCCAGTTCTTTAGTCAGTGGTCACCTCAAGTGAAGATCACAATAAGAATCATGCTCTGTTGGAGAAGCCATGTCAAATTCTAATAGGTCCAAGAAACCAGAAGCCAGGCTACGGTGGGTTACCAAGTTGAAAGAGACTTGTCTTTAGTTTAGACCTAAATGACATCAAAATAGATTATTTCCACCTTGGGTAAAAAAATACTTGAAGACAGACCGTAGCAGTTTATTCTAGATGTCAAAGAGTTTTTCTTTAGGCTACTGATTTAACCAATTACAATTCTGAAAGGAAATTAATGAGAAATATGATAATTTGTAACTGGTATGTTTTTGTTTTAAAATTTATCTGACAGAGTGAAGATAATCTTCTTTTGCTACAAATAATAACTCAGCATTTAGATATTTCAGGTGAGTTATAATAAACAATTTTTGGTTCTTTTCACTTGAATCTCTTTTATGCAGTATAGACAGAAATCCCATCCACATTCAAACTAGAGCGGAGATTTGATTCGCACAGTGTCCATTAATTCATGTGATCTGCAAAGAATGTTATAGGATTACTATTTTCAGGCAAGTATCTTTTACCAAACTGACCTAAAAAATCTGAAGTCTCCAGAAAGACAATTTCATTGATATATTGTTGTTGATAAAAACTTCTGTAACTGTAAATTTTTATATAATGTAACTGAAAAAATTATGTAGCACCTTTTCTACTTGAGAGCACTTTTAGTGTAAAACGTGATTGTTTCTGACGAAATATTTAAACTGTGAATTGATTTTTCAGTCAGAGAAAAAGATTCGAGTCCTGATGAATCAAACATAGAGGATGAATCAGATGGAGTGTCATCTGCAATTGCTCCAGAATCCACCGTCGTGAATAGTTCTCCAGATGTTACACTGGAATCCTTACAACGAATAATACAGAAGATGAACGAGGGTCCTCCTCCGCTGCCTTCCATCTGTCTATATTCAATTCTAAATCCTCATGATGAAGGGTAAGTTCTTTCCATATAAATAGTATATGTAAGATGATTAGTTAATTATGGGTGAGACTGGTTGATGATGGGTAAGAATGGTGGACAATGGGTAAGAATGATTATTGTGAGTAACAATTAAATGGTGGGTGATGGGTGATGGGAAAGAATATTTGATGATGGCTAAAAATAGCTTGTATAGGTAAGAATGGTTGGTGATGGGTAAGAGTGATTGATGATGTGTAAGAATGGTTGTTGTTGGGTAAGAAAGATCAGTAATGGGTAAGAATGGTTGATTCATATGAGCCATTCTTCCTCTGGCAGTTTTTTGATTAAACTTTGCCCTTTCTTCTGTGTTTGCATCAATGCCCTGGCAACCAACCTCATGTCGTTGAGGAGTTTTAAATAACCAGCTTAATATGTTCATTATCAAGTGATGTACAAATTGATGACCTTTTTGCTAAGTTATGATTACTTTACTCATTTATTTAGTCAATAGATTTATATAGGACCTTTTCAAGATACCTACTCAGAAGCAGTTTGTCATAATAATTTGTTTTGTTTTTGGTTGTGTATCAGTTTTGCTATGTGTCATTGTTCTTATCTGAAATTGATATTTTTGTTTGCAGTCCGTCTAGCATCACCATGTCTCCCGATGAAGAGCTGATGTGTGCTGGGTTTGAGGACTCACATATTCGGATCTGGGGTCTTTCACCCGGTTCTCTCCCTAACCCTGCACCGGTGTTTGGGATCAATCATCTGCGCCTAGGCAATGATTTTCCAGAAGACATTGAAGCCAGGCTCAGGTATTATTCTTAGCTTTGGGATACTTTGAAGTATTATCAGTCATTTTGTTTTAATTTTATTCTCTCATGATTAGATTGATGTTTATATTTTGTCATATTGTCTGAATATTATTCTGCCTTGATTAGATTGATGTTTATGTTATATTTTCTCATTTTGTATTTATACACTTACTGGCCCTGAATTTATTTTGTATGTTGATGTTTATATTTTCCACAGAGTTTTATTTTATTATGTTGTTAATTAGCATTAATTAGCAAATTCGTTATTTGTGGCAGTAAACAGAGAGAGCAGTCTTCGGACAGCGTTGTGTTACGAGGTCATTCGGACACGGTCTACAGCCTGAGCTTCTTAAACAGTCGCCGTTATCTTCTTTCTGCTTCTGGAGACAAAACAGGTAAAACCAATGATTTTCCATAAGAAGTTTAGTTTGGAATAGAATTGCTGTGAAAAGCTAACATTATGATCCACACTGGATCCATAGGTTCACAAAGTGATGCCAGATGGGGCCGTTTTTTTATAACATTTTTTTAAACTTACCAGTTTTTCATGACCTTTTTTGCTTTCCAAATTGAGTAGGTCAACCCTTACCATAACCAAGACTAGTTTTGGGGCATCCCAATGGCTTGCCCAACTCTGATGGGGTCATGATCAAAACCCCTTTGATGACCCATTTGTTTAATTATTATTCAAAGTGCAGACAGCCCAACTGTTAAAGTGACCTCTACTATGTTGTGTCTTTTTTATGTTTTGTAAAGTACTGGTTTTATGTCTTTGAACTTGGGCTCTGAATTATATGCAGACTTTATCTATGATTGTGACCTGTAACCTAGATTCTGTTTTGTTTAGTGAGACTATGGGATACAGAGAAATGTTCAAATGTCGTTTGCTACAGAGGCCATAATTACCCAGTGGTTGGAGTCGATAGCAGGTTAGAATTTTGTTACCATCTGAGCTGGGAAGTGTACAGCAAGCAAGTAAGTTAGTAGCCTTTATTAGCATCTGGCAAGTGCACATGCACTATATGTTATAGATCAGTTACATTTTTAAACTAGATTATAGTACGGGCAGATATAATAGACAGACCCGCTTGATTTAACATAACTATAGCTACATCGATTCACAAAACTACTTTTATACAGTTTAGAATTGACAGTAGGTAACATGAATGGGTGCCCTGTCTTGCAAGGCAGTACTCATCCTAATGAAGAGGTGGGTGGTGGTGCTAAGTGCTGCATGCAGGCATGTGTTTGTGTCTGGTTGTTTATGCAATGCCCTTGAAGGACCCCCACAGGCATTGAGTTGTGACTGTATTACAGATCTATAACTGTTGTGGCCTTCAGAAGCACGGTCTCATGAACAAAAAAGCATGTGTGTGTAAGTCGTCATATGAGAGCTTGGAACTTGCTGGTGCCCGTAGGCGGTTGAAGATGTTATGCAAGTGATACTTTGGTCCTTGACTAAGGCTTTCAGATTTGTCTCCTGTGAACTCAGGTCATAATTGTTTCCCTAAATTGCCCTGAGGAAATCCTGAGACTTTCTACACAAGATTTTGGTTGCTGGTGGGAAAGAATGACTGACGATAGGTAAGAGTGGTTGGTGATGGGTAAGAATGGTTGGTGATGGGTAAAATGGTTTATGATGGGTAAACATGGTCTATGATGTTAAGAAATGGTTTTTTGCAACAACCCATCATTCTTCTTACCTAGTTTCTTCTCTATTGAAGATGTAGATAAATAGGCTTGCAATACTTGCAGTGTGCTTTAAAGATAACTTCATTTCTTGTTTTAGTGCTGTAAATTCGTACTTTGCCAGCTGTTCGTTTGACCAGACATGCCAGCTTTGGTGTTCAAACAGAAATTATCCGCTGAGAACATTTATGGGACACACTCGTACAGTCAATGTATGTATCGCTTCGATCTGTTATGCATGACTGGTTCAGAGTTTGCGCAGAGTTTATTCAGAGCATATTTACAGTGTCTTAACTGCATTTACCTCATGTTTCTTAGTCGCTTGGAGTATACTCGGTGCATGCTTGGGTGCAGGAATGGCATGCAAAATGTCATAATTCCACCCATCTTGTTATTTTTCAATTCGCTGATGGCTGCCAGTACCTCTTCTTTCAGGACACCTGGTCCTACTTCTTCCCCATCCTTCGGGAAGAGTCCTGATTAAGATGTGTGGATCTGTTCTTGCTATGGTAGGGGCCCTCTATATATTCCTTCCAACTTCTTCTGACATCATTAGGGTCTTGTAGGATCCTAGAATTCTTGTCTTCTTTACTAATCTACTTCCCCTGATTGACCCTTTTGTCATCTTCTTCACTTTTCTGTACACCTGATCATATCTTTCCTGGGAAGATATGATGATATACATTATGTTAAATGTTAATTGTTTGTTTTTTGTCAGTAAGAACTGTAAGAGTGATTGATTGTTAGTATTGAAATGTGATGTGCAGAACACTAGAAATTAAATACCAAAGCAGTTAGAAATCTGCTAACTAGTTTAACACTATTTCACGAACTGTTTTTTTACAGTAGAGTTTTAAAATTGCTTGTGAAGCAGTTGTTTTGTTTTCCATGCAGTGCGTCAAATTCCATCCGAATGGCAATTACCTGGCAACTGGTTCCAGTGACATGTCAATACGTCTGTGGAGCCTGCAGGATGCAGAGTCCAAGCGTGTTCTGACAGAGCACAAGGGAATGGTGACTGCACTTGCATTCTCTCCAAACGGAAAATATCTAGCATCTGCAGGTAGGTTTTGGCTCGTTTGTTCATCTGCGTACGTGCATACACGTTGCTCATGCCTTCACCTTGGTTCTAAAAGCTGCTGTATAAATGTTCAGATACATTCATGCATACATAAATACATGTGTACACATTTTTTCTGAAGCCATGCACCTGATAAGCAAAGGATGTCGTCTGTAGTGAAATTTATAGCGCATTTGAGAGATTATATGTGCTATATGAATGATCAGATACGTACACATATGTGCAATAAATAGGCTGTTGTATTACCATACCTTACCTGAACTCGGTATAAAGTTCTACCCAGATTTAAGGAATGTGAATTAGCTCTTCCCAGGTTTGAGTCAGTGCATTAAACACTTTTGGGATGAAATTGTTTTCCATTCAGGAGATGATCATCGCATCAAGATCTGGGATTTGTCGATGAGCAAAGTGATTCGGGATTTCAAAGGACACACAGAAACTGTGTATAGCTTGGCATTCAGTCACTGTAACTCACTTTTAGCCTCAGGTAAGATGGTGTTCATTTTCCATCAAACGGCACAAGTGCTCAAGACTCAGACAGTTTTCATTTCCTCACAACTTGATTGTAATTATTATTTGCACTCGCAGCTAGGTGTCATGAGAGCTGTTGGGTTCTACACATGTGCAAGAGCCCACCAGTGTGGCTTGTCCAGTTATTTGAGCATAATTTACCTACAGTTAATCGTGTTCTTGATAAACTCTGGCATCATTTAGGCTAGTGATAAGTACCTTTGACGGGTAATTAGAATGAGTGTATTAGAACTGTCAGTTACATAGATACACAAGATTTCGTTGTGAATCACTGCTCATGCAGTAGCTGTCTTCTGGCGTTCTAATGTTTGTGTCATCTATGCCAAAGTTACTGGTTTCCAGCTGCTGAACCTATAATTCACTTCAATAATAATGATGATCTAGTGGCACAGAGATGTTCAGATTTAACTGCAGATAATAATTCTTTGCTTTTTCAGGTGGTCACGATTATGTAATAAATCTGTGGGATGTCGACAAAATCAGTAGTTCTAGCACTAACACGTAAGCACTTGGATATTTTGTTGCTGCATATAAATTATATTAATATAATGTAAAGTCGTACTTACTTACTACTTAGTCCTTCCTGTGCAGTCTGCACATCGGGCAAAGCAGCTTCTCCATTCATCTCTGTTGACCACCAGTCTTCCTGCGTCGTCCCACGATGTCTCCAAACATCCGAGGTCATCTCTGAAGGTCTCTGGCCAGTCGCTCCTTGTTCTGCCCTTATGCTGTTTCCTATCAGGAATCCAGTTCATTGCTTGGTATCTCTTCTGTCTTTGTACATATGAATTACATGTCCCATGTAAAATAGGCTATTATATAAATCTCCATGCGTATAGTCAAAAAGTTTTATTTAAAAAATTTGTAACATGCACAATCACACAGTGTGAATCTGAGATGTAATGGTAATAGTTTTTGAACACTGCTTTTATGTATAGTATATGTGTTACTAGATGTTTCATTCTATGTGTCGATACAAACAGATTTGCATTTAGTCCACTGTGTATGTAGAGTCTGTTTATCTGATCATTTTTGTAGCTCATTTTATGAATCTCTGAAAGAATCCCATGCTGTTTATGTTGGCAGAGAGGCAGAATGTTGATGCTTTTGTCTTTTGCTTCTGTGACCTGACTTTCAAGGTCTGATGCATGATGTGTAATTCACAATGTGTTGTAACCTTTAGTAGGACCGTCCAGTTGTTAGAACTGTTTTCGTGGTTCAGCTGAGTATTCTGTGCACCACTGAACTACTTTGACTAGATAAACAGTAGGACTACTGGTGATAGACTAATTAGCAATTAGCATATACTGGTAGACTAAGAACCATATGGACTAGAGTAGTGGAAAAGGATCTTGAATGTCATGGTTTTGGAGTGAATACTGCTTGGAATAGAACCCAAGACAGGAAGACATGGTGTCACATGATCGATGTGACTATGCTGACATAGAGTATGCCCTAGAAGAGATACCCACTGTACTGAGTTATGGATTTGTAAACTAGCACTAAAAAGGTTATGTATAGATCAGAAATTATGATTATGATTGATGTTAGTATTGTTTTCTTCCAGAGATGGTACAGCACCTACAGAACCTCTGGGATCTTTTCCGACAAAATCAGTCTCCATTTATTACCTCAACTTTTCAAAAAAGAACTACCTCCAAGCGGCTGGTAGCTAGTATCACCAGATTTCTTGTTAGTGTTTTGACTATCCAGCATTACAGACATAAAGACATTGGCAAATTGTTTTACAGTTTTCACTTTCTACCAGTTTGTTAAGTGTTTGACAGTTACTGACTCGTTTTCTAATAAAATTCAGCCAGCTGAATGGCATCATGTCAGGATTTTGATTTTAATCTCTTTTTGGTATAAGCATCTTGTGGTCATATCTTTGAAGGTTATGTTGATGAAAGGCATGTTAAGCTGCTTTTAATTTTGTGAGCTCTGTCTTTTTAACTTGGATGTGGTAGGAATTGCCTTCTAGGCTTGTTTATCTTTGTTTGTTAGTGTGCACTTTCTGCATTTCCACTTCAGCTGTCAACATGGGTAGCTTGCCTTAGAAGTCGGTTATAGTTGCTCAGAGTACATAACAGACAGACTGTTACTTTGCAATGCCTTCCATGATAAACAAGTTTTCAGGCTATGTGGTCACATGCCCGGCATATTTGCAAATACAGTCAACAAACTGTGATGTATTTTATGCATATATTTATAGTTTCCAAATTATATTAGCAAAGAACAGTAAATTAATTGTCAATTGTTTTCCTGAAAATGCACAAGAGATATTTAATAAGTGTTGCCTTAATTGACTGCATTCTGTTGCGATGTTTCATGGATAACGATTCAAGTGCACTGTGGACACATTAATCTGGTCTTGATCCAGGTGGGGTACCTGATCTACGTTCCTCTCCTTTGTCGTCTGAACTCACGGATTGTCCTTTGCCAATGATGTGCGATGTACAGCAGGCAGCCGCTTCCGACTTTGATGCCTCGTCCGTGAGGTCCTGCATCTCGATGTTACGTAGTTTCATCTGGTCTCCCTGGTCACCGTCTGCTAGATATTTCGAAGACTTCCGTGCAGTGCTTATTTCGTCCACTGCTCTGGATTGCTTATCTACAGTCGTGCTTGGCTTATTTTCCATGTACTCGTTATTTTCTGCTGAGTTGCCATTTCCAGCATGTGCAGCAAAGATTTCGAGAAACGCCGAGTTTTGAGCTTGCATCATCGGAGACTCGTGCGGGATATTTCGATCAATTTCTGCCTGATTTACTTCGTTGGAGGGTCTTGCCTCTTCCTGACGACGCTGACCAACCGCGACCCCTCGATAGCTGTCAGTTAGTCTGCGCATCACTGGAGGGGGAACAGCTGGGCGACTGAAGCCCTGGCGTCGGAATGGCAGTGCCAGCTGATTTCCTGCCTGCATTATGACTTCCGGGATGCGTCTTTGTTGGTTATGTCTCTGCGTCGACATTCGTCGGTTCTGGTTTAAAATCAAAACTCTTTGTTGCATCAAAAGGGTACAATTACAATAAAACCTCAAAGGGATTCATTCATAAAAGATATCTGCAATAATTACCGTCTCTGGACCCATCTCTCCCCCTTGTCTGCAGTTTTCTGAATGTGGCATTACTCTCCTCATCCCCATTGCGGACGTCTGCACTCCGATGGAGTAATGAGGCTTAGATCAGGCTACTCTGTTGATTTTGCCGGGCTAAGAATACTACGGGGTGGATACCTTAATACTGCCGCGTCCAGCAAAGGGGCTCTAATTAGATCCAATGCAGTACAGACTGCTTGCTGTCTGACTGAAGTTGGTCTTTGAAGCACAGACTATACTCAAACAACTTTGTACCAACTTTTGATGTGGCCGTCCGCTTGGGATAGCGCCTTATCCCTATTGCTACCTCGTCGAAATTTGACCCCACTGCTTGTCCACATTTGGGTCATCCTCCCTTCACCTCTTTGCGGACGTTCTTTATGGACGACCCCAAATCCTGGGTACAGTGCAACAGGAGTTGGACTAAGGCAACTTGCTTGTACTAGATTCGGCCTCAAATTTACAAGAAATACGTTTTATCAAGTTACGTATGAAATAAACAAAACGAAACGCAGTCACCGTCACCTGATCACTTCCTTCACGACGTCCAGTCTGTTCGCTCATCGGATTTACTCGTCGGTCGCCTGACCTCTGGCCGCCAAGACCTCCTCCGGTGGCGCTATCCGTGTTGCCTCCATTCATCCATCCGTAGGTCGTTTCCTGGAGCTGGGCGGCATAAATGCTTCTGAAAATCTCGATGTGTTGCCTGAGAAGCCGTTCGCGCGGCAGGACAATCGCCTCCGCGACGACCCAAAGCACCCCAACGGCTATCATGTGGAAACCGACGAAAATCGTAACGGCCAGACTGACACCATAGGCGTACATGCGTTCGTTGCGAGCGGCGGTTTCTATGGTCGCCACTGTGACGTTGGTGGGCTTTCGCTTCATGTGTTCCTCTCGCGAGAAGAGGCTTAGCGTCGTACTCGTGCCAGCTGTGAACAGTAGAAGGATGTAGATGACGAAAAAGAGCAGGCGACGAGAGTCTTGGCAGGCGGTGAACGCACTCGATCCTCCAACGCCCGGAGCTGGAGAGAACTGAAACCACCGCATACACTTCCGTTTCTTATCTCTTGTAGGCCTATCTTATTTACAATAATTTACATTCGGGGCTCTTAAAAACTGCGCCAACACCATGGTCAGAAGTAAATGAAAATGTCAAAGCCGAAAGTTCTCAGCGCCTACAAAAGCTGTGTCAGAGAGACCATGCTATTCACCGGCGAAAAGACCAGCGCTATTGAGGTAGAACAGAGAGGCAGACCTAATTATTACCCTGTTTAAGATACGAACGACTGCCATAGCTGGCAAATATTAATTAAAATCACCGTAAGTGTGCACCGCCCCATAAATACGAAGTTAGGCTATTCCTGCTGGCAATTGCCTATCGCAGGCCTAAATGTCTCCGCGTCCAGCATTGCTAAGCCTATTCCTCTGAGATCTAAACTACTTAAAAATTCAATCAATGTAGGTAACGGTAGCCGACTGGATAGAACGCTCTGCTTGTAACACGGAGAGTACGTGTTCGAATCTCCTCTTAGAGGTTAATGTGTAGGGACCTTGAGCTAGTCCATCACTCACGATTGCTCAGCGCCATCGATTCATGCTCAGTTATGTTTGTACGCATCACTAAATTTGTAAAGCGCCTTTTAAGTAACTCACACAAGCGCTGCGGCACTGTTACCTATTGAACTCTAAAGAGGAACGTCTTGAGACGGGCAGAAAATTTTTCCTGAGCTGTTGAACAGGCAAGAGATCGGATATCTGGTGAAGAGTGTCCAGAGAGACGACCACACAGTTATCAGATACAGGCGCTTAATAAATGCAGAAATAAAAACAATCCGAATAATGATAAGCTGAGGAAGGAATTAGCACTTTCCAACCTGGCTTTGCATCTGGAATTCCGGAATGACAATGTCGTGCTTGAAAGGCCGTTGGCAGATTTCGCACTGCTTCGACATCTTGACGAGCATCCAGTGTTCAACGCATCTGCGATGACACATCCGCAGGGACCCTCGGCACTCGCATCCGGTCTCGTCCAGAGGAACGTCTGCGTATTAAAGCGATGCAACAATTCAAAGACGGATAGGCCTAACTACTACCTTGTTTAACACGCTATTTGATAATTAATTAATTAGTGGTTAATTAATTTGTCTTATTAATACATGCGCAGAGGATTTGCGCGCTAGATCGGGAAAATGCCACTATTGATATGCCGTACCTATCTTTGTCTTTCCTGTCCCTTTCTCGTTCATCATGTACCTCCCATTCCCTCCCTTTCGGGCCATCCTCTCCGGTCTTCCTCTAATTCTTCCCTGATCCTTTCGTCTATCTGCATCTGGCGTTTCCAAAGGATCTTCCCAAACCACCCAAAGAACCTTCTACGTCTTCCTAATTCCCTCCCCGCATGGGCCTCCGTTCGGCCAAGGCTTTAGCTGTTCAACCGATCGGGCGGCATCAGATTTATATCTGGCCTGGTAAAATATACCAGATTAACCACATACGTACGTATTTAAGCCTGCTACTACATGTATGTAAAGTTCTACTAACTGGTTTCTGTGGCGCTGAGGTGACAAATTCTGCAGACGACCGACTCTGATGATTGGTTGGAAGCTGTTGGGTGAATTTCAGCCGATTGGTCGGAAGCAGTGACGTAATCGCTGCTCGATTGAATGGAAATTCGACAGTCGAGAATATCATCCGATCGAATTGGTTTTGAACGGTCTCGCGTGGCCGTTGATTGGTTGGAAGCGTCAGCTGGTCGCTCAGTCATTGGTGTAATAACTGAGTTAGAGCTTTCGCATTGGCCTCGTGTGATCAATTTCGCATGACTGTCGTTTGATTGGACAGACTGTGACAGGCGGCTATCTAAGGCGGAGCTTCTGTAGGACATGTGGTTTGATTGGTTCACCACTTCGATAGGCGTTTCGTTAGCTTTTATTAGCAGATTACGATCTTCCGAAGCCTCGGTTTGATGTGAATAGTTTAGCTCGCTAGCAATTTTCAGATTTTTTGGTAAGTCCATGATGACGTAAGCTGTAGAAGAAAACGAGAGGTCAGTTGGATGTCAGACGCACGAGATCTCGCTTGTTTCAGGACATCCTTCGAAATGAATGGATTTGCGTAAGTTTTCTTGCCTCCTTCAGTGTCCAGTGGTCTGCTGGACCTTGCTTACTGCATATATAAGCATGAATTGATTGATTAATTAATTATTTATAACAAAGATGCGGACCGTAAATAATTAGGCCTACAGACAGCAGCGAAGACGACTTCTTTAGCAGGGGACTCTGGTACCTAGATGAAAATTGGAGGTGTTTAGGGCAGCGAGTGCAGAAGGCTTGAAGCCCCTAAAGTCTAGGGTGTCTGAGTAGCAGACGGTTAATTCCACCCTCAGAAGTCTGAGGAGCGTCGTAATCTCTCTCATTTTGGGGTCCGGGCGGAACCCAGAAGCAAACGCATTTTGAAGCATGTCATATGAAATTGAGCGCATTTGGGCTACAAGTTTATTCCACCGTTTAGGAGGAGGGTCCAGTACCTGGATGAAAAGGTGTATGAGACAGCGAACGACAAAGACTCGACGCTCCTCACAAATAGGAGGTTTAATGAGCATTGTAAGCTCCCCACCGTGGTCCGTTGTGGACTTCCGGAAGCACACGCAGTTTATGAGAGGCCAGGTATCGAATACGTGAAATTAGTCTGGATAATATACCTTTTATTGTATGATACTTGTATCCATCGACAGAGCAGTAAAGAGGGTTACAGATCGTGGCGGAGGGTAGGCCTACACCTAAAAATCTAATCGGATCTGCGTGAGTCCCAAGGTTGATGGACTTGACCTCAGTGGAGTCGGGACCTAGCGACCACGACCAGGTAGGCTACGCCACTGCTTGTAGCATTACTTGTAGCATATAATATGGAGATAGGCTAGTTCAGAGGCGTACAACGTCCACCATCTAGTGTATCCTCTGACATAATGGTTTTCGTGGCCCATGTACAAGGTCACAGGTCATAGTGCATCAAAGCATTGGTGCGTTTGCAAATCTGGTGAATGCCTGAGTCACCTGAATGAGACAAAGGCAATCTTCCCGCTAAGTGTAGGCATATAGGTCTCTGTTGTGTCTCGTTTCCATCCAAGGCAAATTATATTAATGGGCCTATTTATATGTAAGCTGAAGGCGTGACTCTCCTGCAGCAATCTATACAATAATTTATCAATTAGGCCTAACTGCATTAATCTGTGAAAAAACTGAACGAGGGTCAACCAAAACCTTAAAATTTAAACAAAAACTCGGTTAGGCCTATCCTAAACATTACTCACAGAACCCAGAGGCCTATAAGGTTTAACATTTAGGCCTATATAGCCTATTTGATAATATACATGACTGAACTATCATACATAGTATCCTAAAATCCACAATTTAGGGCCTATCGTTATCAATTCGAATCAGAGTTCTTTCGTCGATAATTCTTAATTTTATTGTGAAAAGTTGTTTTATTTCAAACATCTAACGAACTATATAAATATATAGCGAATATACCTACTCTACCGTATATATATATCCTTGTGATTTTCTTTATGCCGATTAGATCGAGTTTAGAAATCCGCCAATCCAATCCATCCCTATAAACGTAGGCCTACACATGAAGATATCGCCGTTGCCATGGTTTCTCCAATTAACAATTACGTCTGATGAAGAGTTTGCATTTGCGACGTGCAATATTTTATGCCGAGAGGCAGTAAGTAATATTCTCCATTGCAATGCTCAGGCTATTTGTTCAGGCTATCCAGCTCCGTTAGTTTTGTTGGCTACGCATAAGGCCTAGTTTAAATAAGCCTTGATCATTTTACATAGGCCTAATAGGCCGTTGGGCCCTTTACGAGGGTGTTAAATTAAAAGGTACGCAGTGATGGGCATACGAAAATGACGTATTATATATATATATATTATATATATTATATATATATATATTATATATATATATAATATATATATATATATATATATATATATATATATATATATATATATATATATATATATATATATATATATATATATATATATATGCAGTATATAATGGAATACTACTTCCTTTGCTTGGCTTCTGTGTATCAGGCCTGTCGACCTGGCACATAGAGACCTTCATAACAAGGTGGCTCTTGCGGATTTGACTTGGCTATATGGCTTAAGCGCTTATTTAGTTTGTGAGGCGCTGAGATATTACACTTCATTATTATACTAATGTGACAATGTTATCATTTGCTCACAGATAACTGAGCATCGACTGTTATAATATTCAGTCAAAGAGGCGTGAAGACTGGACATTGTATGCGGTCGGGTCATACAGCCAAAGAAGGCAGTCAAGAAATCCTTTTTGTTTGTTCAAGTCGGGAGCGCCACTGTTTCCTAAGTGGCGCTTTATAAATGTTCGTTTACAATTACAATTACAAAGATTCAATGCAAATTTTTATATGTGCGCAGAACCAATATCTATAGCGCTAAAGGATTTATGACGTGTGACGTAGAAGTGGCGTCAGAGAAGCAAGATTCTGCAACAAGACTTCGTTGTGGTCTTCCGGATATTTCAGAAGTTTGCTTTTAGCCGAAAATAACATTTGACATCTTTCACAAATAAGTTTTTGCGTGGAATGACGGATTGGATTCACTGCAATGGCTGTTACAGACAGCCGGGCATTGGAAAACAGTTCGCACTGACGAACTGCGGTCACATTTTCTGTCAGGACTGTCTTCGGTCAGGTGGGTGACCGATGATTCTTTTTAAAGTCATTCGTCTTTTTCAGCCAGATTACCGGCGCTTCCTTGGCCCGTCTCTTCAGGTGCTTGACTTAGTATTCGCAACTTGATATCTCGACTAGCTGTCATTTGTCCCACTTAGGTGACATTTTCGCTTTTTTTCTGTTTTCTACTTCATTAACAGTATTACCATAGCCATTTTTCCTTTACAATTTCTGTGGGAAACCCCCGGTTTGGGAGGGCAACTCAGTGGGCGCCATTGGCCCCTGGATCAGCTCTTGTGTAATTCTTTCTTGTTTTAAGTTTAGTTTATAAATTTTGTTACCAATTTAAAAGTAAGCCGCGTCCCTGTGTGAAGGTATGTCACAAGTAATTTAAGCAGCACGTGGATGATTTGGGCACATAATGAATGTCGGCCCTTAATTTGACTCATTAATTTTCTGTTTGCACCGTAACTACAAATTGTGGAGCCATTAGGATACTGATAGACCATGTTAATTATGTAAAGATAGGTCACATTAGAATTGCTCATCTGTGCTGTATGTATACCAACAGTAGTCCTCATAGGCACAGTGCTGGAGTTGGAGAACCTTTCCTTTGAAGAACAATTGAAAAACAGCAAAATAGCCTCTAAATTTTGGTTAAATAATATGCAGCAGATTGACAAATTACCATTTTCAGTGCAACACAGTTGAAATTTGGTATATGGTGCACCTTACAATAGCATTAGAGGTGGACTTTGAAGCCAAACAACAGGAAACAATATGAACCATATACAGACGCAATGAGGTAAGTTACTTAATCAGGATTAACTTACCAGAATATAACCCTTGTGTGTCAAAAGAAAGGTCAATACAATAGCAGTTGGCCATCATGCCTACTTGCTACTGATAAATGTTGATAACATACTCAAGAAGCTTACTGTTAAATTATGTGCATTTTAAGAGAACTTTTAAACTGCTAATGACTGCTGTGTTATAAATGTCTGTTTGATAGGTCCAGATGAAAAATGTAAAGTTTGCAATGAAGTTTTCAAATCAACACCTTTGAATTCTGAGGTAGCTAATATTTTGACTACACTGAGATAATGATAATACTAGAAGTGTTTGCTTTGATGATATGGTGTGTGATCTTGTGAATAAATTAAAGAAATACAAATAGATTATGGTATGACTGTGAAACAAAACTGTCTAAGCATTCTTTTACCAATTTTTGGTTGCCAAGTTGAAGAGATAATAAGACTTGTGACAACTTTCAGTCTTACAGTTTGTATCTTACCTTGTGTTAGTTCTTTTAGTTGGACAAGTACTGTGATTTAATGGACAGGCATGTCACTTCAGTGTTTAGCTAAGAGTTGAAGGTAATTCTGGGCTATATACTCCAATCATACTAACAAGTGCAGTTTATTCGAAATGCTGGTACATTGTGCTACAGTTCACTTAGTTATTGGATTCTATCTTAACCTTTCAGACAGCATGTCATCTTGTACCTTAAAACATAATGAATGTTTGCTGCTGTTTTGGTGAAGATGAACAATGAGGTGGCAGTGTACTTTAACGACCCAGGTGATCTGCTGCAGAAGCACATGAAACAACTGACTCAGATCATTCAGGTATCTACAGACCACTGTGCTTAAGTGTTCTTCTAAGAGCTTCTTGGCACTTTAAATTCAATTTCTGACTTGAGATCAGAGGTAACACTGGTTACCAGAGGTATGGACCTGGGCAATTCAACCAACACAAACTCCTTCTGAAGTCCATGGCTCACAGTATGTATGTATGTATATATGTATGCACGTAGGAGAAAGCTTAATATTTGGACCTCTTAAGTGCCTCTAAAATGTGCTGCACACTTGACTGTGTAACTGGTCTAAACAGATGCATTTTAATGTGGTTTGAAAATCTTTGCCGATTTCACAGGATATATACGTGGTATTGAACCTCTGACTCTGCAGATCTATGTTGGGTGTTGAATGTTAACAGCTGACCACTACAGCACTAACAGTCTGTTCTTCACTGGTTTTATGTTGTTTTGAAAACACCTCTGAATATTTTGATATTTATGTTCATGATGTGAATTCACTCTGGTATTTTCAAACTGATATTTATATTCATTAAATTAATGAAATGTTAATAGAAAAGTTTTCATTTTGTCCCCACTAGTCGGTATAATGTCTCACTTTCAGAATCTTGTTGGCTTTACAGCATTTGTGCTTATGTGTTATCTAATCTTATGTTATCTATATAGTAACTTTGAGGAGAATGATGAACCATGCTTTGGAATATAATGTTATTGTAGGTTGTCGAGTTTCAACGAAACCATCGTCGAAGATTGACGGCTTATAACCAGGAAAAAGTAAGGACGCTAACGGCGTATGGTTTAAAATCCAAGAAGTGTTTCAGTAAGATAGCATAAGACTTTGTAGTCATGTCAACTGTGGTCAGATGCAATTAACCACTTCAGCGTAACTGCTCGTCTAGCGGTGCCTCTGTCTGAAATTGCATGTATACGCAAATCTGTACCAGGACTGCCATAACGATTATTAACCAGTAGACCTGGAACTTGGCACACTTACAGGTCCAGTTATAACAATAGCCCATGAGATGAAACAGTGCCAGTTATTATTATTATTTCTATATTTATTAAGTGCCACTATCTAACAACAAAGCAACAATCGATGGTGCTGAGCAAGTGTGAGTGAATGACCTCCTTAAGGTCCTTACTCAGTAACCATGTTAGTAACCATACTCTACATTTTTTAAGCCAAGCACCTTAACCAATAGTCTAATGTGCCCCACTACCATGCCAAGTCATCGTAGTTTGTTGCGTTTGCATTTAATAAAATTCCTGTTGTGTTCAATTGTAGATTATGAGCCTAATGAACAAAATGTCAGAAGCAATAGCCGCTGTTGAGAAGATGCAGACAGTGATGCTGTAAGTAAACAGAATTGAGATAGATTTGTGAGACTTCATGTGTACCTGTCAACCATGGTTGCGCTGGCACCAAGTGTATGTATGAATCAAGACACCTAATATATATATATATATATATATATATATATATATAATGTATATATATATAATGCCCTTTCAGGACCTCACAAAGTGCTTTGACAGTTTATGACCGATTTTAAACTGTTGAAAGGCAATCTGTTTATGACTATATTCTGTATAATTCGCTGTCGAGATACTGATGATTTTTTGGTGTAATTTTATTGTGACTAGTTTTTTCACTTATTTAATGAATAATTATGATATTTTAGCATTTTTCTTCTTATTGGAAGTGCTTAACATATGGCATAAAGTTAGAGAGATTTATGCATTGCTGGTATTGTTTAATGCCTTTGTAAGCGAAGCAAAATGTATTTATCTATCTGCCTCACAATGACTGGATAACATGCTGCTATATTATGTGATGTACTTTGGAAAACTGGAACCTAGAAAACAGCAACCTTGTTTCAATTTTGAATTCATCTATCTAACTTTTTATTGATGTATGTATGTATCTGAGCTTTTATAAGAAGCTGAAGAATGCACTGATCAGACACCTTTACTATGTCATGACGGTATTGCTATTATTTCTGCATGTGTTAAGCACCACTGTCTAATGAGCAAGCATCAATCAATGGTGATGAGCAGTTGTTAGGTGGCTCAAGGTCTCTACACAGTAACCATCTCAGGGAAGCCGAAACTTATACCTTCCGCTTACAAGCTGAGCACTCTAACCAGTCAGCTACTGTGCCCAAAAAAGGCGTCAATCAATATTTGTTAGCAGTGTTGCAATGAGGATTGAGCAAATCGTCTGTGTAAGATTGCCGATAGTCCTCTTGGCCATCAATCATAAAAGTCAGTCGCTATCGATTGACTTTTTAGGGATGCTTGAATATGCTCACTTTGTGTTACAACTAAGCACTCAGAAGAATGAATACATTTAAGAATAAAATTGCTGGACCAGGAGACGTGTTTTGTGTTCAGGGAAATGCAGCAAATGCAGAGGCAGCTGGAGAGTGTCAAGAAAGAGAACATCTATTTGAAGCAGTTGCTCAAGTCAAATTCAGACCGAAAATCGGTCAGACTATTTCTTGGTTCATCTTCATTTTCATTTATTGTAAAATTGTTGTCTGACAACTGTGGCCTGTAGCCAGACAATCTTCTGTGTTGGTAGCGAGGCAAACTTCATTGGTTACAGGTCGCAGTTGAACTGCTTTATTGGTTTCCAGGCCTACACAAGAATCACATAACATGCTTCATTACATGAATTCTCTTATAATGCAGGGATTTTGGATCACAAGTTGAGTTCATAAATATGGTGTCACCACTTTGTAACAACTTTTTACTATGAAGTTTTAGTGTACATAGTTTGTGTGAGTGTTTTGCTCTCATCAGTATATGCTACTACATTACTTTGAAAATTTTAGTTGAATGTTATTAATATGCTTAAGATTTGCTAGAAAGGTTTTAAGATTCGTGTGAACATTGTTCTGTTTTGTTGCTCACTTTGTCGCAAACATACATCGTTCATTAGAATTCTTCAAAAATGTGCATTTATGGGACCTGTATTTAAATAAACCATATGAGAAATCTGAGTTCAAAATAAATATAATACCAGACTGTAGTTTTTATGTTTTGTTTGTAGCCAAATTCATTGACCAGGTATGTTCAAGCTGTTTAGTTTTGTTTTGGTTCTGTACCAAGTTTTGCATTATTTCTTTGAATCCAATTCCTGAAACTTATAGCACTGATGTGATGATTCACATCATCCTGTGAAATGTCGTATCAAAACGTAATGTATGAATCAAAATCCTGAATTTAAATACTTGAAGTGAACAAGGCAGAGATACATCAGATTCAGTCCATCTGACTGAACAAGAGCGTTAACAACATTTCTGAAGACACAAAATTAGACATTTTATATACTCTGTTTGGTCAGAAAATGCACACAAGTTAGTCAGGATTGATTTGTCCTGTTATTTGATTAAATAAATTGATCAATACATAGATTCTGTACATTCTGTATTTTCTTATACTTAAACTCCTTGTTGGGCTGTATTAGCTGATTAATTTATTTAAATGTAGTCATATTTTAGTAAATGTAATTACTTGAATGACAACTTTTTTCTTCCATTTACTCCTCTTTGTGAAGCGAGATACGTTCAGCAGTAGGCCTACAGTGGCTAGAGTGTAGTAGATTTTGCCAGCAACAGCAGGACAATAAGTTGAAGTATCTCAAGTTTTTCTGTCTGTTTATGCCTCAATTGGTTTTTGTAGAGCCCATGGTGATATGCCATCAAAAGATTTGAGCACTCTTATCTCTTTTATTCCTGCCAACCATACTTCAAATGGTGAGTATAGTTGAATGTGCTAGACCTGTTGAGATTCAGTCAACTGTTTTAACCCACATAGATCTGTTTTGGCAAGTTACGTCAGTCAAACTGTTATAGGCCGGTTAGGATTCAGTCACAGTGTTGGAGGCCACATGAGAATCAGTAAAACTGTTTTGTTTCTTTTAATTTTTGGAATTACAGTTTATTGCAGTGATCACAATTGCATTGAAATATCCCAGAGCAACCTTTTGTGATGTGAGGGTTGGGATTGTTAGTAAGGTTGATTGGATGCCTTGATTTGGCACAGCACTTGACCTTGTACCCTTTATTTCATTGTGCTCCAGTGAAAATTTGGTCTCTGTGAGACATGTTTTGTGCCACTGAGAAATCATGTAATTCGACACAATTTTACAATTGTTTAGTTCTTTGGATGGCTTTGAATCACTCATGTCTGCCATTCCAGCTCCTAAACAATGATTAATTATGTATTAAAACATCGTGATTATTCCGGCCTTTGCTTTTAACTACCCAGTAAATATGCATTATTGTTTATTTTCAAATACTATTTGAATGTAAAGTGGAAGTGGTGTGAAATCGTTTTCAAGGTAATCGCTGTTAGCAGTCCTTCAGGAGGCATTTTGAGTGTAAGTAATGATGTTGCTAAGAGATGAAATCAACAGCATGCTTAGTTTGGCTGCTGTGAAGTGCTTGGTAATTCTGAAATTTTACCTTTTGTAGGGCAGGCTTTGGTTTTGGACAAATCAAACAAAGGGTGAGATGCCCAACAATTATGCTTCAGTTCAGATATCAATACAACTTTCTAGACTAATGTGTTTTTGAGAAATTTTATGTCCAGAACACAGGCATAGTTGAGGAGTGGAATTTTAAGTTACACCAAATTTGGTAATCACCTCGATGAGGTTCACAGTTTGTTAATAGTCAGAGTTTGTTACAGAGTGCACTGGAAATGGTGCTTGGTCTCTTATCCAGCAGTTTCGGTTTTGAGCTGAAAGGACTTCGTGTAATAATCCGGGGCAAGCTGTCCGTGAACATGTGCCTCTGTCACAAACCAATGGAATTTAAGAACATGAGCTTGGAAGCAAACCACTGCTACTTCCCTATCAACATTGTGCCAATGCTGTGTGGGGTCCAAGTGTTGGCCTTCATTCTAAAAGTGTCAGAGTTCTATGAGGAAGTCTTCTTACATGTCCCAACCTACTTCAATCTCTCCACTGCTGTTACGAATGCCTGCTCCATTCTCTGTTATGCACCTTGAAACAACCCACTGTCATCATTCCACCATTGCTAAACATGGTTCCTGTTCTGGCCTTCATTCTAAAAGTGCCAAAGTTCTTGAGGAAATCTTTTTGACATGTCCTGAAACTATTTTTGTAGGAGTACTTCAAATACCCCAAAGCTAACAGTTGCAATCGCCCTGTTCTCTTACCTCATGCTATGCCATGTCACTATCAACATTTTGCCGTTCCTGTGTGTGGTTTATAGTTTCAGCATTAACTGTAAAATGTTGAAGTTCTATGAGGAAATCTGTTTAAATCTCCGAAAACTCCTGCAATGTGCTGGTCCAGGAATGTGAAGTTTGTATGTTACCTAGCCCAGGGTCTAAGAAAAGAAATTAGTTCCTTCCTTCCTAATCTAATCTTATCTGGAAACCTGTGTAGTACCATTGCTATAATACACTAGACATCAGTCAATGGTCACTTCTAAGCAAAACCATATTCCAGAAGCCTAATTCATTGGGCAGAACTAGTTAATTAAAACGCCCATGACGTTCCATATGGGATATGGGAGACTACTTGTTACAAGATGGATTGTAACCAATTCATTACTGGTTGTGGTATTGTTCTTCCTGTTTCTGTATTGCTGATGATTACTGTTGCTACTGTTCCTTGTCTAGGTCAACAGAGTCAAAAGAAAGTTTTTCTCAGAATCTGGAAAATAAACTGGTATATTTGTTTATTATATGAACAGTTTTGACAAGCATGTAATTTTAAAACAAAATTTGCATTACATTTGTAATTAATTAATACTAATTATATGTTACTTTAAGAATGCTAAACTGTACAGAAGCAAGGTTAGGCCTAAGGATATAATGTGTCTGTAATGAAGAGCCATTTGATAGGTGGTCTAATATTTCGGTAGTTTCTGAGTTCCAATATCGTGCAGTAGGTTCTGATAAAGAAGAAATGCTCCAGGTCCTTGACAGTACGAATTTTTGGCTTTGGCTTTTGGATGATTAAGGCCTTTGAGGATCTACACAAAGGAAATGGTCGTCTCCCTGTGCCACACAACCAAATATGGGAAAGTACTTTACTTAGGTTACGGAAATTGGATATTACATTGTCCTTTCTTATGTATTGTAGTCTATTTCTTGAGAACTTTTTATTTTAATGTTAGCCGTCGTCTGGTAGTTCAGCTCAGAATGTGCCTCTGTTCAGCTTCCGAACTCCAGCCACTGTCACTCACATCAGTCCAGGACTAGCGAGGCTCAGCGTTCGTACCCCGCCATCAAATGGACGACTGG
The DNA here is from genome assembly GCA_964023275.1 of Norana najaformis. NCBI lineage: Eukaryota > Metazoa > Annelida > Clitellata > Crassiclitellata > Hormogastridae > Norana > Norana najaformis. Next base: position 9,886,936 of record OZ029920.1, read on the forward strand.
GTATCTGCCTGATTCAGAATTAATTTCATTATTGCTTTTCTGTTTATTTTAAAAGTGTTTTGCCTGGTTAGGAGTTTTACAGTTGCTTCTAGTGCTTAGTAACATCTTATGGCTGCCAGGGTCGTTGATGTCAACATTACCTTAAGTATGAAAATCATGTGGCAAATTAACCTGGTTAGCTTCATAATATTCTGGTTTAGGTAATGTTAATTCCTTCTTTCATGCAATAAAAAATGAATATGAGGTAACAATATTGTTTTTTATTTAACATTCTTTTGCTACTGCATGTCTGTATCTTACCATCAAAGGTTCCTTCTCTTGGAACAGTCTTTTAAATTAACCCAATCCTATATGTATGTCTTTTAAACAGTGTTATTCACAGTGATTTTGTTCTTGAAAAGTGCTGTGTAAATGCTCACATACAGACTTACATGCATATATTATGTTTTGGTTTTATCAAAACGTTTTGAAGCTGGATTGCAAACAAAGTCTAAGATTTAAAATGTTCTTTTAAAATTGTTGTCATTTTTCTTGTCAGGAGAGATTCCTCATTATCCAGCATCAAGGTAATTTGCAAATTCTTTAAAATTTCAGATGCACCTGTAAAATGACATAAAATGATTGGATAACTATAAACTCATAGCCTCTCTGTCTTGAACAGGCTGCCAGATTTTGAGCCAAAACTAGTCTTTCAGATGACAGAAGTTGTTTTAACACTTGAGAAATATGTCTGTTGTTATGTAGAAACTATTTACATATTGGAAAAGACTTTGGGGTATCTATTGATTGTTAGGAAAATAAACATCATTGAGTAGTTTAATACTATTCGATAATATTCATGATTGAATAGTATATACTTTTTCAGATATGTTGAAGACACAACAAAGAGCAGACGGTTTTGTTAAACACTTGATATTCTACCCAACTGAATTGTCTTTGCTTTGTGTAACAAACTTCTCCAGCAGTGTATCTTGATTCAGTGGCAATGTCCATGACAAGGCAAGAGAGGGCTAAGCTCTAATTTTGCATCATTAGCTGAAGTCTTTTATAGTCTTTGTGTTTTGTTAATAGGAATCAAGGTTTCTACACTCCTTCAATGCCTACTGTTAGAGGTAACATTGGCATTCTGACCAGCACTCAAGTCGCCTAACATTTGAATTTACCTCATTTAACAAGACTTGTTATCAGGAAGAGTTTAAAAGAGTATCATAACTAAAAGTTGAAGTCAAAATGTATTCTGTCACTTCAGATACGACAATATATTTCACGTACAGTTTCAGGTTTTTCATTCAAAACGTCTTGATGAATATTATGCTCTCCTGCCAAAGTGACCTCCTTGACCTTGTGCTTTGTCTTATCTCCTATTTTGGCTGATGAAGTAGGGTATTTGTAATCAGGCAGCAACATCCCCATATCTTCTTACTAACTGAGCATGATTATTAGTTTTGAAAGTATGTGCATCAACCATTTGGTGGGGATGCAAAACTGCATATTTTGGGTCTCCACAATTTTCGGTTATTTGTCAAATCCAGTATTTCATTTAGTCTAACTTTATCATGCAAATCATTCGATGGTAACATTGAAATAGGCAGTGCAGACTGGTGCATGTAGAAGTCGTGTAACCTGCCTTGGGGACAGCTTTAGACCAGTTGACTGAGGAAAAACTGAAAGGTGAATTCTTTACTATTTGACTTAGTAAATGTTTTTGTGCAATTGCCAGAGTCTCCTAGTCCTATGGAAGCAAACGAGTCACATAACGACAAAGGCACAGTGCATCCGAGTTCAAGACTGACTCCATCTACAGACCGTCTCTTGGCTAGAGTAAATACAGCTTCAGTTTTTCTCTTAATATGACTTTATTGAACAGTTTTCTGTCTCTCTTTTATCATTTTTTAGCTCTAGCTAATATAATATGGCCCTTTGCTTCAAAAGTTGAAGTCTGTTTTAATCAGCATGTGAGGAAAAGTGACTGAAATTTTCAGAATTCTGACACTATGTAGTATTTGCTCACTAGGTTTAGTGGCAGTCTAGATGGCTGCTGTTCATACGTCTTAGTCATTTTGGTACAGCAGTTCATTATATACTGAAATTGTTCAGTTATTCTGTTATGGTCAGATGTGTACCAACGTTTGAGTCTGTTCAGAGTTATTCCTCAAGTCTGCTTTGGATTTCGAGTTTTTGGATGGCATATGAATGCTTATGACCAAAGCCTGACCATCATATTGAACTGATCAACCTATATCAGGTAGACTGTTCGTGTTTGGAGAGCATCGAGCCCTAGGCTCACATATGCCATCTGTGACTGGGAAATCTCGGATTCTTGGATGTTATTCAAGTCTAAACTTAAGACACATCTCTTCCTATCTGCTTATCCACCGTAGTCTGGCTCCTGGTTTCTCTGACCTATCAAAATTTTTAACCCGGCTTCTTCAACAGTTTATGATGTTGACTGTGATTTTGACTTGAAACAACCATCGACTGATGCCTTGGCCTTGTGCATTATGATAATGGCAATTTAGAAGTCTTTAGATTAGATTAGATTAGATCTAAAGATTAGATTCAGGGTTTTCTAGTGATATGCAAAAGGGAGAGGTTCTGAGAATAACTGTCCAGTTACTGACTAATGCCTGCCCTGCACAGACGTGGGTGCTTGAAGAATATCATTTTCTGCTACATTCCCAGAGAATTACAATCAGTGAGCTTCTTGGGTTGATGGGTTGTTTTCATATGTGTTGGGGATGAATCACTTCCACAATAAAGTGCAATTCTTGTTTCATATCAAACTACTGACACGTCCTGATGTTTCTTTTTTTTTATCAGTTTCAGGCTAACTATCCAAATTTGAAGCCTTAAATGGAAATTATGGTGGCTCCTAGCTGTCTGACATCGGAAAAATTCCAGAATGCAGCTAAAGTTTGTAAAAGAAGCATTTAAAAACTGAACTAGTTCTTGATCATAAAGCTATTTCAGATTATTAGTTGTTTTCGACCAATTTTTGTCATTTGAAGTAGCTACGAAGATATTAATATAACATTATTGTTTTAGTGCTACCTTCAGTATCTGCACAGTTGGCATAAATGGCTTTGTATAACTCAGAAATTACAGATTGTATTTGAATTAGCAAGTTCTGTGTTTGATGCCTGAGCTTTAGGCGATATATTGATGAAAATTCTTCGTAAAGGTTAAAATTTTTCATAATGTGTTAAGTTTAAGGATGTAATTATATGAGTTTACTGCTAGTTTTAAGATATGTTATATGTGATTCAATTTGTAAGTTCTCTCTTAATATTAAGATCCGTTCATGTTATTTTTACTTATTTATATATTTTATACTTATTTAATCATTGTTGTGCAGATGTTAGGCCTATTGTTAACTGTAGACTGTTGCAGAGTCTTAATTTATTGGAATATCAACACAGTGGAGTAACACATAAGAAACTTTCACAGAAGCACTTGCTATTTTGTTTTTATTTAGCTTCTTGGCAACATATCTTGCAAATGATGTAACTACATCTGATATGTTAGTATGTAGCTTTCCAATATCCATAGCTGAGCCTTGTAAAGTTACTACCATCAGATTACACAAGTTGTATTGGTGAAGAATGTACCTGTGTATGTACAGTAGTCATGTATAAAGCTTGTGTCTAAGAAATGAACTTGCTCACTTGATAGTATACACAAGTTTTCTGACAAGTTACATGTGTTGTATACAGGAATACAAATGAACATATGTGATTTGAACTATACAATTTTTTTAATACTAGTAGTAGTAGGACGCATAGCAGTCGTCATCATAATAGTAGTAGTCAACAGTCGTCGTTGTAGTAGTAGTAGTAGTAGTGGTAGTAGTAGTAGTGTAGTAAATAATGATTGTAAAGATGCAATTTTCTAGGAGATTTTTGAGATAGTATGTTGGAGCAATTTGATTAACCTTGGTTTGTGAGCATGGTACATTTAGGGAAGATTCAGTAGGCTGATTTGTGAAAGTGCTTGATGAAGTTGCCGAGATATATGTATGTGTCTTATCATTTATGTGGCGCCTTTATAAACCTTAGCATTCAGGAACAGCTTCTGTCAAGCCTCAACTGTTAAGATCTCTGAGCAGTCATGCTTCGGTGCATCTTAAGAATCTCTCAAGGCGCCAAAATATGGGTGTGCATATATATATATATATATTGTTACGAGTCGGAAAACGTGTTTCAGCGACAACTCAGTTCACGAGGTTTCAACAGTTTTTTCACACGTTTCTTAGGAAAATTCGCTCCGAGAGACCCCAACTCATAACACACATCAACATAAAACTTCCCATTTATATAGTCTTAAACTCTCTTCAATACACACCTTCAAACACTCCTTCAACACAGGTGCGTGGGCATGCTATCATCCGACCCAAGCAACCTTCCTTTTGACCTTTTCTCCTTCAACAGACATGTGGATGAGCACGTGTTAGAACAGACCGCAGTATAATCGTATTTATATAATGAACCTTTCGGTATCTTGAACTGCCTTAATTAAGTCGCCCATTAAGGATTAAGGACATTCATATCGATGCGGAAAGATCAGGGTCGACCAAATGAGGAGCAGAAGAGGGGATATATCCAAAGTGGACGTCCACATCTAAATTTTATAAATACAATTAATTCAGTACAGCCTTTGTCTTGAGCACCAACTTTAGTAGGACTGAAGACGGTGAGCTGCGTTGGATCTAATTACAGTTACTCCGCTGGACGCGGCAATTTCAATGAACCCACCCGGCCCGGAGCACAGTTAGCCTTGCAAGAACAACAGGGTAGCCTAATCTAAGCCTATGCACTACGCTGGAGTGCGAACGTCTGCTAAGACGGATAGGGAGGGTATAATACCAAACACCGACAAGGTGGAGGGTATCAAAGCAGGTAATTTCTTGTCAATCATCACAGCTGAACACAAAATACAATTTTAATTTTTAACAATTTTGTTGAAGTAAAACAACCGTGCTCACTGTACAGTTGCAAATTATACACTGCATAAAAGTCAGCCTATATAGGCCTAGGCCCACTTAAAGGAAAAAGAACACATTAAAAATCAATAGGACTACCAATATCGCGATATTTGTAGACCAAACCGATACCGCAACGAATTTGAAAAAAATCGCCTAGAAAAATAAAGAAAACCGACAACTAAACTAACCGATAGGGACCCGGCTCTAAGTTGCATCTAGATTATAAAGCATGTACGGATTAGTGGCAATGCATAATCTGTGCAAAATATATTCAAAAAGCGCTATAATTCCATTATGGTAAACATTTTACAGCAGTATGAATGGATCAGCCATCAAGTGGCAGAATTAGGAATTGTTATTGAGTTTCAGATGTCTGTAGCGAACGCGAATTTTAGCTTCTGAGAGACTGACAATTGAATCCATTCTTTGGGTTAGTGACGTCATAGCATAGCGGCCATGCTAATAATGAACCGTTCTGGGTCTCCTAAAAAGACAATGCCTTCTCAATCAATTATCACACAAAATATTTCCATAGAATCAGTCATTCATTGGCGTTACCTCATCTGTAATGTTATGGTATCATACAGGTTTAACGCAAAAAAACGCAAAGTAGGCTTACATGCATGAACCACTATACGTTGTCTAACTATTTAATGACAATCATATGAGTGCATTTTAATCATCTTTACATCGACACATTTTTAAAATTACATTTATTGCCGAAACTCGCTCATATTGGAAATTTAGATTAAAAAGTTAGACTTTACCATCAACAAAGTAAAAACAAACCTGAACGGTTGAACTACTGTTTGTGTTTGAAGTCGCAATATTCAGGCACCTCTGTAATAAGCACATGAAATAAAAATAAAAATTATACACATGGCCACATCACTTTCGAATACAGGCTTCGAATATAGCCGGTGTCGGTATTGTCGTTAATGCTCAACACGTTAGCTACATTGGTTAAGGCATACGTCAAGGCGCCTATGTGCGCGAGGATTCTGATTCGCATACCGATAGTGGCTGGCTATATTTTAGAGATTTTAACCTCGGGCCAGAACGGTCCTTAAACGATGACCTTAAATGCTGTAGCCGCCATTCCAACGGGCACCGGCTTTGAAGGATCTGACCTAATATATTCATTAAATATGCAGGTTCGAAACCATACGGTGCCTATAGAAAACAAATACATTTACATTTAATCTTCGGCGACCGTAATACACAGAAGGGTCAGTGTATCACAGAAATCAACTCCCATATATGCTACAGTGTCATTGTTAGCCAAGCCCGTTTGAACAACGACTGTCTGTTTCGGAGACGTTCTCGTCGGCCGGTTTAGTTCGAATACGTCGGGCAGCAGAGATCCTGGACTTAGAGGAACTAAATGCGTTGCACTCGACTCAGAATGATCCTTAGAATGATCGATCTGTGAGAGTCTCGTGTTAGAATAGACTAGATCAGACTAGATTAAGCTTAGTAACAGAGTAACCAAATTTATAGACTTGTGTCCCTTTCGATTTGATCTTATGAGCAACTGTTAAACCTATGGCAGTTCTATTGTTGTTGATCATTCAAAAATGGCTTCGATTTAAATTGAATAAACATTTTATACCTAGATTTTTCCTGCAGTACACAACCAAATCTCCGCCTTTGTAATTCGCCGTCCATATCCAGTAGGCATCTTTTCTGATCCCTGGTACCAGTCTCCATGGAGAAGTCTGATGCACTGCATTGCTATACGCCCAAGGCCAGGATGAATCATCGAAGCCAATCAACTGCCATCCGGGGTAGTAGACATTGGTGCACTTCCACGCGGAATTGGTCAGAATGTAACCGTCATCGGTTGAGGCCAGAATTCCAGCCACCACGCCATAGTCAGTTCCCTGAACGGCGATGACTCTAACAGTCGGCATTAGTTCAACGGTGTCAGCTTTCGTCCAGTCGTTCGCGTTTGGTAGACCAGTCTTCTCAACCCCATCGATGTAAAGGTTCATAATGTTATCGACTGTAATGGCCAGTTTACGTGACGGACATGGTAAAGGAGGAGTAGTTGGAATACCACATGGTACTGAGGCATAAACCAGAAACCCACAATGATAGATATAAATGGATTAGTTTCGATATTCGTTTTCCGGTCTCTGTTATGCAGCCTATAATCGTATGACCTATGGGCCTAAATTCAGTTAAAATAAAAAAAAATTATTTGTCATTTCACAATTGAACTCAGTATTTGTCATATAATCCGCTCCTGCCAAATTGCATTCGTCAAATTAAGAGTTTATTTATGTTCTGCATATAAGCAGAAGTATTGTAAAAGTGAAAATTTTTAACCGCCTGAGAAACATGGCATTAACAATGAATTGTACAGTTAAAATTATTACGAGCAACTATTTTTATCGCCAGTCTATACCCGATATTCAAGGCTGATCATAATTGATCATAATAATCAAGACTGATCCGTGATATCGGTTTTACTCTTAACCTGAACAATATGTCTTATGTCGTCTACTGTAATTTTATTTACTAGTTTAATCTAATCATAGTTCAGCACGGCTGAGAAAGATAAGCTAACATAGAAGTTCACCTAATACGGGTGTATTCATGTAGGTCTGTTAAGTTAATATGATTGTGCACCAATCTCTTAAACTGCACATCACTACCCTAACGCAACTTATAATCCCTTGTAGGCCTACGAAGCAACGTGGTCTATTTATACGTTTATCTTGAATGTTACAGTTCTTTTCCATGTGTATTAAACTTCTTTTCAAGAACATCAGTTAACGCGAAGATTCTCAAATTTATACTTCGCGGCGAATAGAGTAACTCGCTTCCATCGAGGCCTTACTTAACGAAATCGCATTTACCTCAGATATTAAAGAGAGGTTTTACCAACGGGCAGCTAATGACACATGGAAGACCTTTCGGAACAACATCACAGTAGCGGCTGAGAATCGCCTTCAAACTAAAGGAGTGACCAGGAAGGACTGGATCATCTATGACACTTGGCAGTTGATCCAGGGGAAGCGCCTAGCCAGGTTGACTGCAGAGACGGAGGAACAGAATTGCCTGCAGAACAGGTGCAGATCCGCCCTGAGAAGTCAGTCGCCAGTCGTGGTCAGATGAAAAGGTGGCAGAAGGTGAAGCTGCTCTTCAAAACGGGCAGCTGAAGGAAGCATTTGCCAACTTCCGGAAACTGCGCTCTGCGACGTCACGGGTCTCAAGGCCAATTAAAACTACGGATGGGGACCTACTGAGCGATAAGCGCCAGAAGATTCAGCGCTGGAGGGAATATTGTGAGGACAACCTCAACTGTACTGCGTCGAAAGTGTCAGAGGCTTCCAGCCTCCAGGCCTCTGAGCAGAATCCCTTAGTCGATTGCTCCCTACCCACTGAACAATAGTTGACGGCTGAGATACGCATGCTGAAGAACTGGAAGGCACCAGGCATCTGCCGCATATCAGCCTAGATCCTTTAAACTGGGGGAGAGGGGGCATGAATTGACTCATCCAAGTAACTAAAGGCTTCTGGAACTCTGACTCGGTGACAAGAGTTGGACCAGAGGAAATAGCTTTCCTTTTTTAACGAGGGAAAAGGCAGCCGATAGGACTGCATGAACTATCGCGGCATTTCCCTGCTGTTATTGCCCGGCAAGGTCTTTGCAGGCCTTCTCCTCTCAAAGCGTAGAATACTTCAGTTGCGATGTAAGGAGCAGAGCGGCATCACTCAATCGAGATCAGCAATCAATAGCATATTCACCATGAAACGTCTCAACCAAACTAGATGAGAATTTATACAACCGCTGTGGATTGTCTATTCTTCCCTAAACTTTCATTACTTGGTTAAAATAAGTAATTTATTATCAAGGTCGACTGAAATGTATCATAGTAACAGAGTAACCAAATTTATAGACTTATGTCCATTTCGATTTCACCTTTTGAGCAACTGTTGAACCTACGGCAGTTCTACTGTTGTTGATCATTCAAAAATGGCTTCGATTTAAATACAATAAACGTTTCATACCTAGATTTTTCCTGCAGTACACAATCAAATCTCCGCCTTTGTAATTCGCCGTCCATATCCAGTAGGCATCTTTTCGGATCCCTGGTACCAGTCTCCATGGAGAGGTCTGATGCACTGCATTGCTATACGCCCAAGGCCAGGATGAATCATCGAAGCCAATCAACTGCCATCCGGGGTAGTAGACATTGGTGCACTTCCACGAGGAATCTGTCAGAATGTAACCGTCATCGGTTGAGGCCAGAATTCCAGCCACGACGTGAAGGTCAGTTCCCTGAACGGCGATGACTCTAGCAGTCGACAGTAGTTCAACGGTGTCAGCTTTCATCCAGTCGTTCGCGTTTGGTAGACCAGTCTTCTCAACCCCATCGATGTAAAGGTTCATGATGTTATCGACTGTAATGGCCAGTTTACGTGACGGACATGGTAAAGGAGAAGTATGTGGTACTGAAACATGAACCAGAAACCTGCAGTTATATTTATAATGGACTTGATTCGATCTCCGTTTTCCGGTATCTGTTATGCAATCTATGATCGTATGATCTGTAGCTTTCGTTCAGATAGCATAAAGCATACCTGAAAACAGGCTGACGACAGAGATTAAGATAAATAAGAAAGTTGATAATTTAGTTTTGCATTTGTTACATCGACGATTTTTGAAGTTGACAGTCAATCTGTCTTCCAACCGTTGAGTATTCCGACTTTTTGCATAGGCCTACCGTTAACCAGAGATTGGACACAGTCTTTCTGTTTCGCATTTATAAATAAATAGACGAATAGGTAAATGACAACAGTAGGCCCACTTGAGACGTCGAATAGGCCTATACACTTTCTACCCGCGTGAATCTATGAAAGACATTTGCAACTCAAACTATGAACTGATAACCCGAGAGACTATTGCTGCAATTTTTTTACGCTCTTCTAGGAATGCATTTGCGATCGCATTTTATAAGCTATTTCCTCCAAGTAAACGTTTCCTACTGACATCAGACAATGCGCACGAACGCCAACCAATGAGAAACATATCAACAATCAGATAACCATTCGAAGTTACGCCACAGAAAATCGCGACTTAGCTCGGGAAAACCTCTTGCCAATGACAAACAAGTTAACAACTCGACAACTGATCTGTGTGACGTAATAAAAAATTTCCGATTCAAACGCACACTTCCTCAGCAGTTAAAGAATCTATTTGACACCATATATTCTCGCATGTTTCCCTCTACACTAGGTAACAACTTCTCAAGTGAACATTGTTAGGGAAAAACGCATTGCAATAGTTTTAATTTTCGGAACACATTTCTCTCCAACCAACTGCTGTACTTAGATCGATTAGCTGACCATGGTTTTTGATCTTAGGTGCCTTTCTAGTCAATCTTTGGCATAAAATTTTGTTCTGACAAAATGAATGTGTGCTTGTTGCATCCTACATGAACTTCTGTGCTCAATAAAAGATTACTTGATATATTTTTGTTTTGTCTAATAAACATTTAATGAAGTATACGTGGAAATGTTTCTCACCTAAATTTTTTCTGCAGTAGACAACCACGTCTCCGCCTGTGTACTTCGTCGTCCATATCCAGTAGGCATCTGTTCTGATCCCTGGTACCAGTTTCCATGGATAAGTCTGATGCGCTGCAATGGTATATGCCCAAGGCCACGACGAATCATCGAAGTCAATCAACTGCCATCCGGAGTAGTAGACATTGGTGCACTTCCACGCGGAATTGGTCAGGATGTAACCGTCATCGGTTGAGGCCAGAATTCCAGCCACGACGCCATAGTCAGTTCCTTTTACGGCTATTACACTGGTTGTACAAGGTAGAATCACGCTGTCAGCTTTCATCCAGTTGTCAGCATTGGGCAGATGATGCTTCTTTACCCCATCTATGTATAGCTCCATAATGTTGTCAACAGTGATATCCAGGGTTCGTCTCTTGCATGATGAAGTAACACTCCCCAGCCAACAGAAGGAGGAAAGTGCTGTAGAAAATGAAAATGCTTAGCTACTTTTGGGGAGGTTTTAAGTTCTTAAATTGCAGATTTATTACAGACCACACTTCGTTAGAAAACATAAAAGGCACAACGGGGCTACGGGAAGCATCAGCTTAGCATCCACATTTATTTCATATGTGTAGTGATCGAGTCATCGACCACAATTTAGTGACAATTCAATTCTTTGATTTAGCTTATTTGCACTAAGTAGCAAGACATTCGGAGTTCATTGCTCCTTGTTTTTGCGCCATTTAGTTGTTATGAACTTCGAGGAATTTAAAATAAAATGCTAATTTATAAGGCGTTTTGCACTACAGTATTTGTTTTCATGAATACTAATATTAGTCTGTAATACAGAATCATCTACTAATCGTAGTCCTAATAGTTGTTAGCCAAATTGGAAGAGAAGTTGCTCGATCGTTAATGAAAAGTCTCTTTCTAAGGAGCTGATAACCACAAAAGAACAAGGCAAAATTTGCGGTCTGGCAATGTTGAAGGGAATCGTAATCTTGGTTCAAAGTGCATTCTGATGTTGCTGGAAACTGGACTATTAGTAAGTGAACTGACTTTCTGGATATTGACCTGACTGCGGCTTGAATTTGGTGCGCCATCGTTTGATGCCTTGTGCATTAAAAACCGGAACAATAGAAGTTTCTAATTAGACCTAATAATTGATTAGTAAGAAAATAAACATATCAACAGGAAAAGCAAAACGTGCTTTTCGGAAACTCGAGACACAATCGAAAGACAATGGATGCAGTGTTAGTACAAAGTTCCAACTATAAGACACGGTAGTATTAATCAATATGCACTTGGGAGCGGATGCTTAAACGATGGCAGAGGCAAGAATGTAAAACTAGGTAGAGGCAACACATCACAGCTGAGTAAGTAGAATTCTCTAGATATTGTGGTGTGACAAAATTAATGCCTTAAGACAGGGAAAATCTATAAGACGCAGTTGTCGTAACCAGTCTGCTCTTGACACGTGAGCATAAATAATTACAGGCAGAGGCAATCATAATAACTCGAGGCAATCATAATAACTTGAGGCAATCATAATAACTTGAGGCAACACTCGGCATCTGGCTAAGAAAGATTCTCTAGATATTACATGGTGACAAAATTAAGGACGTATTAAAATAAAATGTCACCTCTCTTGCGTTGCGCTGAAATATGAGATACTTTACATAATTAGTTGCAGCTCTTATTTAGGCCTTGAAGAAAATTAACTGCTCTGCGGTTTTGATACTATAACGCATCAAGGACTGGTTGTGCGATGGTGCAAGATATCGATTTTCATTGTCTGATTCAGAAACCAGCTTTAATAGTTTTGTTCAAACATTTTCATAAAGTCTTGAGTGTCATCGTGATAGAATGAGTCTCGCTGTGCTTGAATTTGTCCTACTTGATCGAATATGACGATATCTGTGAACAATGGTTCCGGCCCACTAAAATTCTAACGCTAGCGCAAAGACAAGGATATTTGACCCCTATTCATCAATGGTCATGTTTCTTAAAAACGTTAATGTGTATAGCAGTATATGAATCATAGCCTGTACTGCAAATAGTAGACCTACTAACTGCAACATAGCCTGCTGTGGCATAAACTAGGTAGGCTATAATATTTTCGTTTCTGAGCAAGTGATCAGCTAAAGTCTTTGGTGCAATTTGTGTCTCTCAGAACAAGTGAACATAATCGGTCGTGAATGAGTGTCGTTATTGATCTAAAGAGTTCTTGAAAACTGGTCTAGTCCACATAACTTCATCCAAAACTAGACGTAAAGTTGAAAACAACACATTTGTTTATACCCCTATATACAAACGGTCGTGAATGAGTGTCGTTATTGATCTAAAGAGTTCTTGAAAACTGGTCTAGTCCACATAACTTCATCCAAAACTAGACGTAAAGTTGAAAACAACACATTTGTTTATACCCCTATATACAAACGGTCGTGAATGAGTGTCGTTATTGATCTAAAGAGTTCTTGAAAACTGGTCTAGTCCACATAACTTCATCCAAAACTAGACGTAAAGTTGAAAACAACACATTTGTTTATACCCCTATATACAAACGGTCGTGAATGAGTGTCGTTATTGATCTAAAGAGTTCTTGAAAACTGGTCTAGTCCACATAACTTCATCCAAAAATAAGATAAAGTTGAAAACAACACATTTCTTTATACGCCTATATACAAACTTCAAAACAGCGTGTAATTGAGGCTAAAGGATCTTTCGATATGAGCGTAAATATGACTTCAGGATTTACTCTAGTACTCAGTTACGGACCCCGAGGAAAGGAGGGTTAGTGGGCTCAAGTGGTCGAAGATTCTATTGATGATCAAGCACCTTAGTTCTTACGGAAGTATTCGTTGCTTAACTTCACAATGCTTTTTATTCATTGTAGGAACTGTTGAAACTTAGAAGGTTTAGAAGCAAAGTTTGATTTAAATTGTTCGGCGCCTAATTATAGTAAGAACGCTAAGCAATCAAATCCACACAAGCCTTAATTAGTTCATGTCGTTCAGGACATACAGAATGTTTCTACATACGACAAGTTTGAAAGGGGTGTCTTAAAATGAAAATGGTTCTTTAGGTCTTTCTAGCCGTTCACTTCGCATTTTCTGTGGGGAGAATAAAACTCGTTGTATGAGAAGCATGAAGCGTTCAAACTATCGCCCTGGAGACGGTAGGTCCGGTACTAACATTGACCTTTGACCCATCCGCCTTGAATTATGAAGACCAGTTGACCATGATGTACTCTGAAGTGCGCCGACTACTGAGGCTCACTCACCGAAAATTATATTAATTCTAAGCCTTTATTCCACCTGAAGTAACTACAGTGACTTTCGCATATGTAGAGCCTATGAAACCTAATGCATGCGAAAGTATCGGTAGGTTGGCCACAAATTAAAGCTTATATATAAGGCCCTTAAATTTTTCGCATAATTAAATTTGACTTGTCTTGTAATTTGACGTGTGTCGAATAATTTGGTGAAAATAGCACAATATCAAAAGTTCGGTTTTGAATCCGCAGAATGCTGAAAAATTTAAAACCAAGTTAAATGATTCGGAATATAACGAGCTCGGTATGTTGTATTTACGAGTTTGTTGCCTTTTCTGTGTATAGCTTCCTTCTTGTATTGTTCTTACAACACTTATCACCTTGTAACTCATGTGCCATGGCCTATCACCATCTGCCCCTTGACCTTTCTTGTTAATTTGATGCATAGTAATATTTGGCAAAAACTTAATTTTGGTAATAAACACCTCAGATTTTAATTTGTTTCGTTATTCTTAACTTCAGTACAATAGATACGAGCGCCATCGTTGTTATGCGATTGAATCGATCAGACATAATTACATTATTGAACGATGGCGACTTGTCATGACTGTGTTGTCCTATCGAATCGCAGTGTAGCTTAATTACAAGCCTGTCGCGAAGAACTTGAACAGCCATGTGTTTGCTGTTTCTGTGCAGTCACTGGTTTGTTGCAAGTAGTAGCAACAAGACCAACTTAAGCATTAGACTCTTTTATAGCAAATTAAATGACAAATATGCTTGAATTTTCACAATAGAATAATAATTTTTTTATTAATAAATAATTATTTCACAAATAAAATAATGATCGCATAATTTTCACTTAAATCGAGATATCTGATGGCATAACTTGAAAATACCGATTGCGCAACTTCGGTAACGAATTGCGTAATTCTCGGGGCCCTACTCATATAGGTTGACCTTCAGCCTACTTAAGTTCACGGACCTTTCTCTCTGCTCCTCCTTCTCTTCCACTTCCTCCTCCCTAATATCATCCGCCACTATTCGTTAATTCCGAATCATGACTCAACACTCTCCCTAAAACCTCAAACAGTTGCTACTTCTTGAATATGTTTCTTTCAATTCAGAAAGAAGGCTTTGATAGCTTTGCTGTACTCTGAATTCATCAGCATTGAGAACATTGATAACATTAACTAATTTTAACCGGACTTGACAATTGAAATTCTATATTTTATGGCCTCCCTGACTGTGCATTGTTTCCACTAGCCCTCTATGACCTAAAGGCCGGAGAGTGAGAAAGGCTTGCCCTGTGGTTGGAGTGATATCCGGGCGCTTCGTCTTCTTCTGCCTATGCTAGACGGTGAGGTTACTGTGTGCCGTGGATTTCATCGGCCGTCGTCGTTGCTCACCCTCATCCTCATTCTTCATGCAACGCAGTTCAGAAAAACTCTAAACAGGGTGTTATCTGTATCGGCTCTGGATTAGAATCCGAGTGTACGGGAGACGCCAGATGGTTAATTTTCTAGTAATCTGAGCATTGATTTTACTTACTGATGAATATTTTTTCGAAATGAACTTAAAGCACCATTTGGGCTAGAATTTACAGCGGTTTTAAAGTACTTAAAAGACGCTATATTGAATGGCAAGTTACCTAAACTAATTAACTATTTAGAGTCGTGTGCCAGGCTGCAAGACTATGTCTTGTTCTGTGTTTTGGACTGCCCTACTGAGACCAGTTCACTTGTGTTCTTCGCTCTCTGCACTGGCTTCATGACGAAGCCACCTCAAGCTAATAACTTGCTCCTCATATGTAAATATAGTGCAGATCATTTACCAACTGACCTATCGACATTGGTTGTACCCTCTGTGCAATACGAATGTAAGTACTGTACGTACTGTACATTCTTATGTATGTATGTAAGTATGCATGTATGCATGTGTTTATGCATTTGTGAGCGTATGTATGCATTCGTGTGCATGTATGTATGCACGTGTTTATGCATGTATACATGTATGTATGTATGTGTGTATGTATGTATGAATATATATATGTATGTATTTATGCATAAACACATGCAGACATATACCAGCATTCTTAAAAAGTGCATTTTGTCTAAATATTTAGATATATATAGACAAACTGACGTACGCATGTACATACATAAAAACATACATCCAAACATACATGCACGCATGTATGCATTCATGCATATATTTAAAATTGTTTCTGAAATCAGTTAGGGCATATCAAATGCAAAGCATAATAACCAAATGGGGTATGTCATTATCTATGCATTAAGGAGGTTGGATGCTCATTTAAGTAAACTTACTCAGCAAGTAAGAAACTTTGTACAGCCTCATGATTTCCTTTCTTAAAATTCAGACGAAAACTAGACTATGAACGTGCCCGACCGACAACTGAACGATAAAGTTTGTTTTCCTCCGCGTCTAAGGTCTTTATTGACTTTTAAATGCAGCACATGTAGGAGCAATTTGCCACTGACGAATGCAAATTTAACATTTCACGAGAAAACAAAGAGTAGGCTATTAGTCAAAGAATCGATGCCCTTGAAAATAAAGTTTTCTACATTATTTACTGCTGAAATTGTATGGTTGCACTGTTCTTTGGAGTAAAATCACACCAAGAGCTTTGGCTCCTGGGATGGCTGTTGGACTATATCTAGACTAACACAATCGAATGACTTCTGTTGCGCAGTTATCATAACGCGTATGGCGTCAATATAAACTTCAAGTCAAATCAAAGCCAAAAATCAAAATCCGATGAAGACGCCTGGTCGAATTCCGTTAGGTCAGAGAAACCAGAAGTCAGGCTACAGTCAGTGGAAATCAAGTTTAAGCAGATGATTTGTGAGGCTAGTATTTATGCATGTATGTACATTATACATGTATGTATGTATGTAAAAATGTATGTATGTATGTATGTATAGATGCATGTACTTGTACATATCAAGACACTTAATATAGCGCATTTGAAGGACTTTTTCAATGTGCCGCACACTTGCGTAATTCGGTCTATTACACTTGTATTTATGTATGTATGCATGTAAGTTCAAGCTGTTGCAACCCTGCCCTTGCTAGTAATCAAGTCTCCAGTCTAGCTGAATTATAGAAGTTAAAAGCTTTGAATAGGCCTACAAACAATTTTATGTGAAAAACCAGACACGAAAAGCTGCAGGAGACCATTCTTCACAATCTCTGAGACGTATCAACGTCACCCCATATGAATGCGCCTATGAATTATGTTCTTCAGTGAAAATATTTAACCCAGATATCAAGTCTTGTTGCCGTTGTCTCGAGCGGCAACAGATTAGTAGTAGCAATGGCGTGTCAATCAATACTGGCCAGACTTTCATTGACTTTTCAAGTGTGTTGTAAGCTAAGAATGGCTCCAGTCGTCTAAGGCTGAAGCCGTCTTTCGTGGTTCTATGCAAATGAAAGACAACGCTAGTGATCTGATTCTAACCCAGACTAGCACTTAAATCTTGATGGTGGGAATAGTTATAGGTTGCACACGTCTAACAATTAAAAACACTACAAAGAAGAGATTATCAAAATTAAAGCATGAAACATGAAAGGTGTAGGTCACCTTTTACTTATTGGAATTTTCAATGAAGAGGATATATATATTCTGAGACTAAATGTGGTACATAGAGTTATTTCAGTACAGCCTGTACCTTAAAACCAACTTCAATCAAACAGCACACAATCTGTACTGCGTGGGATGTATTCAGAGTTCCTTTGTGGTTGTGGCAGTATCAAGAACCCCATCCCGTAACACAGTTAGTCCTGATAGTTCGACAAGATAGCATAATATAGACCGTAGTAATAGGTTGGATAGCGAACGTCCACAAAGAGGGATTGGGGGAATGGCAAATAGGGACAAGGGACTGGACGGGCCCAAAGTATGTCATTTGTTCTAAATGTCTTATATGGTCGACCTCTGTTTCCAGTTGAACTGGTTAGATTAAGTCTGGAGCTGTAATTCTTCAACAAGAATGATTTCTCGGTTTCATACATGAACCAAGCAAATCCGATTTGACTATATAAGTAACAATCTCCTTGGAACATCATAGCTAACTGAGAAGCGTTTCTGTTAGTTGTAGGAGGAAAAAGGAAAGGCAGAAGGGCTGAGAATATCGAAGAGAAGAAGAAAGAAAACAAACATGCAAGAGAAGAAAAATCGTGGGAACTGCATGAAAGTAAAAATTTCATTACCAAAATAAAAGCAGCATTGTGGGCTAGGCAGCATTGTGGGGGCTAGCCTTCTCTCTCTCTCTATATATATATATAAATATGTATATATATGTCCATATATACATATATATATACATATATATACACACATATATATACATATATAGATCTTATTCTTTTGCAATCTATAGCTCTCTTTCGAACTATCTCTGTCTTGTCTTGTTCTCTCTCTCGCTATTTCTCTATCTCAGTCTCTCAGTCTCACTGTCGCTCTGATAATAAACTCGCTACAAATTTCCATAACAAATTCTTGAGCCACTTGGCCTCTCACTTTTACAGATCCATACAAACATAAATACGTTCATACATTCTAGGCTTACGACTCATCTGCTTCAACTTGATTTCCACTGACTGCGGACTGACTTCTGGTTTCTCTGACCTATCGGATTTCGATCAGGCGTCTTCAACGGATTTTGATTTTTGGGTATGAATTCATTTTAAGCTTCTATCTAGTGACGTCTTACGCGTTATGATAACTGCGTAACAGAAGTCATTCGATAGTGTTAGGCTAGATACAGCCCAATTGGCATCCCAGGAGCCAAAGCTCTTGGCCTGATTTTACTCCAAACAACAGTGAAACCATGCAATCTCAGCAGCTGATATTGTAGAGCCCATATCGTCAAATTCCGAACATCACCACCGCAGCTGCCACGCTCTCTCTGCCTGACTTTTGGACTTTCATCTGACACCAAACTTTTTTGTCTATCGATTTTGTTTTCACCTAGCGCCTTTGTATACACTGGTTTCGTGGCGTGGCTTTCGTTGGGCGCTGTAGAAATCTTTGGATTACGATTTCAAAACATCATTTTCAAGTGCATCGTTTTTGAGTATTATCTTTGGTGTCCCATAAAATGTTAAATGTAACTACGCAAGTGGACAAATTTCTTTAAGTCAGCCAACCATGACGTACCAGGCTCGCCGGGGTATATTTCTAATTTTAGAACGTTTATTTTACGGTGACGTGGCATCATAAATTGCTGGTTTCGCACTTTGGTCTACGTATGCCTCATTTAAAAGAGCAAGGCTCTTAGACTCGGCGAAGAGCAAACGTTCTCTCTCAGATTGTTGTCTGAGAACGGTCAGACACCAGTTTTCATCTGAATTTCAAGAAAGGAAGATCATGAAGCTGTACGAAGTATCATACTTGCTGAGTAAGTTAACTTATATAAGCATTCTGTATAGATAATAACATACATCATTTTGTTGTTGTGCTTTGCATTTGATATACCCCAACTGATTTTTTTAAAACAATTTTAAACATTTGCATGTATTTATTCAACCTATGATGAGAGGTCAGTTGGCAAATGATTTGCAGTTGCTTTACAAATAAGGAGTATTAGCTTGGATTCGCCTTGAAGCCAGTGCAGAGAACGAAAAATACTAAGAGGGTCAAAAGCACAGACCAAGACAAAGTCGTGCAGCCTGGCACAGGTCTCTAATTAGTTCGTTAGTTAGTTAATTTAGGGTTCTTTACAGGCACTTAAGATACTTTTAAAAGCGCTGTCTACTCTAGCCTTAAGAGTTCATTTAGAACAAAATGTTCATCAGTAAGTAAAAATAGTTCTAAGATTACAAGAAACTTCGCCACTGGCGGGCTCCCATACACACGGATTCTTATCACGATTCGATATAGATAACCACACTCTATGTGGCCACCGTTCAATGATGGAGTTATATCTGATCGATTTTAATAGTATTACAACGCGTGGGCTGCTGTCTACAAATCAAATGAAAATGTTACGTAATTAGGCCATTTTACCAAGATTAAGTTGTTGCCAAATATTACTACGCGTCAAATTACAATAAAGATCAAGAGGCAGACAGTGATAGGCCACGGTACACAGGTTACAAGCTGACAAGGGTTGTAAGAAACGTACAAGAAAGAAGCTAGAAATTAGAACAAACTCGTAAATACAACGATTCTAGGACTGTTCATGAAAGGACGATTCATCAAAGGACTGTTCATCAAGGACTATTCATCAAAGGACTGTTCATCAATGGACTATTCATCAAAGGACTGTTCATCAATGGGCTATTCATCAAATGACTGTTCATCAAAGGACTATTCATAAAGAGGATTGTTCATCAGGAGGACGTTTCATCAAATGGCTGTTCATCAAAGAACTGTTCATCAAAACTGAGTTGTAACCTTTCACTTAGTGAATGGAATTTGTTTGCTTTTGGCTTCAGTTGGGTTGCTTTGTTTCATGTTAGATGAATTAATTTTAAATTTCTTGCATCCCCTCTACCACCATCATTATCCAATAGATACACCAGAGATTTTAAATGGAAACTTAATCATAATCGTTACATGTCAATTGTAGTTTAGAACCGGCAGATTGCATTTCTATAAGTTAGTTGTTACGTCTAACGTATAATATTTTAATAACTTTTAGTTTAAAACATAAAAACATATAAACATTTAAAGACTAGCATTGTTTACTACAGTCCTAATTACACTTTTTTGGCTCTTAAAGTACAATATAGTATAATATATATATTTGTATACCGACATTACATAAAAAAATTATCAGATCAAGAGTATGTTTTCTCGTTACATTTCACTAAAATTTAAAAAAAATATTTGATGAAACAATAATTTCAAATAATAGTAAATAAATATGTTTTGATGAACAATCCTCTTGATGAACAGCCATTTGATGAACCGTCCCTCTGATGAACAATCCTCTAGATGAATAGTCCTTTGATGAATAGTCCATTGATGATAAGTCGGCATACCAATACAACATACCGAGCTCGTTATATTCCGATTCATTTAACCTGGTTTCAACAGTTTCAGCATTCTGCCGATCCAAACACATTTTCATCTTAAGACACGCCTATCAGATTTGTCGTATGTAGATACTTGAAGATTTTCAAGCCCCTAACAGATGCTGGCATGCATGTTTCGGTTACGGATTGCATGCATGCGTGAATCCATACATACACACAAAAACATTCATACATGCACATAAACGTGCATACATATTACCTACATGCATACATGCATGGATACATATATAGTACATATATGATTGGAGCTGTTGATATAAAGTATTAACGGTTCCAAGCATGGATACGAAGCATTATGAAGTAACGTAATGATTAGTCCGGTTACAACTAAGGTGTTTGATCTGTAATAGAATCTTCAGCCATTTGGCCATCTAGTCCTCCATGTTTGTTTCGAGGTCGGTAACTGAGCCCCAGTGCAGTCTATCGTCAGTTTTTCTCTTCTATCGAAGGATCCTTTATCCCCAATGACACGCTTTCAGAAATTTCTATAGAGCCGCGTAAACAAATTTGTTGCTTTCAACTTTACGTCTACTTTTGGACGAAGTTATGTGGACTAGACCAGTTTTCAAGAACTCTTTGGATCACGGACAACGTTCAGTCACGACCCAAAATATTTACTTGTTCTGAAAGACACTAGCTGGGCCGAAGATCTCAGAAGGTCATTTGCTCAGAAGCGTAAATATTATAGCCTACCTAGTTTGTGCCACAGCAGGCTATGTTGCATTAATTAGGCTCCCATCTGCAGTGCAGGCAATGCATCCTACACTACAAAACACACCACTGCTTTTACAAGATAAAAACTGATCACTGATGAATACAGGCCTAATATCTTCGTCTTTGCGTTAGAGTTAGAATTTTAGTACGCATTGTTCACAGATATCGTCATATTCGATTTGCGCAGCAGGTAGAACAGATTCAAATACAACTAACCGGATTATACTACAATGACACTCAAAACCTAACGAAAATGTTTGAACATATTTACAAAAGCTACATTCTGAATCAGACATTAATTTTGTCACACCACAGTATCTAGAGAATTCTACTTAGTCAGCTGAGATGTGCTGCCTCTATCTAGTTTTACATTCATGAAAGGTCGAGGAACTTCTTTCCACTTTGGCTAACAACAACTAGGACGACGATCAGCAGATGATTCTATATTAAAGTGTAATTGCATTATTCATGAATACAAGTATTTACTGCAAAACGTTTGGTAAATTGGCAATTCATTCTAAATTCCTCGAAGTTGATAAAGACTAAAAGGCGCAAAACCAAGAAGCAGCGAAACCCTGAATGTTTTGCCACTAAGTGCAAATAAGCGAAATCAAAGAATTGAATTGTCATTAAAATATGGTCGATGAATCGACCACTGCGCATATGAAATAAATGTTGGTGCTAGGCTGATGCTTCCTGTAATTGAAAACCTCACCAAAAGTAGCTAAGCATTTTCATTTTCTACAGCACTTTCGTGTATCTGTTGGCTGGGGAGTGTTACTTCATCATGCAGGAGGCGAACCCTGTTTATCACTGTTGACAACATGATGGAGCTATACATAGACGGAGTAAAGAAGCATCATCTGCCAAATGCCGACGACTGGATGAAAGCTGACAGCGTGGTTCTACCTTGCACAACCAGTGTAATAGCCGTAAAAGGAACTGACTATGGCGTCGTGGCTGGAATTCTGGCCTCAACCGATGACGGTTACATCCTGACCAATTCCTCGTGGAAGTGCACCAATGTCTACTATCCAGGATGGCAGTTGATTGGCTTCGA
Source organism: Norana najaformis (assembly GCA_964023275.1). Taxonomy (NCBI): domain Eukaryota; kingdom Metazoa; phylum Annelida; class Clitellata; order Crassiclitellata; family Hormogastridae; genus Norana; species Norana najaformis. Next base: position 9,909,550 of record OZ029920.1, read on the forward strand.
TGATTCATCCTGGCCCTGGGCACATAGCATAGCAGTGCATCAGACTTATCCGTGGACATTGGTACCAGGGATCAGAAGAGATGCCTACTGGATATGGACGGCGAATTACTCAGGCGGAGACTTGGTTGTCTACTGTAGAAGAGATTTAGGTAAGAAACATTTCCATATATATTTAATTAAATTTACATTATAAAAACAAAAATAAAGTAATCTGCCTACATTTGTCTAGTCAAAACAGCATTTTATGCTAAAGATTGCCTCTAAAGGCAGCGAAGATCGAAAAACCATGGTCAGCTAATCGTTCTTAATACAGTAGATACAACATCTGGTTGGCGAGAAATGTGTTCCGGAAACTGTTAAAAGGATTGCAATGAGCTGTTCCCTAAAATGTTTCCTTTAGAAGTTGTTAGTTAGTATAAAGCGAAGCATACGAGAAGGTAAGGTGTCAAAGAGATTCTTCCACTGTTGCGTAAGCATCGAAAATTTGTATTACACCACATCAAAGATCTGTGGAATTGTTGACTTGTTTCGGCATTGGTCAGTGGCTTTCCCGAGCTAAGTTGCATTTTTTCTGCGACGTAACTTCGATAAGTTATAAGATTGTTGACATGCTTGTGATGGGTTGGTTTCCGAGCGCATTGTCTGATGTTAGCAGAAATCGGTGAGTTGGAGGAAAGAGCATCTAAAATGTCATCGCAAATGCATTTTTAGGAGAGCGTGAAAAAATTGTGGCAGTACTCAGTCTGTCGTGTTATTAGTTCATAGTTTGAGTTGCAAATGCCTTTCATAGATTCATGCTTGCAGAAACTGCATAGGCCTATTCGAAGTTTCAAGTAGGGCTACTCTTGTCGTTTGTGCTCCTCTCATTTGAAATCTTCCACCACAAAAGGCCCCATTTGCACACTCGCAATCACCTTTTAAGTCACTTGATAAGACTTACTACTCCATCCTGGCTTTTGCATTACTCCATCTTGGCCCCATGCAAACATACACCATCGCCTCAGATTCAGGTGTATGACATTGCGCGCGTTTCAAGTGCTTTATATAAATAAATAAATAAGTTTACGTATTCGTTTATTTAATTATACTCAACGAAAAACAAAGACTGTGTTCTTCTCAGGTTAACGGCATTCAAAAAATCGGAGTAGTCAAACGTTGGACGCCAGTTGACTGACAACTTCAAAAGATCGTCGACTTAACAAATTGTCAACTTTTCATATACATCTAATATACATCTGTCGTTGATCTGATTTGAGTTATGTTGTATGTTATCTCAACGAAAGCTACAGATCATACGAGTATAGATTGCATAACAGAGACTGGAAGATGAAGATCGAAATGACTCTATTTATATCTGTCACTGTGGGTTTCTGGTTTACGTTTCAGTACCACGTGTTATTCCAACCACTCCAATTATTCCAACAACTCCTCCATTACCATGTCCGTCTCGTAACCTGACCATTACAGTCGATAACGAAATGCGCCTTTACATCGATGGGGTTGAGAAGACTGGTCTAACAAACGCAAACGACTGGACGAAAGCTGACAGCGTGGTTCTACCTTGCACAACCAGTGTAATAGCCGTAAAAGGAACTGACCTTCACGTTGTGGCTGGAATTCTGGCCTCAACCGATGACGGTTACATTCTGACCAATTCCTCGTGGAAGTGCACCAATGTCTACTACCACGGGTGGCAGTTGATTGGCTTCGATGATTCATCCTGGTCCTGGGCACATAGCATTGCAGTGCATCAGACTTATCCGTGGACATTGGTACCAGGGATCAGAAGAGATGCCTACTGGATATGGACGGCGAATTACACAGGCGGAGACTTGGTTGTCTACTGCAGAAGAAATTTAGGCAAGTTACATTTCCACATATATTTCACAAAATTTACATTATACAAACAAAATTAAAGTAATCCATTATTGAGCACAGAAGCTCACACAGGATGCAATAGGCCTACATTCGTCTAGTCAAAACAGCATTTTATGCTAAAGATTGCCTCTAAAGGCAGCTAAGATCAAGTACCATGTTCAGCTAATCGGTCTAAGCACAATAGCTAAAATATCTGGTTGGCGAGAAATGTGTTTCTGGAAATTGTTGAAAGGATTGCAATGCATTGTTCCCTATTAATGTTGACTTGAAAAGTTGTTACACAGCATAGAGAGAAACAGGCGAAAAGATAAGGTGTCAAAGGAATTCATTCTATGTTGAGTAAGAGTTCGTTTGCATAGAAAATTATTACACCACATCGATGAGTTGTCGAGTTGTTGACTTAATTGTCATTGGCCAGTGGCTTTCCCGAGCTAAATCGAGATTTTTCTGTGACGTAACTTTGATAAGTTATCTGACTGTTGACTTGTTTGTGATTGATTGATGTTCGCGCGCATTGTCTGATGTCAGCAGGAAACGTCGACTTGAATTGAAATAGCCTCTAAAATACGATCGCGAATGCATTCCCAGAAGAGCGTGAAAAAATTTGTAGCAGTAGTGTTGTCGTGCTATTAGTTCATAGTTTGAGATGCAAATGTCTTTCATAGATTCATGCGTGCTGAAACGGTATAGGCATATTAGACGTCTCAAGTAGGCCTAGTGTTGTCATTTACCTATTCGTTTATTTAATTACACTCAACGAAAAGCAAAGACTGTCCAACTCAACTTAAACTTAGGCAAAAATCGTAATAATCAACTGTTGGAAGCCAGACTGACTGACAACTTCAAAAGATCGTCGACTTAACAAATTGTCAACTTTTTATATACATCTAATATACATCTGTCGTTGGTCTGATTTGAGTTATGTTGTATGTTATCTCAACGAAAGCTACAGATCATAAGAGTATAGATTGCATAACAGAGACTGGAAGATGAAGATCGAAATGACTCTATTTATATCTGTCACTGTGGGTTTCTGGTTTACGTTTCAGTACCACGTGTTATTCCAACCACTCCAATTATTCCAACAACTCCTCCATTACCATGTCCGTCTCGTAACCTGACCATTACAGTCGATAACGAAATGCGCCTTTACATCGATGGGGTTGAGAAGACTGGTCTAACAAACGCAAACGACTGGACGAAAGCTGACAGCGTGGTTCTACCTTGCACAACCAGTGTAATAGCCGTAAAAGGAACTGACCTTCACGTCGTGGCTGGAATTCTGGCCTCAACCGATGACGGTTACATTCTGACCAATTCCTCGTGGAAATGCACCAATGTCTACTACCACGGGTGGCAGTTGATTGGCTTCGATGATTCATCCTGGTCCTGGGCACATAGCATTGCAGTGCATCAGACTTATCCGTGGACATTGGTACCAGGGATCAGAAGAGATGCCTACTGGATATGGACGGCGAATTACACAGGCGGAGATTTGGTTGTCTACTGCAGGAAAGATCTAGGTGTGAAATGTTTATTTTATTTAATTCTAAGAATTTTTTTCATTAACAACAATTGAACTGACGTAGACTTAAAAGCAGAAGCGTTGAACATGTGGGTTCCCCCAGGGCCCAGGCCCAGGAAATATTTTGAGCATTAGGGCTCGGCCATTTGGTAGGGAACCAGCGTCGCGGCGTCTGCGCTCTATTTCTCAATTCTATATTTTCTAAGTTTTCGACGTCTTTTCTGATTTTTTAATTTTTCTTTCTTACCGGATTTATGCTCTGTCTTTGGTGAGTTCGTTCCTATTTGTTTCAACGTTTAATCAACTTAAGATTCGCCTAATTTTTGTCCTTTTTGCACTCGTTCGCCTGCGTCTTTACCTTCCGCCATTTTAGCTTCATCAAACTGCCACGTCATCTTAGATCACATAATGTACAGTTCAATCATTCTTCTTACTTTCGGTCTACGTTTCATGATCGCCTTCCATATTAGTTGCCAACCCTTCCACACCCGCTTGCCCTACATTGTTCCTACAGCCAAACATTCTTACTGCGCCCAATTTGGCACAACGTCTATGCAGTATGGACGTATGTGTTTTATTCCTTTATCGTTCTTCCTAACTTCATCTCTCAGGCGACCACCACAGCACCTCACCCGCCATACCATCTTCAACATACTAATCCTGCTTTCCGGGGACATCCACCCAAATCCTGGCCCACTGGATTTTTATTCATGTCCTCCTCCCTCACCTCCTACCTATCCTCCTCCTTCCAGAATTTCTTCTTCCAACATCCTCGACAATGCTCAAAATACTGACAACAGCCGCTTCTTACTTTGCACGCTAAATATTCGATCATTACTACATCCTACACATTCACAAGAAATCAGTGATATAGCCCTCTCTTCTCACCCGCCTGACATATTTGCCTTATCTGAAACCTGGTTTAATTTAAACACCACTCTTGCTCAATATGAAGACTGTATTCCTCCTGGCTACCATCTTTACAGTACACCTCGTCCCTGCAAACCATCTAGCCCTTCTCATAAAAATCCAACTGGCGGTGGTATTGCCTTTCTCACCCGAGAACCTGCCACAGTTTTAGACTCACCTGGTTACTGTTTCCACTCTTTTGAATGTGCATCAATTACGCTTAAACTTCCTCACACAAATCTGACTATCTTTAATGTATATCGCCCTCCATCCTCCTCTTCATATTCAAGTCCTCCATCGGTCTTCCTGAAAGAATTTACCACCCTCCTCTCTACTGCCGCCACTACACCTCATGAATTTCTGATTACAGGTGACTTCAATATACATGTCGATAACCCCTCTGACACATTTGCTTCTGAATTCCTCACCCTATTGTCCTCAACTAATCTGGTTCAACATGTCAAATTCCCCACCCACATTCACAATCACACACTTGACCTTATTATCACATCATCATTCTCCACTCTATCACCTGATATATCTTTCTCTTTTGACACGCCATCTGATCATTACCCCATCTTTACCTATCTTAACATTCTTCCGACACCACGTCCTGATCCTGTCTTTCATTCTTTTCGTCGCATTAGTTCAATAAATATTGAAGCCTTCATACAAGATATTTCCTGTTCTGACCTCGTGTTAAATCCACCCTCCTCCCTGAATGACCTTCTCTCTTCCTATAACACCACTCTTTCCACTATCCTTGACAAGCATGCTCCTATTATTACCAAATCCCGTTCTCACTCTAACAATCCTTGGTTCAATTCCTATCTCCAGGCCTTCAAATCTTTCCGGCGACGCCTTGGACGTGCCTATAAACGCACCAGGGATCCTCAACTTCTCTCTGCCCTTAAATCTGCCACAAATAAATACCATCGCCTTCTTACTGCAGCTAAACAAAGATTTTACTCCTCACTAGTTCGTTCTCGATCCTCTAGCCCTCGCCTTCTCTGGAAAACCATTAACCAGCTCCTCCATCGGAACTCATCTAGCCCACTTCCAAATTCTCTTCCGTCTTCTTCAATAGCCGACTCGTTCTGTTCTTTCTTTTCGAACAAAATTAGTACCCTCCGTCTCTCTCTTCAATCTCTACTTTCCAAAACCTCCAACAATCCAGCTGCTGATGCTCCCTCTTCCACCTATGACAGCCCACCTTCCCCACCTCGATCCTCATTTTCTGCTTTTCAACCTACATCAGAGACCGAAATACTAAATCTGCTAAAATCTCTCCCAAACAAACAATGTGAACTTGACCCTATACCTACCTCCTTATTGAAAGACTGTGCAGCTGTCCTTGTTCCAATTATTACCAAAATAGTTAACCTCTCCCTCTCTACTGGAAATTTTCCCCTTCTTTTTAAACACTCTCTTGTTACCCCTCTTCTCAAGAAATCATCTCTCGACAAGGAAATCCTTTCTAACTACCGGCCTGTTTCTAACCTGACTTTCATCTCCAAATTAACTGAACGGATTGTCCTCTCTCGAATCAATGACTATTTAGCTTCTAACTCACTCATTAACCCACACCAGTCTGGTTTTACTAAACGCCACTCAACCGAAACTCTGCTGACATCTCTCTACGACAAGCTTGTTTCTGCCATTTCTCATCAACAGGTTTCTTGCCTCTGTCTCCTCGATATCTCTGCAGCCTTCGACACCATAGATCACAATATCTTACTCCACCGACTTTCAACCTGGTTTGGTTTTGCTGACACTGCTCTCCTATGGATACAGTCTTATCTCTCCTCCCGCTCTTTCTCTGTTAAAACTTCGGAAGCCTCTTCTAAGTCATGCCCTCTCACTTGCGGAGTTCCACAAGGCTCCGTTCTTGGACCTCTTCTGTTTATCCTCTACACTACCCCACTCAGTTCACTCATTAAAGCATCCTCCGTTGACCATCACCTCTATGCTGATGACACCCAACTATTCATCTCTTTCTCTCCAAATTGTTTCAATGAATCTACAGATCATCTTCTTTGTGTGGTTAAACAAATCTCCTCTTGGATGACATCTAATCTCTTATGCCTGAACCCATCTAAAACTGAATTCATACTTATCGGCCTACGTGACCAACTCAAGAAAATTCCTGACCCCTCTATCTCCCTCAGCCTGGACTCTGCCTCCACCCACACCTTTAATACTAACTCTTCTGTCCGTAATTTAGGTGTTATTTTCGACCAGAACCTTACTTTTTCTGATCATATCACCCATCTTTCCCGCTCTTGCTTTATGCATATCCGCGACCTTCGCAGAATCCGTCCTATGCTTGACTTCAAAACCGCATCTATCATTGCCACATCCATAGTCCATGCAAAACTTGACTACTGCAATTCACTTTTCCTCAATATTGACACAACCCAGATACATCGCCTACAAGCTATCCAGAATGCTCTCGCACGTGCTGTCACCAAAACCCCCAAACACCATCACATCACCCCTGTTCTCAAATCACTGCACTGGCTTAAAATACCAGAACGAATAGAGTACAAGGTCTTATCCCTCACCTACAACACACTTCAATCCTCCCAACCCTCCTATCTTCGTCAATTATTTACTATCCAACCACTCCGTTCAACCCGCTCCTCATCTGTCCTAACACTTCTTCGCCCTCCCGTCACCTCATCCTTAAAATTTGGAAATCGCTCGATAGCCATAGCTGCCCCACCCCTTTGGAATAAACTCCCGCCAGAATTGCGACAGTTGTCTGGTCCATCATACGAACTCACCAACACTTCACCTCTTTCAGTTTCTGCGCAGGTCTTTCACTCAAGACTGAAAACACTTCTTTTCCAAAAATCTTATCCTGATTCTTCCTCTTCCTCTTATCTCTCTTCTCGCTTCAATTTCAAACAGCATCCACCGTAGCCGTCCGACTGTCTGAGTGCCTGACTCCTGGATCTTGACCCTTTTGCCTATCGATTTTGTTTTGACTGAGCGCCTGTGAATAAGCTGGTTCCCGCGACTTAGCTTTCGTTGAGCGCTGTAGAAATCTCGAGATTTACGATTACGATTTGTTGGACCTCAGGAATATTTTAGCTGTAAAATCAATAAAAGGCGGCTGTGGACTGATAAAGTTCTCATTCTGCCTGCATTAGGCTTATGTTTAACTCCCGGATCAACGGCTTAGCCTTTGGAACCCGACATGGGCTTTGTACACAGGCCCCAACTATAGGTTCGGGCCCTTCTAGTGTTTACTACGGTTCGACGCCTCTGCTTAACAGTTGGTCAAAATGTGAATTCGAAATGGACACGAGTCTTTAAAGTTGGTTACTCTGTTACTTAGCTGGTTCTGGTCTGATCTAATCGTGTAATAGGGTGCCCTAAACTAGCGGGACCTTGGTCCCTTTTGGGTAGACCTTTTGCATCCTAACAAGTATACTCCTTTTGTTATTTGCAATGTTTTATTCTGTTCTTCTTTTTCTGGAGCAATAAGCTATTTACTTAATTAATTAATCAATCCTAACATGACACTCTCATAGACTAATCATTCTAAGGATCATTCTGGGTCGAGTGCAACGCATTGAGGTCCTTCACTTACCAGTGTCTGTGCTGCCTGACGTATTCGTAATAATTCAGCCGACGAGAACGTCTCCGAAACTGACAGTCGTTGTTCAAACTGGCCTGGCTACAGATGACCCTGTGGCACTTCTGGGCGATGATTGCTGTCATAAATTATACTGACCCTTCTGTGTATTAGGATCGCCGAAGTTTAGATGTAACTATAAGTTTCTCTGTTGCGACCGTGCGGCATCCACCCTGCATATATTTTAGTGAATTTATCGTGTGAAATTCTTCGCCGCCGGTGCCCGTTTAAATGGACGCCACGCCTTTTAATGTCACCGCCTACGGGCCGTTCTAGTACGAGTTTAAAATCTCTGGAATAATGCCACTATCGGAATGCGAACCAGCATCCTACCGCGCATGGGTGCCTTGAAGTATTCTTAACCAATTTAGCTAACCCGTGAGCATTTACGACAATACTGACACCGGGTATTCGACGATGCTCTTGATGCTGGTATTTCAACGTATATGGCCATATGTGTGGTTTTTATTGCGGCTTTATGTCCTTTTTTACACAGGTGCCTGAACTATGCAACTTCATACACAAAAAGTAGTTTAACAGTTCAGGTTTGTTTTTTCTTTGTTTCTTTGTCTGGATAAACTTCTTAATATAAATTCCCAATGTAAGCGAGTTTCGGCAATACATATAAGTTTTAAAGATGCATAGATGTAAAGGTGATTAAAATGCACTTATATGGTTGTCATTAAATAGTTAGACATGGTATAGGGGTTCATTCACGTAAGCTTAATTTGCGTTTTTTGCGTTAAACCTGTATGATACCATAACATTACAGATGAGATAACACCAACTAAGACTGATTCTATGGAAATATTTTGAGTAATAATTGATTGTGAAGGCATTGTATTTTTAGGAGACCCAGAACGGTTCATTTCAGGCTATGCTATGACGTCACTAACCAAAAGAATGGAATCAAATGCCAATATGTTAGAAGCTAAAAATTCGCGTTCGCTACAGACATCTGAAAACTGACTAACTATTTCTAATTCTGCCACTTAATGGCTGACAGATTCATACTGCTGTAATATGTTTACTAATCATGCAACTGTAGAGCTTTTGAATAGATTTTGTAAATCATAAGCTGCACAGATTATGCTTTATTACTAATCCGTATAGGCTTCATAATCTCGCGCAACTTAGAGCCGGGTCGCTATCGGTTTATTTAGTTGTCGGTTTACAGTATCTTTCCAAGTAACTTTTTGGTATTGCTTTTACGTGTTCTTTTTCCTTTCAGTGTATAGTGAGTCTTTTATGCATTGTACAATATGCAAATGTACAGTGAGCAGGGTTGTTTAACTTCAACAAAATTATGTTAAAGATTAAAATTGTATTTTGTGTTCATTGGTGATAATTGCCGAGAAACGAGCTGTATTGAACCTCTCCCTCGACCCCTCCACCTCGGACGTATTTGGTATTTCACCCTCCTTTTACCCCTTTGTAGACGTTCGAACTTCAGGGTAGTGCCAAGGATTAGATTAGGCAACCCTGCTAATTTTTTAAAAGCTAACTTGGCTCCGGGACGGGTGGGTTCTTTGAAATTGCCAGGCACAGCGGAGGAACTGTATTTAGATCCAACACAGTGGACCGTCTGGTGTCCTACAAAAGTTGTAACTTAATGCAAAAGCTGTTCTGAATTAACTGCATGTACCAAATTTAGATGCGGACGCCCGCTTTGGGCATACCCCTCTCCTCGTCCGCAATCGGTCGACCCTGATCCTTCCGTCTCTATGCGAAGGTCCTTAATGGGTGAGTTAATTAAGGCAGTTCAAGATACCGAAAGGTTCAATATTAAAATTCGCTTGTACTGCATTATATATATATTTATATATATATATAAGGATGTGCATATGTCTGTGTAATTTCAAGCTGTTGCAACCATGCCCTCTCTTTTCAGTAAGTCTCAAGTTTAGCTGACTTGTAGAAGTAAAAAACTTTTGAGAAAACGATTTCATGTGAAAAAATCAGACTTGAAAAGCTGCAGGAGGCCATTCTTCACAATCTCTGAGACGTATCATCGTCACCCCATATGAATGCGCCTATGAATTATGTCCTTTAGCAAAATATTTAACCCACATATCAAAAGTCTTGTTGTCGATGTCTCGAGCGGCAATAGATTAGTAGTAGCAACGGCGTGTCAATACTGGCCAAACATTTATTGACTTTTCAAGTGTAATGTCGGCTAAGAATGACTCCAGTCGTCTAATGATGAAGCCGTCTTTCGTGGTTCTATGCAACTGAAAGACAACGCAATTGATCTGATTCTAACCAGGCCTAGCACTTAAATCTCGCAGAACAGGGATTCTGAGGTGTTCACCGATTGCTGATGCTCATGTAACTTTAGGAAGTATAAGTGTTGCAACTCGCTGCCTTAATCTGAACTCCTGTATTTCCACGAAACTGTCATGTCAAGAGCATAGCCTAGTAGCTTGCTTCGAATGAGGCGATATATAAATTCTTCAGAATGATACAGTAAAATGCAGTTGGATATCATTACCTTAACTGGTTGAGATCAAGATGGAACTTGAGCCAAGGGTGGTAGATGAGATTAGATTGGATTGGATTACATTAAAAGGATTACATTACTACAATGATTACTCTATAAATCATCTTATCATTATTTTTATTATAATTATTATTATTATTATTATGATCGCAGAGCAACTTCAGATTGATTGGGATTACAGAATCCTTGGATTAAGAGCAATGCCGAGTTCCATTGGAAAACTTTGAAATGTATAGGAAAGTGAGGAGGGGAGCTGCTTCATGTGCATGTCACACTTATTGCAATGCTTTGTTTGGTTCAACATGATCGTGAAGATTCTTTCTGAATGGTGATTTTATTGGACACAAGTGGCAGCTGATGTTGGGAATAGTTGTAGGTTGCACACGTCTAACAAATAAAAACACTACAGACAAGAGATTATTAAAATTAAAGCATGAAACATGAAAGGTGTAGGTCACCTTTTGCTTATTGGAATTTTTAATGTACCGGATATACTTATTCTGAGACTAAATTTGGTCCATAGAGTTATTTCAGTACGGCCTCTGCCTTAAAACCAACTTCAATCAGACAGCACACAGTCTGTACTGCGTTGGCTGTAGCCTATTCAGGGTTCCATTGTGGACGCGGCAGTATCGAGAACCCCGTCCCGTAACACTGTTAGCCCTGAAAGATCAACAGGATAGCCTAATATAGGCCTTAGTAATACTTTGGAGTACGAACGTCCACAAAAGGTGATGAGGAGCGTAATGGCAAATACGGAGAAGGGGACGAAGGGGTAAAAAATATGTAATTTTCCTAAATGTCTTTTATCGACCACCCGAGTTTCCAGTTGAACTGGAGAAAGTATGCCTGGAGCTGTAATTCTTCAACATAAATGATTACTCGGTGTCATATTTGAACCAAGCAAATCCGATTTGATCATGAAATTCGCTACCAGAAATTCACAGCATAAGTCACAATATCCTTGGAATATCAAAGCTAATCGGGAAGTTCTTCTGTCTGTTATAGGAGGAAAAAGTAAAGGCAGAAGGGGAGAGGATAGAGCAAGAACAAGAAAAGAAAACTAACATGTCAGAAAAGAAAAAATGTGAGAGCTGCATGAAAGTAAAAATATCGTTACAAAAACACAAGCATAATATTAACGAAGTTGATGATTTTACTAAAAGGGTGTAGAATATAATGTCATATACGACGTGGACGACGTTTTAAACATAAAATGGAAAACAAAAATCCAGAAATAAATATGGTTTTAAAGATCGTGCCGTTTTATTAGTACACGGGTCTGTTACTGAAAATCAAAAATTACGACTTAATAAGGAGGACAATTCACGTATACAATTTTCGAAGGCTCTGCTCACTACTCTTGTGGGCACAAAATCCCAACACATTTCGAAGGCTCTGCTCACTAATCTTGTGGGCACAAAATCCCAACACATAGTTTTTTTAAGTAGTCCATAATTACATCTCTTCGAAACAGATTCTGCTTCGATTTTCTTTGAACCGTTCTATTTGTAAGAACACGCCCCCAGTTGGTTAATTCTGCCTCATATAGCAGACTCTGCAGAATCCGCCGAAGCTCGGATCTCCAAACCGATCGCCGTTGCGCGACAAACGCATCTTTGCTCGAATTTCCTCAGGTCTCATGGAGCCCAATGAGGGAGTCTTTCGCCTCGGAGAGTTACTCGGACTGACCCTCGATTGGCCAGGGAGTAGATCCAACTGACGATTCCATTCGTCTGACGGATGACAGATGCCGGATATCGAAGATGACAGGTCTGGTTGGCCTATGCAGCATTGTGGGGCTACCCTTCTCTTTCTGTCTCTCTGCCTCTCTGTCTCTTTCTGTCTGTCTCTTTCTGTCTCTCTGTCTCTTTCTATCTGTATCTTTTTGTCTCTCTGTCTTGTTCTCTTGTTCTCTTGCTATCTTTAGCTCTCTATCCATTCTGTCTGTCTTATTTTGTTCTCTGTCTCTATCTCAGTCTCTCAATCTCTCTGTCTCTCTGTGTCTCTGTCTCTCTCTGTCTCTGTCTCTCTCTCTCATAATAAACTCGCAACAAATTCCATAACAAAATCCATTTGGCCTCTAACTCCTACGAATACATACAAACATAAATACATACATACATATAAGACTTACAACTCATGTGCTTCAACTTTTTTCCACTGACTGTGGCCTGACTTTTGGTTTCTCTGACGTATCGGAATTCGACCAGGCGTCTTCATCTGATATTGATTTTCGAGAATGGATTCACTTCTAGCGATCGATGTCTTACGCGTTATGATAACTGCGCAACAGAAATCGTCCGATTGCGTAAGGCTAGATACAGCCAAAAGCGATCCCAGGAGCGAAAGCTCTTGGCCTGATTTTACTCCAAACAACAGTGAAACCATACAATTTCAGTAGTTGATATTCCAAATCCCGTACATCACCCACTGTAGCTGCCACGTTGTATGTCTGTCTTTTGGATCTTTACCTGAAACCAAACCCTTTTTGCCTATCGATTTTGTTTTGACTGAGCGCCTGTGTATTAGCTGGTACCCGTGGCGTGGCTTTCGTTGGGTGCCGTAGAAATCTCGGGATTATGATTCGAAAACATCATTTTCAAGTTCATCGATTTTTGAGTATTATCTTTGGTGTCCCCTAAATGGACAAACTGCTTGAAGTCAGCCAATCACGATGTACCAGGTTCGCCAGGGTTTTTGCCTAATTTTAGAACGTTTATTTTGCGGTGACGTGGCATCAGAACGGGCTGTTGTCGCACTTTGGCCTACGTATGCCGCATTTAAAAGACTTTGCCTAAAACACTTTGACGCAGAGAAGAACAAACGTTCTCGCTCGGTTGTTGTCTGGGAACGTTCGAAAACTAGTTTTCATCTGAATTTCAAGAAAGGAAGATCATGAAGCCGTACAAAGTATCCTACTTGCTGAGTAAGTTAACTTATAGAAGCATTCTGTATGGATAATAACAAAGGTCATTTTGTTGTTGTGCCTTGCATTTGATATAGCCTAACTGATCTTGGAAACATATGAAACATATGAACATTAGAAAAACTGTGTTGGGATTTTGGGGCCACAAGAGTAGTGAGCAGAGCCTTTGAAAATTGTATACGTGAATTGTCCTCCTCTTTAAACCGTAATTTTTGGAAACGTATGTAAATATATGGATGCATTTATGCAACCAATGATGATAGATCAGATGGCAAATGATCTGCATTTGTTTTACAAATGAGGAGTGTTAGCTTGAAGTGGATTCACCTTGAAGACAGTCCCAAGAACGAAAGAACAGGAATGAACTGTTCTAACTAAGATGGTCAAAAGCACAGACCAAGACAAAGTTGTGCAGCCTGGCACACGTCTTTAATTAGTTCGTTAGTTAGTTAGTTTAGGCTTCTTGCCATTCCTTTTCAGGCACTTAAGATACTCTTATAAGCGCTGTCTACTCTAGCCTTAAGAGTTCATTTAGAACAAAATGTTCATCAGTAAGTAAAAATAGTTCTAAGATTACAAGAAAATTCGCCACTGGCGGGCTCCCGTACACACGGATTCTTATCACGATTCGATATAGATAGCCACACTCTTTTTGGCCACCGTTCAATGATGGAGTTATATCTGATCGATTTTAATAGTATTACAACGCGTGGGCTGCTGTCTACTGCACCGAGTTAAAATTGACAAATCAAATGAAAGTGTTACGTAATTAGGCCCTTTTACCAAGATTAAGTTGTTGCCAAATATTACTACGCGTCAAATTACAATAAAGATCAAGAGGCAGACAGTGATAGGCCACGGTACACAGGTTACAAGCTGACAAGGGTTGTAAAAATGTACAAGAAAGAAGCCAGATATTAGAACAAACTCGTAAATACAACGATTCTAGGACTGTTCATGAAAGGACGATTCATCAAAGGACTGTTCATCAAGGACTATTCATCAAAGGACTATTCATCAAGAGGATTGTTCATCAGAAGGACGGTTCATCAAATGGCTGTTCATCAAAGAACTGTTCATCAAAACTGAGTTGTAACCTTTCACTTAATGAATGGAATTTGTTTGCTTTTGGCTTCAGTTGGGTTGCTTTGTTTCATGTTAGATGAATTAATTTTAAATTCTCTTGCAACCCCTCCATTACCATCATTATCCAATAGATACCCAGAGATTTTAAGTGGAAACTTAATCATAATCGTTACATGTCAATTGTAGTTTAGAACAGGCAGATTGCATTTCTTTAAGTTAGTTGTTACGTCTAACGTATTACATTTTAATAACTTTTAGTTTAAAATATAAAAACATATAAACATTTAAAGACTAGCATTGTTTACTACAGTATTAATTACACTTTTTTGGCTCTTAAAGTACAAAATAGTATAATATATATTTGTATACCGTCATTACATAAAAATTATTAGATCAAGAGTATGTTTTCTCGTTACATTTCACTAAAATTTAAAAAAAATATTTGATGAAACAATAATTTCAAATAATAGTAAATAAATATGTTTTGGTGAACAATCCTCTTGATGAACGGCCATTTGATGAACCGTCCCCCTGATGAACAATCCTGTAGATGAATAGTCCTTTGATGAATAGTCCTTGATGATCAGTCCGCATACCAATACAACATACCGAGCTAGTTATATTCCGATTCATTTAACTTGGTTTCAACAGTTTCAGCATTCTGCCGATCCAAACACATTTTCATCTTAAGACACGCCTATCAGATTTGTCGTATGTAGATACTTTAAGATTTTCAAGCCCCTAACAGATGCTGGCATACATGTTTCGGTTACGGACTGCATGCATGCGTGAATCCATACATACACACAAAAACATTCATACATGCACATAAACGTGCATGCATATTACCTACATGCATACATGCATGGATACACATATAGTACATATATGATTGGAGCTGTTGATATAAAGTATTAACGGTTCCAAGCATGGATACGAGGCATTATGAAGTAACGTAATGATTAGTCCGGTTACAACTAAGGTGTTTGATCATTAATAGACTCTTCAGCCATTTGGCCAACTAGTCCTCCATGTTTGTTTCGAGGTCGGTAACTGAGTCCCAGTGCAGTCTATCGTCAGTTTTTCTCTTCTATCGAAGGATCCTTTATCCCCAATGACACGCTTTCAGAAATTTCTATAGAGCCGCTTAAACAAATTTGTTGCTTTCAACTTTACGTCTACTTTTGGACGAAGTTATGTGGACTAGACCAGTTTTCAAGAACTCTTTTGATCACGGACAACGTTCAGTCACGACCCAATATATTTACTTGTTCTGAAAGACACAAGCTGGGCCGAAGATCTCAGAAGGTCATTTGCTCAGAAGCGTAAATATTATAGCCTACCTAGTTTGTGCCACAGCAGGCTATGTTGCATTAATTAGGCTTCCCATTTGCAGTGCAGGCAATGCATCCTACACTACAAAACACACCACTGCTTTTACAAGATAAAAAACTGATCACTGATGAATGCAGGCCAAATATCTTCGTCTTTGCGTTAGAGTTAGAATTTTAGTACGCATTGTTCACATATATCGTCATATTCGATTTGCGTAGCAGGTAGAACAGATTCAAATACAACTAACCGGATTATACTACAGTGACACTCAAAACCTAACGAAAATGTTTGAGCATAATTACAAAAGCTACATTCTGAATCAGACATTAATTTTGTCACACCACAGTATCTAGAGAATTCTACTTAGTCAGCTCAGATGTGCTGCCTCTATCTAGTTTTACATTCATGAAAGGCCGAGGAACTTCTTTCCACTTTGGCTAACAACAACTAGGACGACGATCAGCAGATGATTCTATATTACAGTGTAATTGCATTATTCATGAATACAAGTATGTACTGCAAAACGTTTGGTAAATTGGCAATTCATTTTAAATTCCTCGAAGTTGATAAAGACTAAAAGGTGCAAAACCAAGAAGCAATAAAACCCTGAATGTTTTGCCACAAAGTGTAAATAAGCGAAATCAAAGAATTGAATTGTCATTAAAATATGGTCGATGACTCGACCACTGCGCATATGAAATAAATGTTGGTGCTAGGCTGATGCTTCCTGTAATTGAAAACCTCACCAAAAGTAGCTAAGCATTTTCATTTTCTACAGCACTTTCGTGTATCTGTTGGCTGGGGAGTGTTACTTCATCATGCAGGAGGCGAACCCTGTTTATCACTGTTGACAACATGATGGAGCTACACATAGACGGAGTAAAGAAGCATCATCTGCCAAATGCCGACGACTGGACGAAAGCTGACAGCGTGGTTCTACCGTGCACAACCAGTGTAATAGCCGTAAAAGGAACTGACCTTCACGTCGTGGCTGGAATTCTGGCCTCAACCGATGACGGTTACATTATGACCAATTCCTCGTGGAAGTGCACCAATGTCTATTACCACGGGTGGCAGTTGATTGGCTTCGATGATTCATCCTGGCCCTGGGCACATAGCATTGCAGTGCATCAGACTTATCCGTGGACATTTGTACCAGGGATTAGAAGAGATGCCTACTGGATATGGACGGCGAATAACTCAGGCGGAGACTTGGTTGTCTACTGTAGAAGAGATTTAGGTAAGAAACATTTCCATATATATTTAATTAAATTTACATTATAAAAACAAAAATAAAGTAAGTAATCTATTATTGAGAACAGAAGTTCATGTACGATGCATTAGGCCTACATTCGTCTTTTCATAACAGCATCTTATGCCAAAGATTGCCTCTAAAGGCAGCTAAGATCCAATACCATGGTCAGCTAATCGTTCTTAATACAGTATATACAACATCTGGTTGGCGAGAAATGTGTTCCGGAAACTGTTAAAAGGATTGCAATGAGCTGTTCCCTAACAATGTTTCCTTTAGAAGTTGTTACTTAGTACAAAGAGAAGCATACGAGAAGGTAAGGTGTCAAAGGGATTCTTCCACTGTTGAGTAAGCATCGAAAATTTGAATTACACCACATCAATGAGCTGTGGAGTTGTTGACTTGTTTCGTCATTGGTCAGTGGCTTTCCCGAGCTAAGTTGCAATTTTTCTGCGACGTAACTTCGATTAGTTATAAGATTGTTGACATGCTTGTGATGGGTTGGTTTCCGAGCGCATTGTCTGATGTTAGCAGAAATCGGTGAGTTGGAGGAAAGAGCATCTAAAATGTCATCGCAAATGCATTTTTAGGAGAGCGTGAAAAAATTGTGGCAGTACTCAGTCTGTCGTGTTATTAGTTCATAGTTTGAGTTGCAAATGTCTTTCAAAGATTCATGCGTGCAGAAACTGCATAGGCCTATTCGAAGTTTCAAGTAGGGCTACTCTTGTCGTTTGTGCTCCTCTCATTTGAAATCTTCCACCACAAAAGGCCCCATTTGCACACTCGCAATCACCTTTTAAGTCACTTGATAAGACTTATTACTTCATCCTGGCTTATGCATTACTCCATCTTGGCCCCATGCAAACATACACCCTCGCCTCAGATTCAGGTGTATGACATTGCGCGCGTTTCAAGTGCTTTATATAAATAAATAAATAAGTTTACCTATTCGTTTATTTAATTATACTCAACGAAAAACAAAGACTGTGTTCTTCTCAGGTTAACGGTATTCAAAAAATCGGAGTAGTCAACCGTTGGACGAAAGTTGACTGACAACTTCAAAAGATCGTCGACTTAACAAATTGTCAACTTTTTATATACATCTAATATACATCTGTCGTTGGTCTGATTTGAGTTATGTTGTATGCTATCTCAACGAAATCTACAGATCATACGAGTATAGATTGCATAACAGAGACTGAAAAATGAAGATCGAAATGACTCTATTTATATCTATCACTGTGGGTTTCTGGTTTATGTTTCAGTACCACGTGTTATTCCAACAACTCTAATTATTCCAACAACTCCTCCATTACCATGTCCGTCTCGTAACCTGACCATTACAGTCGATAACGAAATGCGCCTTTACATCGATGGGGTTGAGAAGACTGGTCTAACAAACGCAAACGACTGGACGAAAGCTGACAGCGTGGTTCTACCTTGCACAACCAGAGTAATAGCCGTTCAGGGAACTGACCTTCACGTCGTGGCTGGAATTCTGGCCTCAACCGATGACGGTTACATTCTGACCAATTCCTCGTGGAAGTGCACCAATGTCTACTACCCCGGATGGCAGTTGATTGGCTTTGATGATTCATCCTGGCCCTGGGCACATAGCATTGCAGTGCATCAAACTTATCCGTGGACATTGGTACCAGGGATCAGAGGTGATGCCTACTGGATATGGACGG
The DNA here is from genome assembly GCA_964023275.1 of Norana najaformis. Classification (NCBI taxonomy): domain Eukaryota; kingdom Metazoa; phylum Annelida; class Clitellata; order Crassiclitellata; family Hormogastridae; genus Norana; species Norana najaformis. Next base: position 9,928,298 of record OZ029920.1, read on the forward strand.
CGAATTACTCAGGCGGAGACTTGGTTGTCTACTGCAGAAGAGATTTAGGCAAGTTACATTTCCACATATATTTCATAAAATTTACATTACACAAACAAAATTAAAGTAAGTAATCCTTTATTGAGCACAGAAGCTCACACAGGATGCAATAGGCCTATATTCGTCTTGTCAAAACAGCATTTTATGCTAAAGATTGCCTCTAAAGGAGCTAAGATCAAGTACCACGGTCAGGTAATCGGTCTAGGCACAATAGCTAAAACATCTGGTTGGCGAGAAATGTGTTTCTGCAAAATTGTTGAAAGGATTGCAATGCATTGTTCCCTATTAATGTTGACTTGAAAAGTTGTTACACAGCATAGACAGAAACATGCGAAAAGATAAGGTGTCAAAGGGATTCATTCTATGTTGAGTAAGAGTTCGTTTGCATAGAAAATTATTACACCACATCGATGAGTTGTCGAGTTGTTGACTTAATTGTCATTGGCCAGTGGCTTTCCCGAGCTAAATCGAGATTTTTCTGTGACGTAACTTTGATAAGTTATCTGACTGTTGACTTGTTTGTGATTGATTGGTGTTCGCGCGCATTGTCTGATGTCAGCACGAAACGTCGACTTGAATAGAAATAGGCTCTAAAATACGATCGCGAATGCATTCCCAGAAGAGCGTGAAAAAATTTGTAGCAGTAGTGTTGTCGTGTTATTAGTTCATACTTTGAGAAGCAAATGTCTTTCATAGATTCATGCATGCTGAAACTGTATAGGCATATTAGACGTTTCAAGTAGGCCTAGTGTTGTCATTTACCTATTCGTTGACTTAATTACACTCAACGAAAAACAAAGACTGTGTTCAACTCAACTTAAACTTAGGCAAAAATAATAATAATCGTAATAATCAACTGTTGGACGCCAGACTGACTGACAACTTCAAAAGATCGTCGACTTAACAAATTTCCATCTTTTTGTATACATCTAATATACATCTGTCGTTGGTCTGATTTGAGCTATGTTGTATGCTATCTTAACGAAAGCTACAGATCATACGAGTACAGATTGCATAACAGAGACTGGAAAATGAAGATCGAAATGACTTTATTTATATCTATCACTGTGGGTTTCTGGTTTATGTTTCAGTGCCACGTGTTATTCCAACTACGCCAATTATTCCAACAACTCCTCCATTACCATGTCCCTCTCGTAACCTGACCATTACAGTCGATAACGAAATGCGCCTTTACATCGATGGGGTTGAGAAGACTGGTCTAACAAACGCAAACGACTGGACGAAAGCTGACAGCGTGGTTCTACCTTGCACAACAAGTGTAATAGCCGTAAAAGGAACTGACTATGGCGTCGTGGGTGAAATTCTGGCCTCAACCGATGACGGTTACATCCTGACCAATTCCTCGTGGAAGTGCACCAATGTCTACTACCCCGGATGGCAGTTGATTGGCTTCGATGATTCATCCTGGCCCTGGGCGTATAGCATTGCAGTGCATCAGACGACGACATTCGTACCAGGGATCAGGACAGATGCCTACTGGATATGGACGGCGAATTACACAGGTGGAGATTTGGTTGTCTACTGCAGGAAAGATCTAGGTGTGAAATGTTTATTTTATTTAATTCTAAGAATTTTTTTCATTAACAACAATTGAACTGCCGTTGACTTAAAAGCAGAAGCGTTGAACATATGGGTTCCACCGGGGCCCGGGTCCAGGAAATATTTTGAGCATAAGGGCTCGGCCATTTGTTGGACCTCAGCAATATTTTAGCTGTAAAATCAGTAAAAGGCGGCTGTGGACTGATAAATTTCTCATTCTGCCTGCATTCGGCTTATGTTTAACCCCCGGATCAACGGCTTAGCCTTTGGAACCCGTCAGGGGTTTTCTACCCAGGCCCACACCTGTGGCACTTCTGGGCGATGATTGCGTTCATATACTGACCCTTCTGTGTATTATGATCGCCGAAGTTTAGATGTAACTATAAGTTTCTCTGTTGCGACCGTGCGGCATCCACCCTGCATATATTTTAGTGAATTTATCGTGTGAAATTCTTCGCCGCCGGTGCCCGTTTAAATGGACGTCCACGTCTTTTAATGTCACCACCTGCGGACCGTTCTAGCACGAGTTTAAAATCTCTGGAATAGTGCCACTATCGGAATGCGAACCAGCATCCTACCGCGCATGGGTGCCTTGAAGTATTCTTAACCAATTTAGCTAACCCGTGAGCATTTACGACAATACTGACACCGGGTATTCGACGATGCTCTTGATGCTGGTATTTCAACGTATATGGCCATATGTGTGGTTTTTATTGTGACTTTATATCCTTTTTACACAGGTGCCTGAACTATGCAACTTCATACACAAAAAGTAGTTTAACAGTTCAGGTTTGTTTTTTCTTTGTTTCTTTGTCTTTATAAACTTCTTAATAGAAATTCCCAATGTAAGCGAGTTTCGGCAATACATATAAGTTTTAAAGATGCATAGATGTAAAGGTGATTAAAATGCACTTATATGGTTGTCATTAAATAGTTAGACATCGTATAGGGGTTCATTCACGTAAGCTTAATTTGCGTTTTTTGCGTTAAACCTGTATGATACCATAACATTACAGATGAGATAACACCAACTAAGACTGATTCTATGGAAAGATTTTCAGTAATAATTGATTGTGAATGCATTGTCTTTTTAGGAGACCCAGAACGGTTCATTACAGGATATGCTATGACGTCACTAACCAAAACAATGGAATCAAATGCCAATATGTTAGAAGCTAAAAATTCGCGTTCGCTACAGACATCTGAAAACTGACTAACTATTTCTAATTCTGCCACTTAATGGCTGACAGATTCATACTGCTGTAATATGTTTACTAATCATGCAACTGTAGAGCTTTTGAATAGATTTTGTAAATCATAAGCTGCACAGATTATGCTTTATTACTAATCCGTATAGGCTTCATAATCTGGCGCAACTTAGAGCCGGGTCGCTATCGGTTTATTTAGTTGTTGGTTTACAGTATCTTTCCAAGTAATTTTTTGGTATTGCTTTTGTCGCAAAATCGTTCGTTCGACAGGGGTGGGTGGGTTCGGCCTGGATGTGTGGCCCAGGACTTACAAAGGCTGACGTCGAGGATGGCGTACAGTTAAAGAAGGCTGACGAGGCCTAGACGTCGAAGACCGTGCTGCAGGCGGAGACGGCGAGGCACGGACCGTCGAATACAGCGGCGCAGACGGTGAACGAGGCGTAGACGGCGACTCAGGCGACGACCGTGCCGAAGGCAGAGACGGCGCCCCAGGCGAAGACCGTGCTGCAAGCGGAGACGGCAGACCCAGGCGACGACCGTGGAAGATAAATCACACACATAAGTCATTCTTTAAGAAGACGATCCCGCATTAGTCATTCCTTGGGTATAAAAAGCGCCACTGGCAACTCAATAAAAGGTGTGACGAAAGTTTGATGCACAGGTAATAAATAATGACTCGCCAGGTTTCGACACCGAGGGGTAGCAGTCACAGTTTTGTGACACTTTTAACGTGTTCTTTTTCCTTTAAGTATATAGTGTGTCTTTTATGCATTGTACAATATGCAAATGTACAGTGAGCAGGGTTGTTTAACTTCAACAAAATTATGTTAAAAATTAAAATTGTATTTTGTGTTCATCGGTGATAATTGCCAAGAAACGAGCTGTATTGAACCTCTCCCTCGACCCCTCCACCTCGGACGTATTTGGTATTTCACCCTCCTTTTACCCCTTTGTAGACGTTCGAACTCCAGGGTAGTGCCAAGGATTAGATTAGGCAACCCTGCTAATTTTTTAAAAGCTAACTTGGCTCCGGGACGGGTGGGTTCTTTGAAATTGCCAGGCACAGCGGAGGAACTGTAATTAGATCCAACACAGTAGACCGTCTGGTGTTCTAATAAAGTTGTTACTTAATGCAAAAGCTGTTCTGAATTAACTGCATGTACCAAATTCAGATGCGGACGCCCGCTTTAGGCATACCCCTCTCCTCGTCCACAATCGGTCGACCCTGATCCTTCCGTCTCTATGCGAACGTCCTTAATGGGTGAGTTAATTAAGGCAGTTCAAGATACCGAAAGGTTCAATATTAAAATTCGCTTGTACTGCATTATATATATATATATATATATATAGGGATGTGCATATGTCTGTGTAATTTCAAGCTGTTGCAACCGTGTCCTCTCTTTTAAGCAAGTCTCAAGTTTAGCTGACTTGTAGAAGTAAAAAACTTTTGAGAAAACGATTTCATGTGAAAAAATCAGACTTGAAAAGCTGCAGGAGGCCATTGTTCACAATCTCTGAGACGTATCAACGTCACCCCATATGAATGCGCCTATGAATTATGTCCTTTAGCAAAATATTAAATCCATATATCAAAAGTCTTGTTGTCGATGTCTCGAGCGGCAATAGATTAGTAGTAGCAACGGCGTGTCAATACTGGCCAAACATTTATTGACTTTTCAAGTATAATGTCGGCTAAGAATGACTCCAGTCGTCTAATGATGAAGCCGTCTTTCGTGGTTCTATGCAACTGAAAGACAACGCTATTGATCTGATTCTAACCCGGCCTAGCACTTAAATCTCGCAGAACAGGGATTCTGAGGTGTTCACCGATTGCTGATGCTCATGTAACTTTAGGAAGTATAAGTGTTGCAACTCGCTGCCTTAATCTGAACTCCTGTATTTCCACGAAACTGTCATGTCAAGAGCATAGCCTTGTAGCTTGCTTCGAATGAGGCGATATATAAATTCTTCAGAATGATACAGTAAAATGCAGTTGGATATCATTACCTTAACTGGATGAGATCATGATGGAACTTGAGCCAAGGGTGGTAGATGAGATTAGATTGGATTGGATTACAATAAAAGGATTACATTACTACAATGATTACTCTATAAATCATCTTATTATTTTTATTATTATAATTATTATTATTATTATTATGATCGCAGAGCAACTTCAGATTGATTGGGATTACAGAATCCTTGGATTAAGAGCAATGCCGAGTTCCATTGGAAAACTTTGAAATGTATAGGGAAGGGAGGAGGAGAGCTGCTTCATGTGCATGTCACACTTATTGCAATGCTTTGATTGGTGCATGACGATCATGAAGACTCATTCTGAATGGTGATTTAATTGGACACAAGTGGCAGCTTGAGGGTGGGAATAGTTATAGGTTGCACACGTCTAACAAATGAAAACACTACAGAAAAGAGATTATTAAAATTAAAGCATGAAACATGAAAGGTGTAGGTCACCTTTTGCTTATTGGAATTTTTAATGTACCGGATATACTTATTCTGAGACTAAATTTGGTACATAGAGTTATTTCAGTACGGTCTCTGCCTTAAAACCAACTTCAATCAGACAGCACACAGTCTGTACTGCGTTGGCTGTAGCCTATTCAGGGTTCCATTGTGGACGCGGCAGTATCCAGAACCCCATCCCGTAACACTGTTAGCCCTGAAAGATCAACAGGATAGCCTAATATAGGCCTTAGTAATACGTTGGAGTACGAACGTCCACAAAAGGTGATGAGGAGCGTAATGGCAAATACGGAGAAGGGGACGAAGGGGTAAAAAATATGTAATTTTCCTAAATGTCTTTTATCGACCACCCGAGTTTCCAGTTGAACTGGAGAAAGTATGCCTGTAGCTGTAATTCTTCAACATAAATGATTTCTCAGTGACATACTTGAACCAAGCAAATCCAATTTGATTATGAAATTCGCTACCAGAAATTCACAGCATAAGTCACAATATCCTAGGAATATCAAAGCTAATCGGGAAGTTCTTCTGTCTGTTGTAGGAGGAAAAAAAACAGAAGGGGAGAGGATAGAGCAAGAACAAGAAACAGACAGAAAAGAAAAAATGTGAGAGCTGCATGAAAGTAAAAAATATCCTTACAAAAACACAAGCATAATATTAACGAAGTTGATGATTTTAGTAAAAGGGTGTAGAATATAATGTCATATACGACGTGGACGACGTTTTAAACATAAAATGCAAAACAAAAATCCAGAAATAAATATGGTTTTAATTAAAGATCGTGCCGTTTTACTAGTACAGGGGTCTATTACTGAAAATCAAAAATTACGACTTAATAAGGAGGACAATTCACGTATACAATTTTCGAAGGCTCTGCTCACTACTCTTTTGGGCACAAAATCCCAACACATAGTTTTTTTAAGTAGTCCATAATTGCATCTCTTCGAAACAGATTCTGCTTCGATTTTCTTTGAATCGTTCTATTTGTAAGAACACGCCCCCAGTTGGTTTATTCTGCAGACTCTGCAGAAGCCGCCGAAACTCGGATCTCCAAACCGATCGCCGTTGCTCGACAAACACATCTTTGCTCGAATTTCCTCAGGTCTCATGGAGCCCAATGAGGGAGTCTTACGCCTCGGAGAGTTACTCGGACTGACTCTCGATTGGCCAGGGAGTAGATCCAACTGACGATTCCATTCGTCTGACGGATGACAGATGCCGGATATCGAAGATGACAGGTGTGGCTGGCCTACGCAGCATAGTGGGGCTAGCCTTCTCTTTCTGTCTCTCTGTCTTTCTGTCTCTGTCTCTCTGTCTCTTTTAGTCTCTCTGTCTTGTTCTCTTGTTCTCTTGCTATCTTTAGCTCTCTATCCATTCTGTCTGTCTTATTTTGTTCTCTGGCTCTATCTCAGTCTCTCTCTCTCTGTCTCTTTCTCTCTGTCTCTTTCTCTCTGTCTCTCTCTCTCTCTCATAATAAACTCGCAACAAATTCCATAACAAAATCCATTTGGCCTCTAACTCCTACAAATACATACAAACATAAATACATACATACATATAAGACTTACAACTCATGTGCTTCGACTTTTTCCACTGACTGTGGCCTGACTTCTGGTTTCTCTGACGTATCGGAATTCGACCAGGCGTCTTCATCTGATATTGATTTTTGAGAATGGATTCACTTCTAGCGATTGATGTCTTACGTGTCATGATAACTGCGCAACAGAAGTCATTCGATTGCGTGAGGCTAGATACAGCCAAAAGCCATCCATGACCCAAAGCTCTTGGCCTGATTTTACTCTAAACAACAGTGAAACCATACAATTTCAGTAGTTGATATTCCAAATCCCGTACATCACCCACTGACTGTAGCTGCCACGCTGTCTATCTGACTTTTGGATCTTTACCTGAAACCAAACCCTTTTTGCCTATCGATTTTGTTTTGACTGAGCGCCTGTGTATTAGCTGGTACCCGTGGCGTGGCTTTCGTTGGGTGCCGTAGAAATCTCGGGATTATGAGTCGAAAACATCATTTTCAAGTTCATCGATTTTTGAGTATTATCTTTGGTGTCCCCTAAATGGACAAACTGCTTGAAGTCAGCCAATCACGATGTACCAGGTTCGCCAGGGTTTGTGTCTAATTTTAGAACGTTTATTTTGCGGTGACGTGGCATCAGAAGGTGCTATTTTCGCACTTTGGCCTACGTATGCCGCATTTAAAAGTCCATGACTAAAACTCTTGGACGCAGAGAAGAACAAACGTTCTCCCTCGGTTGTTGTCTGGGAACGTTCGAAAACTAGTTTTCATCTGAATTTCAAGAAAGGAAGATCATGAAGCTGTACAAAATATCCTACTTGCTGAGTAAGTTAACTTATATAAGTATTCTGTATGGATAATAACAAACGTCATTTTGTTGTTGTGCTTTGCATTTGATATAGCCTAACTGATCTTGGAAACATATGAAACATATGAACATTAGAAAAGCTGTGTTGGGAGTTTGGGGCCACAAGAGTAGTGAGCAGAGCCTTTGAAAATTGTATACGTGAACTGTCCTCCTTTTTAAACCGTAATTTTTGGAAACATATGTAAATATATGGATGCATTTATGCAACCAATGATGATAGGTCAGATGGCAAATGATCTGCATTTGTTTTACAAATGAGGAGTGTTAGCTTGAAGTGGATTCACCTCGAAGACAGTCCCAAGAACGAAAGAATAGGAATGAACTGTTCTATCTAAGATGGTCAAAAGCAGAGACCAAGACATAGTCGTGCAGCCTGGCACACGTCTCTAATTAGTTAGTTAATTAGCTAGTTTAGGCATCTTGCCATTCAAAAATGGTACTTAAGATACTTCAAAAGCGTTGTCTACTTCAGCGCTAACAGTGCTTAAGTTCAGTTAGAAAAACTATTCATTATTAAGTAAAAGCAGTGCACAGGTTACAAAAAAATTCATCACTGGCGGGCTTCCGTACTCACGGGTTCTCATCCCGAGTCGACATAGATAACACCCTGTTAAGAGTTTTATGGACCGCATTACATGAAGAACGAGGAATGACGACGGCCGATGAAGTCAACAGCGCGCAGTACAGTCACTGTCTAGTATGGGCGGAGGAAGATGAAGCTTCCGGATCTCCATTCCTCACCATCGTGCCATAGGTCATAAAAGGTTAGTGAAAATAATGCACAGTCAGGAAGGCTATAAAATATAGAATTAGGCCTACAATTGCCAAATCCGCAATGGTACAATGTTACCAGTGTTCTCAATGATGATGAGTTCAAAGTACAACGAAGCTTGTCAAAACCTTTTTGAATCGACACAAACATTTTCAGGAAGTAGCAGCTGTTTGAGATTTTAGGGAGAGTTTTCAGTCGAGATTGATTCGGAATTAATTAATTAATTGGATGATTAGATCAGGAATGAAGAAATGGAGAAAGAGGAGAGAGAAATGTCGGTGAACTTTAGTGGTTTGGAGGAAGGTCCACCTATATGACTGGGGCTTCGGAAATTACGCAATTTGTTCCCGAAGTTACGCAATTGGTTTTTCGAGTGATGCGATCAGAAATCCTGAATTATGTGAAAATAATGGATCATTATTCCATTGTGAAAATTCAAGCATATTTGTCATTTTATTTCTTACAGTAGAGTTTATTGCTCAAGTTGTCCTTGTTACTACTTGAAACAAACCAGTGAATGTACAGAAACAGCTAAGACATGGCTTTTCGATAGATTGATGGCTTCTGCAGTTGACATTGGCGCATTAGAAGAATTATCATTATAGGGCAAGGCCGGACATGTCGCCAACATTCAGCAATGCAGTCATGTCTATTCGATTTAATAACATAACAACGTGGGGCTGCTGTCTCCTGTACCGAGTTAAAATTGACGAAACAAATTAAAATCTGGTGTAAATAGCCCTATTACCAAAATGAAGTTGCTGCCAAATATCACTACGCGTCAAATTTACAAGAAAGGTCAAGGGGCAGATCGTGACAGGCCACGGTACATGGGTTACAAGTTGACAAGTGTTGAAAGGAAGCAACAAGGAAGAAGCTAAACATAGAAAACACAAACTCGTAAATAAAACATACCGAGCTCGTTATATTCCGGATGATTTAACTTGTTAACATTTTCAGAATTCTGTCCATTGAAACCCGTTTTCATTTTATGACAAGCCTTTCAGACTTGTCGTATGTAGATATTTTATGCTTTTCAAACCCCTAGCAGATACTGGCACTCACACACACAAACTTTCATACATACACAAATACACACATATACCGACAAACAAGCATACATACATACATACAAACATACATACATACATGCATACATACATACATACATACATGCATACATACATACATACATACATACATAGTATATATATATGATTGGATCTGTTGATATGGAGTATTAACGGGTTCAAGCATGGATACGAAGCATTGTGAAGTTACGAAATGATTAGTCCAGTTAGAACTGAGGTGTTTGATCATTAGTAGAATTTTCGACCATTTGACCAACTAGTCCTCCATGTTTGTTTCGAGGTCGGTAACTGAGTACCATTGCAATCAAGATCTATCGTCATATTTTCTCCCCTTTCGAAAGATCCTTTATTCCAAATGCCACGCTTTCAGAAGTTTCTACAGAGGCGTATAAATAAATTTGTTGCTTTCAACTTCACGTCAATTTTTGGACGAAGTTATGTGGACTAGACGAGTTTTTAAAGAACTCTTTAGATCACAAACAACGTTCAGTCACGACCGATTATATTTACTTGTTCTGAGAGGCACAAACTGGAAAGAAGACTTTGCAGGTCACTTGCTCAGAAGCGATAGTATAGCCTACTTAGTTTATGCCACAACAGGCTATGTTGCATTAAGTAGGACTATTATTTGCAGTGCAGGCTATGCATCCTAAACTACGATACAAACCACTGCTTTTACAAGGTAAGAAACATGATCCTTGATGAATATGAGCCAATTGTCCTCGTCTTTGCGTTAGCGCTAGAATTATAGTACGCATTGTTCACAGATATCATCATATTCCATTTCCATTTGCATAGCAGGTAGAACAGATTCAGATACAACTAGCCGAATGGTCAACAAAAATACAACAATAACACTCAAAACCTTATGAAATTGTTTCAATATAATTACAAAAGCTAGCTCATGAATCAATGAAAATATACATCTTGCACGATCGCACAACCGGCTTTTAACGCAGAGCAGGGAATTGTATTCAAGGATTCCATAGGACCGGCATCTGACTATGTAAAAAGAGAAGGGACATTTTATTTTAATGTCCTTAATTTTGTCACACTATAATATCTAGAGAATCTTTCTCAGCCAGATGCGGTGTTGCCTCAAGTTCTCTTATGATAGCCTCAAGTTTTTATGATTGCCTCAAGTTACTATGGTTGCCTCTGCATGTCATTGTTTGAGTTCCAATGCCAAGAGCAGGCTGGTTAACACAACTGCGCCTTGTAGATTTTCCCTTTCTTAAGACATTAATTTTGTCACACCACAATATCTAGAGAATTCTACTTAGTCAGCTGTGATATGTTGCCTCTGTCTAGTTTTGCATTCATGAAAGCTCGAGCAACTTCTTCGCACTTTGGAACTTTGAATGTTTTGCCACTAGCGCAAAAAGGCGAAATCAAAGAAATGAATTGTCACTAAAATGTGGTCGATGATTCGGCCACTGCACATAGGATATCAATGTGGGTGCTAGGCTAATGCTTCCTGTAGCCCCGTAGTGCCTCTACGTTTTTTAACGAACCGTGATATGTAAAAAAATCGGCAATTTAAGTAATTAAAAACCTCACGAAAAGTACCTAAGCATTTTCATTTTCTACAGCACTTTCATGCATGTGTTGGCTGGGGAGTGTTACTTCATTATGCAAGAGACGAACCTTGTATATCACTGTTGACAACATGATGGAGCTATACCTAGATGGAGTAAAGAAGCATAATCTGCCTAATGCTGACGACTGGACGAAAGCTGACAGCGTGGTTCTACCTTGTACAACCAGTGTAATAGCCGTAAAAGGAACTGACTATGGCGTCGTGGCTGGAATTCTGGCCTCAACCGATGACGGTTACATCCTGACAAATTCCTCGTGGAAATGCACCAATGTCTACTATTCCGGATGGCAGTTGATTGGCTTCGATGCTTCATCCTGGCCTTGGGCGCATAGCATTGCAGTGCATCAGACTTCACCATGGAGACTGGTTCCAGGGATCAGGACAGATGCCTACTGGATATGGACGACGAATTACACAGGCGGAGATTTGGTTGTCTACTGCAGAAAAGATTTAGGTAAGAAACATTTCCATATGTAATTCATTAAATTTACATTACACAAACAAAAATAAAATAAGTATTCATTTATTGATCACAGAAGTTCATGTAGGATGCAAAAGGCCTACATCCATTTTGCCAAAAGAGTACTTCAAGCTGAGGATTGACTCGAAAAACATCTAAGATCCAAACCTTGGTCAGCTAATAGGTCTTAGTGCAACAGTTGGTTGGAGAGAAATGTGTTCCGGAAATTGTTAAATGGGTTGTTCCCAAAAAAGTTGTTAATTAATATTGAGTGAAACATGCGAGAAAATAAGGTGTAAACGGGATTATTTCACTGTTGAGTAAGCGTGCAGTTGTAATGAAAATTTGTATTGTATCACATCGATGAGTTGTCGAGTTGTTGACTTCTTTGTCATTGGCCAGTGGCTTTCCCGAGCTAAGTCGCGATTTTCTGTGACATAACTCCGATTTTTATCTGATTGTTGACTTGTTTTTGATTGGTTGGCGTTCGCATGCATTGTCTGACGTCAGCAGGACACGTACACTTGGATCGAAATAGCTTGTAAAATAGGATTGCAAATGCATTTCTAGAAGAGCGTGAACAAATTTGTAGCAGTAGTCTGTCGGATTTTCAGTTCATAGTTTCTGTTGCAAATGTCTTTCATAGATTAATGCGTGCAGAAACTGTAAAGGCCTATTCGACATCTCAAGTAGGCCTACTGTTATCATTTACGTAATCGTTTATTTAATTATACACACGAAAAACAAAGATTCTGTCCTCCTCAGGTTAAGGGTATGCAAAAAATCGGACATGTCAGCCGTTGGAAGCTACACTGACTGAGAACTTCAAAATATCGTCGACTTACCACATTGTAAACTTTCTTATTTTCTTTAATCTCTGTCGATTGACTGTTTTCAGCTGTGTTGCGTGCTATCTGCACAAAAGGTACAGATCATATGACTATAGAGTCCATAACAGAGACTAGAAAATGACGATCAAAACGAGTGTATTTATATCTATCACTGTGGGTTTCTGGTTTACATTTCAGTACCACGTGTTATTCCAAATCCTCCTCCGTTCCCATGTCCATCACGTAACCTGAGCATTACTGTCGATAACGAAATGCGCCTTTACATCGATGGGATTGAGAAGACTGGTCTACCAAACGCGAACGACTGGACGAAAGCTGACACCGTCGAGCTTCAGTGGTCTGCTAGAGTCATCGCCGTTCAGGGAACTGACTATGGCGTCGTGGCTGGAATTCTGGCCTCAACCGATGACGGTTACATCCTGACCAATTCCTCGTGGAAGTGCACCAATGTCTACTACCCCGGATGGCAGTTGATTGGCTTCGATGATTTTTCCTGGCCTTGGGCACATAGCATTGCAGTGCATCAGACTTATCCGTGGACACTGGTACCAGGGATCAGGACAGATGCCTACTGGATATGGACGACGAAATATACAGGCGGAGATTTGGTTGTCTACTGCAGGAAAAATCTAGGTATGAAACGTTTACTGAATTAATTTTTTTTTGAATGATCAACAAAAATAGAATTGCATAGGTTCAACAGTTGCTCAAAAGGTGAAATCGAAATGGATGCGAGTTTATAAATTTGATTACATTTGTTACTATAATACTTATCAGTCGTCCTTCATAATAAATTGTGTATTTTACTCAAGTAATGAAAGATTAGTGATGAACAGGCAATACACAGCGGTTGTCTAAATTCTCATCTAGTTTGGAATGATGGTGAATATGCGATCGATTGCTGATCTCCAGAAGTGAGGACGCTCTGCTCCCTATGTCGCAACTGAAGCTGGTGTATTCTAACCCTTGACAAAAGAAGGCCTTCAAAGACCTTGCCGGGCATTGACAGCAGGGAAATGCCGGGATAGTTCTGCGGCTGCCTTTTGCCCTTGTAAAATGAAAGGAAAATTGCTTTGGTCCAGTCACTTGGCACCGAGGCAGAGTTCCAGAAGCCTGAAACCACACGGCTGGGTCATTTGATGCCCTCTTTTCCACGGGCTTTAAGCAGCTCGGATGATGTGTATCAGATACCTGGTGCCTTCCCGTTCTTCAGCCTGCGTACCTCAACCGCCACCTCTTGTTCTGTGGGCAGGGAGCAGTCGATCCCGCTCAGATGCCTGGAGGCCAGCCTCTGATACTGGCGATGTAGCATGATTGAGGAATTCTTTATAACATTCCTTCTTGGGCTAAATCGTCTGGCGCCTATCGCTCAGTCGGTGCCCATTCATTCGTTTAATTGGGCTTGGGACACGTGGCATCACAGACCTCAGTTTCCGGAAGTTTGCAAATGCGTCCTTCAGCTGCCCGTTTTGAATAACAGCCTCCGCTTCTGCCACTTTTTCATCTCCCCCGACAGCCGGTCTCCTCAGGGCGGATCTCCACTCTTTTGGCAGGCACCTGTATTGATCCTTCTCTGCATTTAACCTGGCCAGTGCTTCCTCTGTGCCATATAACTGCGTTTCAACTATTTATCCTTTACCTTGTCCGTCACATAACCTGATAATTACTGTCGATGACGAAATGCACCACTACATCGATGGAATTGAGAAGACTGATCTACCAAATGCGAACGATTGGACGAAAGCTGACACCGTTGAACTACTGTCGACTGCTAGAGTCATCGCCGTTCAGGGAACTGACCTTCACGTCGTGGCTGGAATTCTGGCCTCAACCGACGACGGTTACATCCTGACCAATTCCTCGTGGAAGTGCACCAATGTCTACTACCCCGGATGGCAGTTGATTGGCTTCGATGACTCGTCCTGGCCTTGGGCATATAGCATTGCAGTGCATCAGTTATCCGTGGAAACTGTTATAACATGAAACTCTCACAGACAGAGCATTCTAGGGATCATTCTAAGTCGATTGCAACACATTCGTACTAAGGTGGCCGACGAGAACGTCGCCGAAACGGACAGTCGTTGTTCAAATGGGCTACAGATGACTCGTGGAGCACAACTGGGCGTTGATTGCTATCGTACACTGACCTTTCTGTGTATGAGGGTCTCCGAAGATTAAATGTAAATGTATTTTTTTTCTGTAGCGACCTTGCGGCATCCACCCTGTTCATTTTCTAATGAATTTATCGGGTGAGGTCCTTCACCGCCGGTGCCCGTTTGAATGGACACAACGCCATTTCAGGTCCCCGTGTGGGGATCGTGCTAGACCGAGATTCAAGTCTCTAAGATATGGCCACTATCGGTATTCGAAACAGCATCCTCACGCGAATAGGCGCCTTGACTTAGACGTTAACCATTGTAGCTAAACTAGCGAGGAATAGCGAAAATACAGACACCGGGTATTCGATAATGCTCTCGAAGCCGGAATTCCAACGTACTATGGCCATTTGTATGGTTTTTATTTTGATGTTATGTGCTTTTTACAGAGGTTCCTGGGCTTTGCAAGTTCGCACACAAGCAATAGTTTAACCGTTCAGGTTTGTTTTTTCTTTGCTGATTTTAAAGTCTAGAGGAACTTTTTAATGTAAATTTCAAATGTAAGCGAGTTTCGGCAATAAATGTAATTTAAAAAATGCGTCGATGTAAAGATGATTAAAATGTGCTTATATGGTTGTGATTAAAATAGTTAGACATGGTATAGGGGTAGGCCCTACATGCATATAAGCCTACTTTGCGCTTTTTTGCGTTAAAGTTGTAAGAATACCACAACATTACAAATGAGATAACGTCAATGAATTGTTGATTCTATGGAAATATTTTGTATGATAATTGATTGTGAAGGCATTGTCTTTTTAGGAGACCCAGAACGGTGCATGATTGGCTAGGCCGCTATGCTATGACGTCACTAACCCAAAGAATGAATTCAGTTGACAATGTCTCAGAAGCTAAAATTCGCGTTCGCTATAGGCATATGAAAACTCAAAAACTATTCCTAATTCTGCCACTTGACGGCTGATCGATTCACAGTGCTGTAAACAATGCAATTATTGCGCTTTCTGAATAGATTTTGTAAACATAAGCTTCATAGATTATGCTTGCCACTAATCCATACACGCTTTATTATCTAGATGCAATTCAGAGCCTGGACGCTATCGGTTTATTTAGTTGTCGGTTTTCGGAATTTTTCAAAGTGATTTTTTCAAATTCGTTGCGGTATCGGTTTGGTTTTGTTAAAAATTAAAATTGTATTTTGTGTTCAGATGTGATGATTGACCAGAAAAGAGCTGTACTGAACCTCTCCCTCCACCCCTCCACTTTGGCCGCGTTTGGTATTATACCATCCTTTTCCCCTTTGTAGACGTTCGAACTCAAGCGTCGCTCAAAGGCTCAGATTAGGCTACCCTGTTGATCTTTCAAGGCTAACTGTGCTGCATCCGGTTGAGGTCTTTGAAATTTCCGGGTACAGTTGTAATTAACCGTAATTAGATCCAACAAAGCGGGTCGTCTAGTTTTCGACTAAACTTGGTCCTTAATGCAAAGGCTGTACTGAATTAACTGAAGGTACCAAATTTAGATGCGGTCTCCACTTTGATCATACCCCTCTCCTCCTCCGCATTTGGTCCACCCTGATCTTTCCTCCGATTTCTGATGCTCATGTAACTTTAGGAGGTGTAAGTGTTGGAGCTCTCTGCCTTACTCTGAACTCCTCCATTTCCACGAAACTGTCATATCAAGAGCATAGTCTAGTAGCTTGCTTTGAATGAGGCGATATATAAATTTCTCCAGAATGATACAGTAAAGTTCAATTGGATCTCCTTACCTTAACAGGATGAGATTCTGATAGAACCTGAGACAAGGGTGGTTTCACAGAGCAGCTTCAGAATAACGGTGGTTACATAATCTTGGGAGTAAGAGGACAAGACCAATGCTGAGTGCCTTATGAAAACAGTTGAAATATACGGGAAAGGGAGCAGGGGTGCTACTTCATGTTCATAACACACTGATTGCAATGCCTTGTTTGGTGGTAGAAGATTGTGAAGACTCATTCTAAAGGGTGATCAAATAGGACACAAGTGCCAGCTTGTTGGTAAAAACAGTTATATATTTTACACAAGTCTAACAAGTTATGACAGTAAAAAGAAGAGATAATTAGAATTGAAGCATGGAACATGAAGTTGTAGGTCACCTTTTACACATAGGGATTTTTAATGTAAAGGATGTATATTCTGAGACTTCTTCCAGAGGGCAGCAACTGGACATCTCTGAAGTCACAGTGCAAAATTTTGCCATAAGACGATACAATTGGACATTTTTCAATTCTTTTTCAGCCACAGTTACTGTAACTATTTTATGCATCAAGATGCTTTATTAAAAATGTGACAATAATTTGCATATTGCACAGAAAGCGAAATTTATTTTAACATCCAATTCACCATTTCACAATCTTTCAGAAGCTAAAATTTGCGTTCGTATACAGGCATCTGAAAACTCCTTAACTAACTCCTTAATTCGCCGATTAATTTCGTAATTTGCTGTTTTCGTAACTGTCACTTATATTTGTGACTTGCCTGTTTCGACTTTTATTTATGAAAAGAGCTCAGTCGTTTCCACGCGATGGTTCCAGCTAAACTAGGCAATGTTATTCTATTCGTAAACTCTGCCCTTATTGTCTGAAATTCTTCGTCGGCGAGACTATGTTTGATCTAATTATTCCCGGTCTATGAATTGATCTCAGGAATTACTGAAGCCGAAAAATCGCCCGCATTTATGTAAAGGGGAACAAAGGAAAGATGGTTATGACGAATGCGGACATCCGCCTCTAAATTTGATACATTGATTTATTTCAGTATATTCAGCATAATATTAACGAACAATGAGGGTTTTAGTTTTTGCATACTGTGATCGTATTATGTCGGATAATTCAGCTTATGTGTTTGTGTCATTAATGCGTACGAGACACGGGGAAACAGTTAGGCGAGTCCATCATTAACGCGAGGCGGATAGGAGCCCGTGATTGACATGTGGAGGTAAACGAGAGAGAGAGAGAGAGAGAGAGAAAGAAAGAGAGAGGCGAAACAAAGTGACGCTGATCGGATGGTGAAAGAGAGAAGTTGGACGACTGACAGACGGAGGGGAAAATTAAGCAGGGGTACCAAGTGAAGAAGGCATTCGCTAAGTAGCGGTGGAAGGAGACTCTCGACTGTCCAGGAAGTAGATCCAAAAGACGAATCCATTCGTCTGACGGATGACAGATGTCGGATATCGATGATGAGGGACGTGGCTGGCCCTCACATCATTGTGGGGCTAGCCTTCTCTCTGTCTCTCTATCTCTCTCTATCCCTGTCTCTCTGTCTTGTTCTCTTGTTCTCTTGCTATCTCTAGCTCTCTATCCATTCTTTCTGTCTTATCTTGTTCTCTGTCTCTTTCTCTATCTCAGTCTCTCAGCCGCTCTGTCTGTCTGTCTGTCTGTCTGTCTCCCTCTCATAATAAACTTACAACAAATTCCATAACAAATTCCATTTGGCCTCTCACTCCTACAAATACATACAAACATATATACATACATACTTACTAGATTTAAAACCCATGTGCTTCAACTTGCTTTCCATTGACTGTGGCCTGACTTCTGGTTTCTCTGACCAGTCGGAAATCGACCAAGAGTCTTCAACGCATTTTGATTTTCGAGTATGAATTCACTTCTATCGATTGATGTCTTACGCGTTACGATAACTGCGCAACAGAAATCATTCGATTGCGTTAGGCTAGATACAGCCAATAGACATCCCAGGAGCCAAAGCTCTTGGCCTGATTTTACTCCAAACAACATTGAAACCATGCAATTTCAGCAGTTGATATTGAAGATCCTAAATCATCAAATTCCAAACATCGCCCACCTTACCTCCCAATCACTCTGCCTGACTTTTGGATCTTCACCTGGAACCCAACCCTTTTTGACAATCGATATTGTTTTCACTGAGTGGCTCTGTATATGCTGGTCCCGTGGCGTGGACTTCGTTGGGCGCTGTAGAAATCTCTGGATTACGATTAGAAAACATCATTTTCAAGTTCATCGATTTTTGAGTATTATCTTTGGTGTCCCCTTAATGGAAAAACTGCTTGAAGTCAGCCATTCACGATGTACCAGGTTCGCCAGGGTTTTTGTCTAAATTTAGAACGTTTATTTTGCGGTTACGTGGCATCAGAACGTGCTGTTGTCGCACTTTGGCCTACGTATGCCGCAGTTAAAAGTCCATGACTAAAATCTTGGACGCAGAGAAGAACAAACGTTCTCGCTCGATTGTTGTCTGGGAACGTTCGAAAACTAGTTTTCATCTGAATTTCAAGAAAGGAAGATCATGAAGCTGTACAAAGTATCCTACTTGCTGAGTAAGTTAACTTATATAAGCATTCTGTATGGATAATAACATACATCATTTTGTTGCTGTGCTTTGCATTTGATATACCCCAACTGATTTTTTTAAAACAATTTTAAATATTTGCATGTATTTATTCAACCAATGGTGAGAGGTCAGTTGGCAAATGATTTGCAGTTGCTTTACAAATAACGAGTATTAGCTTGAAGTGGATTCGCCTTGAAGCCAGTACAGAGAACGAAAAAAATACTAAGAGGGTCAAAAGCACAGACCAAGACAAAGTCGTGCAGCCTGGCACACGTCTCTAATTAGTTCGTTAGTTAGTTAGTTTAGGCTTCTTGCCATTCCTTTACAGGCACTTAAGATACTCTTATAAGCGCTGTCTACTCTAGCCTTAAGAGTTCATTTAGAACAAAATGTTCATCAGTAATTAAAAATAGTTATAAGACTACAAAAAAATTCGCCACTGGCGGGCTCCCGTACACACGGATTCCTATCACGAATCGATATAGATAACCACACTCTATGTGGCCACCCTTCAATGACGGAGTTATATCTGATCGATTTTAATAGTATTACAACGCGTGGGCTGCTGTCTACTGCACCGAGTTAAAATTGACAAATCAAATGAAAGTGTTACGAAATTAGGCCCTTTTACCAAGATTAAGTTGTTGCCAAATATTACTACGCGTCAAATTACAATAAAGACCAAGAGGCAGACAGTGATAGGCCACGGTATAAGGTTAGAAGCTGACAAGGGTTGTAAGAAACGTACAGGAAAGAAGCCAGATATTAGAACAAACTCGTAAATACAACGATTCTAGGACTGTTCATCAAAGGACGATTCATCAAAGGACTGTTCATCAAGGACTATTCATCAAAGGACTGTTCATCAATGGACTATTCATCAAAGGACTATTCATCAAGAGGATTGTTCATCAGAAGGACGGTTCATCAAATGGCTGTTCATCAAAGAACTGTTCATCAAAACTGAGTTGTAACCTTTCAATTAGTGAATGAAATTTGTTTGCTTTTGGCTTCAGTTGGGTTGCTTTGTTTCATGCTAGATGAATTAATTTTAAATTCTCTTGCATCCCCTCCACCACCATCATTATCCAATAGATACCCAGAGATTTTAAGTGGAAACTTAATCATAATCGTTACATGTCAATTGTAGTTTAGAACAGGCAGATTGCATTTCTTTAAGTTAGTTGTTACGTCTAACGTATTACATTTTAATAACTTTTAGTTTAAAATATAAAAACATATAAACATTTAAAGACTAGCATTGTTTACTACAGTATTAATTACACTTTTTTGGCTCTTAAAGTACACTATAGTATAATATATATTTGTATACCGACATTACATAAAAAATTATTAGATCAAGAGTATGTTTTCTCGTTACATTTTACTAAAATTTTAAAAAAATATTTGATGAAACAATAATTTCAAAAAATAGTAAATAAATATCCTTTGATGAACAATCCTCTTGATGAACAATTCTCTTGATGAATAGTCCTTTGATGAATAATCCAATGATGAACAGTCCTTTGATGAAAAGTCCTTGGTGAACAGTCATTTGATGAATAGTCCTTTCATGATCAGTCCGCATACCAATACAATATACCGAGCTCGTTATATTCCGATTCATTTAACTAGGTTTCAACAGTTTCTGCATTCTGCCGATCCAAACACATTTTCATCTTTAGACACGCCTATCGGATTTGTTGTATGTAGATACTTTAAGATTTTCAAGCCCCTAACAGATGCCGGCATGCGTGTTTCGGTTACGGACTGCATGCATGCGTGAATCCATGCATACACACAGAAACATTCATACATGCACATATACGTACATACATAATACCTACATGCATGGATACATATATAGTACATATATGATTGGAGCTGTTGATATAAAGTATTAACGGTTCCAAGCATGGATGCGAAGCATTATGAAGTAACGTAATGATTAGTCCGGTTACAACTAAGGTGTTTGATCTTTAATAGAATCTTCAGCCATTTGGCCAACTAGACCTCCATGTTTGTTTCGAGGTCGGTAACTGAGCCCCAGTGCAGTCTATCGTCAGTTTTTTTCTTCTATCGAAGGATCCTTTATCCCCTACCTAGACTAAGTAGGCTATAATATTTACGCTTCTGAGCAAATGACCTTCTGAGATCTTCGGCCCAGCTTGTGTCTCTCAGAACAGGTAAATATATTGGGTCGTGACTGAACGTTGTCCGTGATCCAAAGAGTTCTTGAAAACTGGTCTAGTCTACATAACTTCGTCCAAAAGTAGACGTAAAGTTGAAAGCAACAAATTTGAGGCGAACCCTGTTTATCACTGTTGACGACATGATGGAGCTACACAAATACCGACGACTGGACGAAAGCTGACAGCGTGGTTCTTCCTTGCACAACCAGTGTAATAGCCGTAAAAGGAACTGACAGTGGCGTCGTGGCTGGAATTCTGGCCTCAACCGATGACGGTTACATTCTGACCAATTCCTCATGGAAGTGCACCAATGTCTACTATCCCGGATGGCAGTTGATTGGCTTCGATGATTCATCCTGGCCCTGGGCGCATAGCATTGCAGTGCATCAGACTTACCCGTGGACATTGGTACCAGGGATCAGGAGAGATGCCTACTGGATATGGGCGGCGAATTACTCAGGCGGAGACTTGGTTGTCTACTGCAGAAGAGATTTAGGCAAGTTACATTTCCACATATATTTCATAAAATTTACATTGTGACTTAATGTAGTCAAATACATAGAAAAGGATATAATTTTTCTACGATATGCTTGAATCGGACATTCAGTTCTAAAAAATGTGTTTTTCACATTGGGCAACTTTTCTTTTTTTTAATCAGTCATCAAAATTGGATGGCGTTGATTATTTCAGTAACACTACAATGACTTTGTATCTTAGAAATTTGATGACCAGAATGTTAGCAAAAACTTTATTGTAGTAATCTCCTTGAAGAATACACTTTTTAAGGTGCGTTTATGATGACGATCAATTATTTAGAATTTGTATTTGTATTTGACAACTTATATAGCGCTTCTTACAGAACAAACTACTCAGAGGCGCTTCCAGCGTGAGAACCCCTGGGAAATAAGATCGTCTTTAAACAACGAGCTGATAGAGCTTTATCAACAACAGTGACCCTAGCACGAGGCGATAGCGGAAGTTCATTCCATAGAGATGGGCCAACAACAGCAAAAGCCCTCTGCTGTGCAAGGGAGGACTTAACACGAGGAACAAATAAATCCATACTATCTAAACAACGTAAAAGGAGGGATGAAGTACTAGAGTGTGGAGGCCGAATAAGATCTCAAAAATATTTTGGGGCCTGGTCCATGCGAGCTCTTATTACCAGTGATAACAGTTTAAACTGAATACGAGATTGGATAGGGAGCCGATTTGCTGAATGATGTAATCAGAGATATGAGAGAAACGAGGAAAACGTGATATTTTTAGTACTGATTGAAGTGAAAAATTACTGTATGCGATGTCTTTGAATTGATGAAAATCAAAATGGCTAATGTAATAATGTCCCGTATGAAAGGGTCAGTACTAACAAACACAAATAAAACTGTGTTTTTACTAAATTAGTTGAACAGCTTGCAGATATAATTGCATAGCACATAATTTTTTCAGAATCTGTAATTTCGATTCTTTGCTTAAGTTTACGCTTTTAATTATGCATAAAGGCGATTACTTATGTTATTTATGTTCGACACTTTAACGGTACTATATCAGTGTAATATAGTCTTCTATTTTTGTCATTTTAGTCTTCATGACAGAACCTCCAGGTGATTATTACTTTTAACATCGAGTCTGTTTTAGAACTTTTGTATCGCGACTTTATAGCAGAACTATAATGGCTTCACCAATTTAATTTTATTGATTTATATAGATAGGAGAAAGACATCTAATCTTATCGGTTTATAGACTTGAGAAAGCCATCACCAGAAGTGTGTCAGTTTTCAGGAAAGTGTTTAAAAGAGGTAATGAGGTGTCTTTTCCATGGCAGCCACGTTCTCATTTAGGGTTTGTATTCAAGGATAATCGAGACAATTACCCTTACAAAAGAAAAATCGTGGTTTCTTTTCATTGTGGAATTATCAGAGAAGTTCTTAGGATCAAATATATTCATTGACAAAAAATTTGAAATGCTGCCAAAATTTTTGAGTCAGTTCTTTCGATACTACTTTTCGAACGACGGCTTTCATTGGATCCACACTAGTAGTTGTCTAAACACTTGCCACCGAGAAAGGACTCCAGATTTTTAGAGCTGAATGCTTTCCAGCGTTCTTAGCGTTTCGTTAAAATGAAGTTAAAAAACTGTAAGTATCATTTGTTTCTGTACACCTACAACTCCGTTTATTATACCGAATCCTGAACCATGTTAATAGAATATATCATAGCAAGGCATCTTTCAGCACAATGATTGACTAAATAGCGGAAAGCATTGAAAAGATATAACTTCCTTCGATGCACTTGAATTAAGGATTTTATTTCAGAAGAATGAATTTTTCGCATCTTACAGTTTTTCATTTATTCAGCCATACTTCAAAAGGATAACAGCTGAGCAGAGGTTATTTCAGCAAAAGGTCAATAATTTTTTGCAATTTGCAAGATTGACAACCGAAATTTCAGCGAGAAATTTATTGTAATGCAGTTTTTCTTGAAGCTATTTAAAGGTGCAAATATGGTGATGGTCAATTATTAAGAATACCATTTTAAAAAAGCTTTCAATTCATGAAATTCAAAGTGGCCATTGTTAGCACGTTATGTTTTAAAGTGGCAACACTACGAAACAAAGATAAAACTGTGAGATTGGGCAATAATTTTGGAGAGTTACGAATTATTCTTGTATAATAGATCGTTAATTATTTAGGTCTAAAATATTATCTGCCTTTTGCTAATTTTTTTGGGTATTTTTTGAGCTCACACTGCGACTGCAGCCCCAAAAACCCAAGACAATAATTTTGCAAACTAATATTGAAACAACATATTTGTTTGGCGTCTTTAGGGGACCGTTTTAAACACACTCTGCAAGTGATTAATAAGGCTAATTATGTTCTATCAACTTAGTGAAGTGCATAAAACAGACAAAGACAGACAAGACACATTTATGGATATCTGAAACAGTGGCGTATTATTTTTTGTAGTTTTTAAGCTCCACTATTTAATGACTAAGCATAAATCGAATGCGCTGAGCAATTGTGAGTGAAGGACTTGCTCAGTATCCCAACACAGTAACCGTCCCAACGGAAAATTCGAACCCGTACTCTCCACGTTACAGGCCGGGCACTAAATCCAATCCGATACCGTGGCCCACGGTATTACGTCTTCGCTTCCGCATTGACTACCAGGAACGATACGTGATGTTTTTGCTCAGTACAAAGCGATGTTTTATTCAATAAATCTAGCGGAAACAAAGACATCGTTATGATCTGGAAAGCTCTCCTTACCTGGCATTCACTGCTGTGTTCTTTCCGATCTCTTTTTAATTCGTTCGCGGTCTTTACCTCTGCAGAATATCCCCTTCATTGACGAGCAGCATATACCCGAGTCGACCGAACCTGAGACCCTTCTCAAATTGTCCTATGTGTAGGGGTGTCAATTGACGTCTCTTCGGTCTAAAACCTCGTTGCATAATTCCCTAAACATGTCCATCGCGGTGAAAGTCTTTGGACGGTCATAGTCTTTGTTCCATGATAATCCTCGCGGAAGCCTAGCATCCGATGTCATGATGGCGACCTCAGGCGGGTGTAGTAGTCGCCTTAATGCTAGCCGTTGATCTTGGCCGTGGCATTTCTCCCACCACAAGACGATGACGACCATCGCTGATTGTGGCATCCTCACAGCTCCAAGCACGGTTGTCCAAGATCAATTGCAAGTGGCAACGGTGTCTCCAATACATAAAGACACGCATATATAAACATGTATATCCAATTAGCTTCAGGGTTAGACATCTGCTATCACTGGTTCACTTTCTCTTTCTCTCATCCATAATAAGTAATCGACTGCAGAATTTCTCCGACCAGAGAGGCAACGAGAGTCTATGTCATATTTCTGAAGAGCAAGAGCCATCGAGCCAGAATGTCGCTCTTAGGAGCAGCTTGCCCCTAAAAAGGGGGTTATGGTCTAAACTTCTTTAAAGCCCAAATGACGGCAACTGCTTCCCGCTCCATAGGCGCACAACGGTGTGAGTCACAAAAAGCTTCATAGTAACGAAAGCTATAGGTTCATTGCTACCATCATCAGACCAATGAATCAGACAACAACTTACTGTAGTTGCGCTATTTCATCGATTAAATCACCAAAATTCTTACTAAAGTCAATGATGTGCAGCTTTGCCACCGTACAAAGATCTGGTTTAAGTTTATCTAGAGCTCTATAATGCTCAGAAGTCCAAGATACTTTCTTCGGGACATTTTTCTGGGTTACAACAGTAGTAATATGTGCATCTCGGCAAATTTTGGTTTCATACCAACGCATGTCTCCCGTACTAGGATAAAACACACCTGTGCATATCTGTACCTTAGACAGTTGGTTCCGTTTGCAAGGCAGGCTGGACCTTGTTTTCGTTGTCGATGGATCTTCAAGTATCTGTGGTACGCCCGTTCTGTGTGACAAACCCACGACAGTAAATATAAATTTATAAATATATTAACAGAAGTTTTGTGTGGCGTTTCTAAGAAGTCTATTAGAGGCACTAGCAGTTGGCTCTCAATCAGAAAGCAAACTATGTCAATTCGTTTCAGCTGGCATTTACTTTTAAACGAAGCAATCGAATAGAAACCCGAGAGAAAGCACATATGCTTAGAACGAAAGGACATATATTATATTTTAGCAAATTTCACGTTCCTAGCTTCGTATTGTGAGGGCGATGTGACATTGTTGGAAAACACGAACTTGGAGAATATGAGCTGAGAATTTGAAGGATATCAGAAGCGTTGGCATAAATGCAGGCTCGCAGTGTTTTAAAATTTGGGGCCACGGATCCAAATCGATAAGGGTGTCGGCTCACTTAACCCCAAATGCATAACACTATAACTGCTTGAACTGCGAAGATACCGAACTAGACAAGCACTAGCTTAATTTAGCATCTGATCAATGGCTGACATTCCAAGGCAGAAGAAATGTAGAAATCTTGGCTCAACAGATCGCCGTTCAAAGCTGATGAATATAAAATCATTAAATTTTTTAACTTTGAAACACAATTGTTTGATGAAGAAGATAAGGTTAAGCAAAACAATTATAATCCATTTTTTGCAGATCTCTATTTGATCATCTGCATTGATAATTTTGCCCACACAGTATATTTTGGTTTCATACTGAGGCATGATTACCTTACAAGGATAAAATATACCTATGCATATCTTAATCTTAGAAAGTTTGTTTCAGCTTGCGACGCTACGCTGGACATTGTTTTCGTTGTCGACGGATCTTCA
Organism: Norana najaformis; assembly: GCA_964023275.1. Classification (NCBI taxonomy): domain Eukaryota; kingdom Metazoa; phylum Annelida; class Clitellata; order Crassiclitellata; family Hormogastridae; genus Norana; species Norana najaformis. Next base: position 9,954,675 of record OZ029920.1, read on the forward strand.
AGTATCTGTGGGTGGCTCCAAAACTTGTGCAAACTGGGACTTCAATGTTAAGTTCATCCATACACGTCGCAGGCCTAGTCATTTGGCCTGGACAAAACAAGAGTCGGTCTTGTCATGTTCTCTACTGCAGCTTCTGTCGAATTTAATTTAAATACGTAAGTTGCTCATCACTTGATTGTAACTAGATCTGCTATTGTTGTCTATAACTGTATAAATTTCATTAATAAACAAGTTGGGCTTTAGCTCAGGGGGGGAGACTCACAGTGCGAACGTTGTGAAATAACAACGAAATATGCGTACGTGTCTATGTATCATGTACAAAGCCATTCATTGAAGTGTCATTTACGGCTCCAAATCGCTGCACGCATCACTAAGCCTATAATTATAACCGATCTATGTAAGTGCATACCTTTGGCTACTTCGACAGACTTACTTCGGCAGTGGCCCCAGAGACGCACGGAGAACTTCATCAAAAGCCAAAAGTTAATATGTACTTCATTTAATTTGGTCACTTGTGATATGATAAGAAGTGATGCTTTAACATTACGTGTATCGCCATTGTTTACCAATTAGCACCCTATGAGCTGTCTTCGGACTCGCAGAATTAAGGCCTGAAGCTGAACTCATTTTTACAGGACACGTCATAAAAATTAAAAGGAAAGATTTTATGAATACAGAAAGAATTAAGTTGTTCAGAAATTGCTTAACATAGCACAACAAGAGTTTTAAGTGATTCAGAAGACATGTAATCTGTGCTAAAATAACTGCATTTAATCCGTGTTAGAAACGAGGCAGTTTAGCCTGTTCAACCCTCCCATATATTAATCTTAGTTAAGATATTCCCTCTTGTATGTCCCGTGGAAAGCGTCAACCCTCCAGTATGTTATTAGACATGACCCAGATGTCCAGCTGTTTCTCTAGTGTGTGGTTTGCGCTAAAGTAGATGAATAAATTAGTATTTTACTTGAGAATTTCGCTTCATTTAGACTTCAACGTGTGACACAATAGGTGTCTTTTGAGTTGTTCGTCTCTTGCGCCGTCGTTTTCGAGTGTTCTTAACCGCGTTCGGACATGGACTCTTCCGCCGTGAATTGTTTGAGGTTACTAGCTGGACAGTGTCAAGCTCCAGTTGGAAAGGTTAAGAGATCCTCGGATTAGAGCTGACCTTTCTACTGCGAAGACATTGTACGACAAATTTACCGGCTTCTGAATATTGTCGTCTTCCATAGAGAACTGGGGCAAAAGAAAGCTTAACGTTAGGGTTCGTGTTTTGCGAGCTTCGTTGATTGTTATCGTTCCTCTTCTTCGACGGTTTGTGGTCCTGGAACTATGAAAACGTTGTACACTATAACCTGTAGATAAGAATCAGTCGATTGGGCTCTTCGTGTCTGCAAGAGCTAGCCATTCATGACTCATCTACTTGTGTCGACATTGCTTGCTAATTGAACAAATTTTGTTCTTAATGACTTGTTTAGGCTACCACTTAACAGACGCTATGGTAGATGTTTAAATACATACATACATACGTCTCAGTAAGAGATATTTCAAGATTCCTGTCCTGCTAGTACCGTTTGCAAACACTTCATACCCATGGCTGCCTTTCAGAATGACCTTGAGGCAGCTTTCCTCATCTTCTTTTAGCAAATAGTTCTGTTTCTAGAAATCTATCTCCGTATATCTCATTTTTGTGTTGCTGTAGATACATAGATCAGGCTTCGCTGTTGTCGGCCATTGATAAGCTTAAGTTTCCAACGGGTAATACAAACACAACAGGTGCCCTGAAAACTCTCTTGTCCTCTGCTTTCACCAAAGCAGGAGGGACAGACCGGACATTCCTAATGTAGCAATAATGATCACACATGGTGCTCCGAATGTTGATGTTGACCAATTACCGGCTGCGATCAAAGCGGTTCATAGCGGCGGAATTAATATGCTTGTGGTGGGTGTTACGGATGCCGTAGAAAAGGATACTGTGAGAGAGATACCTTCTCCACCACAAGAGGTAAGATGAATTTAGGTGTTTCAGGTAAATTAAAAGACAGTAGTTTTCCCCTCTCAAAGATTTCAGGTCTTTTAGGTCACTTTGAGGCAGACATCTTCATCGCAGAAAGTGAGATGATTTCACGTTTAAACTGTGTTATTGTATCGCCTTCCTTCGCTCGTTCATTTTAAGCAGTGTTATGATCAATGTAAAATGGTGAGTCAGGTAAGGCCAAGTTTTTATCCAAGTCAAAATTCAAATATCGAGCATCAAAATGTCCTAATACATGATATCTTGGCATCATTATTTGACTTATATATGCTGTTTCGCTTAACTACAAAAATGTGCTTCAAAGCCCATTAAAGCAGTCGACAAAGTCGACAACGGCTCTAACTGGATTATAGCAATCTCAGCACAAGATCTTAAAACTTGCCGATATACTCATTTTTTCGGCCCATGCACGATGGTTGATTCAGTTGGCTTGGTATCTAACAGAAGGTTGCCCATCCAATTACTAACTGAGCGCATCAGACGTCATTGCGCCTCTGAACGCCGTATCAGCTTCGCCAATCTGCCACCTCAATACAATGGCCGAAAGAGAGACATCGATCCCGACTGACTGCAGGGCGACAGCACTAATCTAGAATTGATATTAAAATTGAATGTTTCCTTTGATTTAGTTGGACAAGACGTTCTTCCTGGCAAAAGATTACAGTTCAATAGACCGTGTCCGAGCGCAGCTTCAAAATCAAACCTGCACCCATCGGAAATTGTAGAAACAAATTACATAAAATTCCAGGTAGGAATAAATACGATCAGTACAGTTACATAAAACAGCACAACGCAGAACACCACAATAGCATGCAACATAATTCAATTGAATAAGGTGCAATTCGTCCGTTTGCGGTGTAATTAGCTGCTGATCAGTGAAAACACACTCATTCTCGTCGTGATCATCATCATCATCATCAACAACAACAACAACAACAACGTCAGTTCCTGACTCCAGTTGTTTCGCAGTGTTGGGTGTGAATGAATGATTTCAATTCTTTGGGTCCTTTGTTAGAGTTGAAGTGGTGTCCTCATGTTCAGTCCAAGTCTTGCTATGTCCTCGTTTATACTGTTCAGCGTAGTCGTGGTCTTCGTTTGTTTCTATTTCTCTGGCATATTGCACGTGATGCATTACGTAGGATTCAGTCAGTTGGCATTCTTTCCACATGACTTGACCATCCGAACTTTTGCTGAACGACTTTGTCTAGCAGAGTTTTCTGGGTATCAAAGGATTCTCAAATATCATCAGAAAGAACCTATGGAAAAGTCATGATTTACCAGTAACAGGTAAAATAAGACTTTTGATGGCACTGATATGGCCAGTCGCAACTTGTGGTTGAGAAACGTGGACCATCAAGAGAGCAGACGAAATGATGAAAAATGGATTTGAAATGGAAGGACTGAGACAGATACTGAGGGTTTCTTGGATTGCGAAAGCAACGAACAAACCGGCACCTTGATACAAACCACAGGACCTTGATACAGCTGTTAGCACCGTCATTTGACATGTTGTCTTCTCACTCATCTTTACAGCATGGAACTTCAAATGTTAAGTAACATGAAGTCAAGAAAGTTGACATACTTTGCTCATAAAATGAGAAAAAAATGGAGACTGTTTGGAGAAAGATATAATGCAGGGTACAACATCTGTATCACGAGCACATGGAAGACCACGAACAACCTGAATTGAGAACATAAGGTCTTTGATAGGATTAACTGAGTCAACTGCTGATGACAACTGAAGATAGAAACATCTGGAGACGGACGGTGGATGGTGCAGCCAAACTTCGCACGGAAGATCCCTGAGACAAGGCATCATCATGGCCATTCCAGCAATATATACACCATCATAATGTTTTTATTTGGGAGGGGGAACACATGAGGATCGCTGAACGTAACTGAATACTGACACTCTCTATGATCTGCTTTTTACATAGAAGCTCTAGCTTCTTAGAATGACGTTTTCATATATTTTAATATCATGATTTCAATGATGATGCTACATATTGATTTGTTCTTTCCTTTAGGATGAGAGGACAATGTGATGAGGGTTGGGTCAAATGAAGGTTGCGGGTATGATGAAGGTACGGCAACAGGTGTCTTTGGGGAAGGGCGTGGATGGGGTTCATACTAAAGCTGCGATTTAGTAATGGGGACACATTTCTGCCACCCTGCGTCACTCTCTAGTGCATTACGATTTTGGCTCTATAGAAGTCTTCAGATTACATTAGATGAGATTAGATTAGAAAGCAGAGCACTTAACGGGGCTATTTTGTTCTTTTGCAGAAAACCTGCCTCCAAAATATTGAGGACACGGAAGATTTTTGTCGAATATTTCAAGCGGCTGACATTTATCTATGCTTAATTAAATAATCTACATTTTTTTACCTCTGGCTTGAGTTAACACTGTTGTTTATGATACGACAATGCTTTTGCGTCTCTATCTATTAATTTCATAGGCATTGTAAATGCTTACATGTTTTAGCTTTAGCTGTAAATCTAAATCATTGCTTCTAGAACTTTGTGACTTAGGGATGTAACGTAGTTTTTTGCGCTAATGCTTTTGCGAATTTTACTTATTATTGCAATGTTACAAATTCTTTTCAATGTTATCTTGGTTTGGAGATTATATTATACTTAATTTTCTTGCAGCGAATTGTGTCTGATTTTTAGCTCAAGTAAATACCAAACTCAGTCACTGAGTAGTATTCTCAGAAGATACAATTGAATATTAGAAGATACGCTCTGAATTAAGATATTAGGGTTAACGGGATATTAACTGGAGGTACATTATTTCAAAACATAATCAAGTGAAGGACGCAAATCGGCAAAATCTACGCAGATTGTATCATACCGCCGAGTAGTCCTGGCACTCAGTGTAAGCTAGATGTTCGGCTCATCCACCACAGACTGCCTCCCTGTCCTAGCGGACTGATCATCCGTATAATGACCTGATAACGCTTTGGTTTGGGATATTTTACAGATTAGGTGAGATAATTTAGTCGATCCATGACAGACCAGACGCTCTCAGAGTGGAGAACAGTTTGACATATAAGTATGACACTAAAGAGTAGGCCTAACCTTACATAACCTTGCAGAAACTTAACCTAGCCTAGTATAGTTTAGTGTAATCTAATGTATTCTATTCTAATATAGTCTTATCTCACTTATACAATTCTAACCTAACCCAACTTAATCAAATCTAAAGATTTCTCCTACACGTTATCAAAACATAAAACGCATCAATCGACGGTCGATAAAAGTGAAGCCGTATCAAAATCATAATGCACTGGTTAAGTCCAATCGATGTCAAGAATTCCAGAAAAACCAGAAGTTAGACAGCGTTGGGTAATCAGGTTGAACGGCCGGAGTGTCATTTTTATTATGCGCGGCACATTCTAACGATACACCCCCTTCTCGGACTTGTTGACGCCCTGCGGCGTTGGATAGTTGTCCTTCATTCCCATGTGAACCGGACTCCTTATCCACCAGCTCCATATAGAACTTCGCTTCCTTATCGACCAGCTCTTTAGCGAGGAGCTTCGTAGCGATAAGCCTCATAAGGAACCCAGCCTTCTTAGCAACCAGCTTTCTTGGTGACACGCTCCTTAACGGCAAGCTCTTAACAACCAGCTCTTTAGTGATCAGGTCCTATGAAACCTGGCCTCCTTAGCAACCAGCTGCTATCTACCAGCTTCTGCGCGACAAGCTCTTTAGCGACCAGCTTTTTATCGACTTTCCCCTTTGGAACCCGACTTTCTTAGAAGCCAGCTCCTTTGCGCCCGGCTGTCTCGACTGCATGAAAAGAAGCGTCGCTGGCAGTGACACAGACACACGTTGCGGAAAACGGACATTATGGAACAGACGCCTTGCGGAACACTCGTTGTCGATGAGATTTGCGAAGGAGACAACTACTAGGGCACTCGAGCAACGGATTCTCGCATCCTCTCAACGAAGACACGGCAGAAAGAAGGCGACCCGAAGGAGAGCCGCTACGCTGCTGAGGATCCGCAAACGCGACTTAAGACTTATATGCAGATGATAGGGTAAACCGCTTGTCAGAAGTTACACACGTTGAAAACTTAAAGGCTTTCATTACTTTAGTCTACTGATAGAACACGGGAGCCTTGCTCACGTGGGTGAAACCTTAGGATGGGCTCTGGTGGATATCACCATGATATATTTAATCAATTGGGCCAGGTGCCCCGAACGTTATAGATCGAAAGCCTATATTACCATTCGCAAATTAAAGTATTCGAGATTCGTTGTTTATTTGCACAGGCTTTAGTGGTTTAGTAAAGAGTTAGGTTGGTATTCGTCTATCGATTACATCAGGATAAATCAATATTGCATATTACACCGAGTTTTATTCACAAATGATAAGATATTCTGTTCATATTATTCAACTTTTTTACTTTCATTGATGCGAAATTAAAGTCTAAATCGGCATAAAATTGTCTTTTTGCGAAATGTGTTCACGTGATTAGTTTGAATATAGGCATAAAATGGAATACAAAAGAACCCGTGTTCAGTGAATCATTTGAGATTTAGCTCGGTTGAATTTGTTGAAAGGTTTAAATAAGGTTAGTCTTCTTTAACAAACTGCATTAATTTAAGGGATTTGGGGCCAATCTAAAGTTGATGCTAGACTCAAAGTTCTCTAAATAAAAGTTATGGTTGAAACCGGAGCGCCGGGATATCGCACAGACCACCAAATCTATGTAGGATAGGCATTTGTCATTCTCCGGGCGATTGCTCGTAGAATCTCTCTGTGACTCAGGGTCGACGACACCGTGCTGACGGACACCAGCCTATTTGCCGACGGATTAATATGGCGGTTGGAGATCAAATCGTTAACATAAGGTATTGTGGTCTAATCTGAAGTTCATACATCGTTCAGAGTTCTATCAATCAGATTTTAATGTTTTAGAGAATCGCATATAAAGCTGTGCAAAATGCATTATCAGACTAAAGTGCTTTTGGACGAGCGGGCAACGACTCAACGAGACCAGCTGCACAGAACCGTTCGACTGGAAAATATCGAAGGACATACAGCTACCTCTTTCATACTCCGACTGGATTCGTCGCGAGTCAAACTGCCTCGGAAACGAAGAACAATGCATACATTTGGAACCGAATTCAGAGTTCCGTTGGAATGATCCGAAGTGCGACCAAATGCTCTGTCCCCTTTGCGAGTATGATCCGTTGTAGATCTCCTTCGAGAGGTCCCTAGTAGTACCTATATAAATGTTCAAATGACTAAAAAGACTAGGTGCATATATAACGTAAGACTTCTATGCTGTTGGTTCACCCAAACAAAAGAATGTTAGATTTCTAAACTGTTAAATAGAATTGCATAGGCCATGGTTGCATATTCAAAAGCCAGTAGCCGCTGCAGCTTCTCTGACCACAACTTTTTCAATGGAACAAAAAAACCTGTCGTTTTTACCCTTTATAAATCCGAAACTTCTGAATTGATTGACTTGAAATTTGATTGAAGTGAAAACTTTGCCAAAAACTCCAACACTGGCGTATCAATCCATTCGTCAAGTATGCACACTCTGTTGGTTAGCCCGCTTGGCTTGTAACGCGGAAGTACGGATTCGAACGTCTCCAGGGGTAGTCACTGTGTTGGGACCTTGAGCAAGTGGTCAGCGCACAATTGCTTAACTCCATCGATGTTACGACAGATGATGGAGCGTGGACTACTGAACTGTGGAGGAAGTTTAATAATAAATACAATTGTATTTGTATTTGTGATACCATCTTTCAGCTTTCAGCATCCTCCAGTCCCACGCGTGGACTAATTCTTTCCACTCATTCACGAATGAGTGGAAAGAATTCTTCCTCCACAGATAGATAGATAGATAGATGTCTTTGTGCGACAAGGTAGCCTATTGCTTAGCTCGCTCGGCTTGTGTCGCGAAGAGTACGGGGTCGAGCCTCCACGAAGGCGGTTACTATGTAGAGACCTTGAGCAAGTGCTTCACGCACAATTGCTTAGCACCATCAATACTCTGTCGTATGAACTTTGGAAGAAGGGTAATATTAAATACAAGTGTGTTTGTATTTGTGATACCTTTTTTTTATTACTTTCAGCATCCTGCAGCTCCACGCGTGGACCAATTTTTACAACTCATTAATTGACGCCAATTGTCCTGGGATGTCTTTCCCATGGTGGGTGTGTTTGAAAATTTTTTTCATTTAATGCTTCCGAGGCAAAATGCATTGAAATGGAATCTTATTTCGTTTTATCAGCTTGTGTACAGAATTTTAAGTATTTGTATTAAATAATGCATAGTCGATTGAAAATTAAAATGCATTTCAAATTAGGGTAAATCTTGGTTTTTTTGGATATGTTTCCTAAATTTGGCCTGGCAGTTTCCAATCAAGAATGTAAGCATTGCGATATGAAAATCTGTACATTTCAAACCGCTTAAATGATTGACTGAGAATTTGGCATATGGGCAAAACCTGAAATTAGAACAAGTGAAGTAACTATCGAGATTTCGGAGCATGTTAAAACTGCCTAGTAAAACTCCCATAAATTAATAATAAAAATAATAATAATTAGCAACTTCTAATGCGCCGGTGTCTAATGCACAAGACATCAACCGATGGCACACCAAAACCAAGCCAAAATCAGGTCTATATCCAGAAGGTCAGTCCGCAGGACAGAGAAGGAGCCTATGGTGGATAAGCAATTTGAAAAAGGTAAGTTTTAAGTTGAGAACGAAATGACTGAAGCGACTGAGCAGAACGAACAGACACAGGGAGGGAATTAGGCTTCGATTGGTGAATAGCTTACTTTTCAACCAGTGACAGTGGTCTATTTGCAAAAACTTGTTTTCATAAGGGCCACAGCATTTGTAAATAAGAGTGCGGTCAGTTGAAACTGATTGCATAGTGTTAGACCTATCTAAAAATATATCGCTGAGTGGGTAGTACACCTCGTTACTTGCTGAAGAAATGCATTCTTTTCTATAAGCCTAAAACCCTTAAACCGATTCATTTGAAGTTTTATACGAGTGATATATGAGACATATCAGTGAAATTAAGGTTGCTCTTCAAGTAGCTCGCAAATGCTAGAGAGCATGACGACATCAGAACAAGAAAAGGTCCGTAAAAAGCTCTGTAAATTTACGGTTGCTTCTTGCTGAAAATTGGTTGACACTGGATGCAGACAGATGTTGTTTAGAATGTCAAACTTCAAGGGAAAAAATGACTATTTCACTAATTCGGGTTACAGTTAATTGATTAATACATTTCCTCATTAGACTCTAACACCAAAATGCGGAAATATCAGTATTTCACAAAACAATTTGACTTAATGCACAGCATACAGCGAAAATTAGCAGAAGCAAGCAGCTAACATATCAAATAACCAGATTAATTTCGACTTAGTTACTAATTCTTAAGAAATTCGTGATTAACCCATGTCTTTTAATTTATTAAAATTGCTTTCAGTGCTTTACTAAAAATAATAGGCATATTAAGTTTTTCTTCTGTTCTTAAATGCTTGCAAACCAATGTGCGATTAGCTTTTGGTTAATAAAGACTATACTTACTTACTTACTTACTTAAATGAGATAAACCACGATTTACAAAGGCATACAAAGTCCGTATGGCAAAATTACGCTAAAAGATTACGATTGGCTGTATCACATCGAAATTAAGCAATTATTTAAAAAAATAATATTTAAAAATCAAACTATTTTTATACGATCATTCATTTTAAAGTAAACAGTAATAATATATGTATTCATCCCATTATTCTAATTTAATATAAATTGTATATATAGACTTATATTAAAATAGTTTGTATAAGGTAATAACACCAAGGTATGCAAAGGCATACGAAGCCCGTAAGACAATATTAGGCTGGCTGATATTCACAGAGAGCGCAGATGCTGAAGTTGCATGACTTATCGTTCCAACGATAATTCCACGAACTTGCCAGATGCACGCACTGCTCTTCGTTCCCGCCGCAGTTTGGTTCGCCGGTGTGCCAGTCTGTATAGCCGAATGGCAGCTGTTCATCTTTTGATAATTTCCATACGAAAGGATCTATACAGCTGTTTTCGTCCAAACGTTGGCCACTGATCCATAGCATTTTTCCTAGATGCCCCATGCCAGTGTTTGGATATCCACATACGGCAGACGATGAATTGGCTATAAACAGTTTACGTAAAAACTTTAGTGATGTAATGAGCATGAGCACAAGCATTTAATAAAACAGGATTGTTGTCTCAAAATCCTCTGGATAGCCTAATAACGCCAATCAGTTTTAATTACAATACTTCAACGCTTTTGAAACATTAAACGCAGTGTTCCATTTGGTAGTGCGACTGAATGTGCAATCTAACGATTGCAGACTGACGCTTGCTCAGTGGACTCAGGGTATCGATTCTGGAAAGTTGCTTTGCACAGCGGCTGCTTTGTCACCAAACAGCAGAATGTGATACAAACGGTGGGTGAGAAGTAAATTGCAAATTCTGCGATGCACTGGTTACGTGTCTAGGACATTAAAATCATCTATTTCTGACTAACAAGAAAAGCCAGACAAGGATTCAGACCACAGTCGACTGTTGCTCCTGAGCACATATCAACAATCACGAGAGACAGTGGAGCTCTTGTGGATATCTTACTCTACCGTGTGTGCCAATCAATCTTTACCGATGATTTTGGAAGATCAAGCTACGCACACAAATCACCAGGTCGTGTATGGTATCTCTGGACAGTCACATGTGGCGGCGCTCAAGCATTCAGCTGAATATCAATTTGTATGGAATATTTTTGTTGCCTGTCCTGCTCTGTTGATGCGAGTCAGAGATAACTGCGGAAGTCCTACACAAGAAGTTAGTCATAATTATGTTTGTATCGATTATGGTATATTTTACAAGGAAAGTGCTGATTCAATTAATGAAGTAGTGCTATAAAGTCTGATCAGTCTTTTGTCACAATTCTGACATATACTTACTGGCAAAATGAAGTCGCAAGTATGAATTCAACGCGTCGTTTTCATCTCGACTCGTTATGGCAGCCAACCGGGATCCTTTGTGTAGCTGTCGACATCTTGTGTCAGCTGATGTCCACGTGTGAGTTTCATAAACTACCCTATAACAACTTTGAGCTAAGGGTAGATAAATGAACCCATCTGGACAGCTACCTAAAACAGCAAACTTAAATTATAGGTAAAGGAAGCAATATCTATACTCAGAGACATTGAGATAGATTTGCGAAGTTGCACTTTTTATTGGATTGTTTATCTATTACATGATATTAGCTAGAACAATGAGCTCTTTAGACAAGTAAACAATCAGAGAATACGGAACACCACTTATGCATTTATCTGATGTACATTAGAGAAACTATTGAGGCGTGTTCTAGCTAGTGTTCCGATTACTGAGTGGCTTCGGATATCGCTCTAAGTAATGTTTTAGAAATGCTATGACTGACAGAAGAGGAAGAAAAAGATGATGATGTGGTGGTATTGGCGTTGGTGGTGGTGTTGGTGTTGGTGGTGGTGGTGGAATTGGAGGATTACGAAAAAGTTCTTCTGAGTGCAACTAAATCAATAGCAATTTAAGTCAAAAATTACAATGGCAAAGCATCTCTGTTCAGGCCGGTCCCGTTCCTATAGTGCAAAATAGTCCTTTCTAAGCAGTTCTTTTCTGACTTCAAAGGATTTGTCAATCACTTGAAAATTTTTATTCTTAGAACTATCTACAACCTGTTCTTGTAGAAGTTCTTAATCATTAATTTTCAACAGCACGTCAAATATGAAGACAATCAGATGGTGCTGGAGTAAAAGGGGCCGGTTTTGGGAGTTTTGTGGTCGAAATTAACCGAATTTTGGATATTATCTTTGAAAAACGAACTTCTTCGGGCATTGTACGAATATTTGGACAAATATTCGGTCGAACTAGCTGTTTTCACCGAGGGGATGGGCAGTCGACGTTTTCCAGTCTGATGTATTCTGAGGCGAACTTGACTGCGGCGACCACATAGTTGTAAGCACGATAAGAAAGAAAGACTTTGCGTCTAAAATCTGGCGACCTAGACCAAGCGAGGCTTTAAACCAGAATGGTCAACGTGCCCACAGGCGATAGCCGTAAATCATAGTTTAACCTGCGCTTTGGAACATGACATGTCAGATGCCTGGGCAACAAGTCTACTTCTGTTGCCGAAACCATTATCAGTCGCAACTTAGACATATTGGTCGCCCTGGCGACATTGCACCAGTCTGCTACCGACGTTGCTTTGCAGAGATCAGCTCCATCTGAAATTAGCATAGTCGATATATCACGCAAGCACTCGCCTCTTCTCACTTACATCACGGAGGTTGCGGACTTTTTCATCGTTCAAAGTCGAGCGAAGCGGATCGAACTCGCTGAGACCTATACCACCTTTGAGGTTCTCTTGAGTTCTTTTTCTACACCTCGAGGTCCGCTTACCATCGCCGCTGTCTATCAACTTGGATCGGTGCCACTATTTGTAACTTTTTTCAAAGGATTTACAACTCTCCTCGAAACGCTGGCCACATATAAAGGCCAACTGGTCGTGATGAATGATTTGAACATCTGGGATGTCCAAGGGCGCAGGAAGTTAGCTCATAACAGATTTGGCCTGATGCAACACAACAGTGAGCCGACCCATACCCATAGTGACTGTTTGAACCTAGTCATCACGCGTGATGACTGCGTGCCAATCGCAATCACCTAGTAGCTTCCATCCATCTCCGATCACGGACTGCTGAAGTAAAGTATACCGTTTCTACACTCCACTCAACTAGTTTCAGAGGTCACATCCAGAGAGTGTAAGTCTCTTGACACAGAAGTTTTCCGTCATCGTCTTATTAATAGTCAAATTTTCCATAATTCTGAAGAAACTGGTCTTGCTCCTTCCGAGCTGGTTGATTTCTATGGAACAACCCTACGCTTCATAGTTGAAGAGCTGCTTCCGTTACTGTCAGCTCGCACGATAAGTAACAATCTCACTGCCTGATTTAACGCAGACTGCAGAGCAATGTTAGGAACTACTAGGCCCGCTAACCGCCGATACATAAGGAGTGGAGTGGAAGAATACCGAATCGACTGGATCAGGCTTCTTCGAAAAAGTATGAATTTCTATCTTTCGAGTTAGCGGACAGCCGCTGGACTGACAACGCTCTTTCCTCGAAGGCCGAACCATGTTGGTAACTATTGGTTCGGGCAGGTCGGCATGGCTCAGTTCTTGGACCGATACTCTACATCTTGTATACGGCCGAATTGACTAAGGTCTTCGCTGTTGCAGGGATTGCGGGTTCATCAGGACGCCGACTACGTCCAGCTTGACCTCACATGCTACCCAACTGGTACAATAGCATGTGCGTCCAAAATGCAGGCAATCGTCACATTAGTGCAGGAATGGATGTTCTCAGGTCAATTAAGGCTGAATCCCGCTAAGATGGAGTTCATCTGGCTTGGCACATCACAGGCGCGTGCTAGGTTGCACACAGAGACAAAGGCAACGACTATTCCGGATTGGACAACATAACAAGTCGTTCTGGACTTTAAAATGCTTTCGAATGAAGTATTATTGTCCATGGTGGAGCACGTCAACTCTATCTGCAGGTCATGTTTTTACCACATGGGTCAGAGCAGAGTCATGCGACGAAATGTATCGTTCGACGCCGATACCACTATCGTCCATTCCATTATGACACGCCTGGACTTCTGTAATGCCGTCCGAGCAGGCATGCCGAGATTCAGGATACAACAGCTTCAGTCTTTCCTGAACTGAGCTGCCAGAATCATGGCCAAACTACCGAAATTCTAGCATGTTTCGAGCTATATGCAAAACACTCTGCACTAGCTCCTATCAAGGAGAAGATGATATTCAAGATTTTCCCCATGGTCCAAGCTTTGCCAATCGGCGTGGCCACAGAATATATCAAAGAGCTCTGCGTTTCTGTCTCGAGCCGGCTGGGTCGAACATAAGTGTGTTCAGCGGCCCATGGAGACCTGTTGGTGCCGCACTTCCGTAGCTTTCTCGCGCATTGGACCGGATTTATGGAACAATCTTCCTCTGAAAATGAGTACTTTTCCAAGAGAAACACCTCAAGAAGCATTTTCAACTCGTTAAATCGCAACTTTTATAAACAATTAGATTGCCATGTTTTAGCGTGTTTGTAAGTTCTTAAAAGACGCTGTATAAGTAGCCAGATATATACATACACACATATACAATGCAATGTAATTTAAAGTATATCTGCGAAATTTCTTAGCGCCAACAATAAGCGGCATTCGTTGAGTAAGATTATTTATCGGTGCTATATGAAATAAAATAGGGAAAAGCACCAGGTTGTTTGGTCAGGTCGTATTAAGGGGGTTCAAGTCTGCGCAGACAACGTGATTCTGATGCTGATATTGCCAATGATGCTTGGTCATGCATAGGTGCCTAAATGCTTCCGATGTCTGATAGAATTCGGTTCATTATGTTTGCCATAGTAGCCAATTTATTCGTGCTTTCTTGATGTGCTTTTCATGGGCAGCTGTTAAGAAATTATTTCCCAATTTTCGATTACAAGATGACTGCCATTGTATATTTTATCGTTCTTACTGCTTGTCCCAAGGGGATGATAGTTCCATTTCTCGTTACAAGACTCGTACTCGAATTTTAACCCATGGGTGCATCTGTAGAAGTGGGGGAGGTTTTATGTATTTATGTATCTGATTATTATATATCGTATTTCAAGAACCTCATAAAGATGCTGAAAATGGCTATTCAACAGTACTACTGTAAAAAGGCACGGATCAAGATAAGCTGAAAATGTTTCTCGCGCTCTTTGTGGCGATGGGGTTCACCAAAGACCTTATTAGAACCTCGAACACTTATTGGTTCTACTACGGACGTTAGAAATTATGCTATTGCACGGAAGACTGATACTAAATAACATAATTGAGATGGAAATCACTGTAGTGAATGACACATGTATACGACCACAGGCATGATCTGTCAAAGATATATACCGGCGAAAGCTCTAAAGATAATATTATATAGTAACCTTCCAGCGAAAACGGACATGTATCCTCTGGTTGGTGTTTACGGCAACAACCCAGCGTTATGTCTTTCAGAAATTGAATATTTAGCTTCATCTCTAACATCGCGGCTTCGAGTTCTCCTGTAGAAAGGTAGTCATCTCCTTCAATTCTCACAAACGCTGCACAGAAAAGAAACACGCATGTAAACTTAAGTTTCAACATTCTGCTCTAAGTCAATAGGCCAAAATTGCCGGATCTATAAGCTACAGCTGAAGTGCTGTCAAAATATGTTTGACAATGGTTCTTGGAGACTATGCAGATAGTATTTATAACTTCTACCATGCGACTAAAAAGCACCTAGAGCCTAGATGGTTGACCGTCTGGCTGGTCTTGCGCATAAGCCAACCAGACACGAAATTACGTCACTAGCAATTTGTCATCATGTGAAGTGACATGCTCTATCCTTCATTTGTTTATTTACCAAGAAATTTAAGAATAGTTTGAGACAGGGTTAGAAAAAATAAAATGATCAGTTCTATGTTTGCAGCAAAAATACACCGAAATCATGTGTAACAGTGCCTGAGAAAACAGTCACTAAATCGAAAAGGTAATTTGCGAAAAATACTCTCAGAAGACAAGTAAACATAACATCGTTCAAAATAAGTTCGATGCATATATAAATTCTTTGTTGTATTAGCTGTCTAAATAGAAGTCCCCATGTAGAGTTTCTCTGTTTAAGAATTTTCATTTCCAAAGATTATTAGGATGTCCTGCAATATAACTTAATTTAGCATGTGCTGTTGGTGCCCTAATTTGAAGTAGCGTGCATCAATTATTATACAAAGGACCAAGTCAAATAAACTCCTCCTCGAGGAAATGCAAACCAGCATCTCTCCGTGCTGGTCCCAAGCACAGAAAAAAGAGAGTCTTTCAGATGAGCAGACATTGTACAAAGATGTACAAATTACTGTAGCAACTTGTACAAACCGCAAATGGACCAAGATGTCGCAAAACAGGCATTTACAAAACTGAAAGAAAAAAATTCAGAAAAATGAAGATATTGGAAATGATATCTTGGAGGCAACGGTGAAAAGAGCTGTGCAACGGGTGAGGAGCATCAAAAGTTTGGGCAGCGATGGTATAACAGGTAAGATGATAAAAAATGTAGGAGATATTATGGTAAAGAAGATACACAAGTTTTTGTAGTGCAGTATGTAAGAAAGGACGCACGACGGAGGAATGGAAGGTCAATTCTAGTTGTTTTTCACAAGAAAGGAAATGCACTAGAATGCAATAGTTATAGGACTATCGCACTGATAAGTAATTTGGTAAACCATTGATGTGATACTAACAGATAGACTTAGGAACCAGATTGAAGAACATCTCGCAGATGAGCAGGTGAGGTTTAGAAGAGACAGAATCACTGTAGAACAAATATTACCACTGAGAACGATAAGAGAGAAAGCTCGAAGAAAGAACAAGAAAATATATAACTGCTTCGTAGACTTCAAAAAGGCTTTCGATAGCATAGATCAAAGTGTAACATGGGCGGTCTTAGAATCGTATGGCGTGGATAAGAAATTGACTCGTCTACTGAAGGAAAACAACAGCAATGCAAAGACAGTGGTAAGAGTGTGTGGTGAAACTGGAGTTTGGTTTGACACTAGCAGAGGTACAACACAGGGTGATCCAATATCGCCAAGTGTTTTCAACACGCACCTAGAAAGAGCACTGGGTAAGATCAAGGAAACCGATGAAAGAGCATCAGTCAGCGGCATAAGGTTCAATAATCTTTGGTTTGCTGACGATATTGACCTGATTCGAGAAGACGAACAACGATAGGACCACACAGTACAAACGCTGAACGAAGAAGGAAAGATGTAAGGCCCTACCATGAATTTTGATAAAGCAAAAACAATGGTATTTGGAAAAAGAATTCAATGAAAAAGATAAGATGGTCGTGGACAGTTGGAAAATGTTGAAAAGTTTACATACCCTGGATGTAATATGACTATGACCTGGACAGTTGGAAGGAAGTACTAGTCAGAATTGCAAAGGCGACAGCAACACTGAAAGCTATGGATAAGATCTGGAAAAGCAAAACCATTATAAAGCTGGAGACAAAACGGAGCGTTACACGGGGTTTTTAGGCCTATTATGAACGCATGTGTTTTCAGCAGCCTGTTATATGGATGTGAGGTAGGGCTGCCAACCGTCCCGGATTCGCCTGGACAGACCCGGAATCGGCCTTCTGTGCCCCGTGTCCCGGATTGATCCCAAATTGTCCCGGAACTTGGTGTAAATATCCACTTCACCAAATGTTGTTCTTCGTTTCTCACACTAAACTCAAACCGCCGGCCGTAAATCAGTTTTACATAGTAACCGTTGAATAGAGGTCAGTTAGGTTAGTAGACCCAATAAATGATATCTGCAAATTGCATGCATCGTGCATGTATATATGAACTTCACTCATGTTAGGCCTTGAAGCCTGGTAGGTTACTGGAATTTATTAAACGTTTTGCTCTTGAAGTTGATTAAAATGTTATATATAGGCCACTTGTCTCCTGATGATTTGAGTCCTGTCATCTGACTCTTTTTTATGACTATTTGCAATAGATCCTACATTAGGCTGACGCAAAATGTGTTACTTACAGTCATGTGGACAGGGCAAATTGGTACTGGCTTATCGAGTGACTATGCGGGACTACCAGGATAGGCAGAATCCAAAGTTGGCAGCCATAATGTGAAGCTCAGATAACAACGATTAAACATTAAAAGAAGGATATTGGCCTTCGAGAGAAAATGCTACAGGAAGATCATGAAAATAAGATGGACACATTACCACCGATCATAGAAATTAGATTTTCTCTTATGCGGTAATCGATTGAGTTCCAGGCGACCTGAGCAGTAATTCACCTCTTTGAAAGGTTCCCCGTTTACTCGGATAAAATATTTATCTGTACGAGATATTCTAACCAACGTTTAGTTGACACATTTAACTCGTTGGTAAGCTTGTTGCCTCTGAAACAGTCATCAATTGAAAACAAAAGATTCCAAAAGGCTGCGTTTCTCATGCTGCCGGACGTACTTATAGTGCCATAAGAGGAAGTAAGACAAAGTTTAACAGCCTTTCACGCAGAAGACTCACATCTCAACATGTAAGAGGGACAAAGTCTAGAATAAGATATTTGAAACTAGAACAAATACTATCAATTCTGTTCAGGTATCTGTTATTATGTAATCGTGGTTGTGTCCGAACAGTGTAGAACAGATTTGTCTGTGCCCAGTGCATTGTCAAGTTCTAAACCTCTTCTTTACTCAGAGAGCAACCTTCATTGGGCCAATAATTGGCCCACAAAGTGCCACTGCTGACAACTGGTGGCCAGCTGTAGCTCAAGGCGGGCCTAAATAACACGAATGTCACGGCCAACACGGTGTCAAGAAATAAAAACAGAAGATAAATTACTATAACTATAGTATAATCTGAAATTTATTTAATACTTTTGAAAGATCCGTATGAAGAGTCAAAGAGTTTTTAGGCCTACTTGCATTCTTAGTTCACGTTCGAAATGTCCGTCGTTTGCCCGGACATATGCACTAACACAAATGAGTGGCTCTCCAACTGAAGCGTCGATAATGCTGGTATGCTGATACACGGACAGATGAGTCACTCATTAAACCACGAAGCTCTGGGTTCCACATCCTTGAAGGGTCAAAGTATGAATAACAACGCTATTTCGGAGGTCAAAAGTTAATGCGTTTGTTGAATTGTTCGGGTAGCGTTTGCGCATTACAAATCCACTTAAGTCGTTTGATCCGTGTTTGCTTCGTGAGAACATTAATTTATATGTGTTAAAATTATGCTTCGAAGAAAACGTGATGTTAGAAGCACAACTGTTTTGTAGCCTAATCTATAGGATCGAAACTTAAGCCTAACTACCAGCATGAAAGCATGCTTGTGATTTATGTATCCCATCATTTGTTTTCCAAATAGAAGATAATTGCACTGTGCAACAGTCACAGCAAAATAACTGTAAATTAGTTGACATTACGAAGCCAAAATCTAGTGCAATACATAGTAATCTATTTAGAATTTCCTGTCTTATCAATTACTAACTAATTCATTGGTTATTAGGCCGACAATTTTCTGTGATCATGCCCATGTTAGGGTGTTCAGAACCAAGCGCAGGAAAAATCTGTACAAGCGATGTGATCAAAAAGGGATAATCTACGCTCAGAGGGCACGGAGTTCAGGCGTTAAAAATAAAAAGCGGGCCTAGCAATATTCACTACATAAATATGTAGATTTTCAGAGAGGCTCCTCAGGAGGGTGAAATACGCTCATACCTTTCACCGGTGTTGGGTGGTTGATAGATGAATAGAAGGGTAGTAAGTTAGATAGATGGAAAAATATATAGAGGTACAGACTACTTACCAGGCAAACAGATGGATAGATAGATAGGTAGGTAGATGGATGAATGGATGGATGGATGAATGGATGGATGGATGGATGAATGGACGGATAGATAGATAGATAGATAGCTAGCTAGCTAGATAGATAGATAGATAGATAGATAGATAGATAGATAGATAGATAGATAGATAGATAGATAGATAGATAGATAGATAGATGGGAGTCATAATAATGCCTTTTGGTCGCGTTTAAGATCCCGATACTCAACATCAAGCAGAAAGTATACAAGAAATTTCTTTTAAATGTTATCCAGTTAATTATTCGCGATGCTGGCCGTTTAAAAATGGCGTTTGATAAAATGTTGAAATGTGTCAGTGTTCACCAACTGATGTCACATACCCGGATTAATTCGACAAAAACATTGCTTGACTTTCTGCTAAAGTCTTGGTAGTGACATAGCTCGACATCCTCAAACATTAACGCTTACTCCTATCATTATAAACTTCGAGCATCCTCCTCCGACAACCATGGCTCTGACTTTGGTTGTGCAATAAACTTCTATCTATTATGGGATTCTGAGAAAACAGATGTTTTTTTGTAATCCTACCCTTCTTGGAAACGGGGCTTGATTATGTTAACCGCATATAAAGTCGAGAAGGCAAACACTGATGTATGCATTTGTGTATCAAGACCCTTAATATAAAGCCATTTCGATAGGCTACCTTTAAACAGCGCTCATCGAAACTATCTTATCCTCACGTCGTTGAACTGAAACGGCGAAGCAATGTTTCAGGCTAAACTCCTTGGCGTCTTCATTCTTCTTCTGACTTGTGTCGGAATTAGAGGTCAAAGTGGAGAATACATAGTCGAAGACTTTCCATCAGTCAACTACGATACGTACGACAACTACTTTGATCGTGGGTGTGACCATGGAACTCGGATGGCATTGGCTGAGGTCAAGTCGGAGGTTCAAAACCTGCAAGAGCTTCTCGTTGGTCTTCGTCAGAAACTCGACCCCGATTTTAAAAGGCCACCACCTCGTAAGTTTGTATCATTTGTTTTGATTTAGTGCTTTATTGATAGGTGAGCCAACTGATAGTCGCTTTGAACTAATACTGGACACTTGCATTTCTGCAATTTTATTTCATTAAACAGGTCGAATAACGAGTTCAATAGTCATTTAAAGTTAAAACACTTTTTTAAACTACAGGAAGGCCTAAATGTCAAGCTCTCCTTCTATCAAAATTCACTTATGCGCTACCGTCTTATGATGGATTTTTATCTATGATAATGCTACTGAAGTGTTACTGCATCCTTTAAATCTACTGCACCTCATCTATTTATAATCCTAATTATTAGAGCTGCAATGGCCCTATTGTATTGCAAGTTCTTTGAACCGGGTGCATGATACAGAAAATAATCTTTTGCTGCAGTTCACAAAAATCCAAGCACTTACCCATCTTACTTATTTTGAATTAAATTTTGGGTTCGTATTTGTCATAGTACAGTCATTCCATTTAAAATTTTAATTACAAATAAAATCAGTTCAAATCAAATGTAAGAAATTATATAAAGTGCAATTAGACTTCCTTACTTAAGGCCAGCAAATTAAATTACGATATAGAGAAATATATAGGCATTACACCCCTCCCAATGAGCGTAGAAGTCCACAGTTTCAGTCATCAGATCTTCGAGAATGGACATCAATGATGACAGTTCCCAGAGCAGTACGCTTTGCAGGTTGGATTCACAGGGTTAAGAATAGATGGCGTCTTTTCAATGGTTGAAGAAAAACAACCACATTCTCCTCAGTTCATTCGTATTCCACTTGGTTAAACGAATAGTAAAAAATTTCGTCGTTCAACTACACTACGAGCTGAAGTGTCCATAGTTCGATTTCCTATCTAACGACTATTTTGGCCGCCACAGTAAGCAGGTCGAACGGTGAGAATCATATTATTGCTATATTACACACAGACAAATGTGAATTAAGAGTAGGACCCCCTACAGCTACACACATTAATGAAGCTCTTCAGAATACTCACAGATGACAAATATGTGAAAACAACTATGCCGCAGAATAGCTGATTGCTCCAGCAGACAGTAATCTCTTCCATAAGTTGCATTTAGTTTAGCAGCATCGTAATGTCCGACCAGACTTGCACAAGCACAAGTAGATCTGGTTTTAACTGCATTTAGATATGTTATATCTGTTCGTGTTATAATCTAGTGTAGATATGCATGCAATAGATCTATACAGTGCAATGCGTCTGCACTGGTCAAATGCTAATAAAGGTTACGTACTTGCTATTTATATTTGATAAAACTTATTGCAACAAAAATACATATATAAACATACAAGTATGTTTGATACTGCCCTTCTTTCAAAGCTCAGAAGTGCGTATACAACCATACGACATAGCTGGCACTGAGTTGTTGTGCGTAGAGGATTTGGTCCAGGTTCCCACAAAGTAACCGCCTCTTGGGAGGTTCAGCCCCATGCCCTCCCAGTTACAAGACAAAAGCTCTAACCAATGGGATACTGTGTCCCACGAAGTCACTGCTTTATTTGTTGAATGCAGCTTTTATAATCTTTTAGGCCATTCTTAAAATTTATTTTTCGCTGATCGAACAGATGTTCTTTTTCTAATCTCTATGTAGTTCCTTTTCCTAGATGTTCTATTACTAATCTATAGGTTGTTCCTAAAGAAGGATCCTTTAATGTTTAATATATTTTTAGTCCCAGCGATGAAAAGCCACCCTAAACGAGGACCTTTAATTTATGTTAAGAACTGTTTTAACTCCTCACTTTAAGAAGTTTAACTAGTTACTGTAAGTGTGGCATGAAGTTATACAACATTGTTTGCACTGTACTAGTAGTTGACTCGAAATGCCCACCTGGATTCCAGTACGTGAACCGGGCTCGCAGTTGCTACAAGGTCGTCTACGAAGAACACAACTGGACATCAGCTGATCAAAGATGTCGTGATTTGCACCCGGATGCTCACTTGGTTGCCATTACGAAGAAAGACAAATACATTGCCTTGAAGGCTTACTTGAGACAAGAGCTAGCAAGTGCGTAAACATTCCATTCCACATATAGACCATATTTAGTAAGTAGTTTCTAGATCAAGCGGTTGAAACGCGACGCACTTATAGTCACTAAAGATGTACTTTTAGGTGTTCCTTTCAACAGCCTTCTATACCATTCGCATATGAAAGTTTTCGTGATTCGTTGTTTATATGCATAGGCTTTAATATTTTAGTGCTGATTTAGTTTAGCAGTGTCGATCAATAAGAGAGAGAGAGAGAGAACTCGAAATTGTTTATTGCTCTGAGTTCTTCGCTCACGTAACAAGATATGAAGTTTATATAGCAACTTATTTGCATGTGTTCGTGGGAGATTAAAAAACTAATTCGGCCTAAAAGTGTCTTTTGCAAAACCTATGCAGGTGTATAGTTTCACTATCGGCATAAAGTGTCATGGAAAGCGTTCGGTCAGTAATCTTCTATAACAAATTGCATTAACGTAAGGGTTTGAGCCAATCTATAGACCAATGCTCTGTTCGAAGTTCTCTCTGAAAATTTTGGATGTAATAAGGGGCAGCATCGGGATCTCCTGCAAGCCTCCAGGTCTATGCAGAACAGGCATTTATCAGAATCCGACCAATTAGTCGTAGTATCTGTCCATGAGTCACTGTCAGTGACACGGTCGTGGACTGATTGAAATGGTGGATGGGCATCAACGCATTAATAATAGCCTTCGAGTCCAATCTGAGGTTCATGCTCGGTTAATGGTTCTATCAATCAGATATTGTTTTTTATAGAGTATTCGCATCTAAATATTTGTAAAATTCATGCATGGGGAGATAGAAATAAAATGCTTTGGACGAGCGGACAACGACTCAACGAGACCAGCTGCACAGAACCGTTCGTCTGGAAAATATCGAACAACAAACAACTTCCTCTTTCATACGCCGACTGGGAAGGAATCGAGCCAAACTGCTACAACAGCACAGAACACTGCGTACATTTGAGACCGTCTTTAGATTTTCGTTGGAATGACCTGAAATGCGAAGCGATGCTCTGCCCCCTTTGCGAGTACGATCCCTTGTAGCTGTGCTTCGAGAGGTGCCTTTTAGTCGCTTTGGAAATGTTCAAATAACTAACACACTAGCGACGTATATAACCAAAGATTTGTATGCTTTTAGTTTCTCTGAGACTATACACAGAAATCTGAACTGTTGAATAAATTTGCATTATTTTTACCCACGCTTTACTTTGATATTTTCTGTTTTGTATGCAATATCTGCCAATTATGAGCGTTTGCCTCGCGTTAATAAAGTTTCCTTACTTACGTACTTGTCTGATTAGTTAGTTACTTACTTATCCGCTTACTTACCTACATTTTCGCTTTACTTACATAAAAATAGACCATTGTGAGAACAAAATATATTATGTATTATTAGTTAACCAAAGTGTAGGCCCATCGACCAATGAGAGCATATTTTCTGTGCCTAAGATTCAGCTGTACTAAGCGCCTCAAAATCAGCTCCCCAGCTGATTCAGAGGGGCTTAGTACTGATATTGCGCGCTTTGTAAGAGCTTTAGTGATCAAAAAAATTAGATAGACACGGCATTAAGCTGCATGAAATTGTAATTGTAATTAGAAACTTTTAATGCTCCGCGGTGTCTGATGCAGATATCATGAACCGATGGCTCACCAGGTCAATATTCAGATGTTTTTCCCGCATGAATGTTGAGATATGGCAGAACTTGGGAATGCCGCCAGTCAGTCAGGCGGTAACATTTAGGACAGTTTGTGGTTGAGGAGTGCAGGAAGATCCAAGATCAGCGAAACCTATGTTTGCAAAGTCAATTCTAGAGCAGATAAACGCGTGGAATAGAGAAATGGAGGCCTGGGTCGAAAGGGATCGCATTATTGCGCATACTTAAAGGTGAGATTCTAAACTGTTAAATAAAATTGCATAATACCTTTGCATTCGTATTTTCCTATTTTGCACACTTGTGAACGTTTGTCTCGCGATAGAAATATCGCCTAGACCCTATGTGGTCTAAGGTTCAGCTACGTATTCTATTTACTGTGGGTGAACTAGCTACATGGATTGTGTGTCTTAAGTGATGCATTGGGTATTAAGGACTGGCGCTCTAGAAGTTAGTAGTTCGAAGTGCTAATACTCGTGTAGAGGCGTTACACAAATGTTCTGTTAATGAATGAATAACTAGACAATGGATTAGTATAAAATGATTTATACATTTACGTTCAGGTTATACGATTGTACAGAAACTGCATGTGAATCAACATTATTTGTTTTCGTCTAATCTAATCTAATTCCTACTACATTAGTATTAACTACATTCTACATAATACATACGGTCGGTCGTTGTCCGTCTCCTGGTCTTATGCCTACCCCATCTTCTGTTGTCCCTCGACGGATCCTTCCTCTCACGGGACCCGCGTGCGACTCTCCTCTTCTGGTCTTCTCCGCGGATGACTGACTGACCCCTCTGTGCAGTCTGCGAGCTCTTTTCTACCTGAATCCTCTGAACTCTGGGCGCATTCCTTCTGGGCCGATCAGCACCCAAGACCCTAGTCTGTCTGCTCGAAGACATCAGCTTTCGTGCGTCTTTTGGTGGACGTCCATTTGGCTATCACGTGGACCTCTCGTGCTCAGTTGTAAAGCCCCGTGTGTACCTGGAGATTGCTACCTGTGGATTTCTCTGCTTGCCCTTTTGACTAAGCAACACGTCTCCTGCATTCCATGGCTCACCTGTACTGCTACCAACAATAGCTCTTCCAAGCTGTATAACTTGCAGCCCGTCCGTTTCTAAGAATCTGACCGCTGTAGCTTGCGACTACTGGCTAGCTGTCTTGCTTCTCTGAATCAAATAATTCATATAGCGCATTTTCCAGCTTGGTGATAGAAAGATTACTTACTTGCTCGCTCGCTTGCTTAATTAGTTACATAATCATCTACTTACTTGAGCTATGATTATATTTACACTCACTGTTGAAAAGAGAACATTTTCAGAAAAGTATATTGCACATATTTAATCGACCAAACAGTATCCTATCGAAAATGAGAGTGTAAATAGGTACGACACTAGGCAGTATGTAATTGTAGACGTAATCGTAATTAGTAACTTGTAATGGCCGGTATGTAATGCACAGGAAATAACCGATGGCGCACTTAAAGCAAAGCTGCAATCACATTAATATCCAGAAGGTCTGTGCACAAGATGAGACAGTCCACATGTCTTAACGATGCACATAACTGGTATTTCTAGACCATGGTTGCATTTTTGCAAACCAGCAGTCCCAACTGTTCTTTTGACCACAACTTTTTTCAGTAGAAGAAAAACATAGAAACAAAAAACATGCAGCCAAATTTTGTCGTAAAACATACCGGCGGGTTTTAAACTTACATTGCTCAGATAGTCAAGTACAGGGTTGCTAGGCGCCATAGGAACTTTGTACCAACAAACAGGGTTGCTAAGCGCATAGGTACTCTGGAGCAAACATCTCGAAAAATCTTGTGCCCTGCTGGGATATAATTCTACGACCTCAGCACTGACAGTTAAGCACGTTAATTATAATAACTACTGTGCTATCACGGAAGATGCGGGTACAGTATAATATCATACAACATCACCATGGCGCTATGCCTAGACTGGCTGACCTGATTAACAAGACAGCTAGGGATAAATATACTCATGCTAATTATCATGCATAAATGCCATACCAACACACTTGACCCGGCCAGGCGACTCTTTCTGGGAAAATAGCCCGACCGAGATGCACCTATTAGCTCAGCTTTTAGCTGAGTTTGGTGACAGTTTCTTGTACGTTGCATGTAGGCCTTTATCGGCAGCCCTGTTGCTACGATGTCTCTTTTCGGAACAAACGTAACTCTGAACATTTTCCAATTACCGCACGAATATAGTAGGCCCTAAATTCATGGTTGCTTCTAGCGGAAAATTGGGCTTACACTGACTGGATGCACAGACTTCCCCTCTTAGACAGTCGCTAAATTTGCATATCGTCACTTTCTTATTGAAGCGAAGAGCCAACAAGGTGTGCAGGACCAAACTGCTTGGTGTTCTTGTGGGACGTAATGCACTTAAGATTTGTTCCCTGGCATCGTGTCAAGAAAAACGATATGAAACATCTAAGCGCCAAAGGAGCGGTCAATTTAGTGGATCCATGTATCGGTTTCAATAGCACTGAGAAATTGTAGAGGAGCCTTGTTCCTATCACAGGGTGCCACCGTAGTGCAGCTTAATTTTTAACGGCGACATGTCTAAGCTAATGAAATGGTTTGAAGTTGTTTTACCGTCTGTAAAACCAAAACTTCTAAATTAATTGACTTGAATTTCTATTGAAGTGAATACTTTGCGTACAACTCCAACAGTGGTCTATCAATCCTCTAGTCACAAATGCACCCTGTGCCTTTGTGGGGCAATGTAACCTATTGGTAAGCCCGCAGGGCTTTTAACGAGGATGTACGGATTCTAACTTCTCCTGAGGCATCTACAGCGTGGGGACCTCGAGCAAGTGCTTCATGCACAACTGCTTAACGCCATCGATGTTACGTCAGACGATCGCCTGTGGACTACTGAACTATGGATGAAGGGTAATATTAAATACAATTGTATTTGTATATGTGATACCGTTTTATTACTTTCAGCATCCTCGAGCTCCACGGGTGGACCAATTCTTACCCCTCATTAATTGACGCCAATTGCTCTGGGATGTCTTTCCGGGATGAATGCGTTTGAAAATGCTTTCGATGCAAAATGTGTGCAAATTTTTTACATATAAATAGTCGCTTTTCAAAAAATAAATCGTCGCTGGACAATTAAAATACATTGCACATTAGTGCAAGACTTAATATTTTTCTTTAAAAATTGCTGAAGCTTGGCCTAGCAGTTTACAATAGGAATTTATGGATAGGGACACGAAAATCTGTTCATTTCAAATCCCTTAATTGATTGACTGATAATTTGTCATATGAGCAAGATCTCAATGGAGACCAAGTAACATCACTATCGAAGTATCGGGACATCATAAAATATCCCTCTGAAACATCCCAAAAATTTAAGCTTGACAAGGCTTATATTTTCAAAATGAAGTACAGTTGCCTATTTGCAAACAGCTGTTTGCATATCTGTCACTGCATGCGTAAATAAAGACGGAGTCTGTTGACTTAGTCGGCGTATTGTTAGGCCTATCCATACAAATATATCGCTAACTGCGTATATAACGCATCTCTTTATTTGGCCAAGAAGTGCATTCTCCTCTATAAATCTGAAACCCTTAAACCGACTCACTTGAAATTTTATGCGAGTGATATGTTAGACACATCAGCCAAATAAAAGTAGCTCTTCAAATAACTCTTGAATCACCGTACCTTCGGTGATTCAAGAGCTATTTGAAGCATTTTGGAGCGAAACAAGAAAACATCTGTAATGAGTTCTGTAAATCTAGTGTTGCTTCTCGCTGAGAAAGAGTTGATACTGGATACACAAACCAACACCATAGGTCAATGTACTATAACTGTAATTTAGTTCAGCTCCATTAACGCTTAGAGATCCACTACAAACGCCACCAGTATTAAGCATTATGAACCATAGGCAGAGTGACAGAATTTCGCTTTCAGCTATTTCGGCAACAGGTAAAATTGAACAAGCATGGCGTGGTGACTACTCCAACGAACACCACTGATACAGGAGAACTCGATGTAAAAATTTATTGAAACTTATTTTACATTTTTAGAGAGGTGTACTTGCTATAATCATGTTATTTTTCTCCACTTATTGAGCGCCACCATTTAGTGATTAACCAACAATCGATGGCACTGAGCAATTGTGAGTAAAGAACTTGATCAAAGTCATTACATAGTAATCGTCTCAGGAGAGGCGTGAACCCGTACTCTCCGAGTTACAAGCCGAGCGCTTTAACAAGTAGGCTATGGCGTCCCAATTGCATGGACAGGCGAATATAGAAAGTCATCACAACCATGGTCTTGAGGTTGAAGGATCATTCTGCTAAAGCGTAGACACAACTTGGCAATGCAACGACAATACACTTGTTACCTCTCAACCTACCATGAATACTCATTCACCAACCCCATAAGGAAGAATAATGAGGTATCATGTCTAACTCAATCGTCCATGAAACAGGAACGGTTACTAGGCTAGTAAACTACGTGAAAAAGCGAGTCAAAATATTGGTTACATTTTGGACACTATGAGCAATATAAAAATAAGCTGATAATAAACGATGTTGTCGCTGCGTAATTTATCACTCATAAAATAAACTGTTTGAGCTAAATGTAAAAACATTTTTGAAATTTCTTTGGAAAGGACACTGAAGAGTAGATGGCTTCAAGATTAAATTGGATTTTAGGTAACACCACTTGAATTTGTAGATAGTCATGCTCTAACGCTTTTGAGAGAGTTCGAAAAGACGCTATATAAATATCTAAGCACACACACCCAATTATACATTCATACACGCACGCACACATGTACACAATAGGAAAAGAAATAGAAATAGAATCGAAATGAAGCAACAAATCTGAAATATATAGTTTAAGAACAGATGTAGCCTAAACGTCAGATTTCCGTGCAGAAAATTAAAATTTTAAGTTATTTGTATTACGGTGAATTGATTCATACTTTCCTCATTAGACTGATTGAGAAAATAACATTGTTGAATTATCAGTATTCCACAAAACATTATGAATTACTACAATAGAAACAGTGAAAATCACTAATAGCATGCAAATAATGTCTCAAATATCTAAACTGGATGACTTAGTCAATAATTCTCAAAGCAGTATGTGATCAGCGTTTGTCACTTAATTTAATAAAATTGTTCTTGACATTTAGACCTATTAGAAAAAAATGTTAAAATAAAATAAATCAGGATATGCAAAGGTATGCACATTGTCACGAGCAAAATTACGCTACTGATTGGCTGCAAAACATAAAAATTATTTAATTATATGAAATAAATGTTAATTTATATATCAAACTGATCTTTAAACGATCACTCACTTTAGAAGAAATATATTGTTATCCATTTATTTCAAACTTAGCATAAATTATTTATCGAGATTTATCTAAAAATAGTTTGCACATATAAATTACACCAAGATATGCAAAGGCAAACAAAGCCCTTAACGCAACTTTAGGCTGGCTGATATTCGCAAAGAGGGCACATCCTTAAGTTGCACGGCGTATCGTTCCAAAGATAGTTCCAATGAGTTGATAGATGCACGCACTGTTCTTTCTTGTACTGGCAGTTTGGTTCGCCGCCTAGCCAGTCTGTGAAGGCGAATGGCAGCTGTTCATCTTTTGATAATTTCCAGACGTAAGGATCTATGCAGCTGTTTTCGTCCAAACGCTGGCCACTGGTCCATAGCTGTCTTGAATAACTGGAAATTGCAGGTTGTATGCAAACGGCTGACGCTGGATTGTCTATGAACAGTTTTCGTAATTACTTCACCGTTGTGATGGGTGTGAACAAAACGATCAAATAAAGCAGGGTTGTTGGTTCAAAATCTTTTTGAACAACTGCATAGATAATGAAATTATAAAAGTAAATTGGAGGCATTCATTTAATCGTGGTCACTTTGAAGGCATTACATCAGTAAAGATAGCCATTGTACCAGAATTGACGAAACTATTAAAATCAAACCCTTTGAAACACTTCACAGTTTCAAAAAGTGAATGTTAAAAGAATCGTAACAGCAGAAATTACAGGCTTCTATTTCCAAATGAGTTCAAAAATATAAAGGCAATTTTGCCAAGAAATATTCAACATTCTTTTTATTATCTTTGAAATAATTTTAAATTTACAGAATAAATTAAAATGAAAATTAAGTTTTAGGTGAATTTGCATTTCATGCTCCTGTAATAAGAAAAGCCGTCTACAGATCTCTATTAATATTCCAAAGTAACTAGCATTTAATTTTTTTGAAATATAATTTCTTTAAAAAAGAAAAAAATAGCACATAAGTCTAATTTGAAATCTGAGATTAAGCAATTCTTATGTCGACACCCATGAAAAGCTCGTGTATCTTCGATATAATTTTTGTTACAATACATTAACTCCTCTGGAACCCTGCAGTCGGTGTTCTATTTGGTAGCGCGCTTGAATATTCAATCTAAAAAACGTAGTTTCAAGTTGGCTGAGCAGACTCAATGTAACGATCCTTGTCCGTTGGCCAGGTTGGACTGATATTGGATAGGTTTGCGCGCAGGTGCCTCTGTCACCAAACAGCAGATTGTTGTACAAGCGATAGCTGAGAAGTTTACGACAAATCCTGTGATCCAGTGATTACTTCTATAGGACATGTTGAGATTGGTCAGTTCCCGGCTAACGAGCTTGAGACTAGGAAATAATTATTATGTAGCGTTGCTACAAAAATTTCCTTATAGCCGGTGTCTAATACAAAAGGTTTCAGCCCATGGCGCATCAACTTCAAGCCGGAATCAGGCGAATGTCCAGAAAGTCAGTACGCTGAAACAGAAGACATTCTATGGGAATAAGCCAAGTGAATAAATGCTTGAGGAGTTCCTACTATATATGGAGGATTAAGTCAAGACCTTCGTTCTGGAGTTCAACTGGGGCCAGACAAGGATAAAGGGCACAGTCGATGTTGAACTTTGGCACATTTCGACGATCTCGAGAGGCAGTGGAGCTATTGTGGATACATTGATTTACCCTGTAAACCAGTCAGTCTTTACCGGTGATTTTGAGAGATCAGGTTACACATTCAAATCGCATGTCGTTTATGGTATAATTGGACAGCTACAAATGACGCTTAACATTCAGCTTAACACCAACAACAAACAATAGGCCTATTGCTTGTTTATGATGCCTGTCCTGCTATGTTGCTGCGAGGCAAATGTAAATGCAAAATGTACACATTTTTCTATAACGATTGTATGGCCTTGACCAAGCTCATTTTCTGTGAATTCGTCGACCGAGATCCTTCATCACCGCTGCCCGCTTGAATGAGTGCAACGCTAATTGTGCTAAAATCCAAATTCAAATCTTTGAAATAAACCACGAACGATATGCGAACCGGCATTCTGACGCATAGAGGCGCCTAGATGTACGCATTAACCAATGAGCTTGCTAGGCCAGCAGAGGCAACTGCGGAAGTTCTAAACAAGAATCTAGGCAAAGATGGAATATTTGGAATAAGTGATGATTATGATATTTTTTACAAAGGAACTACTCATCCAATTAATGAAGATAAAATATGATTATTCTTTTAGCATACTTTTGACACATACTTACTGGTAAAATGAAGTCGCAAATATGACTTCAACGCGTTGCTTTCATCTCGACTCGTTATGGCGGCCAAACGGGCTCCGCTATGAAGCTGCGGCATCTTGTGCCAGCTGATGCCCACGTGTGAGTTTCATAAACTACCCTATAACAACTTTGAGCCAAGGGTAGATAAATGAACCCAGCTGGACAGCTACCTAAAACAACAAACTTAAATGATAGGTAAAGGTAGTAATAACTATATTCAGAGTTTCAAAAATATATACGAAGTTGCGCATATTATTAGTTTTTTTATCTATTACATAATATTAGCTAGAGCAGTCAGCTTTGATGATAAGTAAACTATCAGTGAATCCAAAACACGACTTATGCATTTCTTTGATGTACATCCCAGACAACTTTGAGGCGTGTGTAGACTGAGTCTATGAATATTCTCGCCATGTTTAGCAATTTCAATAGAATTTACTGTTATATTAACTGTGCGTATTATTGATATATCTATGCGTGTGTTTAGAATAGGAGTCTGCGTTGACTAATGTGCTTATTTACTTAAAAGTTTGGCCGGCTTTAGACTTTTTAATAAATAAAAATAGCAAGGCTGGCGTAGATGCTAAAATCTATTAAATACGGGGAATATAAGATAACACTGGCCAACAGAAAAAATTTTTTTTCTTGTTGCCTTCGGTTTTAGACCTGTTCTTGGGGTAATTTTGGGCGCTGATTCAGAAAATGTCATTGGATTGAGTGGATCAGGTCTAGTTTCTCAGATATCGTCGATTTTGTAAAGAAAACCCAGTCCACTCTTTAAACGATGTCTTTGGCAAAACTAAAATGTCATAATAAGCTTTATTTATGGCTAATTATAATTCTTGCTGATTCATATAATGCCTACATCCTTATAATGTAAAATCAGCATATCTTGCCGCGTGCTGAGATATTGCTGATTCAACGAAATAACTATTCCGTAGCCTACAGCTTACTCGGCACTAAATTCATGGCCTCATTTAGAATTTATTTGTGCTTATACAGCGTTTCATGGTTTCGAACTATGTAAATAGATTATGCTGAAGTCAGCATTTATAGCCTATATAAACCGCCTCCTGAAAGCTAGAGCAGCCGCAGTCGTCTTAGGGCATATTAAGAGTTGGTCGCAAGAACAATCTGTGAATGTGAGCATTAAATAACTACATGTTCTTACTATTTTTTAGGTTAGTCATTTAATTCCTCAGATGCGAACATCCTTAAGGTTATGGCTACTTCCAGACGGAGCTGCATTAACCATCCAGACATATTCTGCTACATTTGTGGGGAATACACACTAAAAGCAAACAGGAAACCGATTTCTGAGTTTGTAAAAAGAGCATATGTAGGTTATTTTGGTGTCAAACTTGGAGATCAAGATAAGCAATGGGCTCCTCATACAGTATGCAAAACTTGTATTGAACAATTGCGCCACTGGACAATTGGAAAGAGAAGCTGCCTGAAATTTGGTGTACCGATGGTTTGGAGGGAACAGATAAACCACTTCGACGACTGTTACTTTTGTATGGTTAATATCATAGGCA
This sequence comes from Norana najaformis, assembly GCA_964023275.1. Lineage (NCBI taxonomy): Eukaryota > Metazoa > Annelida > Clitellata > Crassiclitellata > Hormogastridae > Norana > Norana najaformis. The sequence goes on from OZ029920.1 coordinate 9,988,039, forward strand.
TCAATCGAAATAATCGTCACAAGTTGTCTTACCCTGATATACCTTCAGCCAGGAGACCTGTTCCGCATTCGGATATTGTACCAGTTCCACCTTTTCGCGAACTACCTCAGCTCTCAGACGATGAGACTTGCATGTCCAATATCGGACAAGATGACGAAAGTGAAGAAAGTGGGGGCAGTGACAGTGATTTCCAATCAACTTCACACAGTGAACGTTTTGACCAAAAAGAGTTGAGTGATCTGATCAGGGACTTAAATCTTTCCAAAGAGTCCTCTGAATTGCTTGCGTCCAGACTAAAGGAAAAGAATGCACTTCAGCCTGGAACGAAAATTACAATTTATAGAAACAGAGAAAAGGATTTGCTGCCATTCTTTACCGAAGACAACAACCTAGTATTCTGTAATGACATCAGCAACTTATTGAAGAAAATTGGTCTGTCGGATTACAGCCCAGATGAGTGGCGTCTTTTTATCGACAGTTCAAAACGTAGTCTGAAATGTGTGCTTTTAAATAACGGCAACAAATTTGGTTCTATTCCAATCGGTCACTCCACCAGGATGAAAGAAGAGTACAATGCCATCTCTTTAGTACTGGAAAAGGGTAATTTGTGTAGACTTGAAGATGGTAAATTTCCTCCTTGGTCAACAAAGTGGCTACACAAAGTATCCCTGCTTTTTGTGTCTTTGGGACAGTAGAGCCAAGCATGAACATTGGACAAGAAAAGATTGGCCTTCGAGGAAAGACATGGTGGTTGGAGCTCAAAATGTAATCAAGGAATCTTTGGTGGCACGAGATAGGATCATACTGCCACCACTACATATAAAGCTAGGCCTGATAAAACAATTTGTCAGGGCTTTGAATAAAGAAGGTTCATGCTTCGAATACATAGTACACAAGTTACCAGGAATTACAATGGAAAAATTGAAGGCTGGAATCTTCGATGGTCCACAGATCAGGCAACTTATGAATGACCCACTTTTCATACCATCAATGAATGAAATCGAATCTTGTGCCTGGTCTTCCTTTGTTCTTGTAACTAAAAATTTTCTTGGCAACAAGAAGGCAGACAATTATGCACAACTAGTAGAGGATATGCTTCTTCATTTCAACAAGCTTGGCTGCAACATGAGCATTAAAGTCCATTATCTCCACAGTCACTTAGATCGCTTTCCAGAGAATCTTGGTGACTTCAGCGAAGAGCAAGGTGAAAGATTTCACCAAGACATCAAAACAATGGAAAATCGATATCAAGGAAGATGGGATGCACAAATGATGGCAGACTATTGCTGGAATATTATGCGCGATTGTTCCGGCAGATGCCACACTCGGAAATCGTACAAAAGGAGCTTCTTCGGTGTCGAATGACTTGAAATTTTTATAACAAACTTGTTCTGTTTGGTATCATATAAGTACAGTTTCAGGTACTACCATTTTCTTTTAAGTATTTGTATTATTATGTTTATTTAGTGTATCACATAATAAATTGAGCACTACATAATTATAGCTATAGCCTTATGTTTTATGGGCGAGCAGAGGCAAGGACTGGTATATGGCATAATGTTCTATATCTCGAAAACTAGACCTGCTGGGAGAAAACTGGTGCCTTTTCTGGAATCAGCAAGTCAAATATACCCAGAAACAGTTCTAACATTTGAGGCAACAAATTATGTGTTGGCCAGTGTTACTGAAGCTTTGCCAGCATACCTTTGGCATAAGTCACAACTCATTACAAATCTTTTAACATCCTGATCAACCCAGGCCAGTAAAACTCTTGACTGACTTTTAACGTGGTCTTCTTAACTCCCATGTGAGCTGACAACAAGGCATTATGTCCAACTGCCATCACTGTGTCTCTAAGGGTCTTTGGTACCACTAGCTTATAGCTGACCTGGTCACTCATTGCCTCTTTGCCACGCTTGTACAGTAATCCCTTTTTCATTTCATACTCCTGATTTCGTCTACATTCACTGGAATTAGACTCTTGTAAACTCTTCCAACATTTCGTCAGAGTTTCGTTTTGCTTCTGCAAGTTACTGATTTCTTCCACACTCAGTTTCACATCAGGTAAACTTGTGATCTTTAAAGATTTCAGTTTCTTCATTTCAGGGTTTTGTTTAACCTGTGCACGTGTTTCACACGCTGCTATCAAATGACCTCTACTTTGTCGGCTATTGCATACGAATTCAAATTATCGACGTCATTTCTGACTGTGACGTCATTACCTTGGCCACAACTAGGCTCAACACGGTTTACAGCCAACGGTTTTCCTCCTCCCCTCGCTTGACCTGAACACATATTGGCATTCTGCCAATTTATCGGACTGCTCAATTGGCAAACCTGTGCAGCTGAATCACTCGTTTGGTCGCTGTTCTCTTGTTTATTTTCCAATCTGGGTTTACCAGTAACAACTCCTTTGATTGTCACTCACAGGATTGTCCGTCGTAACTGCCTCAACTCTCCCAACATAATATATGTCTTTGACATCTGTGTATGCTGTTTTGAATGGTTTTGAAGATCCATCTGCCAGCTTACAATTCACTTTACGTGCTGTATACTGTGTAGGATCCACCAAATCAGATTTCACCACATAACACGTTGACCCTGTGTCGTACAGACAGTCGACTAACCTCCCACTGACTAAAGCCTTCCAAGTGAAGTTACCTTTCATCACACTGGTCTCAGGTTTCTTAACCTCATCCGTTTTCGACAACTGGTTCCTGTCCAGTGTCTTTTGACATCTACAGAAGGCTATCTTGACCTCTGTTTCATCAATATTCCGTATTGATTGTTCATGCTCTTCACACACCATTGTGTTTTCATTGTGTACACATGCCACCGTGTGAACTCGGTCACCTCGGTTATTCTTGGGACATGTACTTCTCTTGTGACTCAGAGATCCACTTTCAAAGTTCCAACCTGACTTGAACTCTTGTCTGAATGGGCCTTTGCTTCCATTCCATCCTCCTGTTTGAACCTTAGCTTGGGCTTTATTCTGACTTTCGCAATTGCCTTTCTTATCAGACTTGTTAAATTGGTGGTTCTTAGGTTTCTCTCCACCACTCCCCTTGCTATGTTCCATATCATGTGCGTCCAGGTAGGCTTGTGCACATTCAACCATCTGTGATAAGCTAAGCTTACCTTTCTCTTTGAGAAATACTCTCAGCTCCTTTCCACAGGTCACGAAGAACTGGTCCCTCAACAACATCGTTTGCAGATCTTCAAATGTATGTTCAAATCCTGCCATCAACATGCATTGATGAAGGTACCTCTTAAGCCTTTCAATATACTGTAGAGGCGTCTCTCCTGTCTCCATTTGACTCTGTTTATACTTCTTCCGGTATCCTCCTTCTGTCAACCTGAATCTCTTGAAAGGGCCTACATTTTCAAAATGAAGGACATTTACCTATTTGTAAGCACTTTTTTGCATACCGGTTACTGCATGCATAAATAAGGGCGGAGTCTGTTGACACAGGCGGCGAATTGTTAAGCCTATAAATATATAAATAATGGATCGCTAACTTAGTATACAGCACTTCTCTTTAATTTGTGAAGAAATGCGTTCTTCCTTATAGATCTGAAACCCTTCAGCCGATTCACTTGAAATTTTATACGAGTGATATGTTAGATATAACACTCAAGTAAAAGTAGCTCTTCAAGTAGCTCCTAAATCACCGAAGGCATGGCAACAGCAAAAAAAGAAAATATCTGTTATAAGCTCTTTAAATCTAGTGTTGCTTCTCGCTGAAAAAGAGTTGACACTGGATACGCAGACCAACACCATGGGTCAATGAAATATAACTGATTTATAGTTAAGCTCCATTAAAGCTTAGAGATCCACTATAAAGACCAGCAGTAGTAACCTTATGAGCCTTAGGCAGAGTGATAGAAGTTAGCTTTCAGTTATTTCGGCAACAGGTAGAATCGAACAAGCATGGCGTGGCAAAAACTGCAGCGAACATCGCTGATACATGAGAACTCGATGTAAAAATTTATTGAAACTTATCATACGTTTCTAGAGAGGTGTACTTGCTATTATCATGTTATTTTTCTCCACTTATTGAGCGCCACCATCTAATGACTAACCAACAATCGATGGCACTGAGCAATTGTGAGTAAAGAACTTGATCAAGGTCATTACATAGTAATCGTCTCAGGAGAGGCTTGAACCCGTACTCTCCGAGGTACAAGCGAGCGCTTTAACAAGTAGGCTATGGCGTCCCAATTGCATGGACAGGCGAATATAGAAAGTCATCACAACCATGGTCTTGAGGTTGAAGGATCATTCTGCTAAAGCGTAGACACAACTTGGCAATGCAACGACAATACACTTGTTACCTCTCAACCTACCATGAATTCTCATTCACCAACCCCATAAGGAAGAATAATGAGGTATCATGTCTAACTCAATCGTCCATGAAACAGGAACGGTTACTAGGCTAGTAAACTACGTGGAAAAGCGAGTCAAAATATTGGTTACATTTTGGACACTATGAGCAATATAAAAATAAGCTAATAATTGACGATGTTGTCGCTGCGTAATTTATCACTCATAAAATAAACTGTTTGAGCTAATTGCAAAAACATTTTTGAAATTTCTTTGGAAAGGACGCTGAAGAGTAGATGGCTTCAAGATTAAATTGGATTTTAAGTAACACCACTTGAATTTGTAGATAGTCATGCTCTGACGCTTTTGAGAGAGTTCGAAAAGACGCTATATAAATATCTAAGCACACACACCCAATTATACATTCATACACGCACACACACATGTATACAATAGAAAAAGAAATAGAAATAGAATCGAAGTGAAGCAACAAATCTGAAATATTTAGTTTAAGAACAGATGTAGCCTAAACGTCAGATTTCCGTGCAGAAAATTAAAATTTTAAGTTATTTGTATTACAGTGAATTGATTCATACTTTTCTCATTAGATTGAGAAAATAGCATTGCTGAAATATCAGTTTTCCACAAAACATTATGAAATACTACAATAGAAACAGTGAAAATCACTAATAGCATGCAAATAATGTCTCAAATATCTAAACTGGATGACTTAGTCAATAATTCTCAAAGCAGTATGTGATCAGCGTTTGTCACTTAATTTAATAAAATTGTTCTTGACATTTAGACCTATTAGAAAAAAATGTTAAAATGAAATAAATCAGGATATGCAAAGGTATGCACATTGTCTCAAGCAAAATTACACTAATGAAGACATTATGATTGGCTGTTATACATGAAAATTATTTAAGTATACGAAATAAATGTTAGTTCATATATCAAACTGATCTTTAAATGATCATTCACTTTTGTAACAAAATATTATAATTCTTTTATTTCAAACTTAGCATAAATTAATTATCGAGATTTATCTAAAAATAGTTTGCACATATAAATTACACCAAGATATGCAAAGGCGTACAAAGACCGTAAGGCAACTTTAGGCTGGATGATATTCACAGAGCGGGCACATCTTAAAGTCGCACGGAACATCGTTCCAACGAGAGTTCCATGAAGTGTCCAAATGCATGCAAAACTCTTTGTTCCAGCTGCAGCTTGGTTGGCCGCCTAGCCAGTCAGTGAAGGCGAATGGCAGCTGTTCATCTTTTGATAATTTCCAGACGTAAGGATCTATACAGCTGCTTTCGTCCAAACGCTGACCACTAAGCCATAGCTGTCTTCCTACATACGTAACTGCTGTGTTTCGACAAATGGCAGATGCTGGATTGGCTATAAACAGTTTTCGTTATAACTTTACTGTTGTAATGAGTATGAACACCACCAATAAATAATGCAGGGATGTTGGATCAAAATCCGTTTGAAGAACTGCATGGGTAATTAAATTATTTAAGTAAATTGCAGGTATTCATTTGAACGAGAGCAGTTTAAGGCATTAGTTCCAAAAAGATATCTATTGTAAAAAAATTGACGAAACTATTTCAGTGAAACCTATTCAAAGACTTCGCAGTTTCAAAAAGTGAATTTTAAAAGAATCGCAGGAGCAGAAATTATAGGCTTCTATTTCGGAATGAGTTCAAGGAATATAACGACAATTTTGTCAAGAAATGCTAAACATTCTTTTTATTAGCTTTGAAATAATTTTAAAGTTGCTGAAGAAAGTTTATTGAAAAGTGAGTCTTAGCTGCATATGCATTTCATGCGCTTATAGCAATAAAACCCGTATAAGGCCTGTTTTAATATTCCGAAGTATCTAGCATTTTACTTTTAATAAATGTAATTCTTTTGAAAAAGGAGCAATTAGCAGATGCGCCTCACTCTAATTTAAGATAACAGATTAAACAATTCGTTTGTCAGAACTCGTGTAAAGCTCGTATAGCGTCGATATAATTCTAGTTACAAATCATTAACTCCTCTGGAATATTGCACGCGGTGTTCTAATTGGTAGGCGCTTCGATGTGCAATCTAAGTAATGCAGGTTCAAGACGGCTGAGCGCACTCAGTATTACGATCGTTAGCATTCGCACAAGTTGGACAGATCCTGGACAGGTTTTCGCTCAGGGACCTATGTCCCCAAAGAGCAGAATGTGGTACAAGCGATAGCCGAGAACTTAACGGAAAATCGTGTGATCCAATGGTTCTTCATGGTTGGTCAGTTCCCGATTGACAAAATTCAGATTAGAATATTACTATGTCGCGTAGCTGAAAGAAAACGGAATTATCAACTTCTATAGAGCCGGTGCCTAATACACAAGACATCGACCGGTGACGCTCCAAAATCAAGCCGAAGTTTGGAACGTGAACTTGTATTGGCTGATTATGCCTCTCCAGATATGTTGCTCGGAGGCAAATATGTAAATGTAAATTGTGCATGTTTTTCTATAGCAGTCGTATGGCCTCGACCCTTAACAGTTTTCAACGAATTCGTCTGGCCAGATCCTTCATCACCGCTGCCCGTTTCCATGAGGGTCACGCCATTTAAGGTATATGTGTACGGACCGTATTAACCCGAGAATCAAACCTTTGAAATAAACCACGATCGGCATGCGAACTGGCATCCTCACGCACAGAGGCATCTTGACGTATGCCTTAACCAATGAGCTAACTAGGCCTGCAGAGGCAATTGCAGAAGTCCTAAACAAGAATCTAATCAAGGATGGTATACTTGGAATCAGTGATGCTTATGGTATAGTCTACAAAGGAACTATTGATTCAGACAATAAAGTCTAATTATTATTTTAGAATCAATTTTGACACTTACTGGCAAAATGAAGTCGCAAGTATGACTTCAAAGCGTTGTTTTCGTCTCCACTCGTTATGGCAGCCAAGTGGGCTCCTTTGTTTAGCTGTTGGCATCTTGTTTCAGCTGATGCCCACGTGTGAGTTTCATAAACTACCCTATAACAACTTTGAGCTAAGGGTAGATAAATGAACCCAGCTGGACAGCTACCTAAAACACCAAACTTAAATGATAGGTAAAGGAAACAATAACTATATTCAGACACATTCAAAAAGAATTGCGAAGTTGCGTATTTTATTAGGTTCCTTATCTATTACATGATATTAGCTAGAACAACGAACTTTGCTGATACCTAAATAATCAGTGAATACAAAAACCACTTATGCATTTCTTTGATGTACACTTCAGGCAACTTTGGGGCGTCTTCTGCCTTGTGTTTCGATACCCCAGTAGCTTCGGGTACCGCTGAAAATATTTTAATCATGCTATAACTGAAAGAATAAGAATAAGGTGATATAATGAAGAGGAGGAGGAATGGCAAGAAGGAGTTCTTCGCTTGAGTGTAACTGAATCAAAAACAATTTAAGTCACGAAATTTAGGGGTAGTAAAAATATTTTAATTGTTAACTGATGAATTAGAAGATTTGTTGCTTGCAGTACGGAGGTATATAACTGCAGAATATCACAAATCTCAACTAGAACTAGGCCCATCTTCTGCTATTGATCAATATGGTTGAGATTGGTTATAAATTGCTACGCTTATCTTACTCAAAGTCCCTAACCGTTGCGATAAGCCGAAACGACATCCTTTTCCATCAGATTCTATATATTACTGGTCTTCATTTCCACAAAACGACTATTGAGTGTTTTACTCTTTGTGCTTACAGTAGATATTTCAGATCAGTTTTATAAAGTTAAGCAACTGAAACTTGCACAGAACGGTGCTATCAATCACAGAGATGTATACGATTGTCAGTGTGTGATCTAAACATATAGGTATAGAGGCTCATAGAGCAAAAAGAAGAACAGTAACTTCAGCTATCGTTAAGAAGTAGTCATGATCTTCTCACAGAGAGCATTAGGCCAATGTACTCATTTTATAACTGAGTTAGCTAGGGCACGAAGAGGAATAGACATCAAAAAAATTGTTCTGCCTCAAATTGTTTTTATAATCCCCGACCGTTATGTTGATATGCAAATGTGTATATTCACCAGTAGCGTTATATAAGCTTAGACTGTCTACACTGATTATTAAGACAGCCGTTGAATTATTCTCACATTATTCATCCTAAATGAATATTTGAACACTACGCCAACAGACCTGACCAGGCGAAACGACTTCTCCTGAGGTACCACACCGACCGACTGCACTCTATTATTCAGTTTCTACCTCCGTTCGGTTACAGCCTACTGGAAAACTTCTCTGTAGGCATTTCTATAGACCACCGAACAACATCCCAGAACCTACTATTCCCGTCCGCAGGTATCAGCTAGTAACCTAGTACGTCTCGCAGAATGTTCAATTCTATCAGCGTGACCGGCAACCTCTATTCTGTGACCGGTCCCGAATCCCGAATGCTTGATTTCTGGGTGTTATAAAGGGTTCTGTTGTTGCTGGCGGTCGCTACCACATCAACCGCCACGCGTCAACGCAGACTAAAGTTATCGGTCTCAGGTCAATCTTCAACTAGTCCACAATATGAATCAATAATCAAAAAGAAACGCCCCACACAATTGGTTCTGCCCTGTCAACATCTGATACAGATTAACAACCTAGAGACCGTACCAAAAGACCCTAATTTCCTCTTGGGTCCCGGTAGATTTACCTATAGCTGACCTACTAATCTGACAAGAAACTTAACACATTTATCGCTTACTGCATCTGTTTCATCTATATATGAAGAAACTTAATGTAGCGCTTTTTAGAATCTCACAAGGGCTTTTCCACCAGAGGTTCTCTAAAACAACATACGTCTCACACGTCTACTAATATTTTGCCTTTAAAAAGTGCATTCATAAAAATCTGATGTTTCATCCCAGTCCAGAAAATTATTTGAATTAGTTGGGTAAATTAATTAATTAGTCAATTTAATTTTTTTTGCTATGTATTAGTTTTCTGACTTCAAAGTATTTATCGGTCACTTAAATATTTTATTGTTAGAGCTATATCTACAGCGTAAACAAACCTATCCAATGTGAAAGCAATCAGTTTATTGAAGAGAGCGTCTGAAGAGTTATATTGATCCTAAATTCAGTTATCTTTCATTCATTCTATCGATCCGGGTCTTGAAAACGCGAAAAATTATGACTTCTTGATTTTATGATGCGATTAATTGTCCTGTTGGTTGCCGTTCGCGATAAGCAACTACCTGAGGTCTGCTGATTTATGTCGCTCAATGTGGGTTTATAACTTCTTTGTAATTAAGCACTTGATATCAACCGATAGCCCACTATCTGCACTGTGGTCTACCACCCGGAATAGATGACGCTGGAGTGAAATCGGATTTACGATTCTACTTTCAGCAGTTTGTTTGTTGGTAATAACGAACATCAACAGTATTGCGTCAATATTTTCATATGAATCTGTCACTATTTACTTGTCAAACACAGACAAAGGGTCATGTAAATGCCACTTTCACATATATGCCACCTATCCATAAGTCAATTAACTAAGAGGCGGCACGTGGAGAACGAGTATGTTGTGTAGGCCTTATGATGTTGAGACTAGAACTACAATTAAACCTAAATCCAACAGCCACACTATTCGCTTGTCGCAATTTTTAGACACGAAAATCCTAACCAACAAATCACTTGCTGATTTTATTGTAACCTTTGACACAATTTCAACTAACGAAAACCTGGCCGATCCCTAGAGCAGCATTACATGTGTGTACATGCATGCCTTCAAATTATAAATTCATGCTATTACACAAAAGTTCATACCTAGTTCTAAATTCATACTTGTAATGTAACGTAATGCAATGTAAAACAAATCTCCGAAATTTTGTATCGCCAACCAAAATCCGTATTCGATGGAAGAGCTCATTTAGTGAGCTATGTCAAATCAAATCTGCAAGTGCCAGGTTGTTTGGCCAGTTCTTGAGCCAGGTCAGGATCCGAGTGGAGGGGTCAAGCCGAAAGAGCGTTTTGCTGCGATGGACATCGACGATGATGACTGGTCGTGCATACCTGCATTAATGCTTTCGAATGCTGATAGATTCGGTTCATTATGTTTGCCATAGTGGTGGACTTATTTGCGCTCGGAACTAGTGCTTTCTACGTTTGTCTTACTTCCTATTTTCATGCTCTTAATAGATCACGTGCTTTATGTGCTTTTTATGGACCGTTGAGAAAAGTTCCCGATTTACGATTATGAGCTGTAGACCATATATAGTTTTTACTGCTTGTACGATAGGTATGATATTTCAATTTTTCGTGAAGAGACCCCGTACACACAGTTTAACCTATGGATACAAATGGAGAGGTTGGGCAGGTTTTCTGTATATACGAATGTGACTAATATATAACACATTTCAAGAACCTCACAAAGATGCGGAAATAGCATGAATAGCAATAGTTTCACTGCATAAAGACACGACTTAAGAAAAGCTGAGAATGTTTCTCGAGCTCTTAGTGGAGGTGGAGTTCACTAAAGATCTTTATAGAACCTGGAAGCCTTTTCTTGGTTCTACTTCGGACGTTATAAAAATCATGGTTGTGCACGGAAACTTGATACTAAATAACATAATAGAGAATAGCATTTTAATAGAAATCACTGTAGTGAATGACAGATACGTCTAGGGATATGGTCTACCAAAGATATATACCGGCGAAAGATCTCGAGATAATATTATAGAGTAACCTTTCGGACATGTAAACTCTGGTTCCTGTTTACGACAACGACCCAGCGTTATGTCTTTCAGATGTTGAAAGTTTAACTCCATCTTTGTCATCGCAGCTTTGAAATCTCCTGTAGAAAGGTACTCCTCATCTTCTCCTTTAATTCTCACAAACGCTGCACAGAAAAGAAAAACACATATAAACTTAAATTTCAACATTCTTCTCTAAGTCAATACGCTATTATTGTTGGATCTACAAGTTACGGCTCTTGTGCTGTCGAAATATGTTTGACAATGGTTTCTGGATACTCCACAGTATTTATAACTTCTACAATCCGACTAAAGGCACGCAGAACCCAGACAGTTGGCGCCTGACATTAGGTCGCCTGCAATTTGTCTTCGTGTGAAGTGACAGGGCCTAATGTTTATTTGTTTATTTACAAAATTAGGAACAACGTGATGCAGAATAAGAAAAAATAGCATGATCAATGGTATGTGACAGCATAAAATACACCAATGTCATATATGACATTGCCTGAGAACAAAGTCACAAAGTCGGAAAGTTAATTTGCGAGACAAGCTCTCAGAAATCAAGGAATCATAACATGATTCAAAATATGTTTCATGCATTCATAAATTCCTTGTTGTATTAGCTAAATTCTCATTTTACATGTAGAATTTTTTCTTTCTAAATATTTTTATTATCAAAGTTTATTCTGATGACCTGCAACAAAACTTAATTTATCATGTTCTCTTGGTGTTTTAGTTGTATGGTGGTGTCCATAAATTATTTAACAAATGACCAAGTCAAGTACAATTCGTCTTGACAAGGTTTTATGGAGATTTCATTTATGGTAGCTTTTACACGCGTATAAAGTCGCACATTCTGGCCATAAAGTGTATGTTTATGGAAATACACACACCCATAAAACATGTCTTACTAACAATGTTTTATTGTTTGTATATCAACCGATCGTAAAAATTTTTTTCGCATATGCAGTAAACGATTCAGTTTAGGCGAAGTGAACTGTAGTCAACCTCTTTAACAAATAGGCCGACAATTTTCCAGTGGTCATGCGCATATTACATCCTTTATGGCGGAACCAAGTACAGGATAAATGTGATCAAACGACGTGAAGTACGAAGAATACACTCAAAGGACATGGAGTCCAAAAGTTAAAAACCAAAAGCAGGCCAGACGATCTTCACTGCATAAACATGTTGGCTTTTGGAGCGTCTCTGTAGTAGGGAGCTAAACGCTCCTGCCTTGCGCGGTTGTTAGATGGTTGATGGATGGATGGATGGATGGATGGATGGCTGAATAGTAAGATGGATGGATGGATGGACGGATAGATGGACGGATAGATGGATAGGCAGATAGCTAGACAGATAGACAAACATATATATACAGGTGTAAGAGATATAGATAGAAACATAGAAACAATAGATACATAGACAGATAAATACTGTAGACACATACATGCATAGATAAAAGAGCCACGATATAGCCTATATGGCGCTTAAGATGCCGTTACTCGTAATCACGCTGGCAATTTACGAAGAAATTGTTAATTGTTCATCCAGATTAGAATGCACGATGCTGCCCGTTTAAAAATTTAATTTCAAATATGTATAAATGTGCCAACGTTCACCGATTGATAAAAAGCAGCAAGGCTAACTCGGCAAAACATTCCATGACGACGTGCTAAAGTGTTGAGGGCGGTACAGCTCAGTAGTCTCATACGTTGTCGCTTCGCACTTCCCACGCCTATCATTATATTCTTTGAGCATCCTCCTTTCAATAATCATGGCTCCGGCTTTGTTTACGCAAAGAAATTGTGTCTATTATACGTTTCTGTGAAAACCCATTTAGGTAGACTAACTGCTAAAGCGCTGATCAAAACCGTTTTATGTTCACGTTATTGAATTGACAAGGTGAAGAAATGTTTCAGACTAAACTTATTGGCGTCTTCATTCTCTTCTTGACTTTTGTCGGAATCAGATGTTCTCGTTTCTGCTTACTCCTATACCCATCCGATTTCGAAGATTACGGCGACATTCTTGAACGTGAGGATCCTCTTCCTGAGATATCCAACCCGTCACCCCTCGTAAATTCATATCATTTGTTGAGTTTTTAAGTTTTTTTTATAATTATGTGCGCCAGTTAATTGCTGTTTTGAAGCTCTTGCCACCTCTATGAAGAAACAATCAGGTAATAAATATCATGAAATTTGAATTTATGCAATACTTTTTGTTGGTCTTGAATGTGGCGTGACGTGTCCTCGGGGATTCCAGTTCGTGAAGCTGGATGGCAGTTGCTACCAGATCGTCTACGAAGAACACAACTGGACATCAGCTGGACAAGGATGTCGTGATTTGCACCCGGATTTGCTCACTTGGTTGCCATTACGAAGAAAGAGGAAAACATTGGCTGGAAGGTTTATTTGAGATACGATCTTGTAAGTGCATATACATGCCATTTCACTACATGTAGTCCTTATATGAGTAGTTTCTAGTTCAAGCGGTTAATACACATCTAGTCACTAAAGATATGGCGTTGGGTGCTCCGTTCAATAGCCTACTCTACCATTCGTATGTGAATGTTTTAGAGGTTCGTTGTCTATATGCACATGCTTAAGTAGTTTAGTGCTAATTTAGGTTGGTACTCGTCGATCAGTTACAACAGGGATAAATCGGTATTTTGTATTGCACCGAGTTCTACGCGCAATAAGAGACAATGTTTATATACCGCAACTATGTTTACCTTCATTCAGAGTCCTTAAAGTCTAAATAGGCCTAAAATTCTTTTTGAGCGAACTTGAACACGTGGAATGTTTGATTAGAGGTTTAAAGTGGCATGTAAAACCCTGTGTTAAGTGAATCATTTGAGATTTAGCTCCACTAAATCTGTTGAAATACAAGCTGCAATAAGCTCAGCCTTCTATAACAAACTGCATTAATGTAAGAGATTTGGGCCAATCTGAAGTTGATGTTGGGTTTATATTTCCTCAATAAAATTTTGATGGTAGAATCTGCAGCGCTCTGACATCTCTGGGAAGATCGAAGCAAAATGCTTTGGACGAGCGGGCAACGACTGAACTAGACCAGCTGCACAGAACCGTTAGTCTGGAAAATATCGAACTACACACACCTTCCTCTTTCATACTCAGATTGGGATCGGGACGAGCCAAACTGCTGCAACAACGAAGAACAATGCATACATTTGAGACCCAGTCTTGATTTCCGATGGAATGATCTGAAGTGTGATACGATGCTCTGTTCACTTTGCCAAGTACGATCCCTAGTAGATTTGAGAGTTTCCTAATAGTCGCTACTGTATACTTAGGTTCAACTAACTAAAAAATAGCTACGTATGTAACGTCAGAATTCTATGGTGTTGGTTTTCTCTCAGATTATATAGGATTAGATTTCTAAATTGTTTTTTAAAATAGCATCATTAATACTCACGCTGTGCTTTGGTATTTTCCTGTTTTCTACGTTCTGTTTGTAAAGTGGGAGCATCTGCCGCGCTCTAATGATGATTGCTACTTGCTTGTTTGTTTACATAGTTCTTTATTTACTTAGATAATCACTGTGCTTAAGTTATCACTATACTTTCGTTATAACTATATTACATCCGTTAAGAACAAAGAGACCATTGTGAGCACGAACTATGTTACATATTATTGTTCGACCAAACTCTAGACCTATCGACCAAATAGGAATGTAGATAGATACGACATTAGGAGGCTGATCTTAACGGTGCACATAAAATTCCTAGATCATGGTTGCAAGCAGTGTCTGCTGATCATCTGATCACAACTTTTTCAGTAGAGTAAAAATAGAGAACCATAAAGCATGTCTTTAAATGCTATCGCAAAATATACCGACGGTCAGGCAAGTCAGCGGTCCTGAGCGATATAAGTGCTTTGGAGCCACACTTATTGAAAGGTTTGGCCCGATAAACATTGGACTTCAAGCACAAACAACCAGGATCTAGATGCGTTAAGTTGCTTCCACGTTTATTTAAACCACGTTCATGAAGCGAGATGGCATGGTGGCCGAGCGGACAACATTTCATCCTTCGCAACCCTGTTTCCAATCCCAGGCCCACAGTTCGACATAGATCGCTTTGTCGAACTGGGCGCAACACCGAAGGCAAGCATTTTCATTATGAGTCACTTTGAATCCATTTCAAACGCAATATCACAAGCCAGCATCAGTTAAAACAACTTACTTCAATGCCAATCAGAATATTAATTCTCTCGTATTCCGGTTAGTATCTCGACTGGATTTATTTGACTAATTATTACGCTTTCACTTCGCGCTGACAAAATGTCGAGTTTAGCTAGAATGTTCCTTTAGAAATGTAAAGTAACGCTACTTACGCTTGTAAGACCAGCTTTTATCTATCTACACTAGTAATTATTTTCAACCACCACCATATCAATAAATCGCCTTCCAGGGTGTATTTTTTGTAGCGTTTCCTGTTACAAGTATGCGACTTAGAAAGCAAGATGAGACAAGACTCCTCACAGCAGAAATGAGTTGGCTACGAAATATAGTAGAAATATCAATGAAGGACAGGTCTTTAAAAGTTGAAACTAAATGGAACCATAGCTGAAGAGTAGCGCCACATGACGAACACGCACTCTCCTTCTTTCCATACAACTGTCGGGATGTCACGGTAGCTGTCAGAAGGTCAAGGCAATATGACTTTCACCCGTAATCTGAAGTTGGGCTAAGACTACAGCAACGTATTTGGAAAAATTAAAGCAGTCTACTGATTAAGGAATATTCAGAAATAGATTTTATCAAAAAGAGTTCTGACGATTTTGCTAGTGGAATACCGATACCGGGTAATGGCTACTAATAAGTCATCGTCAGCACTTCAAAAAGGATGCTATACATGAATTTTTATTGGAAGAAACCCTTACCTGTAGTAGCTGCGAATGAGGTTACAGCAACCACTTTTGAAATTTGTGGGCCTATGCGTTGTGAGATTGTGCAGATGATGCTGTGCATTTCTTAGTCTAACACAGTATATTTTGATTCATATGAGAATTGCGGGAGGTAGTTTTTCTATATACCTTTTGCTTGATGCTTTAATGACATACCTACAAGTTTTTCATGGTTAATGAATATTTTCCGAAGCTGAAACTTAAAGTTTCTGCCGTAGCCGAAACATCCTCAATGTAGGTTAGTAGCCGAAACATCCTCAATTGAGAAATAATAACAATGTTAATGGTAGTCAGCAGTAATGATACCAAATAAACTAAGCTTGTCTGATAACATACTTGAATGTTCTGATCGTAAGAAGGCCTTGATTGCTTTATTTTCATTCGCTGTCTTAATTGCTGCCAGGTGAGCTCCAGCACGCAAATCTCTTAAATGCAATTTAAATGAATCAAAATGCATTATGAGCAGTTAAAAGAGTTCAAACCAATAGAGCTTTTTTCCTTCTGTTATTTCTGTTTTAGGGTGGTGAAACTCAAAACTCGTTTTCAAGTCGTGTAACGCATTAGGCCGTTTACCAGGTTGCTGGATTGTATTGTTGCGCTTGCGTTTCAGCCTCATGATTATCTTTCCACCCCATAACTTGTGAGAACTAACAAAGTTACAGACATGGAACATATGAGCAAATATCAAATTTTAATGTTGACATAACCATTATACTGTAATCTGCTATATAAAATAATGTTGTTAGCGAAGTAAATCAAATTACAATTCGTAAATTACATCCAAATTTTACAAATCATAACGTGATTTTTATATAGGACCTATTTCAAGTATTCATGTCTTTGTCAAAATAGTACAACAGAGTGACTTACGCGATTGGCCGACGCTTTTATGGACAAGTATGAGTACGCACTTAATTTCTGCAAGAATTGCTTTACACAATCACTGTTATAGTATAATTCAAGCACAGCAGTTTTTCATGGCACCACAAATACTTTATGATGGTAGAGGTTAAGCAGTACAGTAGTTTTAGAATGCTAAATTACAAAAGGCTGTTTGCAAAAGGGGAAACAGGGTCGCAGAAGACCTCTGACAGTTAAGCTTAAATTTAAGGAAATTACAAATGGTTGAAATTATTTGGCCAGCTCTTTCTTAGCTTTTTTGCATAAGTGCCATCGAGCAGTTCTGTTTGACCGTGGTATATGTTCTCATGTGGGAAACGCCTTTGATGAATTTCTCTGTAAGAGATGCCACACAAATTTGTGGTTACAATTACAAGCTTGCTGTCCAACTAGTATCCTAACTGATATACTTTCCATTTCTCCGGTCTTAGACAGGGTAGATCTACAGGATGATTTATGACACTAAACGTAGAGTTGGAACTCTAATTATGTCCAATAACGGTAAGTGATACTAAGTGTTAAGTACCAGGTCAAAGACCATAAATCGAATTGGTAAATTGAAATGAACGAGAAATTTATTACAGAAATAGTATTTAGCTACAGAATTCTGCTGAAATTTGGTTGCTCTGGCTTGATGACGAATCAAGCCCAAGCAACGGTAATCGGATTAGATGGACTTATTTGAATTTTCAAATGTATCGCATATATTGGTTCATTGTTGTGCGTTTCTTTAAGAGTATAAATTCTTGAAATCAGGAATATTTAGCGGTGGTATCTTAAATGTCTGGGTCGAGCTTCTGGCGGAGAGCTACAGCTACATCTTTTAAGGTTTTGAATCTCTGACTCGATCTCCTCCAGTGCAATTTGAACTTCGTTCTTGCACGGATCGTAGTCCGAATATTAGTCGCAAAGGATTCCAACACAAGTCAAAAGAAGAAGAAGGAAGACCTTAAAGAGCTGAGAGTCAAACATTTTCGCTGTCGTACATGGCCTCTCTCAGTCCATTTTCTCGCAGCTGAAAAGATAAAACATCGGAATGTATAGTAATGTGTGAAGTGCAATTGATATAGTATGTTAGAACATTAGCCCATTTATTCAAGCTGTCGTTACTTTTGAAACAGTTTGCACTCATTTTCTTGGAACACTCATCCTGCAGCCGTGGGATTGATATTATGTATTATCTTGTAACAGATAATTGTCAGGTGGGCAATGAAACAAATTTTGAAAGCAATTTTTCCAGTTATATAGGCCTACAAGTCTATATCCGCAACTCCCATGAAAAAAAACTTTGCAATATAGTCAAACATTACGAAATGATTCAGTGTGTAAGGCGTTTTATAGCACAATAACATTAAGCAACAGTCAGGACTAAGATGAATAATGTCAGTGATTTAAACAGAGAACTCCGGGTCCTACAATCTTCCAGACCCTATCTATGATTAGCAGTGCAATTTGGTAAGTTAAAACATATGATCTTCTTGGATTGTTTATTCTGTGGTTGGTTAGTGAGAACAATAGCCTAATTGATCCCAGTTATAATTATTTTTCGAATGTGAGATTCGGCTCTACTAAATCCGTTGAAAGAGCATGCTGCAATAAGCTCAGCCTTATGCAACAAAGATGTTAGAATCAATCTGAAGTTGACGCTCGGTTCAAAGTTCTCTCAATAAAATTTTGATGTCAGAAGCTGCAGCGCCTGGATATCGATTAGTCGTAGAATATTCCTTGATACACGGTCGACGACATTGTCCGACTTAATCTATGCATTAACATGAGGAATTGTGGCCCAATCTGAGGTTTATGATAGGTTTTGAATTCTATCAATGAGAATTTTTTCAATTTTAGAGAATTCGCATATAAATCTGTGCAAAATTCGTTCGTGGGGACATCCAGATAAAATGCTTTGGACGAGCGGGCAACGAATAAACGAGACCAGCTGCACACAACAGTTCTTCTGGAAAATATCGAGCGACACATAGCTACCTCTTTCATACTCCGACTGGGATGGAGGGCCAAACTGCCACAACAACGAAGAGCAATGCATGCATTTGAGACCGTCTTTAGAATTCCGTTGGAATGACCTAAGTGCGACGAGATGCTCTGTCCCGTTTGCGAGTATGATCCGGTGTAGATCTGCTTTGAGAGGTTGCTATTAAGGCTTAAGTTGCAACAGAAATGTTCATCTAACTAAAATGTAGCTGCATATGTGAAGTAAGAAGTTTATACTGAAAAATTTCTCTCAGAATATACACAGAAAGATTTCTTAATTGTTACATAAATTTTATCAATTTTAGTTACGGTTTTCTTTTTATTCTCCTGTTTTGTACGCATTGTTTGCTGGGTGTAAGCGTTTGCCTTGCGCTAAAAAAGAATTTGTCACTTACTTCCTTGCTTTCTTACTTAGTTACTTACATAATTATATTATCACTTTATTTATGTTTTCACTATAATTACACCCGTCATTGAAAAAGAGACCACTGTGAAGACGAACTATATTGCGTTTTATTATTCGACCAGGCTGTAGGCTTATCGACGAGTAAGAGTCTGCCATTATATTACATAACATTACACAACCTTCTCATTTAGAAACATAATCCACTGAGCTTAAAATGCTATAGAAACATATAAGTATGCTTCAAATTTTGTAGCAAAATAGACTGGCAGGTTTCGAAATTACATTGCTCAGGCAGTCAAATGCATACATGGTGAGCGCTATGAGTGCTTGGGAGCATCACATTTTAATGGGTATGGCTTGTTAAACACCGGAATACTAGCACATCAACCAGAATCCCGATGTTTTAGAGGCTTCCACTTTAATACAGCCCAACATTAAAAGTGCAGGTGTAAAAACATTATGTCTGGTCTACTATTGGTATAGACTCCTATATAAAACTATAAACCACAAATGACAAAAAAATTATATCTTTAATATTAAGAAACATTATCAAATGAGAGGCAATAAGCCTAGTCTGTTATGTACTGAATAGAAACCCCAAAATCAGTTAACGGAGCCTACGTTGTTACATGCAACAGCATTCATTGCAAAGTTACGTTCCAGTTTCGAGAGTTTGCTGGGGTCCTATGATTGTAACTATAGTTATGGCCCTACCCCGTCCAAACCGAAACCTTTGATAGTAATAATGAAGTTTAACTGTTCGTTTGCATTATCGGTGTTGGAATATATGTAAGAGATTTTTAGTTCGCTGTAAAAAATTCACTGGAAACGTTTTTAGCTGACTTAGCTAAATCACTGTCAAATAGTTCTTTATTAACGTATGGTTATTCTGCGCAGCCTCACATATATTATAAAACCACTATGAAAAGAAGACCATAGGTAACTTTTAACATATCTTAATCTGCACAAATGTAATAGGCCCAGTATATTTACGGTCGCTCCTCGCTGAAATTGCGTTGATATTGGGTGAACAGACTTCCCATCCTATACAGTCGCTAAATTTCCATATCGTCCCTTCCTCATTGAAACGATGCGCCACTAGGGTGTGCGGGATGGGACCAAATTGTCTATTGTTCTTGTGGGCTACATTCGATCAAAGATTGGTTACATGTCATCAAGTCAGGCAAGTGACACGCATCACCGGCTGCTACAGTAGCTCATGTAAGTTCCAACTTTACTGCACATCTAGCTCATCCGTATATTGGTTTGAAAGTCTGGAGAAGGAGCCTTGCACCTACCACAGGCTGCAACGAGGCTGACAGTGCAGCTGATGTATTACGATGACATGTCGAGTTTAGAAAACGGTTTATAAACGATTTACTTTTACTTAAGTGAATGCATTGCCAATGACTTCACCGGTGAAGTCTCAATCCACCCGTCAAATGTACTGTACATACTGTGTTTCATGGGCAAGGTAGCCGAGTGGTTAAGGCGTCCCACTGGAAAGCGAGCAGATATCTAGAAGATATCTACGAGTGATATATCAGACATATCAGTCAAATAAAGGTAGCTCTTCAAGCAGCTCTTGAAACATCGAAAGAATGACGACATCAGAAAAAGAAAATGTCTGTACTATAGGCTTCGTAAATTTACGGTTGCTTCTTGCTGAAAATAGGTTGACACTGTGTTACGAGTTCGGTTTTAGCTTACGCGAAATTCAAACACAGAACCAGAGTTTATATTAACACACGAATTATTTACAAGAAAATTATATACAGTTCATAGTTACATTGACCCCTCCTTCAACATGATTATATAGATATATCGTTCAAAAAGTTCGGTACAACTGCAATTAATTCTCACCATACACCGTCTACAATCACAGTCCATCGGTCACGGCAGAAAGACACGGTTTCCAGCGCGATTTCAGCTCCGTTTCTCTTTATCAGTGGAATGACCATCAAAAGAGCTCGACTTGGTCCACAGCTCCACTCCAAACAACCAACCAGCCAAGTGACCAACCAATCGGGCTAAATATATACAATAAACTTCTAAACAATACGCTGAAATAAGCAGCCTTTCACATACTATACCGTATAAGCCTATATACACAAATTGTCGTTAAATATTCAGATTTCTATACACAAGAGCCTTCATCCAACCGTTAGCTAAATTCTCTCATTTAGAACTCTAGTTCAACAAATTCACGCTAGTTATTTACCTCTATATACATATCGCAATTCAGCTTGACTAAAGCGAACCCTCAAATTGTCGAAGTGTACACACATTCGAGACTATATATATACGACTTAAAGCATATTCTTGAACTCAGCATTCTTGAGCTAAGTACCAACAAACTTTAGGCTTATATATATTCTAAATACATACACAACTTCACGCTCAATATATATACACCTATATCTTTACTTACGAAGACGAAGACTAAGCGACTCTTAAGCTCTTCTCGGCTTCTCAGACTCTCATCGCTCCTCCAGTCTTTCCGTCCGACCGAATCCTTCTTCGAATTCCCCGAATTCTAGCCACTGGTCCCTATAACTGAAAACTTCTTCTTTCGCTCTCTTCCTCAGCGACTTCAACCAGCGAATGCCTTCTATCAGACCATACGCCCCCTAGTTCAACGTGTGCCCCAGCCACTCCTTCCAGAGCGCCCACTGGGTAAATTTTCCCGAGCACAAGGTCCGGTCTAATCTTCTAGTGCATTTTGTGACACACTGGATGCACAGACTAACACCATGGGCCAATGCAATATAACTGAAATTTGATTGTCGAACTAAAAAGCTCAGAGGTGCACTTTAAAGCCCAGCAGCAGTAAGCATTATGAGCCATAGGCAGACTGAAAGAAGTCATCTCTCAGCTTCGGGTGCTGTAGGCTTAGTGAGATAACAGTTAGAATGTAATTAACATGGCATGTCGACTACTCCAACAAACAGTACTGATACAGGAAAACTCGCCGATAAAATTTATTGAAACTGATCACGCGTGAATAAAAAATATATATAAATAAAACACGTGTACATGCATGAAAATGCGTCTATAGGAACTTCTCAGAGGCATGGTCTTATGATTGACTAATCTTTCTGCTGAAGCGCTAAAGGTACCATGGCAAATCAACGACAATACAACTGTAACCTCTTAACCTACCACGTGTACTTATTCCCCGATTTCGAAAGGAAGATTTAAGCACCATGCTTCATCCATGCGTCCTTGTAACAGGAACAGTTTCAATGCTTGTAAGCAACGTGACAAAGCCGGCCAAAATGTTTGTTACATGTTGGACACTGTGAATAATATAAAAAATAAGCTAATCATTTTCAATGTTGTCTCTGCGTAATTTATCGCTGCAAATATTGGCTGCTTAAGTTGAACGCCACGAATTCTTAAAGATTCTTACGAAAGGACACTGAAGAGTAGATCTTTCAAAGAGAAAATTGGATTTTAGCAGCGCCTCCTTAAATCTGTAGATAAACATGCTTTATGGCCTTCGAGAGATTTCTAAAAGGCGCTATTATAAATGTATAGATACATGCACACGCACACATACATACAAACGCACATACATGTATACATACTTTAGAATGGAAATGGAGCAACAACTTTGAAATACATAGTTTAACGACAGATGTAGTCTAAAATGTCTGATTTCGGTAAAGAAATTGACATCTTGACTAATTAGAGTTACAGTTAGTTGATTAATACATTTTCTCATTATAGACTGATTAAGAACTCTAACATCGAAATGCGGAAATATTAGTATTTCACAAAACGTCATCATTCACTGCATACCATACAGTGAAAATTAGCAGAAGCAAGCAATTAACATATCAAATAACCAAACTGATTTTTACTTAGTCATTAATTCTGAAGAAATTCGTGAATAACCCATGCCTTTTAATTTATTAAAAATTGCTTTCGGTATTTAACTGAAAATAATTTGTAAAATAAAATTAAACACGATTTGCAAAGGCATACAAAGTCCGTATGGCAAACTTACGCTAAAACATTGCTATTGGCTGTATCACATTAAAATTAATCAATTATGCTAAATAAATACCATATTTAAAAATCAAATTATTTAAATTTGATCATTCTTTTTAAAGTAAGTTGTAATTATCTGTAATTATCCCATTATTCTAATTTAATATAAAATGAATGTATTGACTTATACTAAAATAGTTTGTAGAAGGTAATAACACCAAGGCATGCAAAGGCATACAGAACCAGAAAGGCAACTTAGGCTGGCTGATATTCGCAGAGAGCGCAGATCCTGGTGTTGCACGCCAGATCGTTCCAACGATAGTTCCATGAACCTGTCATATGCACGCACTGCTCTTTGCTGTTCAGGCAGTTTGGTTCGCCGGTTGGCCAGTCCGTGAAAGTGAATGGCAGCTGCTCATCTTTTGATAATTTCCAGACGAAAGGATCTATGCAGCTGTTTTCGTCCAAACGCTGACCACTGACCCAAAGCATTTTTCCTAGATGCCCCAGGTTAATGTTTGGATACCCACACACGGAAGATGCTGGGTTGGCTATAAACAGTTTTCGTAAAAACTTTAGTGATGTAATGAGCATGAACATAACCATTAAATAAAACAGGATTATTGACTCAACAACCTATGAAGAGCCAATCTATTTTAAATTACACTACTTCAACTCTTTTGAAACATTAATCGCGGAGTTCTATTCGTTAGTGCGAATGAATGTGCAGTCTAACGATTGCAGGCTCAAGCTTGCTCAGCGGACTCAATATTTCGATTCTGGACAGTTGCTTTGCACAGCAGTGCCTCTGTCACCAAACATCAGATTTTCATATAAGCGGTAGCTGGGAAGTAAATGGCAAATTCTGCGATGCACTAGTTAGGTGTCTAGGACATAAAGATTCGTTTATTTCTGACTAACAGGCCTGATAATAAGAAGAGCCAGACAAGAATCCAGACCACAGTCGACTGTTGCACTTGGGCATATATCAACGATCACGGATATCTTGTGGTGAATGTCTTAATCTATCATGTGAGCCAGTCAGTCTTTACCGGCGATTTTGGGAGATCAAGCGACGCATACAAATCGCCAGATCCTGTATGCTCACATGTGGCGCTCAAGCATTCAGCTGCATAGCAACTTGCCTCACTCTGTTGCCCCGAGGTAGAGACAGCCACTGAAGTCCTAAAAAAGAAGCTTGGCATAAATCAATTAACCTATATATATTCGATGTCGGTTATTGCATATTTTACAAAGAAACTGCTGATTCAATTAATAAAGTGGTACTGTAAAGTCTGATTATTATTTTAGCATAATTCTGATATATGCTTACTGGCAAAATGAAGTCGCAAGTATGACTTCAAAGCATTGTTTTCATCGCCACTCGTTATGGCAGCCAACCGGGATCCATTGTGTAGCTGTCGGCATCTTGTGTCAGCTGATGCCCACGTGTGAGTTTCATAAACTACCCTATAACAACTTTGAGCTAAGGGTAGATAAATGAACCCATCAGGACAGCGACCTAAAACAACAAACTTAGCTAGAACATTAGCTAGAACAATGAACTTTTGCTGATAAGTAAACAATCAGTTAATACAACGCACCACTTATGCATTTCTGCGATGTACGTTCTAGACACTATTGAGGCGTGTTCTAGCTAGTGTTCCGTTTACTGAGTGGCTTCGGCTATCGTTCTAAATGTTTAACCATGCTACGACTGATAGAAGAGTAAGAAAAAGATGATGATGAGATGATGACGATGATGATGAGCAGGAGGAGGAGGTGGTGATGATGATAGTTGAGTATGAGTACGAAAAAGTTTTTTCTGAGTGCAACTGAATCAATAACAATTTCAATCATAAATTACAATGGGAAAGCATTTGTGCTTCAGGCCGGTCCAGTTCCGATAGGGTAAAAGTCCTTTCTATGCATTTGTTTTCTGACTTCAAAGGATTTGTCCATCACTTTAAAAATTTTATTGTTAGAACTATCTACAACGTGTTCTTGTAGAAGGTCTTAACCATAAATTTTCAACAGCGTGTCAAATTTGAAGGCAATCAGATGGTGCTGGAGTAAAAGGGGTTGGTTTGAGAGTATTTGTGGACAAAATTAACCGAACCTTGGATATGCTCTTGGAAAACAAACTTCTTCCTGAATTTTTCGAACATTTGGGCAAATTTTCGTTCAAACTAGCTGATTTCGACGAGGTGATGGGTATGTTGACGTTTTCCAGTCTGATTTATTCGGCGAACTATTTGAGGCAAACTTGACTGCGGCAACCACAAAATTGTACGCACAGTAATAAATAGAGACTTTGTTTGCATTGAACATCTGGCGACACAGACCAAGCGAGGAAATTAACCAGTATGGTCAACTTGCACATCAGGCTATAACCGTAAATCACTGCTTGACCTACGCTTTGGAACATGGAATGTCTGAAGCCTGGGCAACAAGTCTACTTCTGTTGCCGAAGCCATTACCAGTCACAATTTGGACATCTTGGTCACTGTAGAGACCTTGCACCAGTCTGTTGCCGATGTTGTACTGCAGAGATCAGCTCCATCTGAATTTTGCATAGTCACGCAAGCTTTTGCCTCTCCTCACTTCACATCATGGAGGTTGCGGACATTTCCATCGTTCAAAAGCGGATCGAAATCGTTGAGGCCTATACCACCCTCGAGGTCCTCTTGAGTTCTTTTTCTATATCTCGAGGTCCGCTTACCATCGCCGCTATTTATCGGCCTGGGTCACTGCCACCATCTGCAAGGTTCATCCACGGATTTACAGCTCTCATCGTAACACTGGCCACATACAATGGCCAACTAGTCTTGACGGATGATTTTAGCATCGGGGATGTCCATGGATGCAGCAAGTGAGCTCAATAAAAGCTTTGGCCTACAACCGACCCATACCCCTGATGGCTGTTTGAATCTAGTCATCACGCGTGATGACTGCATACCAATCGCAATCACCTCGTAGCTTCCACCCATATCCGATCACGGCCTGCTAAAGTACAGCTTACCATTTCTACACTCCATTCCACTATTTCCAGAGGTCACATTCAGAGGGTGGAAGTCTCTTGACAGATAGTATTCCCTCAAAGTCTAACTAATAGCCAGATTTTTCAGACTTCTGAAGAAACTGGTCTTGTTCCTACCTACCTGGTTGATTTCTATGAAACAACTCTACGCTTCATTTTCGACGAGCTGCTTCCGTTACGGTCAGCTCTCACTCCCTGACTTGCTCTGCAGACTGCAGAGCAATGTGCCGAGCTATAAGG
Source organism: Norana najaformis (assembly GCA_964023275.1). Taxonomy (NCBI): domain Eukaryota; kingdom Metazoa; phylum Annelida; class Clitellata; order Crassiclitellata; family Hormogastridae; genus Norana; species Norana najaformis. Next base: position 10,014,609 of record OZ029920.1, read on the forward strand.
CGTGCTGAGCGCCGATACAGAAGGAGTGGAGTGGAAGAATACCGAATCGACTGGATCAGGCTTCTTCGGAAAAAGTATGAATTTCTATCTTTGAGTTAGCGGACAGACGTTGGATTGGCTACGCTCTTTCCTCGAAGGCTAAACCATGTTGGAAGCTATTGGTTCGGTGTTCGGCACGGCCAAGTTCTTGGGCCGTTGTCGTACATCCAGTATACGGCCGGACAGACTAAGGTCTTCACTGCTGTGGGGTTGCGAGTTAATCAATACGCTGACGACGTACAGCTGTACCTCACATGCTACCCAACTGGCAAAATAGCCTGTGCGTCCAAAACGCAGGCACTCTTGAAAGGGTTCAGGGATGGATATCCTAAAAATGATTCAGGATGAAACTCACTAAGACGGAGCTTATATGGCTTGACACACAACATGCCCTTGCTAGGATGCACAGAGACGATGACAACGACTTTTCCGGATTCGACAATATTACACGTCGTTCTGGACCTTGAAGTGCTTTCAGATGAAGAATTGTCCATGGTGGACACGTTAACTCTATCTGCAGGTCATGTTTTTCCCAGATGCGTCAGAGCAGAGTCATGCGGCGAAATGTATCGTTCGACGCCGCTACGACTATCGTCCACTCCATTATGATACGCCTGGACTTCTGTAATGCCGTTTGGGCTGGCCTACCCAGATTCATGATAAGACAGCTTCAGTCTTCCCTGAACTGCGCTGCCAGAATCGTGGCCAACCTACCAAAATTAATTATCGCATGTTTGAAGCTATATTCAAAACACTCTGCCCTGGCTCCATGTCAAAGACAAGATCACATTTAGGATTTACCCCATGGCCCGAACCTCGCATGTATTGGACCGGCCTTATGGAACAGTCTTCCTCTAAAAATGCATACTTTTCCAGAAGAAACAGCTCAAGATGGATTTTCAACTCATGTTAAATCGCATCTTTTATGAACTGTTAGATAGCTATGTTTTAGCGAATATATGAGTTCTTAAAAGGCACTGTATAAGTGGCCAGATACATACATACGCACATATACAATGCAATGTAATTCAAAGTATATCTGCGAAAATTCTTAGTGCCAAGAAAATGCCGCATTCGTTGAATGAGCTTATTCATTGTTGCTACATGAAATAAAAATGGGTAAAGCACAAGGTTATTTGGTCAGGTCGTATTAAAGGGGTTCAAGTCTGCGCAGGCAGCGTGATTCTATGTTGATATCGCCAATGATGCCTGGTCATGCATAGACGTTAGAAATTATGCTATTGCACGGAAGCCTGATACTAAATAACATAATTGAGATGAAAATCACTGTAGTTAATGACACATGTATACGACCACAGGCATGATCTGTCAAAGATATATACCGGCGAAAGCTCTAAAGATAATATTATATAATAACCTTCCTGCGAAAACGGACATGTATCCTCTGGTTGGTGTTTACGGCAACGACCCAGCGTTATGTCTTTCAGAAATTGAATATTTAGCTTCATCTTTAACATCGCGGCTTCGAGTTCTCCTGTAGAAAGGTAGTCATCTCCGTCAATTCTCACAAACGCTGCACAGAAAAGAAACACGCAAGTAAACTTGAATTTCAACATTCTTCTCTAAGTCAATACGCCAATATTGTTGGATCAATAAGCTACGCTCACGTGCTGTTAAAATATGTTTGACAATGGTTCTTGGAGACTATACAGACAGTATTTATAACTTCTACCATGCGACTAATAGGCACGTTAAGCCCAGACGGTTGACCGCCTGGCTGGTCTTGCGCAAAGGCCAGGCACGAAATTACGTCACTAAGAATTTATCATCATGTGAAGTGACATGCTTTATCCTTCATTTGTTTATTTACCATGAAACTTTTGGAATAGTTGGAAACAGGGCTAGAAAAATAGCATGATCAATTCTATGTTGTAGCATGAAATACACCAATACGATGTGTGACAGTGCCTGAGAAAACGTTCACAAATTCGAAAAGTTAATTTGCGAAAAATACGACCAGAAGGTAAGTAAACATAACATCGTTCGAAATAAGTTCCAAGCGTATATAAATTCCTTGTTGTAGTAGATGTCTAAATAGAAGTCCCCATGTAGAGTTTCTCTGTCTACGTAGTTTTATTGTCCTGCAATATAACTTAAATTAGCATGTCGGGTTGATGTCCTAATTTAAAGTAGCGTGCATCAATTATTATACAAAGGACAAAGTCAAATAAACTCCTCGTCGAGGAAATGCAAACCAGCAACTCCCTGTGCCGGTCCCAAGCCCCGGAAAAAGGAGGAGAGTCAGTCAGATGAGCAGACATTGCACAAAGATGTACAGATTACTGTAGCAACTTGTACACACCGCGAATGGACCAAGATATCGCAAAAATGATAATTACAAAACTGAAAGAAATATCTCCACCAAATGAAGATATTTGAAATGATATCTTAGAGGCAGAGCTGATAAGAGCTGTGCAGCGATTGAGAAACAACAAAGTCAGGGCAACGATTGTATAACAGGCAAGATGATAAAAAATGGAGGTGATATCTTATACAGAAGATGCGCGAGCTTTAGCGTGCAGTATGGAAGGAAGGACGCACGCTGGAGGAATGGAAGAAGTCAATTTTAGTTGTTCTTCACAAGAAAGGAAATGCACTAGAATGCAATAATTATAAAACTATCGCACTGATAAGTCACCTTGGTAAAGTATTGATGATTATACTAACTGATAGACTTAGAAAACAGATTGAAGAACATCTTGCAGATGAGCAGGCGGGGTTTAGAAGAGATAAAAGCACTGTACAACAGATGCTAGCAATGAGACCGCTAGGGGGAAAAGCCAGAAGAAAGAACAACAAAATCTATAACTGCTTCGAAGACTTCAACAAGGCTTTCGATAGCATCGATCAAAGTGTCACTTGCCCGGTCTTAGAATCGTATGTCGTGGATAACAAACTGACTTGTCTACTGAAGGAAATGAACAGCAATGCAATTACAGTAGTCAGTGTGTGGCGAAACTGGAGTCTTATTTGACACTAGCAGAGGTACAAGACAGGATGATCCAATATCACCAAGTGTTTTCATCACATGCCTAGAAAGAGCACTGGAAAAGATCAAGGAAAATGATGGAGTATCAGTCAGCGGCATAAGGTTCAATAATCTTTGGTTTGCTTATGATATTGACCTGATTCGAGAAGACGAACAACGGTTGCAACACACAATCCAAACGCTGAACGAAGAAGGAAAGAGGTATGGCCTTACCATGAGTTTTGATACAACAAAAAATTATGGCATTTGTCAAAAACAATTCAACGAACTAGATGGTCGTGGACAGCACTCGGTTGGAAAATGTTGAAAAGTTTACATAACTTGGATGTAATATAACGTATGACTTGGGCAGTAGGAAAGAAGTACTAGTCAGAATTGCAAAGGCGACAGCAACACTGAAAGCTATGGAGAAGGTCTTGAAAAGCAAAACCATAAAGCTAGAGACAAAACTGAGCGTTCTGAAAACATGTGTTTTCAGCAGCGTGTTATATGGATGTGAGGCTTGGGTATTAACGAAAGATGTTGAAAGAAGGATACTGGCTTTTGAGAGAAAATGCTATAGGAAGATTATGAATATAGGATGGACACAAAAGGTGAGCAATGCAGAACTATGCAGACGTATACATTTCAAACAGAACTTGATGCAGAAGATAATTAAGAGGAAACTGGGATTATTTGGTCACATATGTAGAATGAGTAGCGAGAGGAAAATCAAGACATTGGATGACCCAAACAAGAGAAGACGACCCCATAAAGAAAGGGTAGGCGACATAAACGAAGGTGTGCAGCATCACTTCATGCGCTGAGCCACGCGGCACTGGAAAGACAAAAGTGAAGAACATAGTGATAATGGCATCAGACACCTACGGGCGTTGAGTCCATGGTTTACGATGATGATGATGATGATGATGCTGATGACGACGACGACGGCGATGATGATGATTATGAAGTCAAAAAATATTCATCTTAACCAGTTTTTGTTGACATTTTATTTTTGGTAGCTAAACAGGCTTTCGAATATGTTCTAATTTACTTTATTTATTAACATTCACAGCTCCTAGGCACATCAACTAAGGTCTGGTTTTAGTTATGGTAAGCTTTAACTCGCGATTTCTCAAAACTAGCCCCAAAACATCTGCACCTTTAAAATTACAAATTTTAACTATGTGTGATAGAAACACGCGGCTTTCAACTCCAGCCCAGTTATCAGTGCAGTATCAAAACGAAATTTGATTTTTCTGACTTCGTGAGCGATTTCTCAGACACGGATACATATTCTGGACATATAATGTATCATTAGGGAAGTACCACCCATAAGTCATGTTTTACTGACACTTTTAATTATTTTCATAGCAGTAATAAGTATTTTCATAGATCATAACAATTAGTGTTTCACTTATAAAGTAATCGATGGAATTCTAGGCGACCTGAACAGAAGTGCACCTCTATCACAGAGTCCCGTGTACTCAGATAAAATAATTTATCTGTATGATATATTCTATATGATATGATATATCCTATTTATATTATATACCACTTTACTCGGTTCACTACTTACAGTGGTGTGCAAAAGTTTTGAATCACCCAACATTTTTGCGTTTCTTCAATTTCCATGGCTATTATCTCTAGTCAGGCATATAGCTAAGAAAGTTAATTCTATGTCGCGTTGCAGGGAATGTATTTAGCTTTGAAAATTAACATCTTCAGATGGATTACTTTTAATTCACGTTGGTTATGGTACGCATACATGAAGCTCCACCCTACAAGTAGAAATGACGGATTGTGCGTTGAAGTTGGATCGAGATTAGCCAATCACTGCTCCTTAAGCTGACCAATCACAAGGTTTATTTTGTCAACCAATCACGTAGGAGACAGCTTGCGCGCGTGAAATAGCTATAAATAAACGTGGGATTCTGGGTATCATCGACAGTTTGGGACTTGAACGGCACGATGAAGAAGGGTCCGAACCTCACAATGGAGCAGCGAATTCGTGTGTCCGTGATGGACCAAGAGGGCTTTTCGAGCCGCCAGATCGCCAGAAGAATCGGCTGCAGTCAAAGCGCAGTTGTCCAGATTCTGAAGAAGATTAAGGAGACGGGGTCAGTGGTCGACAGGGTTGGCACCGGTCGTCCACGCCCGTCGACGTCACGCCAGGACCGCGCACTTCGCCGCATATCTCTTGCCAACCGCAAGATGTCGCCACCTGAACTGCTATGTGAGTGGTGGGAGAAGTGCAACGTCGCTGTCAGCACATCAACAGTGCGTCGCCGGTGCCTGCAGTTCGGACTGAGGGGATGCAAGGCACGGGGGAAGCCTCTGATGACCGACGTCCAGAGGCGCAACCGAATCCTGTGGGCATGGCGGTACTCCAGCTGGAGTTGTAAGCTGTGGAGAAGGTGCTTTTCAGCGATGAAAGCACCTTCTGCTTGTTTGGCAACCAAGGACACACGTATGTGAGGAAGTTTCCTGGAGAAGAATTCAAGCCAGAGTGCCTGAACCTGACGGTGAAGCATCCCCTGAAGATCATGGTCTGGGGCTGCATGGCTGCCAGTGGCGTCGAGCGTCTGCATATTGTCGATGGAACGGTCAACGCAACCAAGTACATCGAACTACTGCAGAAGTGCATGTTGCCATCAGCTCAGCAGCTGTTCCCGCGTCAGTTCTTGTTTCAGGATGACAATGCGCCATGCCATCTTGCCAAAACTGTCACCAAGTGGAAGCACCAGAACAACATCAGAACGCTGGTCTGGCCCCCCCAATCACCGGATCTGAATCCGATTGAGAATCTCTGGCACAAAGTAGCCTTGGAAATATCCAAGAGACATCCGACCACCAAGCGCCAGCTGATCGAGTCGCTCATTGCCGCCTGGAACCCATGACCACCTCGTCAAGCTGGTCCACTCAATGCCGACACGATGCAGACAAGTGGTAAAGAGCAAGGGCTGGCCCATCAAGTACTGATCCATCATTGACACATAAAATCGGCCTTTTTCAAGGCCACAACATGATAGAGAAGGCTTACGATCGCAGAGAAATGCTCGTTATTTCATCTCAACACATGCACGTGTACTATACACAGAAGAGGCATGGGCCGGTTTTTTGACTTTTTTCATATCGGCCTATCCACCATGTGGTAAAAATTTATTGTCATGTTATTTCAAAGAAATAAAGTTACAAAATGGTAAACAAACTATATGACAACATTTATTTCATAAGCATATTATTACCGCAACATTATTTACCTCAATACAGAATACAATACAATCAAAGAATTGCAAAAATTGGCAGGTGATTCAAAACTTTTGCACACCACTGTACTTATGGCTGCCTTGACCACCATTTGTATGCTGATTATATCCAACCCTTCTGAGATTTATTATTTGACTGTAGGTGAATATTTGAGCAATTTTGGTTTTCTTGGTTAATGACTACATTTTTCAAAGCAGTTCTCCGGCAAAACATACTCAGTGAAGAAACAAATCATGCACATTTCTGATAGTCTGCACTAATGCATCCAAACAAACTAAACCTATCTGATTACATTCTTGAACGTTTTGATCGTAAGGCCTTGATTCCTTTATTTTTATCCGATGTTGTAATTGCTGCCCGGTGACCTCCAGCATGCAATTCTACACAACACACATCAGTCGATGCCCAATTGTGATTTTCGTAGACGACCTTGTAACAACCGCCAAACGCAGGCATTTGAATACGGGTGGACAATTTTCTCAAGTGGAAAACAGATGAATCAGATTGCATTATTAGAGCAGTTGAGTAGCATGTACAGTAGGGCTGATACAGGTTTTCGTTTTATTATTTCTGTTGTGGCGCGGTTAATAAATTTAAACTTTTTTTTCATATCGTGTAACGCCTTAAATCGTTTACCAAGTTTTTTGCTTTGCGTTGTTTAGCTTGCATTTCAGCCTTATAATAATCTTTTTACCTCATTACTTCTGAGGAAATTACAGGCTTGAAACAAACGAAAAATTTCATACTTTAATTTTCGCATAACCATTACACACTAATCTGCTAGAAGATTCATACCGCACTGTGTAAAGTGATGTCATAAGTGAAGTGAAATCAAAAATTACACCATAAAAATTGCGTTATTCATGCTCATCTTGTACAAATAATCGCGTGATTAATATGTAGGGCCTATTCCAAGTATTCATGTGTCAAATTAGTGCTACGGAGTGAAACACGCCATTGGCCAGCACTTCCGTGGATAAGTACGCCTGTGAGTGCGCATTTAATTTCTGCAAGAACTGCATTACACGAGCCCTGCTATAATATAATTCAGTAATTTGTCAAGAACATACGGAGACTTTGTGAGACAGCTAACAGTACAGTGTTTGGGGAATGAAAAATTATAAAGGACTGTTTGTAAAAGAGAGGAACAGGGACTGAAAAGACCTCAGACAGTTAGGCTGAGATCTACGGAAGTTACAAATAGTTGGCTATTCTCCATCCAGTTCATTCTTAGTCTCTTTTGCATAAAAGCAGTTGAGTTTGATCGTGGCTTGTGTTCTCAAGTGGGGAGCTCCTTTGATGATTTTTTAAATGCGTGATTGCATTTGCAGTTGCAAGCTTACTCCCCAAATAACACCTTTTTTCTCATAAAGGAATGTGACAATGGGTGTTGAGGACCAGACCTGAGCCCACTTATCAAATAGATCTATAGAAAAGAACGACAAATCTATTGCAGAAATAGTATCTAGCTACAGAACTCTCCTTAAAAATGGTTGCTCTGACCTGAATACATATCATACCGAATTATAAGGACTTATTTGAATTTTCAAATGATTTCACGATTATTGGGTCATCATTGGGTGTCTCTTTAGGAATATGCTACGTAACTAAACTGTATGCAGCGGCGGTCACTTAAAGTATGAGTCGTACTTTTGGCAATTAGCCAAAACTACATCTTTCAGGGTTTTAACCTCCGATTTTAGCTCCGTCGGTGCAGTTTGTGCTTCGTTCTTGCACGGATCGTAGAAGGTGGAATGGTCATCGTAATCCGAATAGTAGTTGCAACAGATTCCAACACAAGCAGGAGAAGAATGAAGACCTCAAAGAGATGTTAGTCAAACATTTTGCTGTAGTACATTACCTCTCTTAGTCTTCAGTTTTTGCAGCACCATGTTGTGCCTTGTGCAATTGATATAGTAGGTAAAGATCTGTGCTGTGCGATTCACCCCTGCATTAGGCCTTTTTGTCATTTTATTTGAACAGTTGTTACTTTTGAAAGAGCTTATAGTCAGTTTCTTGGAACTGTCATTCTGCAGGCGTGTAAGAGACATCACGTGTTTAAGTGTCTTGCAATGGATAATTGTCGGATATTTGAAAACAATTATTCCAATTAGATACAAGTTTAAATCCTCAACACACACGCAAGAAACATTTGCAGAAGCCAGACATGACAACTGCTTACGCGGACATTGCATTTTATAGCATATTAAAGTTAAGCAACAGCCAGGACCGGGACCAATAACCGTTCGTGATTTAAACATGAAACTCCGGGTCATATATTTTACAGGGTCAATTTATGAGTAACAACGCGATTTGGGAGGTCAAAGAGCATCCTTTGTTTGAATTGTTGGAGTAGTATTTGCGGATTACATATCTGCTCAAGCCGTTAATTCGGTGTTTGCTTCGTGAGAACAGTAAATTATTGGGTTGTATTTAAACTACAAAGAATTAATGATGTCACGATCACATCTGTTTATGATTTATGAGTAACAACGCGATTTGGGAGGTCAAAGAGCATCCTTTGTTTGAATTGTTGGAGTAGTATTTGCGGATTACATATCTGCTCAAGCCGTTAATTCGGTGTTTGCTTCGTGAGAACAGTAAATTATTGGGTTGTATTTAAACTACAAAGAATTAATGATGTCACGATCACATCTGTTTATGATTTATGAGTAACAACGCGATTTGGGAGGTCAAAGAGCATCCTTTGTTTGAATTGTTGGAGTAGTATTTGCGGATTACATATCTGCTCAAGCCGTTAATTCGGTGTTTGCTTCGTGAGAACAGTAAATTATTGGGTTGTATTTAAACTTCAAAGAATTAATGATGTCACGATCACATCTGTTTGGTGACCTATTCTTTGGGATTTGAACTAATTACCAATATAAAAACATATTTACTATATTACGTATATGATAACATGTTTCCAAATGGAAGGCAGTTGCAGTGTGCAACAGCTAAAGCATATAACTGCAACTTGGTTGCCCATTAGAGGGCCAACAATCTGAAAATCCCATGAAATACATCACGCCTTGTTTAGAGTTTACCAAGCCATTTAAACTCCAGGCTAGTTATCGGTGACAATTTCCAATGATCATGAGCATGTTCAAAGTGTTCATAGCAGGATCAAGTGCACGAAAAATCTACACAAACGATGTGATCCAAAATGAATACACTCAAAGGACACACAGATATATAGATAGATAGATAGATAGATAGATAGATAGATTGATTGATCGATAGATAGATAGATAGATAGATAGATAGAAGTAAAGAAAGATAGATAGATAGATAGATAGATAGATGGATGGATGGATAGATAGATAGATAGATAGATAGATAGATAGATTGATTGATCGATAGATAGATAGATAGATAGATAGATATAGATAGATAGATAGATAGATAGATAGATAGATAGATAGATAGATAGATAGATAGATTGATTGATCGATAGATAGATAGATAGATAGATAGATAGAAGTAAAGAAAGATAGATAGATAGATAGATAGATGGATGGATGGATAGATGGATAGATAGATAGATAGATAGATAGATAGATAGATAGATTGATTGATCGATAGATAGATAGATAGATAGAAGTAAAGAAAGAAAGATAGATAGATAGATGGATGGATGGATGGATGGATGGATAGATAGATAGATAGATAGATAGATAGATAGATAGATAGATAGATAGATAGATAGATAGATAGATAGATAGATTGATTGATCGATAGATAGATAGATAGATAGATAGATAGATAGATAGATAGATAGATAGAAGTAAAGAAAGATAGATAGATAGATAGATGGATGGATGGATAGATAGATAGATAGATAGATAGATAGATAGATAGATAGATAGATAGATAGATAGATAGATAGATAGATAGATAGATAGATAGATAGATAGATAGATAGATAGATAGATAGATAGATAGATAGATAGATAGATAGATAGATAGATAGATAGATAGATAGATAGATAGATAGATAGATAGATAGATAGATAGATAGATAGATAGATATATTGATTGATCGATAGATAGATAGATAGATGGATAGATAGAAGTAAAGAAAGATAGATAGATAGATAGATGGATGGATGGATGAATGGATAGATAGATAGATAGATAGATAGATTGATAGATAGATAGATAGATAGATTGAGACAGAGCCAGAGACAGACAGACAGATAAATAATAACATAGGCAATGAGGCGATTAAGATCCCGTTATTCGAGATCACGCGGGCAATTTACGAGCAAATTAATTGCCCATCCAGATGCTTATTTACGATGATGGTCGTTTATAAATGGCGTTTTATAAATAAACAACGTTCACCGGCCTATATCACGTGTCAGGACTAATTCGACTAAATACTAGTGCGCTGAGAGCGGTACATCAGGACATTCTCCGCATCATCATTTAGCTCGCCTACGCTTATCATTATATTCTCCGAGCTTCCCCCTCCCAGCAACTTTTACTCCGGCTTTGGTTTTGCAAAAGAAAATTGTATCCAAAATGTGTTTCTGTGAAAGACAGATGTTTTCTATTATAATAGTCTACTGGAAAACGGAGCTTCATTATTCCGGCTGCCTATAAAAAATTATTCGGTTTCCGTCAAGGAGGCTGACCTTGATGTATGCATGTATGTCTCAAGGCACTTAATATGAAGCGTTTTGGGTAGGCTACCTTTTAGAAGGGCTTATTATAACCATTTTGTGCTCACGATTGTTGAAATAAAAGGTTCAGAAATGTTTCAGACAAAACTCAATGGCGTCTTCATTCTCTTTCTGCCTTGTATCGGAATCAGATGTCAAAGTGATGAAGACATAGTCCTAAAGCCACTCAGAAGTCTAGAGTCATTCAAATACGACACTTACGACTACATAGATATGCGTACGTGTGACATTGAGACATCAATAGCACTGGTTGAGGTCAAATAGGAAGTTCAAACTTAGCAAGAGCTTATGGTTAGTCTTCGTCACAAACTCGTTCCCGATTATAAAAGGCCACCCCCGCGCAAGTGTCTGTCACATGTTCTGATTTAGGACGCTATTGATGCAGTATGTCTCAACTGATGGTCATTTTGAAGCAATACCGGCCTCTTGCATTTGTGTAATTCTGTTTCATTAAAGAGGTCAAATCGTTAGCTTAATGGTCATTTAACCTTAGAAAACATTTTATAATACATATAGGGCTATATTTCAGGCAATAATTTTATCAGGAATCACTTATACTCTACCGGCTCATGCTGGATTTATAATCTTTCATGATGTTGTGCTCAATGGAGCTCTCGTAAGGCTCGCAGATGGCAAATATGTGGAAACAACTATACTAGGGAAAAGTTGTTTGTTCCAGCAGACAAGAAGCTCTTCCATAAATCACTGCTTGCAGGGCACTGCTTCTTCAGCACTTGCCACCTCGTTGTCAGTGAATGTACTGACTCAGCGGACTGACCGTCAAGGATATTGACGTTACTGTGACTTAGATTTGGTGCATCATTGGCCTAGATTTTGATGTTTTAGACAATTCGCGTAAAATATGTGCAAAATAAATTCGTGGTAAGATCGAAGTAAAGGCAACGACTGAACGAAATCACCTGCGCAGAACCGTTCGTCTGGAAAATATCGAGCGACACACAGCTACCTATGTCATTTTCCTATAGCCAGACTAGAGATTAGACTGAGTGGACGTAATAAAAGATCTGCGCCGAATCCTCGATTTATTATTTGATATTCCAAATCCCGTACATCACCCACTGTAGCTGCCACGCTCTGTCTGTCTTTTGGATCTTTACCTGAAACCAAAACCTTTTTGCCTATCGATTTTGTTTTGACTGAGCGCCTCTGTATTAGCTGGTACCCGTGGCGTGGCTTTCGTTGGGTGCCGTAGAAATCTCGGGATTATGAGTCGAAAACATCATTTTCAAGTTCATCGATTTTTGAGTATTATCTTTGGTGTCCCCTAAATGGACAAACTGCTTGAAGTCAGCCAATCACGATGTACCAGGTTCGCCAGGGTTTTGTCTAATTTTAGAACGTTTATTTTGCGGTGACGTGGCATCAGAACGGGCTGTTGTCGCACTTTGGCTTACGTATGCCGCATTTAAAAGTCCATGACTAAAACACTTTGAAGCAGAGAAGAACAAACGTTCTCGCTCGGTTGTTGTCTGGGAACGTTCGAAAACTAGTTTTCATCTGAATTTCAAGAAAGGAAGATCATGAAGCTGTACAAACTATCCTACTTGCTGAGTAAGTTAACTTATAGAAGCATTCTGTATGGATAATAACAAAGGTCATTTTGTTGTTGTGCTTTGCATTTGATATAGCCTAACTGATCTTGGAAACATACGAAACATATGAACATTAGAAAAACTGTGTTGGGATTTTGGGGCCACAAGAGTAGTGAGCAGAGCCTTTAAAAATTGTGTACGTGAATTGTCCTCCTCTTTAAACCGTAATTTTTGGAAACATATGTAAATATATGGATGCATTTATGCAACAAATGATGATAGGTCAGATGGCAAATGATCTGCATTTGTTTTACAAATGAGGAGTGTTAGCTTGAAGTGGATTCACCTTGAAGACAGTCCCAAGAACGAAAGAACAGGAATGAACTGTTCTAACTAAGATGGTCAAAAGCACAGACCAAGACATAGTCGTGCAGCCTGGCACACGTCTCTAATTAGTTAGTTAATTAGCTAGTTTAGGCATCTTGCCATTCAAAAAAGGTGCTTAAGATACTTCAAAAACGTTGTCTACTTTAGCGCTAACAGTGCTTAAGTTCAGTTAGAAAAACTATTCATTATTAAGTAAAAGCAGTGCATAGGTTACAAAAAATTCATCACTGGCGGGCTTCCGTACTCACGGGTTCTCATCCCGAGTCGACATAGATAACAGCCTGTTAAGAGTTTCATGGACCGCTTTACATGAAGAATGAGGAATGACGACGGCCGATGAAGTCAACAGCGCGCGGTACAGTCACTGTCTAGTATGGGCGGAGGAAGATGAAGCTTCCGGGTCTCCATTCCTCACCATCCGGGCCATAGGTCATAAAAGGTTAGTGAAAATAATGCACAGTCAGGTAGGCTATGAAATATAGAATTAGACCTACAATTGCCAAATCCGCAATGGTACAATGTTACCAGTGTTCTCAATACTGATGAGTTCAGAGTACAACGAAGCTGTCAAAACTTTTTTGAATCGACAAAAACATGTTCAGGAAGTAGCAGCTGTTTGAGATTTTAGGGAGAGTTTTCAGTCGAGATTGATTCGAAATTAATTAATTAATTGGATGATTAGATCAGGAATGAAGAAGTGGAGAAAGAGGAGAAAGAAATGTCGGTGAACTTTAGTGGTTTGGAGGAAGGTCCACCTATATGACTAGGGCTTCGGAAATTACGCAATTTGTTCCCGAAGTTACGCAATCGGTTTTTCAAGTGATGCGATCAGAAATCCTGAATTATGTGAAAATAATGGATCATTATTCCATTGTGAAAATTCAAGCATATTTGTCATTTTATTTCTTACAGTAGAGTTTATTGCTCAAGTTGGTCTTGTTGTTACTGCTTGAAACAAACCAGTGAATGTACAGAAACAGCTAAGACATGGCTTTTCAAGTTCTACGCGACCTTCTAGTAATTAAGCTACACGGCGATTCGATAGATTGATGCCTTCTGCAGTTGACATTGGCGCATTAGAAGAATTATCATTATAGGGCAAGGCCGGACATGTCGCCAACATTCAGTAATGCAGTCATGTCTATTCGATTTAATAACATAACAACGTGGGGCTGCTGTCTCCTGTACCGATTAAAATTGACGAAACAAATTAAAATCTGGTGTAAATAGCCCTATTACCAAAATGAAGTTGCTGCCAAATATCACTACGCGTCAAATTTACAAGAAAGGTCAAGGGGCAGATCTTGACAGGCCACGGTACATGGGATACAAGTTGACAAGTGTTGAAAGGAAGCAACAAGAAAGAACTAAACATAGAAAGACAGACAAACTCGTAAATAAAACATACCGAGCTCGTTATATTCCGGATGATTTAACTTGTTAACATTTTCAGAATTCTGTCCATTGAAACCCGTTTTCATTTTATGACAAGCCTTTCAGACTTGTCGTATGTAGACACTTTATGCTTTTCAAACCCCTAGCAGATACTGGCACTCACACACACAAACATTCAAAGATACAAATACACACATATACCGACAAACAAGCATACATACATACAAACAAACATACATTCATACATGCATACATACATACATACATACATACATACATACATACATACATACATACATACATACATACATACATGCATACATAGTATATATATGATTGGATCTGTTGATATCGAGTATTAACGGTTTCAACCATGGATACGAAGCATTGTGAAGTTACAAAATGCTTTGTCCACTTAGAACTGAGGTGTTTGATCATTAGTAGAATCTTCGACCATTTGACCAACTAGTCCTCCATGTTTGTTTCGAGGTCGGTAACTGAGTACCATTGCAATCAAGATCTATCGTCATATTTTCTCCCCTTTCGAAAGATCCTTTATCCCAAATGCCACGCTTTCAGAAGTTTCTACAGAGGCGTATAAATAAATTTGTTGTTTTCAACTTCACGTCAATTTTTTGGACGAAGTTATGTGGACCAGACGAGTTTTTTAAGAACTCTTTAGATCACAAACAACGTTCAGTCACGACCGATTATATTTACTTGTTCTGAGAGGCACAAACTGGAACGAAGACTTTGCAGGCCACTTGCTCAGAAGCGAAAAATAGTATAGCCTACCTAGTTTATGCCACAACAGGCTATGTTGCATTAAGTAGGACTATTATTTGCAGTGCAGGCTATAAGGTAAGAAACATGATCCTTGATGAATATGGGCCAATTGTCCTCGTCTTTGCGTTAGCGCTAGAATTATAGTACTCATTGTTCACAGATATCATCATATTCCATTTCCATTTGCATAGCAGGTAGAACAGATTCAGATACAACTAGCCGAATGGTCAAAAAATATACAACAATAACACTCAAAACCTAATGAAAATGTTTCAACATAATTACAAAAGCTAGCTCATGAATCAATGAAAATATACATCTTGCACGATCGCACAACCGGCTTTTAACGAAGAGCAGGGAATTGTATTCAAGGACTCCATAGGACCGGCATCTACTGTAACTATGTAAAAAGAGAAGGGACATTTTTTTAATGTCCTTAATTTTGTCACACCATAATATCTAGAGAATCTTTCTCAGCCAGATGCGGAGTGTTGCCTCAAGTTCTCTTATGATAGCCTCAAGTTTTTATGATTGCCTCAAGTTACTATGGTTGCCTCTGCATGTCATTGTTTGAGTTCCAATGCCAAGAGCAGGCTGGTTAACACAACTGCGTCTTGTAGATTTTCCCTTTCTTAAGACATTAATTTTGTCACACCACAATATCTGGAGAATTCTACTTAGTCAGCTGTGATGTGTTGCCTCTGTCGAGTTTTACACTCATGAAAGGTCGAGCAACTTCTTCGCACATCGGCTAACAACAATTAGGACTACGATCAGCAGATGATTCTGTATTAAAGAATAATTGTAGTATTCATGAATACAAACATGTATTGCAAAACGCCTTGTAAATTAGCATTTTACTTTAAATTCCTCGAAGTTCATAACAACTGAAAGGCGCAAAAACAAGAAGCAATGGAACTTTGAATGTTTTGCCACTAGCGCAAAAAGGCGAAATCAAAGCATTAAATTGTCACTAAAATGTGGTCGATGATTCGACCACGGCACATAGGATCTCAATGTGGGTGTTAGGCTAATGCTTCCTGAAGCCCCGTAGTCCCTTTACGTTTTTTAATCAACCGTGATATGTAAAAAAATCGGCAATTTAAGTAATTAAAAACCTCACGAAAAGTACCTAAGTATTTTCATTTTCTACAGCACTTTCATGCATGTGTTGGCTGGGGAGTGTTACTTCATTATGCAAGAGACGAACCTTGTATATCACTGTTGACAACATGATGGAGCTATACCTAAATGGAGTAAAGAAGCATCATCTGCCAAATGCCGACAACTGGACGAAAGCTGACAGCGTGGTTCTACCTTGCACAACAAGTGTAATAGCCGTAAAAGGAACTGACTATGGCGTCGTGGGTGAAATTCTGGCCTCAACCGATGACGGTTACATCCTGACAAATTCCTCGTGGAAGTGCACCAATGTCTACTACCCCGGATGGCAGCTGATTGGCTTCGATGATTCATCCTGGCCCTGGGCACATAGCATTGCAGTGCATCAGACGACGACATTCGTACCAGGGATCAGGACAGATGCCTACTGGATATGGACGGCGAATTACACAGGCGGAGATTTGGTTGTCTACTGCAGAAGAGATTTAGGCAAGATACATTTCCACATATATTTCATAAAATTTACATTATACAAAGATAAATAAAGTAAATAATCTATTGTTGAGAACAGAAGTTCCTGTACGATTTTATTAGGCCTACATTCGTCTTGTAAAAACAGCATTTTATGCTAAAGATTGCCTCTAAAGGCAGCTAAGATCAAGTACCATGGTCAGCTAAATCGGTCTAAGCACCATAGCTAAAACATCTGGTTGGCGAGAAATGTGTTTCCGGAAATTGTTAAAAGTATTACAATGCGTTGTTCCCTATTAATGTTGACTTGAAAAGTTGTTACACAGCATAGAGAGAAACATGCGAGAAGATAAGGTGTCAAAGAGATTCTCTCTATGTTGAGTAAGAGTATGTTTGCATAGAAAATTATTACACCACATCGATGAGTTGTCGAGTTGTTGACTTAATTGTCATTGGCCAGTGGCTTTCCCGAGCTAAATCGAGATTTTTCTGTGACGTAACTTTGATAAGTTATCTGACTGTTGACTTGTTTGTGATTGATTGCTGTTCGCGCGCATTGTCTGATATCAGCACGAAACGTCGACTTGAATAGAAATATCCTCTAAAATACGATCGCAAATGCATTCCCAGAATAGCGTGAAAAAATTTGTAGCAGTAGTGTTGTCGTGTTATTAGTTCATAGTTTGAGTTGCAAATGTCTTTCTTAGATTCATGCATGCTGAAACGGTATAGGCATATTAGACGTCTCAAGTAGGCCTACTGTTGTCATTTACCTATTCGTTTACTTAATTACACTCAATGAAAAACAAAGACTGTGTCCAACTCAACTTAAACTTAGGCAAAAATAATAATAATCGTAATAATCAACTGTTGGAAGCCAGACTGACTGACAACTTCAAAAGATCGTCGACTTAACAAATTGTCAACTTTTTATATACGTCTAATATACATCTGTCGTTGGTCTGATTTGAGTTATGTTGCATGCTATCTCAACGAAAGCTACAGATCATACGAGTATAGATTGCATAACAGAGACTGGAAAATGAAGATCGAAACGACTCTATTTACATCTATCACTGTGGGTTTCTGGTTTATGTTTCAGTACCACTAACTACTGCAACTATTCCAATTATTCCAACTCCTCCTCCATTACCATGTCCGTCTCGTAACCTGACCATTACAGTCAATAACATCATGAACCTTTACATCGATGGGGTTGAGAAGACTGGTCTAACAAACGCAAACGACTGGAGGAAAGCTGACAGCGTGGTTCTACCTTGCACAACAAGTGTAATAGCCGTAAAAGGAACTGACTATGGCGTCGTGGGTGAAATTCTGGCCTCAACCGATGACGGTTACATTCTGACAAATTCCTCGTGGAAATGCACCAATGTCTACTATCCCGGATGGCAGCTGATTGGCTTCGATGATTCATCCTGGCCCTGGGCGTATAGCATTGCAGTGCATCAGACGACGACATTCGTACCAGGGATCAGGACAGATGCCTACTGGATATGGACGGCGAATTACACAGGCGGAGATTTGGTTGTCTACTGCAGAAGAGATTTAGGCAAGATACATTTCCACATATATTTCATAAAATTTACATTATACAAAGATAAATAAAGTAAATAATCTATTGTTGAGAACAGAAGTTCCTGTACGATTTTATTAGGCCTACATTCGTCTTGTAAAAACAGCATTTTATGCTAAAGATTGCCTCTAAAGGCAGCTAAGATCAAGTACCATGGTCAGCTAAATCGGTCTAAGCACCATAGCTAAAACATCTGGTTGGCGAGAAATGTGTTTCCGGAAATTGCTAAAAGTATTACAATGCGTTGTTCCCTATTAATGTTGACTTGAAAAGTTGTTACACAGCATAGACAGAAACATGCGAGAAGATAAGGTGTCAAAGAGATTCTCTCTATGTTGAGTAAGAGTATGTTTGCATAGAAAATTATTACACCACATCGATGAGTTGTCGAGTTGTTGACTTAATTGTCATTGGCCAGTGGCTTTCCCGAGCTAAATCGAGATTTTTCTGTGACGTACAGTAACTTTGATAAGTTATCTGACTGTTGACTTGTTTGTGATTGATTGCTGTTCGCGCGCATTGTCTGATGTCAGCAGGAAACGTCGACTTGACTAGAAATAGCCTCTAAAATACGATCGCAAATGCATTCCCAGAATAGCGTGAAAAAAATTGTAGCAGTAGTGTTGTCGTGTTATTAGTTCATAGTTTGAGTTGCAAATGTCTTTCTTAGATTCATGCATGCTGAAACTGTATAGGCATATTCGACGTCTCAAGTAGGCCTACTGTTGTCATTTACCTATTCGTTGACTTAATTATACTCAACGAAAAACAAAGACTGTGTCCAACTCAACTTAAACTTAGGCAAAAATCGTAATAATCAACTGTTTTGCAACTGACAACTTCAAAAGATCGTCGACTTAACTAATTGTCAACTTTTTATATACGTCTAATATACATCTGTCGTTGGTCTGATTTGAGTTATGTTGTATGCTATCTCAACGAAAGCTACAGATCATACAAGTATAGATTGCATAACAGAGACTGGAAAATGAAGATCGAAACGACTCTATTTACATCTATCACTGTGGGTTTCTGGTTTATGTTTCAGTACCACTAACTACTGCAACTATTCCAATTATTCCAACTCCTCCTCCATTACCATGTCCGTCTCGTAACCTGACCATTACAGTCGATAACATCATGAACCTTTACATCGATGGGATTGAGAAGACTGGTCTAACAAACGCAAACGACTGGAGGAAAGCTGACAGCGTGGTTCTACCTTGCACAACCAGTGTAATAGCCGTAAAAGGAACTGACTATGGCGTCGTGGGTGAAATTCTGGCCTCAACCGATGACGGTTACATTCTGACCAATTCCTCGTGGAAATGCACCAATGTCTACTATCCCGGATGGCAGCTGATTGGCTTCGATGATTCATCCTGGCCCTGGGCGTATAGCATTGCAGTGCATCAGACGACGACATTCGTACCAGGGATCAGGACAGATGCCTACTGGATATGGACGGCGAATTACGCAGGTGGAGATTTGGTTGTCTACTGCAGGAAAGATCTAGGTGTGAAATGTTTATTTTATTTAATTCTAAGAATTTTTTCATTAACAACAATTGAACTGCCGTAGGCTTAAAAGCAGAAGCGTCGGACATATGGGTCCCCCCCTGGGCCCGGGCTCAAGAAATATTTTGAGCATAAGGGCTCGGCCATTTGTTGGACCTCAGCTATATTTTATCTGTAAAATCAGTAAAAGGCGGCTGTGGACTGATAAAGTTCTCATTCTGCCTGCATTAGGCTTATGTTTAACCCCCGGATCAACGGCTTAGCCTCTGGAACCCGACAGGGGCTTTGTACCCAGGGCCCCACTATAGGTCCGGGCCCCTCTTGTGTTTACCACGATTCGACGCCTTTGCTTAACAGTTGGTCAAAATGTGAATTCGAAATGGACACGACTCTTTAAATTTGGTTACTCTGTTACTTAGCTTGTTCTGGTCTGATCTAATCGTGTATTAGGCTGCCCTAAACTAGCGAGACCTTGGTCCCTTTTGGGTAGACCTTTTGCATCCTAACAAGTATACTCCTTTTGTTATTTGCAATGTTTTATTCTGTTCTTCTTTTTCTGGAGCAATAAGCTATTTACTTAATTAATTAATCAATCCTAACATGACACTCTCATAGACTAATCATTCTAAGGATCATTCTGGGTCGAGTGCAACGCATTGAGGTCCTTCACTTACCAGTGTCTGTGCTGCCTGACGTATTCGTAATAATTCAGCCAACGTGAACGTCTCCGAAACTGACAGTCGTTGTTCAAACGGGCCTGGCTACAGATGACCCTGTGGCACTTCTGGGCGATGATTGCGTTCATATACTGACCCTTCTGTGTATTAGGATCGCCGAAGTTTAGATGTAACTATAAGTTTCTCTGTTGCGACCGTGCGGCATCCACCCTGCATATATTTTAGTGAATTTATCGTGTGAAATTCTTCGCCGCCGGTGCCCGTTTAAATGGACGCCACGCCTTTTAATGTCACCGCCTACGGGCCGTTCTAGTACGAGTTTAAAATCTCTGGAATAATGCCACTATCGGAATGCGAACCAGCATCCTACCGCGCATGGGTGCCTTGAAATATTCGTTAACCAGTGTAGCTAACCCGTGAGCATTTACGACAATACTGACACCGGGTATTCGACGATGCTCTTGATGCTGGTATTTCAACGTATATGGCCATATGTGTGGTTTTTATTGTGACTTTATATCCTTTTTACACAGGTGCCTGAACTATGCAACTTCATACACAAAAAGTAGTTTAACAGTTCAGGTTTGTTTTTTCTTTGTTTCTTTGTCTTTATAAACTTCTTAATAGAAATTCCCAATGTAAGCGAGTTTCGGCAATACATATAAGTTTTAAAGATGCATAGATGTAAAGGTGATTAAAATGCACTTATATGGTTGTCATTAAATAGTTAGACATCGTATAGGGGTTCATTCACGTAAGCTTAATTTGCGTTTTTTGCGTTAAACCTGTATGATACCATAACATTACAGATGAGATAACACCAACTAAGACTGATTCTATGGAAAGATTTTCAGTAATAATTGATTGTGAATGCATTGTCTTTTTAGGAGACCCAGAACGGTTCATTACAGGCTATGCTATGACGTGACTAACCAAAACAATGGAATCAAATGCCAATATGTTAGAAGCTAAAAATTCACGTTCGCTACAGACATCTGAAAACTGACTAACTATTTCTAATTCTGCCACTTAATGGCTGACAGATTCATACTGCTGTAATATGTTTACTAATCATGCAACTGTAGAGCTTTTGAATAGATTTTGTAAATCATAAGCTGCACAGATTATGCTTTATTACTAATCCGTATAGGCTTCATAATCTGGCGCAACTTAGAGCCGGGTCGCTATCGGTTTATTTAGTTGTTGGTTTACAGTATCTTTCCAAGTAATTTTTTGGTATTGCTTTTGTCGCAAAATCGTTCGTTCGACAGGGGTGGGTGGGTTCGGCCTGGCCTGTGTGGCCCAGGACTTACAAAGGCTGACGTCGAGGATGGCGTACAGTTAAAGAAGGCTGACGAGGCCTAGACGTCGAAGACCGTGCTGCAGGCGGAGACGGCGAGGCACGGACCATCGAATACAGCAGCGCAGACGGTGAACGAGGCGCAGACCGACGACCCTGGCGAAGACCATGCTGCAAGCGGAGACGGCAGACCCAGGCGACGACCGTGGAAGATAAATCACACACATAAGTAATTTTTTAAGAAGACGATCCCGCGTTAGTCATTCCTTGGGTATAAAAAGCCCCACTGGCAACTCAATAAAAGGTGTGACGAAAGTTTGATGCACAGGTAATAAATAATGACTCGCCAGGTTTCGACACCGAGGGGTAGCAGTCACAGTTTTGTGACATCCTCCCGCCAACGGGGGGTGAACTCAGCAGTGTTTATAGCTGCTGGATCCTGGTTTCTGAATATGAGTTTTCGGTCCTGAAGCGGCATCCCCTAGATGCAGCGGATCGTCCTGCTTTCGTTTCGTACTAACGAGAAGGTTTCTCGAGCTGCTCCTGCCTCTCTTTGAGCCCCACATTGGGCGCCGATGTCGCAAAATCGTTCGTTCGACAGGGGTGGGTGGGTTCGGCCTGGATGTGTGGCCCAGGACTTACAAAGGCTGACGTCGAGGATGGCGTACAGTTAAAGAAGGCTGACGAGGCCTAGACGTCGAAGACCGTGCTGCAGGCGGAGACGGCGAGGCACGGACCGTCGAATACAGCGGCGCAGACGGTGAACGAGGCGTAGACGGCGACTCAGGCGACGACCGTGCCGCAGGCAGAGACGGCGCCCCAGGCGAAGACCGTGCTGCAAGCGGAGACGGCAGACCCAGGCGACGACCGTGGAAGATAAATCACACACATAAGTCATTCTTTAAGAAGACGATCCCGCATTAGTCATTCCTTGGGTATAAAAAGCGCCACTGGCAACTCAATAAAAGGTGTGACGAAAGTTTGATGCACAGGTAATAAATAATGACTCGCCAGGTTTCGACACCGAGGGGTAGAAGTCACAGTTTTGTGACACTTTTAACGTGTTCTTTTTCCATTAAGTATATAGTGTGTCTTTTATGCATTGTACAATATGCAAATGTACAGTGAGCAGGGTTGTTTAACTTCAACAAAATTATGTTAAAGATTAAAATTGTATTTCGTGTTCATCGGTGATAATTGCCGAGAAACGAGCTGTATTGAACCTCTCCCTCGACCCCTCCACCTCGGACGTATTTGGTATTTCACCCTCCTTTTACCCATTTGTAGACGTTCGAACTCCAGGGTAGTGCCAAGGATTAGATTAGGCAACCCTGCTAATTTTTTAAAATCTAACTTGGCTCCGGGACGGGTGGGTTCTTTGAAATTGCCAGGCACAGCGGAGGAACTGTAATTAGATCCAACACAGTAGACCGTCTGGTGTTCTAATAAAGTTGTTACTTAATGCAAAAGCTGTTCTGAATTAACTGCATGTACCAAATTTAGATGCGGACGCCCGCTTTAGGCATACCCCTCTCCTCGTCCACAATCGGTCGACCCTGATCCTTCCGTCTCTATGCGAACGTCCTTAATGGGTGAGTTAATTAAGGCAGTTCAAGATACCGAAAGGTTCAATATTAAAATTCGCTTGTACTGCATTATATATATATATATATATATATATATATATATATATATATATATATATATATATATATATATATATATATATATATATATATATATATATATGTATATAAGGATGTGCATATGTCTGTGTAATTTCAAGCTGTTGCAACCATGCCCTCTCTTTTCAGTAAGTCTCAAGTTTAGCTGACTTGTAGAAGTAAAAAACTTTTGAGAAAACGATTTCATGTGAAAAAATCAGACTTGAAAAGCAGCAGGAGGCCATTCTTCACAATCTCTGAGACGTATCATCGTCACCCCATATGAATGCGCCTATGAATTATGTCCTTTAGCAAAATATTTAACCCATATATCAAAAGTCTTGTTGTCGATGTCTCGAGCGGCAATAGATTAGTAGTAGCAACGGCGTGTCACTACTGGCCAAACATTTATTGACTTTTCAAGTGTAATGTCGGCTAAGAATGACTCCAGTCGTCTAATGATGAAGCCGTCTTTCGTGGTTCTATGCAACTGAAAGACAACGCCATTGATCTGATTCTAACCAGGCCTAGCACTTAAATCTCGCAGAACAGGGATTCTGAGGTGTTCATTGATTGCTGATGCTCATGTAACTTTAGGAAGTATAAGTGTTGCAACTCGCTGCCTTAATCTGAACTCCTGTATTTCCACGAAACTGTCATGTCAAGAGCATAGCCTAGTAGCTTGCTTCGAATGAGGCGATATATAAATTCTTCAGAATGATACAGTAAAATGCAGTTGGATATCATTACCTTAACTGGTTGAGATCATGATGGAACTTGAGCCAAGGGTGGTAGATGAGATTAGATTGGATTGGATTACATTAAAAGGATTACATTACTACAATGATTACTCTATAAATCATCTTATCATTATTTTTATTATAATTATTATTATTATTATTATGATCGCAGAGCAATTTCAGATTGATTGGGATTACAGAATCCTTGGATTAAGAGCAATGCCGAGTTCCATTGGAAAACTTTGAAATGTATAGGGAAGTGAGGAGGGGAGCTGCTTCATGTGCATGTCACACTTATTGCACTGCTTTGTTTGGTTCAAGATGATCGTGAAGATTCTTTCTGAATGGTGATTTTATTGGACACAAGTGGCAGCTGATGTTGGGAATAGTTGTAGGTTGCACACGTCTAACAAATAAAAACACTACAGACAAGAGATTATTAAAATTAAAGCATGAAACATGAAAGGTGTAGGTCACCTTTTGCTTATTGGAATTTTTAATGTACCGGATATACTTATTCTGAGACTAAATTTGGTCCATAGAGTTATTTCAGTACGGCCCCTGCCTTAAAACCAACTTCAATCAGACAGCACACAGTCTGTACTGCGTTGGCTGTAGCCTATTCAGGGTTCCATTGTGGACGCGGCAGTATCGAGAACCTCGTCCCATAACACTGTTAGCCCTGAAAGATCAACAGGATAGCCTAATATAGGCCTTAGTAATACGTTGGAGTACGAACGTCCACAAAAGGTGATGAGGAGCGTAATGGCAAATACGGAGAAGGGGACGAAGGGGTAAAAAATATGTAATTTTCCTAAATGTCTTTTATCGACCACCCGAGTTTCCAGTTGAACTGGAGAAAGTAAGCCTGGAGCTGTAATTCTTCAACAAGAATGATTTCTCGGTGTCATATTTGAACCAAGCAAATCCAATTTGATCATGAAATTCGCTACCAGAAATTCAGAGCATAAGTCACAATATCCTTGGAATATCAAAGCTAATCGGGAAGTTTTTCTGTCTGTTGCACGAGGAAAAAATAAAGGCAGAAGGGGAGAGGATACAGCAGAGAAGAAGAAACAAAAACAAACATGTCAGAAAAAAAAATTGTGAGAGCTGCATGAAAGTAAAAATATCGTTACAAAAACACAAGCATAATATTAACGAAGTTGATGATTTTACTAAAAGGGTGTAGAATATAATGTCATATACGACTTGGACGACGTTTTAAACATAAAATGCAAAACAAAAATCCAGAAATAAATATGATTTTAATTAAAGATCGTGCCGTTTTATTAGTACAGGGGTCTATTACTGAAAATCAAAAATTACGGCTTAAAAAGGAGAACAATTCACGTATACAATTTTCGAAGGCTCTGCTCACTACTCTTGTGGGCACAAAATCCCAACACATAGTTTTTTAAGTAGTCCATCATTACCTCTCTTCGAAACAGATTCTGCTTCGATTTTCTTTGAACTGTTCTATTTGTAGGGACACGCCCCCAGTTGGTTAATTCTGCCTCAAATAGCAGACGCTGCAGAAGCCGCCGAAGCTCGGATCTCCAAACCGATCGCCGTTGCTCGACAAACACATCTTTGCTCGAATTTCCTCAGGTCTCATGGAGCCCAATGAGGAAGTCTTACGCCTCGGAGAGTTTCTCGGACTGACTCACGATTGGCCAGGGAGTAGATCCAACTGACGATTTCATTCGTCTGACGGATGACAGATGCCGGATATCGAAGATGACAGGTGTGGCTGGCCTATGCAGCATTGTGGGGCTAGCCTTCTCTTTCTGTCTCTCTGTCTCTCTGTCTCTTTCTGTCTGTCTCTTTTTGTCTCTCTGTCTTGTTCTCTTGTTCTCTTGCTATCTCTAGCTCTGTATCCATTCTTTCTGTCTTATCTTGTTCTCTGTCTCTATCTCAGTCTCTCAATCTCTCTGTGTCTCTCTGTGTCTCTCTGTCTGTCTTTCTCTCTCTCATAATAAACTCGCAACAAATTCCATAACAAAACCCATTTGGCCTCTAACTCCTACAAATACATACAAACATAAATACATACATACATATAAGACTTACAACTCATGTGCTTCAACTTTTTTCCACTGACTGTGGCCTGACTTCTGGTTTCTCTGACGTATCGGAATTCGACCAGGCGTCTTCATCTGATATTGATTTTCGAGAATGGATTCACTTCTAGCGACTGATGTCTTACGCGTCATGATAACTGCGCAACAGAAGTCAGTCGATTGCGTCAGGCTAGATACAGCCAAAAGCGATCCCAGGAGCGAAAGCTCTTGGCCTGATTTTACTCCAAACAACAGTGAAACCATACAATTTCAGTAGTTGATATTCCAAATCCCGTTCATCACCCACTGTAGCTGCCACGTTGTCTGTCTGTCTTTTGGATCTTTACCTGAAACCAAACCCTTTTTGCCTATCGATTTTGTTTTGACTGAGCGCCTGTGTATTAGCTGGTACCCGTGGCGTGGCTTTCGTTGGGTGCCGTAGAAATCTCGGGATTATGATTCGAAAACATCATTTTCAAGTTCATCGATTTTTGAGTATTATCTTTGGTGTCCCCTAAATGGACAAACTGCTTGAAGTCAGCCAATCACGATGTACCAGGTTCGCCAGGGTTTTTGCCTAATTTTAGAACGTTTATTTTGCGGTGACGTGGCATCAGAACGGGCTGTTGTCGCACTTTGGCCTACGTATGCCGCATTTAAAAGTCCATGACTAAAACACTTTGAAGCAGAGAAGAACAAACGTTCTCGCTCGGTTGTTGTCAGGGAACGTTCGAAAACTAATTTTCATCTGAATTTCCAGAAAGGAAGATCATGAAGCCGTACAAAGTATCCTACTTGCTGAGTAAGTTAACTTATAGAAGCATTCTGTAAGGATAATAACAAAGGTCATTTTGTTGTTGTGCTTTGCATTTGATATAGCCTAACTGATCTTGGAAACATACGAAACATATGAACATTAGAAAAACTGTGTTGGGATTTTGGGGCCACAAGAGTAGTGAGCAGAGTCTTTGAAAATTGTATACGTGAATTGTCCTCCTTTTTAAACCGTAATTTTTGGAAACGTATGTAAATATATGGATGCATTTATGCAACCAATGATGATAGATCAGATGGCAAATGATCTGCATTTGTTTTACAAATGAGGAGTGTTAGCTTGAAGTGGATTCACCTTGAAGACAGTCCCAAGAACGAAAGAACAGGAATGAACTGTTCTAACTAAGATGGTCAAAAGCACAGACCAAGACATAGTCGTGCAGCCTGGCACACGTCTCTAATTAGTTAGTTAATTGGCTAATTTAGGCATCTTGCCATTCAAAAAAGGTACTTAAGATACTATCTACTCTAGCGCTAACAGTGCTTAAGTTCAGTTAGAAAAACTATTCATTATTAAGTAAAAGCAGTGCACAGGTTACAACAAAATTCATCACTGGCGGGCTTCCGTACTCACGGGTTCTCATCCCGAGTCGACATAGATAACACCCTGTTAAGAGTTTTATGGACCGCATTACATGAAGAATGAGGAATGACGACGGCCGATGAAGTCAACAGCGCGCGGTACAGTCACTGTCTAGTATGGGCGGAGGAAGATGAAGGTTCCGGGTCTCCATTCCTCACCATCCGGGCTAGAGGTCATAAAAGGTTAGTGAAAATAATGCACAGTAAGGAAGGCTATAAAATATAGAATTAGGCCTACAATTGCCAGTCCGCAATGGTGCAATGTTACCAGTGTTCTCAATGCTGATGAGTTCAAAGTACAGCGAAGCTTGTCAAAACCTTTTTGAATCGACACAAACATGTTCAGGAAGCAGCAGCTGTTTGGGATTTTAGGGAGAATTTTCAGTCGAGATTGATTCGGAATTAATTAATTAATTGGATGATTAGATCAGGAATGAAGAAGTGGAGAAAGAGGAGAGAGAAATGTCGGTGAACTTTAGTGGTTTGGACGAAGGTCCACCTATATGACTAGGGCTTCGGAAATTACGCAATTTGTTCCCGAAGTTACGCAATCGGTTTTTCAAGTGATGCGATCAGAAATCCTGAATTATGTGAAAATAATGGATCATTATTCCATTGTGAAAATTCAAGCATATTTGTCATTTTATTTCTTACAGTAGAGTTTATTGCTCAAGTTGGTCTTGTTGTTACTGCTTGAAACAAACCAGTGAATGTACAGAAACAGCTAGGACATGGCTTTTCAAGTTCTACGCGACATTCTAGTAATTAAGCTACACGGCGATTCGATAGATTGATGCCTTCTGCAGTTGACATTGGCGCATTAGAAGAATTAGCATTATAGGGCAAGGCCGGACATGTCGCCAACATTCAGTAATGCAGTCATGTCTATTCGATTTAATAACATAACGTGGGGCTGCTATCTCCTGTACCGAGTTAAAATTGACGAAACAACTTAAACTCTGGTGTAAATAGCCCTGTTACCAAAATGAAGTTGTTGCCAAATATCACTACGCGTCAAATTTACAAGAAAGGCCAAGGGGCAGATCGTGACAGGCCACGGTACATGGGTTACAAGTTGACAAGTGTTGAAAGGAAGCAACAAGGAAGAAGCTAAACATAGAAAAGACAAACTAACTCGTAAATAAAACATACCGAGCTCGTTATATTCCGGATGATTTAACTTGTTAACATTTTCAGAATTCTGTCCATTGAAACCCGACTTTCAGACTTGTCGTATGTAGATATTTTATGCTTTTTCAAACCCCTAGCAGATACTGGCACTCACACACACAAACATTCATACATACACAAATACACGCATATACCGACAAACAAACATACATACATACAAACAAACATACATACATACATGCATACATACATACATACATGCATACATACATAGTATATATATGATTGGATCTGTTGATATGGAGTATTAACGGTTTCAACCATGGATACGAAGCATTGTGAAGTTACGAAATGATTAGTCCAGTTAGAACTGAGGTGTTTGATCATTAGTAGAATCTTCGACCATTTGACCAACTAGTCCTCCATGTTTGTTTCGAGGTCGGTAACTGAGTACCATTGCAATCAAGATCTATCGTCATATTTTCTCCCCTTTCGAAAGATCCTTTATCCCAAATGCCACGCTTTCAGAAGTTTCTACAGAGGCGTATAAATAAATTTGTTGCTTTCAACTTCACGTCAATTTTTGGACGAAGTTATGTGGACTAGACGAGTTTTTTAAGAACTCTTTAGATCACAAACAACGTTCAGTCACGACCGATTATATTTACTTGTTCTGAGAGGCACACACTGGAACGAAGACTTTGCAGGTCACTTGCTCAGTAGCGAAAAATAGTATAGCCTACCTAGCCTATGCCATAACAGGCTATGTTGCATTAAGTAGGACTATTATTTGCAGTGCAGGCTATGCATCCTATACTACGATACAAACCACTGCTTTTACAAGGTAAGAAACATGATCCTTGATGAATATGGGCCAATTGTCCTCGTCTTTGCGTTAGCGTTAGAATTATAGTACGCATTGTTCACAGATATCATCATATTCCATTTCCATTTGCATAGCAGGTAGAACAGATTCAGATACAACTAGCCGAATGGTCAACAAAAATACAAAAATAACACTCAAAACCTACTGAAAATGTTTCAAAAGCTAGCTCATGAATCAATGAAAATATACATCTTGCACGATCGCACAACCGGCTTTTAACGAAGAGCAGGGAATTGTATTCAAGGATTCCATAGGACCGGCATCTGACTATGTAAAAAGAGAAGGGACATTTTATTTTAATGTCCTTAATTTTGTCACACTGTAATATCTAGAGAACCTTTCTCAGCCAGATGCGGAGTGTTGCCTCAAGTTCTCTTATGATAGCCTCAAGTTTTTATGATTGCCTCAAGTTACTATGGTTGCCTCTGCATGTCATTGTTTGAGTTCCAATGCCAAGAGCAAGCTGGTTAACACAACTGCGCCTTCTTCGCACTTTGGAACTTTGAATGCTTTGCCACTGGCGCAAAAAGGCGAAATCAAAGAAATGAATTGTCACTAAAATGTGGTCGATGATTCGACCACTGCACATAGGATATCAATGTGGGTGATAGGCTAATGCTTCCTGTAGCCCCGTAGTGCCTCTACGTTTTTTAACGAACCGTGATATGTAAAAAAATCGGCAATTTAAGTAATTAAAAACCTCACGAAAAGTACCTAAGCATTTTCATTTTCTACAGCACTTTCATGCATGTGTTGGCTGGGGAGTGTTACTTCATTATGCAAGAGACGAACCTTGTATATCACTGTTGACAACATGATGGAGCTATACCTAGATGGAGTAAAGAAGCATAATCTGCCTAATGCTGACGACTGGACGAAAGCTGACAGCGTGGCTCTACCTTGCACAACCAGTGTAATAGCCGTAAAAGGAACTGACTATGGCGTCGTGGCTGGAATTCTGGCCTCAACCGATGACGGTTACATCCTGACCAATTCCTCGTGGAAGTGCACCAATGTCTACTACTCCGGATGGCAGTTGATTGGCTTCGATGCTTCATCCTGGCCTTGGGCGCATAGCATTGCAGTGCATCAGACTTCACCATGGAGACTGGTTCCAGGGATCAGGACAGATGCCTACTGGATATGGACGACGAATTACACAGGCGGAGATTTGGTTGTCTACTGCAGAAAAGATTTAGGTAAGAAACATTTCCATATGTAATTCATTAAATTTACATTACACAAACAAAAATAAAATAAGTATTCATTTATTGATCACAGAAGTTCATGTAGGATGCAAAAGGCCTACATCCATTTTGCCAAAAGAGTACTTCAAGCTGAAGATTGACTCGAAAAACATCTAAGATCCAAACCTTGGTCAGCTAATAGGTCTTAGTGCAACAGTTGGTTGGAGAGAAATGTGTTCCGGAAATTGTTAAATGGGTTGTTCCCAAAAAAGTTGTTAATTAATATTGAGTGAAACATGCGAGAAAATAAGGTGTGAACGGGATTATTTCACTGTTGAGTAAGCGTGCAGTTGTATTGAAAATTTGTATTGTATCACATCGATGAGTTGTCGAGTTGTTGACTTCTTTGTCATTGGCCAGTGGCTTTCCCGAGCTAAGTCGCGATTTTCTGTGACATAACTCCGATTTTTATCTGATTGTTGGCTTGTTTTTGATTGGTTGGCGTTCGCAGGCATTGTCTGACGTCAGCAGGACACGTAGACTTGGATCGAAATAGCTTGTAAAATAGGATTGCAAATGCATTTCTAGAAGAGCGTGAACAAATTTGTAGCAGTAGTCTGTCGGATTATCAGTTCATAGTTTCTGTTGCAAATGTCTTTCATAGATTAATGCGTGCAGAAACTGTAAAGGCCTATTCGACATCTCAAGTAGGCCTATTGTTATCATTTACGTACTCGTTTATTTAATTATACACACGAAAAACAAAGATTCTGTCCTCCTCAGGTTAAGGTTATGCAAAGAATCGGACTTGTCAGCCGTTGGAAGCCACACTGACTGAGAACTTCAAAATATCGTCGACTTACCACATTGTAAACTTTCTTATTTTCTTTAATCTCTGTCGATTGACTGTTTTCAGCTGTGTTTCGTGCTATCTGAACAAAAGATACAGATCATATGACAATAGATTCCATAACAGAGACTGGAAAATGACGATCAAAACGAGTTTATTTATATCTATAACTGTGGGTTTCTGGTTTACATTTCAGTACCACGTGTTATTCCAAATCCTCCTCCGTTCCCATGTCCATCACGTAATTTGAGCATTACTGTCGATAACGAAATGCGCCTTTACATCGATGGGATTGAGAAAACTGGTCTACCAAACGCAAACGACTGGACGAAAGCTGACACCGTCGAGCTTCAGTGGTCTGCTAGAGTCATCGCCGTTCAGGGAACTGACTATGGCGTCGTGGCTGGAATTCTGGCCTCAACCGATGACGGTTACATCCTGACCAATTCCTCGTGGAAGTGCACCAATGTCTACTACCCCGGATGGCAGTTGATTGGCTTCGATGATTTTTCCTGGCCTTGGGCACATAGCATTGCAGTGCATCAGACTTATCCGTGGACACTGGTACCAGGGATCAGGACAGATGCCTACTGGATATGGACGACGAAATATACAGGCGGAGATTTGGTTGTCTACTGCAGGAAAAATCTAGGTATGAAACGTTTACTGAATTAATTTTTTTTTTGAATGATCAACAAAAATAGAATTGCATAGGTTCAACAGTTGCTCAAAAGGTGAAATCGAAATGGATGCGAGTTTATAAATTTGATTACATTTGTTACTATAATACTTATCAGTCGTCCTTCATAATAAATTGTGTATTTTACTCAAGTAATGAAAGATTAGTGATGAACAGGCAATACACAGCGGTTGTCTAAATTCTCATCTAGTTTGGAATGATGGTGAATATGCGATCGATTGCTGATCTCCAGAAGTGAGGACGCTCTGCTCCCTATGTCGCAACTGAAGCTGGTGTATTCTAACCCTTGACAAAAGAAGGCCTTCAAAGACCTTGCCGGGCATTGACAGCAGGGAAATGCCGGGATAGTTCTGCGGCTGCCTTTTGCCCTTGTAAAATGAAAGGAAAATTGCTTTGGTCCAGTCACTTGGCACCGAGGCAGAGTTCCAGAAGCCTGAAACCACACGGCTGGGTCATTTGATGCCCTCTTTTCCACGGGCTTTAAGCAGCTCGGATGATGTGTATCAGATACCTGGTGCCTTCCCGTTCTTCAGCCTGCGTACCTCAACCGCCACCTCTTGTTCTGTGGGCAGGGAGCAGTCGATCCCGCTCAGATGCCTGGAGGCCAGCCTCTGATACTGGCGATGTAGCATGATTGAGGAATTCTTTATAACATTCCTTCTTGGGCTAAATCGTCTGGCGCCTATCGCTCAGTCGGTGCCCATTCATTCGTTTAATTGGGCTTGGGACACGTGGCATCACAGACCTCAGTTTCCGGAAGTTTGCAAATGCGTCCTTCAGCTGCCCGTTTTGAATAACAGCCTCCGCTTCTGCCACTTTTTCATCTCCCCCGACAGCCGGTCTCCTCAGGGCGGATCTCCACTCTTTTGGCAGGCACCTGTATTGATCCTTCTCTGCATTTAACCTGGCCAGTGCTTCCTCTGTGCCATATAACTGCGTTTCAACTATTTATCCTTTACCTTGTCCGTCACATAACCTGATAATTACTGTCGATGACGAAATGCACCACTACATCGATGGAATTGAGAAGACTGATCTACCAAATGCGAACGATTGGACGAAAGCTGACACCGTTGAACTACTGTCGACTGCTAGAGTCATCGCCGTTCAGGGAACTGACCTTCACGTCGTGGCTGGAATTCTGGCCTCAACCGACGACGGTTACATCCTGACCAATTCCTCGTGGAAGTGCACCAATGTCTACTACCCCGGATGGCAGTTGATTGGCTTCGATGACTCGTCCTGGCCTTGGGCATATAGCATTGCAGTGCATCAGTTATCCGTGGAAACTGTTATAACATGAAACTCTCACAGACAGAGCATTCTAGGGATCATTCTAAGTCGATTGCAACACATTCGTACTAAGGTGGCCGACGAGAACGTCGCCGAAACGGACAGTCGTTGTTCAAATGGGCTACAGATGACTCGTGGAGCACAACTGGGCGTTGATTGCTATCGTACACTGACCTTTCTGTGTATGAGGGTCTCCGAAGATTAAATGTAAATGTATTTTTTTCTGTAGCGACCTTGCGGCATCCACCCTGTTCATTTTCTAATGAATTTATCGGGTGAGGTCCTTCACCGCCGGTGCCCGTTTGAATGGACACAACGCCATTTCAGGTCCCCGTGTGGGGATCGTGCTAGACCGAGATTCAAGTCTCTAAGATATGGCCTCTATCGGTATTCGAAACAGCATCCTCACGCGAATAGGCGCCTTGACTTAGACGTTAACCATTGTAGCTAAACTAGCGAGGAATAGCGAAAATACAGACACCGGGTATTCGATAATGCTCTCGAAGCCGGAATTCCAACGTACTATGGCCATTTGTATGGTTTTTATTTTGATGTTATGTGCTTTTTACAGAGGTTCCTGGGCTTTGCAAGTTCGCACACAAGCAATAGTTTAACCGTTCAGGTTTGTTTTTTCTTTGCTGATTTTAAAGTCTAGAGGAACTTTTTAATGTAAATTTCAAATGTAAGCGAGTTTCGGCAATAAATGTAATTTAAAAAATGCGTCGATGTAAAGATGATTAAAATGTGCTTATATGGTTGTGATTAAAATAGTTAGACATGGTATAGGGGTAGGCCCTACATGCATATAAGCCTACTTTGCGCTTTTTTGCGTTAAAGTTGTAAGAATACCACAACATTACAAATGAGATAACGTCAATGAATTGTTGATTCTATGGAAATATTTTGTATGATAATTGATTGTGAAGGCATTGTCTTTTTAGGAGACCCAGAACGGTGCATGATTGGCTAGGCCGCTATGCTATGACGTCACTAACCCAAAGAATGAATTCAGTTGACAATGTCTCAGAAGCTAAAATTCGCGTTCGCTATAGGCATATGAAAACTCAAAAACTATTCCTAATTCTGCCACTTGACGGCTGATCGATTCACAGTGCTGTAAACAATGCAATTATTGCGCTTTCTGAATAGATTTTGTAAACATAAGCTTCATAGATTATGCTTTGCCACTAATCCATACACGCTTTATTATCTAGATGCAAGTCAGAGCCGGGACGCTATAGGTTTATTTAGTTGTTGGTTTTCGGAATTTTTCTAAGTGATTTTTTTCAAATTCGTTGCGGTATCGGTTTGGTTTTGTTAAAAATTAAAATTGTATTTTGTGTTCAGATGTGATGATTGACCTGAAAAGAGCTGTACTGAACCTCTCCCTCCACCCCTCCACTTTGGCCGCATTTGGTATTTTACCATCCTTTTCCCCTTTGTAGACGTTCGAACTCAAGCGTAGTTCAAAGGGTTAGATTAGGCTACCCTGTTGATCTTTCAAGGCTAACTGTGCTGCGTCCGATTGAGGTCTTTGAAATTTCCGGGTACAGTTGTAATTAACCGTAATTAGATCCAACAAAGCGGGTCGT
The DNA here is from genome assembly GCA_964023275.1 of Norana najaformis. Lineage (NCBI taxonomy): Eukaryota > Metazoa > Annelida > Clitellata > Crassiclitellata > Hormogastridae > Norana > Norana najaformis. Next base: position 10,049,919 of record OZ029920.1, read on the forward strand.
CTAGTTTCCGACGAAACTTGGTCCTTAATGCAAAGGCTGTACTGAATTAACTGAAAGTACCAAATTTAGATGCGGTCTCCACTTTGATCATACCCCTCTCCTCCTCCGCATTTGGTCCACCCTGATCTTTCCTCCGATTTCTGATGCTCGTGTAACTTTAGGAGGTATAAGTGTTGCAGCTCGCTGCCTTACTCTGAACTCCTCCATTTCCACGAAACTGTCATATCAAGAGCATATTCCAGTAGCTTGCTTTGAATGAGGCGATATATAAATTTCTCCAGAATGATACAGTAAAGTTCAATTGGATCTCCTTACCTTAACAGGATGAGATTCTGATAGAACCTGAGACAAGGGTGGTTTCACAGAGCAGCTTCAGAATAACGGTGGTTACAGAATCTTGGGAGTAAGAGGACAAGACCAATGCTGAGTGCCTTATGAAAACAGTTGAAATATACGGGAAAGGGAGCAGGGGTGCTACTTCATGTTCATAACACACTGATTGCCATGCCTTGTTTGGTGGTAGAAGATTGTGAAGACTCATTCTAAAGGGTGATCAAATAGGACACAAGTGCCAGCTTGTTGGTAAAAACAGTTATATATTTTACACAAGTCTAACAAGTTATGACAGTAAAAAGAAGAGATAATTAGAATTGAAGCATGGAACATGAAGTTGTAGGTCACCTTTTACACATAGGGTTTTTTAATGTAAAGGATATATATTCTGAGACTTCTTCCAGAGGGCAGCAACTGGACATCTCTGAAGTCACAGTCCAAAATTTTGCCATAAGAAGATGCAATTGGACATTTTCAATTCTTTTTCAGCCACAGTTACTGTAACTATTTTATGCATCAGGATGCTTTATTAAAAATGTGACAATAATTTGCATATTGCACAAATTGCGAAATTTATTTTAACATCCAATTCAACATTTGACAATCTTTCAGAAGCTAAAATTTGCGTTCGTATACAGGCATCTGAAAACTCCTTTACTAATTCCTTAATTCGCCGATTAATTTCGTAATTTGCTGTTTTCGAAACCGCCACTTATATTTGTGACTTGCCTAAGTTTCGACTTTTATTTATTAAAAGAGTTCAGTCGTTTCCACGCGATGGTTCCCGCTAAACTAGGCAATGTTATTCTATTCGTAAACTCTGCCTTTATTGTCTGAAATTCTTCGTCGGCGAGACTTGATCTTATTATTCCCGGTCTATGAATTGATCTCAGGAATTACTGAAGCCGAAAAATCGCCCGCATTTATGTAAAGGGGAACAGGTTGCAGTCAGAAATAGCTTACTCCTTCGGTCTTAAATCAAATTACACTCTTCGCATATCAACCCTCAACTTTTGCAGTTAATCAATAACAAGTCCAAATGAGCATTGATCAAGCACAGAGATTTTCATAAAATAAAGGCATAGCGTAGGTTATTCAAGAGATTTGTGGCGGACCGGCCGCAAGGCTATAAATGTTGGTTTATGAATAAAAATATTGTTTATTTAAATGATGCAGGAATTAAATGGTTTAATATTTAAATTGTTCTGATCGCCTTTTTTAATTCTGACATTGAATGATTAATGTTTATTAATTCAACTCTCTCCTGATTTTTTCGTTAAGGGTTTCGCATATTCGGCGCTCGCTCTTTCAGATTTCTTTAGTATTCATCAAGGTAGGTTTACTGGACCCAGACTAAGAAGGCTGCAAAAATATGCAGCACAAATGTGCTAAATGTTAAACCAAATGCTTCAAAATGCTTCCGGGGCTGCAATCCGGACCCCGCTGGGAACCTTCCGACATTTCTCATGCCACCTGTTCTTTATGGGCTTGGCGCCTTCGACTCTCGCTGTTCCAGAGCCCCTCAATTTTCATTCAGGTATCAGATCCTCTGTCCACGACAGTAGCGTACGCCACTGGATAATAATAATGACAATGACGACGACGATGATGATGATCACTGAAGGATACATTCTACATGTTTGTTTGAGTTTTATCAGAAATAGCTCAGATCAGTCTCCGTTGCCTCCGCTTTAATCTTTGCCAAAGTCGAAGCCACAATTGAATTTCCACTTGTCTGAAGTGGGAATACACTTGGAAGAAATGCCCGTCTCTGGCTTGTTAAGCTATTTTTCCCCAGACAGTTTCATTGGGCCCAGAGCGAGCTGGTTTTGTGCCACTGGTGGCCAGCAAGGGCCCGATGTGGACGCAACGAAGATAGCTGTCAGGTTAATGTCATCTGCGCCTTAGGTTCACTCTGAAAATTGCGCAATAGTAAATGTTAATCACTAAAGTAATCGTCTAGTTAGGACGTCCATAGAGAGGGCAAAGAGAGGTCACCCAAACGCGAACAAAGGAAAGATGGTTATGACGAATGCGGACATCCACCTCTAAATTTGGTACATTGATTTATTTTAGTATATTCAGCATAATATTAACGAACAATGAAGGTTTTAGTTTTTGCATATTGTGATCGTATTATGTCGGATAATTCAGCTTATGTGTTTGTGTCATTAATGCGTACGAAACACGGGGAAACAGTTAGGCGAGTCCATCATTAATGCGAGGCGGATAGGAGCCCGTGATTGACATGTGGAGGTAAACGAGAGAGAGATAGAGAGATAGAGAGAGAGAGAGAGAGAGAGAGAGAGAGAGAGAGAGAGAGAGAGAGAGAGAAAGAGAAAGTGAGAGAGAGAGAAAGAGAAAGAGAGAGAGAGAGAGAGAGAGAGAGAGAGAAAGGGAGAGGCGAAACAGAGGGACGCCGATCGGATGGTGAAAGAGAGAAGTTGGACGACTGACAGACGGAGGGGAAAGTTAAGGAAGGGTACCAAGTGAAGAAGGCATTCGCTAAGAAGCGGTGGAAGGAGACTCGAGACTGTCCAGGAAGTAGATTCAAAAGACGATTCCATTCGGATGACGGATGCCGGATATCGATGATGAGGGACGTGGCTGGCCCTCACATCATTGTGGGGCTAGCCTTCTCTCTGTCTGTGTCTCTCTCTCTCTCTGTCTCTCTGTCTTGTTCTCTTGTTCTCTTGCTATCTCTAGCTCTCTATCCATTCTTTCTGTCTTATCTTGTTCTCTGTCTCTTTCTCTATCTCAGTCTCTCAGTCGCTTTGTCTGTCTGTCTGTCTCCCTCTCATAATAAACTTGCAACAAATTCCATAACAAATTCCATTTGGCCTCTCATTCCTACAAATACATACAAACATATATACATACATACTTACTAGATTTAAGACTCATGTGCTTCAACTTGCTTTCCATTGACTGTGGCCTGACTTCTGGTTTCTCTGACCAGTCGGAAATCGACCAAGCTTCTTCAACAGATTTTGATTTTCGACTATGAATTCACTTCTATCGATTGATGTCTTACGCGTTATGATAACTGGGCAACAGAAATCATTCGAATGCATTAGGCTAGATACAGCCAATAGACATCCCAGGAGCCAAAGCTCTTGGCCTGATTTTACTCCAAACAACATTGAAACCATGCAATTTCAGCAGTTGATATTGAAGATTCTAAATCATCAAATTCCAAACATCGCCCACCTTACCTCCCAATCACTCTGCCTGACTTGTGGATCTTCACCTGGAACCGAACCCTTTTTGACAATCGATATTGTTTTCACTGAGAGCCTCTGTATATGCTGGTCCCGTGGCGTGGACTTCGTTGGGCGCTGTAGAAATTTCTGGATTACGATTAGAAAACATCATTTTCAATGGCATCGATTTTTAGTATCATCTTTTACCCTAAACTGTTAAATATTGATGCGGAAGTAGACAAACTGCTTTAAGTCAGCCAATCACGACGTAGCAGGCTCGTCGGGAATTTTTTGCCTAAGTTTAGAACGTTTAGTTTACTGTGGCGTGGCATCAGAACGTGCTGTTTTCGCATTTTGGTCTACGTATGCCGCATTTAAAAGACTTTGCCTAAAACACTTTGACGCAGAGAAGAACAAAAGTTCTCGCTCGATTGTTGTCTGGGAACGTTCGAACACCAGTTTTCGTCTGAATTTCAAGAAAGGAAGATCATGAAGCTGTACGATGTATATTTCTTGCTGAGTGAGTTAACTTTCATAAGCATTCTGTATAGATAATAACAAACGTCATTTTATTGTTATGCTTTGCATTTGATACAGCCTAAATGATTTTAGAAACAACTTTACATGCATGCATTTATGCAACCAATAATGATAGGTCAGTTGGCAAATGATTTGCAGTTGCTTTACAAATGAGGAGTATCAGCTTGAAGTGGATTCGCCTAGAAGCCAGTGCAGAGAACGAAGGAACAGGAGTGAACTGGTCTCACTGAGACGGTCAGAAGCACAGACCAAGACATAGTCGTGCAGCCTGGCACACATCTCTAATTAGTTCGTTAGTTTAGGCATCTTCCCATTCAACATATATACTTAAGATAATGTTAAAAGCGCTGTCTACTGTAGCCTTAAGAGTGCTTAAGTTCGTTTAGAACAAAATATTCAGCAGTAAGCAAACAGTGCTCAGATTACCAGAAAATTCATCATCTGGCGGGCTCCCGTACACACGGATTCTTTTTCCGAGTCGATACAGATAACATCCTGTTCAGAGTTTTTCTGAACCGCGTTGCATTAAAGATGAAGAACGACGACGGCCGATGAAGTCAGCAGCTCGCGCTACACTCAATGTCTAGTATGGGCGTAGGAAGACGAATCTGCCGGATGTCTCCATTATTCACCATTCGGTCCATAGGTCACAAAAGGTTATTGGAAACAATGCAGTCAAGAAGTCCATAAAATATAGAATTTCAATAATCAAGTCCGCTTAAGATAAGACAATGTTACCAGTGTTCTCAATGCTGATGAGATCAGAGCACAATAAAACTCTCAAAACCTTTCTGAATCGACACAAACAGATTCAGGAAGTAGAAGCTGTTTGGGATTTCAGGGAAAGTATTGAGTGGAGCATGATTCAGAATTAAGGAATAGCGAAAGGTTAGATCAGAAAAGAAAAAGTGGAGAAAGAAGAGAGAGAAATGTCGGTGAACTTTGGAGGAAGGTCAACCTATAAAAATAAGCCCCGGGAATAACGCAATTTGTTCCCCAAGTTAGGCAATCGGTTTTCAAGTTATGCTATCAGAAATCCCGAATTATATGAAAATTACGCGATCATTATTTCATTGTAAAAATTCAAGCATATTTGTCATTTGTCTTCTTAAAATAGAGTTTAATGCAGAAGTTGGTCTTGTTGCTACTAGTTGAAACAAACCAGTGACTGCACAGAAATAGCTAACACTTTCCTGTTCAATTTCTACGCGACCTGCTAGTAATTAAGCTACACGATAAGTTGATGCCTTGAGCATTAGTCACCGGCGCATTAGAACTTAATAATTATTATTATACGCCAACGTAGGACAAATCGCCAACATTCACTAATGCAGTTATATCGATTTAATAACATAACAACATCGGGGGTGCTGTTAACTGTACCGAGTTAAAATTGACGAATCAAATTAAAATCTGATGCAATTAGACCGTTTTACCGAAATTAAGTTGTTGCCAAATATTACTATGCATGAAATTTACAAGAAAAGTCAAGGGGCACATCGTGACATGCACGGTACACTGGCTACAAGTTGACAAGTATTTAAAGAACTGTGCAAGAAAGAAGCTATACACAGAAAAAAGACAACAAACTTGTAAATATTTGCAACAAATCGATCCCGTTATATTCCGAATGATTTAACTTGGTTTCAACAGTTTCAGTTTCGGCATTCTGCCGATTCAAACCCGTTTTCATCTTAAGACGCGCCTTGCAGACTTGTAGTATTTAGATTTTTTACGATTTTCAAGCCTCTAACAGATACTGGCATGCATGTATCTGTTACGGACTTCATGCATGCGTGAATCCATACATACACACACAAACATTCAAACGTACACAATTACACACATACAAAGACACAAACAAACATACATACATACATACATACGTATGTACATACATACACACATACATACATGCATGCATACATACATACATACATACATGTATACATATATACATAATACATTGGTACATACCTAACATGCATGCATGCATGCATATATACATGGAACATATATGATTGGAGCTGTTGATATAAAGTATTAACCGTTCCAACCATGGATACGAAGAAGTGTGAAGTTACGCAGTGATCAGTCCGGTTAGAACTAAGGTGTTCGATCCTTAATAGAATCTTCGACCATTTGGCCAACTAGTCCTCCATGTTTGTTTCGAGGTCGATAACTCAGTACTAGTGTCGTAATATTTGCTCTCCAATCGAAAGATCCCAAATGTCACGCTTTCACACGTTTCCACAGAGGCGTGTAAACAACTGTCCTTTCAACTTTTCGTCTATTTTACACAAAGTTATTTGGACTAGACCAGTTTTTCGAGAAATCTGCATCACGAACAACGTTCAGTCACGACCGATTATATTTACTTTTCCTGAGAGGCACAACCAGGAACGAAGACCATTGCAGGTCACTTGCTCAGAAGCGAAAATATTATATGCATGATCGCACAACCAGACTTTAACGCAGAGCAGCGAATTTTATTCAAGGTCTCCATAGTACCGGCAACTAACTATTATGTAAAGTATCCCATATTCCATAGCGCAACGTAAGAGAAGTGACATTTCATTTTATTATGTCCTTTATTTTGTCACACTACAATATCTACAGAATATTTCTCAACCATATGCTGAGTTTTGTCTTAAGTTCTCTTATGAGAGCTTCAAGTTATTATTATTGACTCAAGTTACTATGGTTGCCTCTGCATGTCATTATTTGAGTTTCAATGCCAAGAACAGGCTAGTTTACACAAATGCGTCTTATAACTTATCCCTTTCTTGAGGCATTAATTTTGTCACACCGCAATTTCTAGAGAATTCTAATTAGTCAGCTGTGATGTGTTGCCTCTATCTAGTTTAACACGATCATGAAAGGACGAGCAACTTCTTTCCACTTTGGCTAACAACAACTAGGACGACGATCGGTGAATGATTCTATATAATAGAGTTATTGTATTATTCATAAATACAAATGTGTATTGCAAAACTCCTTGCAAATTCGCATTTTACTTTAAATTCCACGAAGTTGATAGAACTAAAAGGCGCATAAATAGGAAACAAGGGAACTCTGATTGTTTTGCCACTAAGTGCAAATAAGCGAAATGAAAGATTTGATTTGTCACTAAAATGTGGTCGATGACTCGACCACTTCGCTTATGAAATACACGTGGATTCTAGGCTGATGCTTCCTGTAGCCCCTTGGTGCCTTTTATGTTTTCTAATGAACCGTAATCTGTAATAAATTTGCAATTTAAATAATTAAAAATCTCATCTAAAATAGCTAAGCCTTTTCATTTCCTACAGCACTTCCCTGCTTCTTTTGGCTGGGGAGTGTAACTTCATCATGCAAGACACGAACCCTGAACATCACTGTTGACAACATCATGAACCTTTACATCGATGGGGTTGAGAAGACTGGTCTAACAAACGCAAACGATTGGACGAAAGCTGACAGTTTGGTTCTACCTTGCACAACCAGTTTGATTGCCATAAAAGGAACTGACCTTCACGTCGTGGCTGGAATTCTGGCCTCAACCGATGACGGTTACATCCGGACAAATTCCTCGTGGAAGTGCACCAATGTCTACTATCCCGGATGGCAGCTGATTGGCTTCGATGCTTCATCCTGGCCTTGGGCGCATAGCATTGCAGTGCATCAGACTTCACCATGGAGACTGGTTCCAGGGATCAGGACAGATGCCTACTGGATATGGACGGCGAATTACAGAGGGGGAGATTTGGTTGTCTACTGCAGAAGAGATTTAGGTGAGATACATTTCCATATGTGCTCAAATTTACATTGCACAAACAAAGATAGATTAATCTTATAATGAGCATGGCAGTTCATGAATGATGCAATAGGCCTACATTCATTTTGTCAAACAGTATTTTATGCCAAAGATTGACTCGAAAGGCATCCAAGATCCAAAACCATGGTCAGCTAATCGATCCAAGTACAACAGTTGGTTGGAGAGAAATGTGTTCCGGAAATTGTTAACACGATTACGATGCGTTTTTCCCTATAAATGTTGATTTGAAAATTTGTTATTTAGAATTTAGTGAAACATGCGAGAAAGCAAGGTGTAAACGGGCGGGATTCTTTGACAGTTGAGGAAGCGTGTGTTTGTATCGGAAAATTTTATTAAGTCACATCGATGACGATAAGTGCGATAACTAATTAATATTAAATTAACTAAATTAATATAACCTTCACTTCTTTAGTTTAGTATCGTCGTTCATTATAATCGTCTATGAATCATTATTACTTCTAATTAAATCAAAAACATGGCACTTAATAATTTTTTAATTTTCGTATAATTAATTTATTAATAAATAATGGTGGCAAAAAGGAGGCAATGTTTAAAAAATATTTCTTTATGTAGCTTTTTTGCCGCACAGCAAGGTGCCGCCCTAGGCATTCGCCTAATTCGCTTAGTGGTTAAATCCACCCTGTGTCCAACTCAGATTAACGGTTTGCAAAAAAGGAATAGTCAAGAGTTGGAATCCAGACTGACTGACAGCTTCAAAAGATCGTCTACTTAACAAATTGTAAAATCTCTTATTTGCTTTAGTCTCTGGCGAACGTCTTTTTTCAGTTACGTTGCATGCTATCTTAACGAAAGCTACAGATCATACAACTATAAATTGCATAAGAAGAGACTGGAAAATAAAGATCGAAATGACTCTAATTATATCTATCACTGTGACTTTCTGGTTTACGTTTCAGTACCACGTGTTATTCCAACTACTCCAATTATTCCAACAACTCCTCCATTACCATGTCCGTCTCGTAACCTGGCCATTACAGTCGATAATGAAATGCGCCTTTACATCGACGGGATTGAAAAAACTGGTCTACCAAAAGCAAACGATTGGACGAAAGCTGACAGCGTGGTTCTACCTTGCAAAACAAGTGTAATAGCCGTTCAGGGAACTGACCGCCACGTCGTGGCTGGAATTATGGCCTCAACCGATGACGGTTACATCCTGACCAATTCCTCGTGGAAGTGCACCAATGTCTACTACCCCGGATGGCAGTTGATTGGCTTCGATGATTCATCCTGGCCTTGGGCGCATAGCATTGCAGTGCATCAGACTTCTCCATGGAGACTGGTTCCAGGGATCAGGACAGATGCCTACTGGATATGGACGACGAAATATACAGGCGGAGATTTGGTTGTCTACTGCAGGAAAAATCTAAGTATGAAACGTTTATTTAGTTTAATTCTAAGCCGTTTTTTATCATCAACAACAATAGAACTGCCGTAGGATTAACAGGTGGTTAAAATGTGAAATCGAAATGTACACGAGACATAAAATTTGGTTACACTGTTACTCAGCTTAATCTAGTCTTATATAGACTATTCTAGCATGAATCTATCACAGACTTTTCATTCTCAGGATCATTCTGAGTCGAGTGCAACGCATTTAGGTTCTTCATGTCCAGTGTCTGTGCTGCCCGACGTATTCGTACTAAGATAGGCTGACGTATTCGCCAACCAATGTAGTTAGGCCTAAACCTGGCAAGCATTGACAAAAATAGAGACACGGGGTATTCGCCGATGCCTCGATGGAGGTATTCCAGCCTGATATGGGTTTAAGTTTGGTTTTTATTTCGATTTTATGTGCTTTTTAGAGAGGTTCCGGAAGATTGCACCTCCAAGACACAATAGTTTAACCGTTCAGGTTTGACTTTTTTATATGTTGATTGTGAAGTCTTTAACTTTTTAATCTAAATCTAAATCTAAATCTCCAATGTAAGCGAGTTTCGGGAGTAATTGTAGATTTTAAAAGTGCGTAGATGTAAAAGTGATTAAAATACACTTACATGGTTGTCATTAAAATAGTTAGACATCGAATGGGGGTTTATGCGTGTAAGCCAACTTTGCATTTTTCTTGCCGTAAAGCTTTGTGATACCATGACAGTAGGCCTACAGATTGAGATTAAGCCAATGAATTATTGATACCATGGAAATAATTTGTTTCATAATTGATTGGTAAAGCATTGTCTTTTTAGGAGATCCAGGACGGTTCACTTTAGGATGTGCCGCAATGTTGTGACGTCACTAACCCAAAGAATGGAATCAATTGTCAATATGTTAGAAGTTATAATTTGCGTTCGCTAGGGACATATGAAAACTCACTAACTATTCCTAATTCTGCCACTTGATGGCTGATCGATTCATACTGCTGTAAAATGCTTACCATTAAGCAATTATAGCGCTTTCTGATTAGGTTTTATAAACATAAGCTGCACTTATTATGCCTTACCACAAATTCAGACCCGCTTCATAATCTGAGTGTGAATTAGAGCCGGTTCGCTATCGGTTTATTTAGTTGTAGCTTTTCGGTATTTTTCTAGGTGATGTTTTTCAAAGTCGTTGCGGTATCGGTTTGGTTTCGAAATATCGTTATATAGGTATTGGTTTTTAATGTGTCCTTTTTACTTTAAGTAGGCTTATATAGTCTGACCTTTACGCAGTGTATAATTTTGCAACTTTTTAGTTAGCAGTGTTGTTTTGCTTCAACAAAATTATATGTTAAAATTGAATATTGTATTTTGTGATCGATTGTGACGATCGACCAGAAATTACCCGCATTGAACCTCTTCCTCCACTTTTTCCGTATTTGGTATTATACCCTACCTATATCTGTTCGCAGACGTTCGCATTCCAGAGAAATGCAAAGGCTGCGATTAGGGTATACCCTGTTTTTTCATGCAAGTCTAACCTGGCTCCGGCCCGGGCGAGTTCTTTGAATTTACCGGGCGCTGCGGAGGAACTGTAATTAGATCCAACGCAGCCCACCGTCTTCAGTCCTACTAAAGTTGGTGATCAAAACAAAGGCTGTACTGAATTAATGGCATGTACCAAATTTAGATGAGGACGTCCACTTTGGGCTTTTCCTCTCCTCGTCCGCATTTGATCGACCCTGATATGTCCACCTCTTTGCGAACGTCCCTAATGGGTGACTAATTAAGGAAGTTCAAAACACCGAATGGTTTCCTATTTAAATTTGCTTGTACTTCATTTTATTTAAATGTAATTTATTATATAAAATATATATTATTTAAGTGTGTATGTGTGTGTGCATGATTTCAATCTGTTGCAACGCTGACTTGTAAAAATTAAAAGCTTTGAAAAAAAACGATTTCATGTGTAAAATCAGACTTGAAAAGCCTCAGGAGTCCGTTCTTTACGATCTGTGAGACGTATCAACGTCACCCCATATGAATGCACCTATGAATTATGTCCTTCGGTCAAAATACGTAGCTCAGATATCAAAAGTCTTGTTGTCGATGTCTCGAGCGGCAAAGAATTAGTAGTAGCAACGGCGTGTCAATACTGGCCAAACATTTATTGACTTTTCAAGCGTAATGACTCCAGTCGTCTAATGCTGAAGCCGTCTTTCGTCGTTCTATGCAACTGAAAGACAACTCTATTGATCTGATTCTAACCCGGCCTAGCACTTAAATCTCACAGAACAGGGATTTTGAGGTGTTCAACGACAGCTGATGCTCATGTAACTTTAGGAGGTATAAGTGTTGCAACTCGCTGCCTTAATCTGAGCTCCTCTATTTCGACGAAACTGTCATGTCAAGAGCGCAGCCTACCAGCTTGCTTTGAATGAGGCGATATATAAATTCTCCAGAATGATACAGGAAAGTTCACTTGGTTATCCTTACTTTAAGTGGATGAGATCATGATAGAACTTGAGCCAAGGGTGGTTTCGCAGTGCAACTTCCGAATAATGGTGGTTACAGAATCATGGGAGTAAGAGGACAAAACTAATGCCTAGTGCCATATGAAAAACTTTGAAATGTACAGGGCAGGGAGGCAGGGTGCTGCTTCATGTGCATAACACACTGATTGCAATGCCTTGTTTGGTGGAAGGAGATTGTGAAGACTCATTCTGAAGGATGATTTAATTGGACACATGTGCCAGCTTGTTCGTGGAAAGAGTTATATATTATACTCAGTCTAACAAGTGACTGAAGCCGAAAAATGTAAAGGTTATAGTCAGAAATAATGTATTCCTGCGCCTTAAACCAAATCATACTCCTCACATATCAACCCTCAACTTTTGCAATTACTCCAAAATAAAGGCAGAGCTTAGATTATTCAAGAGATTTGTGGCGGACCGGCTGCAAGGCTATAAATGTTGGTTTATGAATAAAAACATTGTTTATTTAAACAATGCAGGAATTAAATGGTTTAATATTTAAATTGTTCAGATCTTTGATCGCCTTTGCTTAATTCTAACATCGATTTTTTTTATTAATTCAACGCTCCCCTAATTTTTCGTTAAGGGTTTCGCGTATTCGGCGCTCCCTGTTTCAGATTTCTTTGATATTCATCCAGGTAGGCCTACTGGACCCCCTGACTAAAAAGATTGCACAAACATGTAGGACAAATGTGCTAAATGTTATACCAAATGCTTCAAAATGCACTGACTTCCAGGGCTGCAATCCGGACCCCGCTGGGGAGCTTAAACGTTCCTCATGCCACCTGTTCATTAAGGGTATCGCGCCTTCGACTCTCGCTGTCCCAGACCCCCTCAATTTTCATCCAGGTACCATATCCTCTGCTAGGTAGTCGCGTAGCCACTCGATCAGGACGATGACAGTGACGGCGACTGCGACGACGACGAATACGATACCGATGATGATAATGGTGATCACTTAAGGATCACATAATTGTTTGAGTTTTATCAGATCAGTCTCCGTTGCCTCCGCTTTTATCCTTTGCCAAAGTCGAAGCCACACTAGAATTTCCATTTGTCTGAATTGGCAGAAGGGACGAGAATATAGCAGAGAAGAAGAAAGAAAAATATGTCAGAAAAGAAACTATTGTGAGAGCTGCGTGAAAGTAAATATTTCGTTACCAAAATACGAGCGTAATAATAACGTTGATGATTTTACTAAAAAGGTTGTACAATATAATGTCATATACGACGAGGACGACGATTTAAACGTATATAAAATGCAAAACAAAAATCCAGAAATAAATATGCTTTCAAAGATCGTGCTGTTTAATAAGTGTAGGGGTCTATTCCTGAAAATCAATAATTAAAGTTAAAAGGAGAACAATTCACTTATACAATTTTTAGTTTTTCTAAGTAGTGCATAATTACACCTGTTTGAAACAGATTCTGCTTCGAATTTCTTTGAATCGTTCTATTTATAAGAACATGCCTGTTATTGCTTATTTCTGCCTCATATAGCAGACGCTGCAGAAGCCGCCAAAGCCCGGATCTCCAAACCGATCGCAGTTGCGCGATAAACACATCTTGGCTCGAATTTCCTCAGGTCTCATGGAGCCCAATGAGGGAGTCTTACGCCTCGGAGAGTTACTCGGACTGACCCTCGACTGGCCAGGAAGTAGATCCAACTGACGATTCCATTCGTCTGACGGATGACAGATGCCGGATACTGAAGATGACGGGTGTCTCTGGGTTCCAGAAGCGGAAGGCGCTGACGAAATTCGACTGGACGCCTTGGATTGCTTCTTACGTTCAAAGGCTATGGATCAAGGAAACCATAAAGGAATTGAGAAAAATAACCTTTTCGCGCACTCAGTTAACCGTGGATAAGCTTAGATACTGTAATGACAGATATGTTATGGTAATAGTTGAGCCTAGGATGTGGGAATTTGTGTTGAAAGATCTTTCGGTTAAAAACCGCAAGCAATAAAGCCACAATTAATCCAACAAGAGAAAATTTCCCTTTCTGGCTATGTAGCTCGGCAATTTCGTGCACAGCATGCCGATAGAAAACCGGATTCTGATAACAGCAGGGAGAAATCGACTAGTTTCCACAATTGCACGATGGTAACCAATATCGGTGGACCGATATACACGCGTATAAGTAGAGTGCATGTATGAGTCGAATACATTATAAGCTGAGTTCATGTATAAGTTCAATTCATGTTTGTCGGAATATTGAAAGAATCGTTGTATTGTAGTTTGTCGGTGAATTGAGTGAATCGTTGAAAATAATTACAAACAGGGCCCTAATTTTGTGTTTTGGTTTGCCTGACCTTCAGCTCTGAATTATTCTGCACAGTAAATACAATTTTGACATTATGTGTGTACGATATACGTAGACTTTCGTATAGGCTAACAACCGGATGAACATATTTACTGTAAGAGTTCAGTGAGATGATGCTGTTACTGATTACAATATAATCGCAGTGGCATAACAACAATGACGATGGCTATGATGAGTATGCAGTCGATGTCACGTACCCTGTTGAGCTTGACGCTGGAGGTCAAAGCATGAGGTGCACAAGCCAAGCTCCTGGTTGTCGACAGGCGAATGACAGCCTTCGTTCAGACACTTGGATTTGCTCGTAACAATTCGGGTCTCTACGACACCCGACGAACGACCTGATCGGTCGAAGCACAACAGCAACAGTTTTAGTACTCAGACGATATTATCAATTTAATTTTTCGATCTACGTCTAATGGGTTGTTTGTTAACTTTTGGCGAAAACTTATTGAAAGCAACTACGCTCTTCGGTTCACAGTAACGAAAGCGCTTCAATTGACTTCAATGGCTTAAGTCGCACCAAAAATTTCCTGAATTTACAACCTAGCGCCAAAAAAAACCGGTGTTTGACTTAAGCATTGGAACAAAGGGATAGATTATATTAATCTGTGCATCAGTAAACAGTTTTACTAGCTGCTGGCTGATTAGCTCTTCTGACCGGAACAAAAGAGCTCAGACCAAGCACGGTTTCTTGATAATATCGCAACGGAGCAGTAGAGCTATGAAACAACAGAAACTTTCAAAGGTCTCGCATATCTGCTCTTTTTGCGATTACAAATGAGATTTTGACCAGGGCCTCACGACTGCAGCTTTCGCATGTGGAGAAAGACTCTCACAAAAGTTACATGCATGCAATGATATGACTACACGAGACAGGCTGAACGAAAGTGCGCCTTAAAGCAAAAAAAAACAGAGAGCTACATTTGGAACGAGATCGATTATGAATAACAGTAGCTGAAACGAAATAGACAACATCACCCTACAGTTGGATACTTCTTGTCTATCCCTAGCACCGTGAGCAACTAATTTATGAAAACAATTGTTGTTAGTTGAACTTATTTGCTGAATTTCTTAGATTAACGCGCATTAAGCATGGAGTTTTATATAGTAGCCTACTCAATAACGCTTCTTCGAAAATAGCGTAGCGGCAGTGATATGCGGAAAACCACATTGCCTTCGTCTTTTATAAAAAAGAGCATGTTTCATTTTGAAAGCGATTAACAGCCACATATATGCCGAACGATCATACGGGAATGTAATAGCAGAAATGTGGGTTGCAAATTGGAAAACTTAATGGCGTACTAACCGCATGAGCTGGGAAGCAAATGGCAAGTTCTGCGATGCAATGATCCGTTTTCCAGGACCTTGGGGTATTCGACTCTTTCAGGCTCAAGGGCATAAGGAAATGAGACCATCCTCTACGTGCCATGACGTGGTATGGCAGAGGGTAATATGTCTATCCAGATGGTCTGCGAACATTAACGTTGTAGACTGGGATTGGAGATAAAAGGGACTGTCATAAGAAACTGCAGAAGAAGATAGACCTACCCGATCCAGACAGCTCGATTCCTTGTGTTCGTCCCTTCGCCTGGGTGTTGGCTTTCTCCTTTTCTGCTTTGCTGTTGCAGACAGTAGTGAAGCATTCATCGCACAGTCCATTGTACGTTCCCAACCCTTTATTGTTGCATACGGGCACGATACATTTCGGTTGCTCGCTGATCTGCCTCTCGAAGCTCGTTTCGTTTGCGCCTTCGTGGCTGGTCGTTGCAGAGTTCAGCGGTATCAAATAGTTGTGGCCGCTTGCCGGAACCTCCTTTTGGGCGATTTCCCTAGCAAGTTCCTCGGTCGATTTCAGTCCACCGGACTCCAGAGTGCCGCCTGTCTCAAAGGCACTGGCGGTGTTGCCTCTCACATAACAGATGCGACATCTTCCCTCGTATTCTCTTGATCCCTCTCTATCGCAAAGTATATTATTGCACTTTAGTGAAGCATTTATAGCTCTATCCAATTCGCCAGTTTCTGGTTTCACGGAGACACTTGTAAACTCATTTTTCTTCTTCTTCTGAACAGTTCCAAGAGGTTCTTTTGACGAAGTTGCATGGAGTTTGCACTTGGGATAACTGTTCAGGTCAACCGGCTCGTCGCAACGCGGTTCAGAACATCTTAGCCCTGATGTCAGTACGATCATACCGGTATAATCGTTAACGCCTGCTGAAGAATGATAGAACAAAATACTGAACTACAGTGTGGCAAAAGCAGCATCTCTCAAATAAATCTCGACCTGTTACTCGCCGGAGAAATACAGATGATATTGACTTGTTTCAACCACTAGTTCGCAATTAGCTTTCGTGGTTTAAATGCACCGTAATTTTTAAGCAGTGCATTATTTCAGTAGCAGCAAGTAGCTCAAAGTTTAGATGATGGCCTGTGTTATGTTTTTATTTATGTAATTTTTATGCTGCAATACTTTTTGGCTAATAATTTTTATATTATAAATTTATTTGATGTATTTTAAGGAACTTCTCGTTTCTTGTGCAATACGGTGTTCTATCGATAACGCGTTTGGTCAACGATCATGCGGTTGCGGGTTCGACTCCGTGTAACGACCCTGGGCCAGTTGTTTGCCTCTGTCACCAAGCAGTATAATTTGCTACCGGCGTAAGCTCGGAAGAAAATGGCAAGTCCTACCATGCGCTGGTCCCGTGTCTAGGACATTGAGATTCGTTGATTGCCGGCTAAAGGGCAAAGAAAATGAGATGAGCGCCTCCCCTACGTCTTACTTGGGAATATGGGATAATTTACATTACTTATTTCTATATTTACATTACTTATTTTCAATGTATGCGCAGATATGTGTGCAACATAGTGCACATTACAGCATCTGATGGTATTCAACACCCCACTGGGATGGTATACACACTAACGTCACGAAGAATGTGTCGATGTTCTAACTTTATTTGCTTTGACAATAAATTTAATGTCGCATTCTGTAGTGAATACACCGGTGTCACTGAAGAGAATAATGCAAATTCCATTATTCTAATGTGCATATGAATGTTTGGTGTTTAAAGGCACTAAACAACCATTCTATGACACCTTCATTAAAGCGGCATTAATTTCAACGTGTCGAAATGTTGTTATCGTAGGAATGAACAGATCCACTAGGCTTATTATGTAATGAACGTTATTTAAGTATCTGACACGATTTTGTCTTGTATTTGGAGAAGAAGATAAGATGCTGTGTTTTCTTCTGATGTGATTGTATTTGTCTATGATTATTATTTCTGCATTTATTAGGCGCCACTACCTAATGACTTAGCATCAATCGATGGCGCCGAGCAATTGTGAGTGAAGGACTTGCTCAAGGTCCTTACACAGTAACCGTCTCAGGGGAGTTTCGAACCCGTACTCTCCGCGTTACATGCCGAGAACTCTCTCCAATAGGCTACCGTGCCCCTAAATACCGTAAATACTACGTTAGTTTTACAGAACCCTTTACCCCTTATATATTAATTTATTGTCTGCTTCACGGAAATAAGTCATATAACGCATTTTGTTTCTCTTTCTAGATTCGAAAAAAGAGCTGCAGTAATAGCTTACTCGACCAAATAGTTCAAGGCTTTCAGTATTTAAAACATTTAACTGGAAAGTGGAAGGTCCAACAGCAACGTCACGTGCCCTACCACGTGACCATATATCGTACGTAATTATGACGTTTTTGCTAGGCAAAGGTCTAGGCCTATGCGTGTATGTGTATTGGGCTTCAAGTGAAATTAGCAGCTAACCCTTTGGTTTAAAACTAAACTACTTTCGGATGATTTTATAGAACAATAATTAGTTTAAGGCCTGTTGGTCCTATATCGACTTGCAAGCCAACACTTTGCATATGACCAGTGAATCGTTTAGGTCTAAGTCTTCCTCCTTATAAAATCTAAGCCTATTAGTAACTTCTAAATAGTTGAACTTCTAACTAGATAAAGTTATCTGATTGTTACCACTTTCATTAATACCAATAAACTTTTAAACACTACACGGTTTTCGCGCGTTGCCTCTAGTTTCTGACTCATGGTACGAAACACAGGGAATTTAATATTCAAACGAATAGCGACGAACTTTGAACAATTCAAAAGTGCTGCAACATATATATGTGATGTTTGGTTACGCACGACAAACAATAAGTTTAATGTGATATGGATATGTTGTACTTCCTATTCTCAAGTGCAGAATAGGAAGTAGGCCTACGAATAGGCCTACCCGAATACTGTAGCCTACACTGAAATCAGAAAGTGACATACCAATGTTTAAAAAGAGCTATACTGCTTTGTCAACACTTAACTAATCTTTGACTTTTACTGCGGTGAAAAATTTAGAAGCATTTTTTGTTCTACGTGTATTCACTTGTCGATTTTGAATTAGTCCTTCCTTATTCATGAGCAGGATATTAACATTCGTGCAAACAATGAATATCTTAATTTTAAATGTTTGGTAACGGAGCTATAGAAGTTCTGAGGTTAGACAAGTAAGAGACACACAATGCTGTCTCCGTGCCTTCTAGGATTCCCTTCTTGGCTTTAGGACCGGACTCACGATGAAATTTCGAGTGCACAACGATTTTGCTTAGCAGTGACCATCCACTGATGTCTTGAGCATTATTACAGTGGCGCTATAGAAGTCTTCCGATTATTATTATTATTATTATTATTATTATTATTATTATTATTTATTAGACACAGAATTAGATATGAATGTGATTATTTGTCCTCGTACCTTTTTTCTCAGCCTGCTTCGGCTGCACTTCTGAAAATCCCGGACGAACGCAGTTCAATCCTCCACCCAAAAACTGATTATCCAACCCCACAGGCTTCACGAAATCCGGCTGGGAAGATGTCAGCCGAGCAGCGAGGACTTGGTTCAGAGCACTGGGTCCGGTGTATGGAATCTCTTCGACGTTCAAGTACGACTGAACCAGAGCAAATCCCTGCTTCTGACGTTCCTCTTCGGAAAGGCAACGGATCGGGAACTGTTCGAGAAGGTGTGTCACTAGCGGAACTGCTCTCACTCGCTGCACATACCGACCGGATGTGTCGGAGTCTGGTTGCACAACGACTGGGCAGAAGCGCTGATCCCTGTAAGCCAGGATGAGAGGGCTCTTCACGCATTCATTCGGCTTCAGGAGACTGGGCAGGTAAAGGCTTGAAAAGTAGCCTTCGCTTGTTTCGTTGTCTTCTTCTTCTTTCCCTTGGTCTTCAATGAGAATGATGGGGCGTTTGATAAGGTTAGACATAGTAAAAATGTGAATGCTATCAACTTCGCTTGTTCTTCCGTTCCAGATTCCATCCACATCCTGGAAAGCTTTGCAAACATCCTCCCACAATGCGTGCTGTAAAATACAAAATACTGTAACTGTAGTATTAGAAATTTAATCATATGATTAAAATATATGTAGTGAAAATTTGGAAAACAATGTGGATTTTAGGTTTATGCATATTGTAGATTGTAGATCGCATAATTTAGCTTATGTGTTTCTGTAATTAATTTGTACTGAACACTAGGAATGTGTTCAGTTATGCGAGGCCATCATTAACGCGTGGTACCCAAGGAAGTCTTTACTAGTGAAAGCTAGCCATATGGTTAAAATAGCCAAGGAAGTCTTCACTAATGACATTTAGCCTCATGATTAAAATAGCCAAGGAAGTTTTCACCTAGTGAAATCCATGCATTTTTAATGAAGGGAATGATGTAGCAAATACCATAGGTGTACCTGTCTATTTTAAGGTCTACAATAGCTGTTGTGTATGGCCCGCTTAGGAGAACTTTATCATATCAAAAAGGCATAGCATTACTTCCTGGTTAAGCTATACACCGGTCTGACCTTAATATCTTCGTAAGCCAATACAGGACTACAACTTATATAACGACTGATGCAGGCGTAAAATCCGTGCTTGCTCAGTTACTAGGTAGCTGACTACATGGCAAGCTCCACTCCCCTTGTTCTTGGAAGTTCTGGGTATACATAATTGATTATAACAAGGACTGCATAACCCTTACTTCCACTTTCGTGGAAGCCACATTGGGCCCATAGATGACCACCAGTTTACACCAATACCACAATGTGGGCCTACTCTGGGCCCAGTGAACGTGGCTGTCTGGGAGCAGCATAATTATATCTGATAAAATAGTTTGGCCTTCCTGTCAGGGATGAACTTAAGAGTATACAGCCAGGTAGTTGTATGACCGTTTTCTTAATTAGCCACATGTTTCAGGTTATACACACATCCAGGCTAATATGTACACAATTTCTATGCCTGTGTATTATTGCCTGGGGATATTTATGAACATAACACTTATTTCTAGTTAAGTATATGGACCTTTTACGTATACATTTGGTTCTATTTATATACATTTATTAGCATGATAGTTACCTTTAGCTAAATGCAAAACCTTTTATATTATAGCCTACGTATTCTTGTTAGTGGTGGGTCAGTTTTTCCTATACCAAACCGATATCGCGATATTCAAAAGAACCGAAACTCTACACCGAAGTCGGTATTCAAAACACCGAAAGTACCGAAATCGCAAGAGAAAAACCGACAAAACCGAAATGTTGGTATACACAGAATGAAATAGCAAACATTATTTTCTCTCAAAAATACTAGTTTTCGTTCACTGAATATTCCTTAACATTGTTGGAAGTATTGGTGTTGACTGACGGATCCTCCTTGTGTCCCGTTCTACACGTAGCGTTACTGATACAACGTCCCACCTCTGTAATGGAGTAAATGACATAGGTCTTATTCCCTTATCTCACTTTCCGCTTCACTTCCAGCCATAATCCACCATTGCCATCTGATTGTCTATCTGTCTGACTCTTGATTTGGAACAGAACTCTTTCTGCCTATCAATTTTGTTTTGACTGAGTGCCTGTGAATAAGCAGGTTCCCGCGACTCAGCTTTCGTTGTGCACTCTGGAAATATCGAGCTTACGATTGCGAATACGATTACTACTCCTTTTTGGGCTGCGGACTAAAAGATCCAATTATTTCACTTCAGCATCTCTATCGCAAACTTTGTCGGAGGACATATTAACCAAGGACTTGTCCAGCAAATACTTTACATCCACGTTGTACTATAGTATTTAAAATGAAGCTTCATTACGCTGCTTCTTTCCTTATAAGGCGTCGTGTAGTGCACAGAACTGCAGACATTTTAAGAACTGATAACACATGTTGTTGAACACATAGAATATAATCTTATTTTTAACCATAGAATTTTGCTGCAGTAAAACAGCTCTGCATATCGTACAGTTGCAAAGTGTACACCGCACAACAGCAGGGTAGGACTAGAAACTCGAGGCATAAACGAAACATATAAACCCAAAACTGAAATCGCGATATATAGAGAAACCGATTCTAAACTGACTGCAAAAATCGCAATAAAAAGCAAATACCAATCCAGTTTTAGGACATTTATCTAGACATTTTAATAACATGATAGTTATTTTAGCAACCTCTCAATGGCATTATTATTCGCCACGTAGAGTGGTAGCACAGTCCAGAAAAAGACGTATGCACATTGACAGATAAAGGATTTAGAAATGGGGTGGATGACGAAACAGTGGGTTCCGGCGTACTGAGAAAAATAAAACGTTAGTTCTCTAAGTTTTGAAAGCGGCAAATATCCACTTCACACCTACTATACCAGCTATTGATGTATTCAATCAAATGATACAGCCACTCCGCGCTATCTGACCTCTTCTTACCTCGCTCTAGCTCGTTTCCCAATCACTACTCATCTTAAATTCCCTAACCGATCCATATCCAACACTGAACCTCGACTCTGGAACAATCTCCGAACTAAATACCGCAAATTCTCCTTTCCTCCACTCCTTCTGTCGTTCACCCAACATAATTTGTCTCAAGCCTTCCATCTATCACACCTGAGGCTTTCAATTTTGCTTAGCCACCTCAACACAATCGCTCTAACAGCTCCTCTGTCTCCGTCTACCTCTGGTCTCCTGGCAACCGGACCCTGTATTTCGTAAGAACCTCTGGGCAATAACTCTGATGCTGTGCATTCCGTACACATGTCACCAGAGCAGAGATAAATCTCCGCATGATGCACACATTCCAGTATCTGAGATGATTCAAACAAGGAGGCTGCGGCTGTTTGTACACATCGCGCGCCGCGAAGGTGACCAGGACCATGCCAGGGCCTTGTAAGCGATGATTTCCGGCCCTTCGAGAGGTCAGAAGAGACCTACCGGATGCCCTCGCCGTACATGGACAAGAACAGTGGAAACTGACCTGCGCCCATTAAGCTTCGGGTTACATACGGCCTGGAGACGAGCACAGAATAGAGACGGTTGGCTACACGTTATGGAAACGCCAATGCTCCAGAGAGGAGCATGCCAGAGGTGATGATGATGATGATGATGATGATGATGATGATGATGATGATGATGATGATAATGATGGTAATGATGGCGATGATAATGATGGCGATGATAATGATGGCGATGACGATGATGATGATAATGAAGATGAAGAAGATGATAATTATGATGATGAACACCTCTGACTTGATGCATCGCTCGTGAGTAAACTGTTGCCCATGCTTAGCTTTTCAACTAGCTCTTCAGAAATTTTCTAATTCACAATTATGATGCAAGAAATGAGCGACGAAACTTAAGACATGAACTGAATGCTGAAGCGTGTGGAGCAAGTCTACCTGTAATGATACGGCAGACCAGTTGCTGTTGGTCGCTGGATACAATTTCCTGTCCTTTTCCCATCGCTCCTTGAATCTCGCACTTTCTCTGGCGCTGGACAAATTCGTATCCATCAGCTGCTGGAGAAAGGTTTCCGTTTCTCGATTTTCCACATCCCAAAGAGATTTTGAAATCGATTGCAAGAAGCTACTTCGACCCCCTACAGACACATTAACAATCTTGAAAGTAATTTGTCAAAAATGAATTAAACAAACAAGAAAGAAATAAGGAAGAAAGAAAACAAGAAAAGAAAGAAAGGGAGTAACGAAGAATCGAAGGAAGGAAGAAAGGAAGAAATAAAGAAATAGTTATGGAAAGAAGAAAGGGATCAAGAAAAAATGAACTGTTAGCGGGCGAGTGATTTAGCAAGTAACCAAGTGAGAAAATGAATGAATGATTGATTGAGTGAGTGAGCAAGCGAGTGAGTGCATGAACGAGTAACAAAGTGAATGAATGAATGAATGAATGAATGGATTGATTGAGTGAGTGAGTAAGCAAGCGAGTGAGTGAGTGCATGAGCGAGTAACCAAGCGAATGAATGATTGAGTGAATGAGTGAATGAGTGAGCGAGCGAGTATATGAAATGGACGGCTAACTGGAGTTGTTGGTCAGGGCAGCCAGTCTACTGGATGTGCGGCACCAATTGATGGACTTCTTGCTGCTCAGTTCTCTGGTCGTCTCCTCATCCACGAGGTCGTCGTCGAGCTGAGACGGCTGCTGGAGTTCCAAGGTGGTCTTGGTGAATCGTTCGTGCAGAGACATGAAGGTTATCGTGTAGACGCAAAAGGCAGAGACACTCTGCCGCAGCCTCTCTAGGAACGACTCGGTCTGTGATGCACTCGAGGCGTCCATTTCACTTCTGTGGATCAACGTATGCGTTTGATACTATCTAAGAATAAATCATATTCAAACATATATAATATAATAGTAAACCTCTATACGGCCACTAATCTCAAGCTTCTAGACAACACACTCTGAAAAGTATGTACACATACTTGTGTGTATGTATGTACTTGTATGTATGTATGTATGTACGTGTAGGCCTATGTATGTGTTCATGTATGTGTGCATGTATGTATGTATTACGTATGTATATGTATCTATGTTGTTTGTGTATGTATGTAAGAACAAAAGTGAAATTTGTCGAAATATAGACCTATCTTTAATGCACAATAGTCAGAACTAGTGTGGGGGTTTCCCCAATTCCCTATCATAAGTTGCACCTTTGATTTTGTCCAAGACTGATAGCGCATCCGTTTCCGTTGCCAATAAAATTTATGGGCCCGAGCTTCAAAATGATAATGATGGGTGACAATGGTGGTGGTGGTGACGATGATGATGATGATAATGATGATGATGATGTTGATGATGATGATGACGATGATAATGATGACAATGAAAATTTATTTAACGTCGTCTACGCATCAAAGACCATTATAAATAGTACTGGTCATCAGAATATTCCTTAGGCCTATTTCGGTTGCAGCTGAGTTTGTAATATTTTGGTTTTCTTCTGCCAGTCAATGAACCGCGCTTATTCAAAATCAGCAAATGTACTCGAAGCATTCAAACTCCTTCGGTACGTGACAGCAAACCGCTTAAAATAGTTCGCCACTTCTCAGCCAATCATCGTCATCGCACTTGTTTAAACTGCCCGCGATAAAGTCAGTGTTTGAAAGTGCCTGCATTAATTATAAACGCAGTTAGCAACTTCAAATGCGCGGATGTCTAAAGCACAAGGCATCAACCGATGGCGCACCAAAGCCAAGCCGCAATCAGGTCAATATCCAGAAGGTCAATTCATTAAGATAAAGGGACAGCCTACGGCGGATAAGCCAACTGAAAAAGGTAAGTGTTAAGTTGAGAATAAAAAGACACAACCGACTGAGCAGAACAGATAAACGGAGAGAGCTCCAAAATCTAGGTTCAGCAACCGAAAAAGCTCGTTCACCAAAAACAGTTCTAGACCTGGGTATTACCAGGGAAAGGCCTAATGGCCTAATGACTACTTAGGCCTACTATCGGTATTGTTTGGATCTTGCAGAATGGGATTACTTCACTCACTATGTAGATCTGGGTCCAAATATCGAAACTATCGATAGCCTATAACGAACCGGTATCGATATATCGTGTCGCATAGTATCGTATCAACATGACGGATATTGAATGTTTTTGAGTATGTGTTGAAGGTACTATTGCTTCCCATTCAGCAGCGTATTCATTTCAAGATCCTAACCCTCAAGCGTAATTGTCTCTCTGGCTCTGCTCCATCATACCTTAGGGACTTCTGCATTTCAGTCTCCTTGGTTCTGGACTATAGCAGTCTCCGCTAGGCTGCCTTTGGACTTCTGACTGTCCCTCGTATGCGCACTGCTACCGCTCACAAACCCTAATGTATGACTGAGTCCAGAAGCTTTGCCTATTTTGACCTAATAACTGGAATCGCTTTTCCCGAGAGCTGCGGCTTGAATTCCTCAGTTTGACCCTTCCGCAGTTTCGCAAGCACCTGAAATCTGTATTATTTGACAGTGGTCTCACTGATTCGGGTCGGGAGCGCCTCTGATGAGTCTGTTCTTGAAGTGGCGCTTTAAAAATGTCAGATTACAATTACAATTACAATGCATTTTGCCAGTGATTTCGTGTCCAGTCAGTCGAGTTACTGAAGCTCGCGGCAACGATTTCAATGGTTATTATTTACAGCCTGTCTCCCAACAGAAGCATAGGATTTATACAGGATGTAGGATGTATACAGCCCATAAATCGTCTGGATTTATTTGTTCCTCATGTTAAGTCATCGCTTGCTCAGCAGAGGGCTTTTGTTGTTATTGGCCTATCTATATGGGATGAATTTCCGCTATCGTTTCTTGCAAGGGTCACTGTTTGTGATAGAGCTCAGTCAGCTCATTGTTTAAAGACGTTCTTATTTCTCAGGGGTTCACATGTTGGAAGCGCCTCTGAATAGTTTGTTCTGTAAGAAGCGCTATATAACTTATCGAATACAATACAATACAGTAAAATTATGGCAATATTCTCATGTGGGCTTCATATGTCCTACATATGACGTTGCTGTTCGGGACATTTAAACTTTCTGACGTCACGTGGTACTGCCCCGGCAACAGTGACGTAGCGAGTGTTTAGGAGTAGTAGTAGTGGTAGTAGTGGTAGTAGTAGTAATAGTAGTAGTAGGTTGCATGCATCGTGTTACGCCGTATCGAACGCATGTACGGTAATGTAATATTTTTGTAATGTAAATATGGACAATTTCAGGTTAACAAAAGACATGTTCTACTTGCTATAGGCCTAAATATCGACAAACCCCAGTCCTTTTCTACGAAGAAGCCTTGAACCAACCCTAATCCCAGCATCCTCTGACTCTCTACAGACCCTTTCTTAAGTAGGCCTGAGACAGATTAATTTATTGGAACGCGAACATTAGGGACAACCCCATCTGATATGACCATACAGCTTAAGCGTATGAGCATGCACAAACAACAGAAATGGCTGCGCAGCTCCTGGATTTTAGACATCTAAGGAAGTCTAACTAACTATGCGGCCTGCAACTAAAGCGAAGGTTGCAACTGGTTTTGCCAAGTCATAACGCAGCGCGTAGGCTGATTTTGTGTCTAACAGAGTAACACTAGCCGTATGAAATGGGCATAGACTGTATCACAACAGAAGGCGTGGATTCAAAGCAAAGTCCGACAAAAAGGCTCATCGTAACTTACCTTTCAGCTTTCCAGATGTACCTCGATACAACTTCGTCACAATGAAATCAGTTAACTATCGTCTTAAAATCAAAATCTTCGAATTGTTTGGATAAAGAAAACAACGGCGACCTAAAGCTCTTACCATGAGCGAGTTCGTTTACACGTGTGAAATCCCGGCATCGACTAAAAATACGTCGCAAAATTCCCTGCGTAAAAGTATTGGTCTATAAAGAGTGTAAAATAACGCTGGTCACTAATTATTGGGGGGTATAGCTAACGCTTTTGTGACTTCACGAGTCTTTGTGATCTCGATCCCTATTTTCCTATGAAAGAACAACTCACAAAATTACCAATACTGCGACCATAACAGAAACATTTATGGCGAAAATTGCGCGTTGGTCGCAGGCTTTTTGGCGTAACGGTCAGCGTCGAGGCTTGAGCCAATATTCAAGTAAACGCAATGAAGAAATTTAGCTTAAGGAAATTTCAAGATCGGGTTTTACGGGGTTGGGTGTTACGTAGGGCCTGAGCAATGCCAGGTAGGCCTATAGGAAGTGCTAGTTATAAGAGGTGCCATCGCACGCCTAAGTAATGCTTAACTTAGGCCTATCAGTATTAATAGTGAAACTAGGTCTGATTGTTGTGTCCACGGACACAGTCGAAAACGGCTCTTAATCTGGGGCGAAGTAACCTAATTGACGTTGCAGCGTCCTCTCAACGCAAGGCGAGCTAGATTAAGGCCCCCTTGCGCTTTGTGCCTTGCTTCTGATCTGAAAAATGTTGGCTTAGGCGGGGTATAATGAATCTGATAATGATCTTAGGCATACAAGAATATAATAAATCACAAGCACATAATAATTATATTTAGAAGTAGACCCATGTGTTTTAGAACTTCTTCTTCTTCCTCCTCCTTCGCTAGCTGTCACAGCATAAGTTGTCTTTCTAAGTGACGGAGTCAAGACGAACGTCTATTAGCCATATAATCCGAACGAAAAGTCTATTATCGACGGCACTCCAAAGAAGTACTAGGACTAATGTCTGAGACAGAGATTGCTCTTCTAACGGCGTAACAAGTGTCTCCCTTCGGAACTTCTGCGACCTTGGCTTTGGTTTGATAACGTTTATTTAACGACGCCTTCATATCAAGATGATTGGACTTGACGACGACCCTGGCTTTGGAGTCGGCACACATTCCTCTTTCACAGATCCTGTCCTGAAGCCCCTTCATCCTCTTATCTCTCTCCTCTCCAACCCCAAACACCACCACCCCATAGCTGCCACGCTGTCTCTCGGCTTGACTTTTGGATCTTGACCTAGAATCGAACCATTTTTGCCTATCGATTTTGTTTTGACTGAGCGCCTGTGAATAAGCTGGTCCCCGAGGCGCGGCTTTCGTTGGGCGCTGTAGAAATCTTGGAATTACGATACGATATGATACTTTATATAACCCACGGCCCGGTATCCTCTTCTCTATGTCCTAAGTCTTCATGACAACCTGTATCCTCTTCGGTTTTACCATACACGTCTCCATGGCAAATGATATTCCTTACAGGTCTCCATGGCAACAGCTCTTCAGTATCACTGGTATCCTCTTTGATATCCCTTATAGGACTCCGTGGCAACAGGTATCCACGAGCATCCCTTAAAGATCACCGAGTACACCTTTAAATATGGGTATAGGCCTATACTTTGCATATGTTTATAGCAAAGGCTACACACATAGCCTACATGCAAGGCTTCCATGCAATTCTGCAGATAGCATAGAGGCCTACACATAATGAGTACACTTTCCCATTAAAGCATAATGAAGTAATTAGATACGCAGGATATATATATGTTTAATTGCTTGAATGTGTGAACATGCCTACGCAGATGTTTAATTACCAGTGAAAGACAGAAACTTAGATGAAGACAGAGGCAAAGACACAGACAGACAGACGGACTCTGAGTAAGACAGGAAACGTGCAGTTTGTCCTAAGTTCTGTATACTATGCCGACAGTGAGCCAGCTAATCCCGCCATCCCTCGGGCTGTATAATTCGCTGAGTAGTGTGCGGATTCGAGCCGTTTTCGTCAGGTCATCGTTACGAGATCTGCAGAAGTAAGTTTGTACCAGAGAATTAAGACAGGCGGATATCGTTTCTTACAGGTGAGCAAGCGGGCGAGTATGCCAATCAGTTAGCCAGTCATTACGAGGCATCAAGAATCAGTCAGTCGGTTGGTCGGTCACTGGGCGCAGTAGAAATCTCGAGATTACGATTACAGTCTTGGTCTTGGCTTTGTGAGTCTTGGCTTCTCAACAGTCACCTCCTGTGGCCACCTTTTAGACGTTAAGCAGGTTAAGTGCCCAACATTAATTTTGCATATTGTTCTGTTATAAAGACAGCATTTCCTTTACCCGGTTGCTAATAGTTGTATTTTAAAGTCAGCATGCAATCAAGGAGTAGGCCTACAGTTCGGTGTGTTTGATAGTGTAGTGGTTGCAATAGCGTTATGGGCTTTCAACCGAGAGGTTCAACCTAGCCAGCGAGTCGATGAATATGAGGTAAGGCCCATATGGGTCCTATAAGAATCCCATATGGGAATATGGGTGGATGTGGGCCTGAACTGGGCAGGCGAGTAGGGAAATCCCAGTCAGAGCAGAGAAGTATCTAGAAATAGCTAATCTACTTGCGCCCTCTAGCGAATGAGTATCCCGACCGTCCACGCTCGGTGGGAAGATCAGGTGGCGCGGGAGAGGACTGGAACAGCCCAACCTGAACCTGACAATTTCTACCGTTCATGATGATTTCTCAGTTTGTCCAGACACTTAAAATCTTGAGTGATCATACCTACAACAGGGCAAATAATAATAATAATAATAATAATAATAATAATAATAATAATAATAATAAAAGTTATAATAATAATGATGATAATAATAATAACGATAATAATAATGATGATCATAATGATAATAATAATAATAAAAATAATGATAATAATTATCATAATAATAATAATAACAATAATATTAATAATAATAATAATAACCTCCAAATTAACAAAAATGTCACTTTGCATTGAGTGATTCATTACACTGGCCAACAGAAAATTTTTTTTTTCTTGTTGCCTTCGGTTTTAGACCTGTTCTTGGGGTAATTTTGGGCGCTGATTCAGAAAATGTCATTGGATTGAGTGCATCGGGTCTAGTTTCTGAGATATCGTCGATTTTGTAAAGAAAACCCAGTCCACTCTTTAAACGATGTCTTTGGCAAAACTAAAATGTCATAATAAGCTTTATTTATGGCTAATTATAATTCTTGCTGATTCATATAATGCCTACATCCTTATAATGTAAAATCAGCATATCTTGCCGCGTGCTGAGATATTGCTGATTCAACGAAATAACTATTCCGTAGCCTACAGCTTACTCAGCACTAAATTCATGGCCTCATTTAGAATTTATTTGTGCTTATACAGCGTTTCATGGTTTCGAACTATGTAAATAGATTATGCTGAAGTCAGCATTTATAGCCTATATAAACCGCCTCCTGAAAGCTAGAGCAGCCGCAGTCGTCTTAGGGCATATTAAGAGTTGGTCGCAAGAACAATCTGTGAATGTGAGCATTAAATAACTACATGTTCTTACTATTTTTTAGGTTAGTCATTTAATTCCTCAGATGCGAACATCCTTAAGGTTATGGCTACTTCCAGACGGAGCTGCATTAACCATCCAGACATATTCTGCTACATTTGTGGGGAATACACACTAAAAGCAAACAGGAAACCGATTTCTGAGTTTGTAAAAAGAGCATATGTAGGTTATTTTGGTGTCAAACTTGGAGATCAAGATAAGCAATGGGCTCCTCATACAGTATGCAAAACTTGTATTGAACAATTGCGCCACTGGACAATTGGAAAGAGAAGCTGCCTGAAATTTGGTGTACCGATGGTTTGGAGGGAACAGATAAACCACTTCGACGACTGTTACTTTTGTATGGTTAATATCATAGGCATCAATCGAAATAATCGTCACAAGTTGTCTTACCCTGATATACCTTCAGCCAGGAGACCTGTTCCGCATTCGGATATTGTACCAGTTCCACCTTTTCGCGAACTACCTCAGCTCTCAGACGATGAGACTTGCATGTCCAATATCGGACAAGATGACGAAAGTGAAGAAAGTGGGGGCAGTGACAGTGACTTCCAATCAACTTCACACAGTGAACGTTTTGACCAAAAAGAGTTGAGTGATCTGATCAGGGACTTAAATCTTTCCAAAGAGTCCTCTGAATTGCTTGCGTCCAGACTAAAGGAAAAGAATGCACTTCAGCCTGGAACGAAAATTACAATTTACAGAAACAGAGAAAAGGATTTGCTGCCATTCTTTACCGAAGACAACAACCTAGTATTCTGTAATGACATCAGCAACTTATTGAAGAAAATTGGTCTGTCGGATTACAGCCCAGATGAGTGGCGTCTTTTTATCGACAGTTCAAAACGTAGTCTGAAATGTGTGCTTTTAAATAACGGCAACCCAACAAATTTGGTTCTATTCCAATCGGTCACTCCACCAGGATGAAAGAAGAGTACAATGCCATCTCTTTAGTACTGGAAAAGATAAAATACAAAGAACATCAATGGGTAATTTGTGTAGACTTGAAGATGGTAAATTTCCTCCTTGGTCAACAAAGTGGCTACACAAAGTATCCCTGCTTTTTGTCTTTGGGACAGTAGAGCCAAGCATGAACATTGGACAAGAAAAGATTGGCCTTCGAGGAAAGACATGGTGGTTGGAGCTCAAAATGTAATCAAGGAATCTTTGGTGGCACGAGATAGGATCATACTGCCACCACTACATATAAAGCTAGGCCTGATGAAACAATTTGTCAGGGCTTTGAATAAAGAAGGTTCATGCTTCCAATACATAGTACACAAGTTACCAGGAATTACAATGGAAAAATTGAAGGCTGGAATCTTCGATGGTCCACAGATCAGGCAACTTATGAATGACCCACTTTTCATACCATCAATGAATGAAATCGAATCTTGTGCCTGGTCTTCCTTTGTTCTTGTAACTAAAAATTTTCTTGGCAACAAGAAGGCAGACAATTATGCACAACTAGTAGAGGATATGCTTCTTCATTTCAACAAGCTTGGCTGCAACATGAGCATTGAAGTCCATTATCTCCACAGTCACTTAGATCGCTTTCCAGAGAATCTTGGTGACTTCAGCGAAGAGCAAGGTGAAAGATTTCACCAAGACATCAAAACAATGGAAAATCGATATCAAGGAAGATGGGATGCACACATGATGGCAGACTATTGCTGGAATATTATGCGCGATTGTTCCAGCAGATGCCACACTCGGAAATCGTACAAAAGGAGCTTCTTCGGTGTCGAATGACTTGAAATTTTTATAACAAACTTGTTCTGTTTGGTATCATATAAGTACAGTTTCAGGTACTACCATTTTCTTTTAAGTATTTGTATTATTATGTTTATTTAGTGTATTAATAATAATAATAATAACCTCCAAATTAACAAAAATGTCACTTTGTATTGAGTGATTTATTATAATTGTCAAACACATGCAACGCAGAAACCGAGAGTTGCACATAAGGAACCAGAAAATAACCTAGCAGAAACGCAAAATCGATCATTTAGATACAACGCAAACTTAAAAGATGTTAATACAAAATAAGTGCAGACAAATGGCATATAAAATATACATTAAGTGCACCTAAACAAAGCAATATATGCATTTAAAACTCAGATCATATTTTGACATCCTCTGTCCATACAAGGAATAACTATAGTTTGAACAATGTTTGCAAAAACAAATGTGCCTCAGAAAACCCTCAAAAAGTCAGAAAAATCAAACCTGGGCTTGATGATGTACTAGACTGGTCTGCAATTGCTGAATAAGTACACGGAAATCACATCTTTCTACCACAAAAAGTACAGAAGTTTTAAGATATAGGTCTCTTAGTGACTTCTTTTAGGAAATCGTTAGTTAAAGTTTACCATAACTAAGGCCTACCCAAATTCACTGTGCCCAGGGTCTGTGAATTTTTCAGTATAGTAAATTGGAGCATAATCATAACCCTTTAAAACTGCCATCATGATATCTCCATAAAAAAGTGGTTAACCTGAACATTTACACTACTTGATCATTTGCATAAAAAATGCACACAACTTCAAATTAATGCACCAAGGGGATATGTTAAATTAAGAATTTTGTTGCAGGGCATCGTAATAAAATTCAAAATAAAAATACTGAGACAGTGAAACTCTATATAAGTACCTAACATACTAGTACCTACCATAAAAATACTTCGACAGTGAAACTCGATATAAGTACATGTACCTACCATTTGGTATGAAACAAAGCAAGGAATATATATATAAATATATATATATATATGCTAAGTATTCACTTTGATCCATTTTGTCTTTGTCTTCTGCGCATGTCTCTAGAGCGCCTCCGTTGAGTTCATCCTCTAAGAGGTGCTTTATAAATCTCAAATTACAATTGCAATTGTAACTTTTCTGACTTTGTGACTGTTTCCTCAGGCATGGCCACAAATTGTTCTTTACAGCCCATTTTGTCCAAAAAGTTATTCTAACATTAATGCCTTCAGAAAAATCTAATCTGCTAACCTAGCATCAGCAGCCAAAACAAATACAACCAAAACCTATTAGGTTCCTTGTTTGAAGTACACAAACACATAGAAAAGCTAACTTAGAACAAACACTCTTCAATACATGAGCCAAATTTACTTAACTCTTAACAGAACATAAAATGACACATTTATAGATAGTTAAATATAAAACCACAAAAATCAAGAGCTGCCGACATCTAAAGAGCAACACTTGTCTACATTAAAAATACAGGCATCTATAATTAATAATTAAATAAACTACAACTATTTTCAGTATAAATGCAACACAAATCACGTCAGGGTTACAAATACTTGGCCCATACAGTAATTGTAATCATAAATTTCTACAGCGCTATTTGAAAAGAAACGAACAGAGGTGCTTTCCACAACAGCTTAAATAACATTAAGTTCATTAGCAACAAAAAGTTTATCAATAAACAAACAATACAGTACACTGCCTAATTTCTTCCATCTGTGACAAAAAAAGTCTTTCGCTAAGAAGCAAAGGTTACTGCACATTCACAACTGCATAGTCTTTTTACAAGTAATTAACTCAGTTAGTTCACAAACAAATATCAGTCGAAAATAAATACTTTGATTGCAAAATGAGTAAAAGCAACCAGCGCAAT
Organism: Norana najaformis; assembly: GCA_964023275.1. Classification (NCBI taxonomy): domain Eukaryota; kingdom Metazoa; phylum Annelida; class Clitellata; order Crassiclitellata; family Hormogastridae; genus Norana; species Norana najaformis. The sequence continues at coordinate 10,083,800 of OZ029920.1, forward strand.
AGCATTGTCTGAAGCAATGTTCGCTTTCAAGTCTTTTGTTAAATGCTGTTAGTTGCCGAGTATTATTTTAAGTTAAGTGTCTCTCAACATGAAAATAGAATTATCATACAGTATATACCATATTCGTCAAATATGCTGCATTTTAATATCACTGAATCATGTTTTCCAGAATTAATTTTACAAGTTATATTTGTAATTTCAACCTGTGACGCCAGTGAACAATCTGCTTCCCAAGACCAAGCTTTTTTGACTGCTTAACTTAGGTGGGTTTCTGAGTGCAACTGTCATAATATCTTAAAGGAGTTGATGCAACCAGATGTATCCAGTTTATTAGTAGTTATTGTTATTAGATTAGATATGCAATTACCTAAAAAATCATCCTGAAAACAATTATCCTTGATTTTGTCTTAGAATAAAAGTCCAGTCACATTCAATTAATTCTCTGAACAGTGGCTGATCCAACTGGCAAGTACCCTTCCACAAATGTTGCTCATATTTGGTAACCAATTCCGTGGATTTTTATTTTGTGTGTCAGTCAATATACCAGACTTTTCAGTCTGCTTCAGTCTATTTCCCAGACTAAGCACCACCAAATGTAAGTCTCCAAAGTTTACATTAAAAATGAATGAACTTCTTCATCTCTTAAGCCCTCAGCCTGTAATCAAGTACTTCTCACACCTTCAGCAGAATTCAAACAACGAAACCAAAATCAGTCACCCAAACGAAATCCCTAAAGCGTTATGATACCCGTTTCGCTTTTTCCATTCATCGGCTTTGATTGAAATAGCACAGAAGTTTCTGGCTGATCCTCAGCAAGTAATGTGTGATCCTCCACAACATCCTCATCCTCCTCAAGAGCATCATCGCTGTTGTGAGACACCTCGTAACTTTCGGACTGACGAGAAGAGAAGCCCGACTTATGAGATCCATGACTACTGATTGAATTTGCGTCTGGTCGAGACTTAATGTTGTTGTGATTGTTGACCGGTTTGATGGTAATGATTAGGTTGGAACTGTTAGCGACCATCATGTCCGTCACCTGGTCCAAACTCTTACCAGACACTTCAATGCCATTCACCTCCAATACCTACACAACATTTACACAATATTCAAAATTACATGAAAGTTCCAGAGCCATACCAATCTTTAAAATTGTTCTGCAAAAGGTAACAACCAGGATAAGATCTAAGCTCTTAGCAACGATTCTCTAAAAGGTAAGGTACAATAACATAATCTTTTAACAATTATAGGATACAATCAACCTTAGAAAATCCTAACAATTTTTTGGCAAAAAGAGAGAATTATTCTGGAACCTTCCACTGAAAATCCAAACTTAACCAGTACAGACAGCTCAAGAAACATTTTCCTCTTAAATTGCCCATCCTTAGATGATGTTGATAGTGTGCTTCGTTGCTTAAACATCTTTCTGATGAGGTTCTGTGGTACCGGAGATTCGCTGAGGAGTGCCAGAGTTCCCTTGAAGCGGAACTACATAAACTTTTGATTACATTACACCATCAGTTTTGTTCTTTATGATTTTAACACCATTTAGGCCAGCACAGGCAGTCCTTTTGTGAGGTACTTAAAAGGTACTACTTAGTTGATATTTCCTACGCACATTTGTATTTGGTTATAGGCGGCTCCATTAAGCGGGACCTTGTCCTTTTGGACCTGCCTTTATATACCCATGGAGATGTTGCAACGCTGTTCATAAGAACATCTTTGTTTATTTATTTGTTTTTGAATGGTTTCAATATTTGTTGTTTGTTTTAACAGTTTCAATAAATGAACATTGATTGATTGATCGATTGTTTGATAGATTGATTTAAAGTATCTTGCACACAAACTTACATGCACACATTTCCAGTAGGTTAAATCTTTGTGAGACTTACCTCATCATTAACAGCGAGGAGACCGGTGCTCTCAGCCAGTCCTCCAGTAACCAGCCTAGAGATGAAAATACCAGGCACCTTTTCTAAACCATGCGGTAGAACACGAATGCTCGTTCCGTCGCGGATGTAGAAACCGAGTGGCTTATCAGAGCTGTTCTTCATCAGCCTCACCCTGCGATGGCATTCGGGCACAATGTCCACGTCTATAATAGCCGAGACGCGTCGGAAATCTTCTGGGAAGCTGATGGCCAGTCGTGGGTGATGATGAGAAAGGCCAAATTTCTGCTTCTTTTGTGCTGCACCATAGCTGCTTGGATCAATTGCCTGGCCTAAATGTTAAACAGAAACTTCCATTTGGTAATGTAAGTAAGTACGCAAGTAAGTACATAAGTATATAAGTAAGTAAGTAAGTAATGCATTTGTTAACAAGCAATATGTAGGCAATTCCTCGCTCAGTCATGCTCACAAGTCCAGTAACACCGCATAACTAACATGCATCCCATTAAAAAAATTCTGTCAATGTTGGGTCAGCAAGATTTCTGACCTTCTTCATCCTCAGCTAAAGTACAGATTCAAAACATGTATCAAACAATGTCACCATAGGTCACAGCTGACACTTAACTAAAAAGATTACAGACTGACTGGGGACTGGGATTTGAACCCTCAAAACACTTGGCCAGCAACAGATATTAGTTTCATGGTTTGAGATCCAGTTTGTTAAAATATTGAGCAAAGAACCATTCAAAGAGGTAGACTATCACAAGGACTTTCTCCGGTTCGTTCACCTCAAATTCACATATGTAATTCAATCATTATATCGGCAATCAACCAGTCATGCAACAAAATATTGGAATATCAAAGAAACAAACAAATTTCAATCAATCAATCAATCAATCCAGTCTGTCAGTCAGGCAGATAGGCACTTACTCATTTATTCATTCATTCATTCAATCATTCTGTGACAGTACTTGCCATAACAAACTATACCATATTATGATTATAAAGCAACAGCTGGAACACCAGAAACCAACCAAAGGACTTCTGCTTATTGGAGTAGGCAGAGAATGCCGAGACTCAGGCTAACAGATTCTACCTACAGCCAAAGAACCTTCAGTGCAGTAGATCCAGCTGTGCCAACTACGGAATGCTTATGCATGCAGTCACCAGCTGGGACATTTCTAGTCACAGCAGTTGAGCTCCATTAATAGAGCTACCTGTTTAGGTCAAGTAACTAATGGTCAGTCATTCTAACAACATACTACAGGTACCCATATCAAGGTAAATGGTTTCCCTAAAGTACTAAGTTTTGCACACCCCTGAAGCAATATACAAAAATACAAATCACTGATAATCCTGAGCAGAGCCTACTCAAACTCAAGAAAAGTTAAAAATTATCATCAGAAACACCATAACAACATTAATAATAATTAACTAATATAAAGTTTTAACAGTATAATTGTATCAGAGTTCATGATGGACTGAAAAGACAATCTACACAAAGGGTAGTGCTGGCTGATCCAAAAAAAGTCATCACGGCCAAAGACAGCAAAGACCATCATGGGTCCAGAACAACAATGTTCTCTTACAAATCCACAGCACAATCATATTTTAAAACATATAACACTTAAATCATGCTCAGCTGTAATACGTTAAGAGCTTTAACTAAATTTATAAATGAAGAACTTGAATTGAATCCAATGAATTTGGTTGTACACAAATAAGGTTGTTTGACTATTAGACACCACACTCGTAATTTACCAGTAAATGGTACTTGTCCACAAACAAATGAAATTTTAAGTGGTTAAACCCTTCACATGCCCTGTTATATATCAAAATGTCAAGCTAATATTACATCTGGGTTTCAAATTCAAATCCTGGTCCATTCAGCAAAACCAACAAATTGTTATTCAGCTTGCCCAATTACTCTGTTTAGAATTTACTGAATATGACACTCAGTTGCTGGACTGCTGGTAATGACTACATGGACCATAGACTCTGAATAATGTGGTTGCATCAACTGTCGATCATAGTTGACAATTCATTGGCTGGTTTCTGCATGTCTGCTTGAGGCTGCCAAGTGGAGATTTTCTAGAGCTACATAAGCTTCATCCGCATACAGACAAACTTGTCATGGTTTAGAACTCTAACATCAGTTAGGTTCATGAGTTGTGCTATTATTAGGTACTTAGATAGCACTGTAGAAGTGCCTAGATACATACATACATACTGACAATAATATGCATATGTACATACTTACATAGGTAATTTCATACAGACATGCATATATGCATTCATACAATCCATACATACATAATGTACACACATACATACATACATACGTACCTTATACTTTAGCTGAAAGACAGAACCGAGAACAGTTCCCCTCTACAACTGTTACTGATAGGCTGATCAAGTATGTTAGTGAGTTCCTACCTTACCTTACTACTTAAGCCCTTTACAAGCTCCACGTATTGTGTGTTGATTACTGGACGCATGTTTTGTAAAGTAAGTGAGTGAGTTCTTACCCTACCTTACCTCACCACTTAAGCTCTTTACAAGCTCCACGTATTGTGTGTTGATTACTGGATGCATGTTTTGTAAAATAGCCCCAGCAGTATTGGTTCTTTACTGACCCTTTCTTTGGATGACTATCCGCAGAAGTGGCTTAGCCGTTGCCAATGCCCTGGCAAAGTTTTCGCTGTTGCTGATGGGAAGAAGGTCACCCTCTGGGTCCGTGTACCAGATGGTAAACAAGACGTCACGCAGTCCATGCATCTGTCTGATCATTTCAAAGAAACTCTCAAAACCTGGAAGTTTCCGTCGACTTATCCCTATTCGTCTGAATTCGGCATCAAACTAAAAATCAACATCAATAATGTAATGTAATATACATTTATATAGCACCCTTCAAGTACGTCCAAAAAGCACTGCTTACATGGCTATCCAAATGATCTAAACAATTTAAGAAATAAACTATCGCAGAAGCAATGTTTTATTGAAGCTACAGTAGATCACAGGAGAAGCCTACCTTGCTTTCTCCAGTGTTGGACCTACCACCTAGAACAGTCTTCCAATGCACATACATAGGCTACTGTTGCATTTGACTTCATCCAGAATACATTTTAAAACTGTTGTAATGTAAACTGTACTTGTTTAGATCAGTTAGATAGCAATGTTTAATTCAGTTAGATAGCAATGTTTAGATCAGTTACATAGCAATGTGCATAATGCTTATGACAAATACTTGGAAGGCAGTATATTAAGTGTCTTGTACAAATACACATTTTGAATAGCCAGTTACAGATCTCTACAGTCCATGATTATGGTAAACTGCTTCTTCATTGGTTGATGCATTATGTATTAGAAACTGGTGCTATAGAAGTTTCTAAATACAATTACAATAAGCTCTAAATGCATTCCAGGTTCAGCTGGGTTGGTAAGATACAACAGCAAGAAACCAACCTATTAGGTTTACCAAATAGAGCTGACTTTCTCAAGATCAACCTTATGAACAGTGGTGGCATTTGCAGCATTGCTGTGTACATAAATAAGTAAGTAGGTACATAAGTAAGCATCGGTGTGTAAGTACGTAAGTAAATGCATACTTATCATGTTGGGTACTAAATCATGGCTTTTGGGAGTAGGCATCTAAAGCTGCCCTACTCAAACTGCAGAGCCTCTTATACTTTCACTAATTTCAGCATTTGACCGTTGTGCTCTCACTCACTTGACTAACTTTTGTCAGTAGCTTCCAGTGGCTATTCACTTCTAACCATTGAAATATCTGCTCATTTCCCAAACTCCATTATTTTCTCAAACACCATAATTGACTCACATATTTTCTAAAGCTGCAAGATTGTACTAAAACGTCATAGGAATGCCTGCTGTTCTGATGAACATGCCTTGCTTTCTGACCGCATGGTTTTGTTTTTGTGCTGGTGAAATGAAAATTTATGTATTAGTTCGTCGAATTCATAAAAATCCCATTGATGAATGCTGGCACGTTCAAAATGTCAAGGTTGTATCCTTTACCTTGGTACTAAGACCACGCAAAGCCCAGTGGCTTCAAAGCAACAACTGAAAGCAATTATTAAAATAAATGACCAAGGCAGGTGCAGGCAGCGAAACATTCTTCAGTTGAGCAAAGCACGGCACAGGTGTGCGCTATGAAGCGTGAAATGTCCAAGATCGAGTCACCCCTGCGCATAACATTCACGTACAAATGCACTTACCTTACTCTTAACTTCAACTGTGCCACTCGATACCCTTGCTGCTACTTTAGTTGCCGATTTAGACATTGCGTTAATCCGATAACCAGCATAAACAGATGTCCTAAGTTTCCTTCGAACTCCTTTCTTCAACACCGAAACCCGTACAGACTATTCCTCCACGCCGAGAATCAAACATCGTGAAGGATGTGACGTCACGACCTAGTTACCTATAAAATAGGTTAAGATGCGTTGATCTATTAATAGGGATAATACTTTGCGCGCGAGTTGCCACAATTTTGAGCTTCATATTTTCAATAATTCTGAATATAACTTCTTGGTATGCGTCATGAAAACATTAGGCTAGGCTTAATGGGGCGTTTAAAACCCACGGGTTCACACATCTCGGAGTTATTAAATTCGCGTTTATCTGAGCTTTCGGAAATCCCTTTATGTAGCAGATCTACCGTAGGCCTATATTTGCTATTCGTTTATCAGACGAATTGTAGATGAGTTCGATTATCGACTTATCGATGTCCGCATAGGCATAAGTGATCATTTAGACAGTGTCATTTATTTGAACGACCGAACAATTCTTCGATTCTCTTCTGCTTTTCCACAGTCATTTTAAGCATAGAGCCTACATCGATGACATTTAACCTTCTTGTAGCTTTATTTGGACATGTTACTGTTTTTAGCTGACCTCTATTAGTATTATTCTTAAGACAATAAGTATCTTTGGAAACGGAATCTTCCGATAACGAAGGTGGATGGGAGCAGACTCGGTTTAAGCTGTAAGCAGAAGAGATATGAAGTACCTGGAAAAAGAAGCGCTATGTAAACAATTCAAATGCAATTACAATTAGCCCAAGTCCCAGGACCTTCTTTACAATAAACTATATCCACATTGGTGTTTCGTGTTAATCCGGATTATGTAAAGGAGTTTCATTAAGAACTAGGCTTATTTATTGTCAATTATTGTGATGAACTAACATGCCGGAAGTGATACTCTATAGGTTACTTCCGAGAATTCACCCCTTCTTTAGCTCAGTGGCGAATTTAGCTATAGGCGTGAAAGTTTCCCTGGGACCCTCTTGGTTATGTTTTGGCGCCCTTCAGACCAGACCCGTGCATGGTGGACTGCCAGTGTGTTGCGACTCTCTGGAAATGCTCTTGCTCCCTCAGGCAAACAATTCTTCAGTCGCCACTAGCGCCACCTATTAACTAACTGTATATAATATGTTATCTATATTTAAACTGTTTCACTAATTTCAGTAGAAACCAATAGCATTCAAACTATAAAAACGAATGATCCTTAATAGGCTTCAATAGCTGCTGTAATTACTTAGAATCTTTTGGTATCGACAGTATGCAGAACTGCCCATAGAGTCGAAGATCAGACTGAAGGCAGGTAGCAAGCAGATTCGAAGCCGATTCAGATCGGACTTACGCATAGACAGTTTGGACGAGGACACAGCAGTAGATGGCAGTAGAGTTAGATTGGCCTATTTTGCCTTTTAGAACATTGACTGTGTTTTCACGCATTATACGAATAGGCCTAAATATCACTTCTGAGTGAACCCCTCACGTTTCATTTCTACCAGAACAGTGGAGGGGCGAAGACCGCGACAGTACCTTCAAAGTAACCTCCTGACTGGAGGCTCGAACTAATACTCTCCGCGTTACAAACCGATATCTCTAACCAATCGGCTCCATGTTACTATTATTTCGGCCCCTACATAAATATGTATTCAGAGACCGAACTATTTTTTACAGGCGCTATTGAAGTGCTAGTAATTTCTCGCATGAGCTGCGATATGATAGACCTTCTGGAGTGTTTATTGTCAATTTATATCCAATAGGTTATGTCGGTAACTACAGTTTTATCATACCTCTTTAGGTCGAGCCTATAGTTATAGATACATACACACACATTATATATAACCTAAACAATCATAAGGCTATATATATAGTTATATGGCTGACAATGGAACATCACTGATGAAGCCGGTTACGCTCTATTTAACTCTGCTGGCACTACCTATAGAAGACTAGAGTGAGAGCCCTGCGAGTTCGCATGCGCATGAAAGAGATATCAAGCCTGCGCATTCGAATTAGAATAGGCCTAGAGAGTAGCACTAGTAGCACTCATAGCCTGTGTTCACTGAAGGCAGATGAGTTATCAACGCACGACGCTATATGCCAACTGACCCAAGGCGAATCTTTTATGCTAGACAATCAAGCACCATGCATGCTATCATTGAGGTGACAGAGAAACGGCGTTTCCTCAGTCACCACTAGAACAACATCAAATTAAAGCAGACTTCATGATTGAAATCTGCTTTAGTTATCTTGCATAAACGCTTACTAAGGATTGAGTTCAGTAATATAAATTATTGAAATGCATATATTTTAGGCCGAAGTACGTTGGAGAACCAGAATGAAAATAGTTTAAAGGAGGCGAGAGAAGCCGCTACTGTATAGTTTTCGCGAATAACATAAATTATAGTTTAAAAGGACGATAACTGACAGTTTACTGAATGGAGACAAAACAGAAGCCGCTGTTATTATCCGTTTCTCTATCCAGTCGTCTCTACGGTTCCTCGCCTCTGACAGAATCCTCCGTCTCCGAAAGTATAAAGGTAGGCTCACCGTCTTTGTAAATGCCACACCTCCCATTTCTGTGGGACTTCTTGCGCGTTGAAACAGTTCGTACTACTACTACTGCTGCTCTCACCACCACCACCACCACCACCACCACCACCACCACCACCACCACCACCACCACCACCACCACCACCACCACCACCACCACCACCACCACCACCACCACCACCACCACCACCACCACCAATAATAATAACAACAACAACAGTAACAATGTATGCATGCATGTATGTATGCATGTATGTGCGTGTATTTGTAACTGTAATTAGAAATTTGTATAGCGCTTCTTCAGGAGACGCTAATCAGAGGCGCTCTCTGTGCTAGCCTTAACGATGTTAAATGTCATTAAGAACAAATCCTCTAGCAAAACGCATAGACGTATACATACAAATACATGTGTATATATTTATTTGCCTATGCTTACGTACGCATGTGTGTATATATGTATATAATGGAGATCCTTTAGATTGCTGAGTGCTTGTTGCAGTGGTGTCCATCCTGTGCCTCTCCTCTGATCGTTCTTCTAGAAACGTTTGGTGAGTCGGCAAATGGACAAGCATCTCCTGTTCGTTTGTTGTCACAAGCGAAGTGCAGCGCAGAGGAAGGCAGTGACGATAGGCGAGATGCTATCTTAACAGGTGGTTGGTCCTGCCGCAACTGCGGGCTTCACATGCTACCATTCGCTCCATCAGTGGTGAGAACACTTTATATGTAAGATGATGATGGTGACGACAACGACCTCAACTACGATGATGATGATGATGATGAGAAATGAGATTGAGATAACACAGGAGATAATACAGGTATAATTCAGGAATATTTCTTCAGAGATGCCATACAAACACTTTGTTGCATGCATACATACATACATACATACATAAATACATACATACATACATGCATGCATGCATGCATGCATACATACATACATACATGCATGCATGCATGCATACATACATACATACATACGTACAATGCTGAGCAAATGAATCATCACTAATAGCAGGCGGCTTGAAAATATAATAATAATAGTGATGTAGATATTGGTGATGATGACGGTGGCTATTGTGATGGCGTTGATGATTTTGGTGGTTGTGGTGCTGCTGCTGCTGGTGATGATGATGATGACGACGACGATGATGGAAATTCAAAGCAACAAACGTTTTGGCTACAGATATAAGCAGAGGCTACGAATGCAATTGTAATGGTAATCTAAAATCTGTATAGCGCCACTTCAAGATAAACTCATCACTGGCGCTCTGTACGCAAACCGCAACGATGTCAGAAATGTCAATAAGATCACAAAGTTTATCAATTATCAGTCACGATTCGGATAACTAGACAAGTCACAAGCTCGCGATGTTGTCATACGAACTTAAAAAATACTTGACATTGGGGGTTTCTATAAGTTTTAACATTGTACAATAACAGTATGTTATTAGCAAGCAACAATAAAGTTTCCCAGATTTTCCAGGGCCCTGATTGCCTTTTATGAAATATGGAATGACAGCCCAACTCAGAATTCTGGGAAAATAAAATCTCTACCATATTTAATATGACTGATCATACGCAGGTTTTAGACAAGCACCCTAAAGATCTGGATTTGATCTGCAGGCATAAACAAGATGTTAAATTTAGCTGCTATGGTAAATTGAATTTCTTTCTATTTTTCACCAGACAAATTGAATTTCTTTCTATTTTTCACCAGACAACTGAGTCAGATCTGGCTGCAACTGATAAAGAGATGCCTATTCTGGATTCACTGGAACTAATCGGTAAGTCTTTTACAAATTATGTAATACTGCATTCCTTCACCAAATATATATCAGCTGCGTTCCTGCATTGGTTACAAAAGGAATATAGGGCATACTAAACGCTCATCGGGTTAGCCCTTGCAGTGCGAGCACAGGACCGGTTCCAAGCTCTGATCAAACTATGTTCTCGGTTGGTCTTTGTCTGTAGGCTGCATTTACTTTTGGGGCAAAAAGGGGTGTACCTTGTGATGAAGTGAACGAATTGAAACCTGTTAACTAATTACGCCTACTATTTATTCATAACGCTGACATTACGTTTCTTCGAGACGTCAACCTTCATATCTCAGCCTATCCCACCTTAAATAGGCCACCGCATATAGTCTGTCTGTTTATGTGTGTATATAATGTATGTAAGGTGTATATTTGGTATGCATGTATGTATGCATGTATTTAGGAATGTATGTATGTATGCACAAGTGGTATGGCATGTATGTATGTATGTTTGCATGTATGAATGTATGCAGGCATATATGCACATATGTATGTACATATGTATATGAATGTAGACATGTATTTATGCATGTACATATATGTATGGCATATGTATGTTTGTTTATATGTATGCATGTATGCATGCAGGTATCTATGCATGTATGTATGTATGTATGTATGTATGTATATATATGTATGTATGTATGTATGTGTGTACGTTAGTATGTGTGTATGTGGGACGGTGTCTGGGCATTTATATACCTCCCAGTTTCGAATGATCTGATCTTTTTAAATATCTGCAAGTCAGAATTGACGAATTACCGATCCAAGTGATAGAACAGTAGTAGTATATATGCAGCATTACTTATAAACTGCTTTAGATGGTAAATACAAAGCCTGGGAAGATCAAGTCATGTCCAGCTGCGGTCAACTTCTTGAACACATACGCGAAGCTGTCTTAGCCAAAATGCGTCTGGTGGACGATAGGTGTAAAGAGATGAATAGACGCGAAGCCAGGCTTCGAACCATCGACCGAGGTCTATCGGACCGCGTTCATGGCCTGGCTGTACCCGAACAGCGATATCAGGAACGGCTGATGAAACTCAACGATTATCGCGACTCACTCATGCGGAGCATTCAGATACAGTTGGACGATATTCGCAGAAGGGAGGAAAATCTCACGAGAGAAAATTACTGCACGGAACTCACCGAGATTCAAACGGCGATGGAGAGCAGACAGTGTGTAAGTATTAGTATTATTCCTGCATTTATTAAGCGCCACTATCTAATGACTAAGCGTTAATCAACGGCGCTGAGCAATTGCGAGTGAAGCACTTGCTCAAGATCCCTACTCAGTAATCGTCTCAGAGGAGGCTCGAACTCGTAGGGGAGTCTACTCTCCTTGTTACAAGCCGAGCTCTCTAACCAATCGGCTACCATGCGCCAATATAATAGCGATCAAAAAGTGTAGATAGTTTCTGTTAGAAATCTATTCAGAAAAAACGTTATCTGTTAAAGATGATCTGTAACCACTTTTCCACAGAAAGATATTTGTGACACTGTGTTAAATTTTGAGATTAATCATTCTAAAACTTGGACCAAAAGCTTGAGAACCTAAAGACTGACTTCCAGGTATATTTCTGAATTTAAGCCGGTCTATTTGATGATTGTTTTCTGTAGATGCTAAACGACGATATAACTGTAGAACAGTTTCAATTGTTTTGTTATCTCCAACCGAAGGAAGACAATAATATTTAGTGAAATTTTTTTACTAAAATTACTAAATATTTAACATTTTAAAATAATATTTAATATAATTTAATATTAAATTTAATAATATTTACTAAATTGACATTTAAGTTACATCAGATTACAATACAGATTACAATACAGGTTGATCGTTTCCTTTGTCGCCAAAATGTAAAAAATATTTCGAAAATAACACTATGGTTTGTCTGAGGAAATAGACCTAATATGCAATTTTTATATTGTGCCTTACTTCTATTGCATATACATAACGACATGTAGGGTTTTTGCCGTTGCAGAATAAAACACCCGAAAGAAAAATCGAATTGAGTTCGGAACAAAAGGCAAATTCTTCTCCTCAACCAGTTCCATCAAAATTCAACCGGAATCTAGTAAAGAAAGACTGTTTCATACAAGTAAAATATCCCGAGCCTCGGGAGCCAAACGAAGCTGCAGGAAAACCGACGAAAGACGATTTCAGAATTATCAGCAATGGTCATTCAAGTAAATCCGCTGCAGTCGAACGCTTCGGCGTACGATCTCCAAAATTTCGGGAACTCCTGAAAAATTTCGAAGAGCAGTCTTCACCTGGGAGTAACGGATTTCAAAGAAGTTTTCCCCAGAAGAAAGCCACTTGGAAAAATGCATCTCGTGAACTATGGGCTCGCAAAGAATCGAAAAACACTGCACCGCATAGAGACTTTGCATTAGGAAGCGAAGCTGTAGAAACCATTGAAGACCCTGGACAAAAGGATCGCGAATCTATACATGAATTAAGCGTTAGTCACAATGCGCAGCTAATCAGGTGTTCCTCTAGAAGCTTGTCCCAGACTATAACATGGTTAAAGTCGCAAGAGATGAAAGGAAAGGCCGCCGGAGAGCAATCAGCAAAGAACACCGATTTAACAACAATAGACAATGGCGAACGAACATTAATAGGAAGAGTTTTCAAAGCGAGCATTAATAACAACATTCAGAAACACTGTACTTCGTCGACTCCGTGGCTACGGAATTTTGCTGAACATCATCTCACTTCTTCAGCAAATCTATCACAAAGTAAGTCACACGAATCTTATTATCCTAAGCCCAGTAACTCAATTGAGACATCCGCTTTTCACAGCAAACTCTGCAGTTCTGATCAGCTGTCCATTCAGAGAAGTCGACAAAACATCGATATCAAGACCGACTTCGCAGTTTACGGGACGAGTGTTTTCGACGACTTCCACCAGTCCATCTCAAGCCCAGACAAAGGATTTAAGTCCCTCACACAACTTAACCCTTCATACTCGTCTCAGAAAATTGATCTAAGTGACAATTCAACGTGGGCGATTCGACCACGAGGGAGCGAAAGCAACGGATCTCACATTCGCGCAAAATCTCATTCGCCAAAAGCTCTTCGAGATCGTGACAGGCTTGCAGCGACATCTTACGCTTCCTTCGCAACACAAATTCAACCGACTCGTGAAGCGATCGAAGGAAAAAGGCATTCCTTACGATTCATAGAGGCCCATAGGTCGAAGTAGAATATCATAATGATAACCTGATACGCCCATACATAGATAATCGCAGGCATATGAAGTCTACTGTTTATATAAATGTGTAAGAAATAGATCACCTCACCTTAACTAATCTAATCTCATAAACGTTAATAGCGCCGTTACAATAATGCGCAATATTTCAATCGATGGCATTCCAAAGTCCATATGAGCAATGCCAGAAGGTATTAATGCCAAAACGATGAACAGGAAGGTCTTACCTACAGATCGAACAGACAAAAACACTGGAATGTGGTTGCTGTCATTCCGACAAGTATGCTCAGAAGTAAGACAACCTTCCAATTGCTGTAATAGAAGACGCCACACGAGCGCGGCAGGCACCAACAAGATAATCAAGAACAAGACGAAGAAAAGGGAGAGGAAGAAGGAGGAGAAAAGGAGAAGGAGAAAAAAATTGAAGAAGAAAAAGAGGGTAAATAAGTAACTAAGTAACGCATTTGAGAACAATCCGTATGTCCATCAGCTGCGGGAGGAATCGCAGACGTGGGTGGTCACAGCGGTCAGAAAACAAAAGCAAGACGGCACAAGTAGGTCTTAAGGCACTTTACGAATATGATTCGCGAGATATTGTTGTGACTAATGTAAACAGTATTCAAGATGCCTGGTTCAGAACTACTGAATCCACTTCGAGAGAATTCCCACCGATAGTTTCTGATGTCGAGGAAAGACAAACGGTTTGGCACAGCTGATCACAGAGATCTGGATGACTAAAAGAAAGGCTATAGGTAAACAGGTTAAGTTGAAAAGTCTTGCGTGTAAGGAGAGCTGTCTTGTGAGCCTAGATCTGACAAGAGGCTTATGTAGCTTTGCCAGAACAGGGACGTGTAAACAGGTAAAATTTGAAAACCAAGACGGACGTGAAAAGTGCATACGCCTAATCATGATTATACAAATGTTATTAGGTGTTTAAAAATCCATTCATACCGAGTAAATCAATGATATGCGCCTAGCCATCCTGTTCCTGCATCTGTCTGCACAGGCTATTTCTAAGACTGAGCTCTCATTATATACAATATTATACCAAAATCACGGTTTTTCGTTGATCTATTATTGTTTTCTTGGATATATGAAAGGAAATTAAATCCAAATTGATGTTGGTTCATACACTGAGCCAGTCGTGCGTGACAGGAAAGCATATCTTCACGTTTGATTCCACTGCTTCAAAGTGCAGCGAATAAAATAAGCCGGGAGAATCCACCGTGAGTTCTTATGCGCGCAAGAAGCGAAGTCAGCGACAAGGTGTCAATATAACTAAACATAGGATCATTGGTGGACATGCGTGCACATTTCTCGGCCTGAAAGCGAATGTACATAAAGAGTTGGATTGGACACATGTGAAGGACAATTTTAGATGGTGCTCTTAATCTGCTCCGTGAGCTGTATTGCTCGATGGATAGTATTTCCTTGCTCAGTGTAAGAAAACCGAATACGTTTTGAATGTATTGATCGAAAATTACGGACCAATCGTTTGTAATAATGATTGGAAAGGTATTTGCAATTACTCTTGATATTCTGAACTTTACATTTCTTATTGTGATAAAGCTGTGAAACTCATTTTAATGTGCGATAACTTGACTGTAATCTTTCAGAGTGGCATAGTAGAAATTGGCTTCATACACTAAGCCAGTTATATACATCGGTGTAGCACATGGGTCTGCAGCACAGTGCAGCATAGATTTTAAGATATAACAGGAAAACCGCTGGTTCAATGACATCTGTGGTGTCGCATACTCGTCTTCCAGTGAATTGCCGAATATTCTGGAAATGGATACCGACAAACTCATGCGAACAAGGTCGTTTAGAACTGTAATCATGTCCACTGAATCTACATTTGCGGCATCACAATGGTCGCCGGTATGCGAAGGGCTTGAAGATGCGTTGAGAGAGGCAATGGCTTTACTTACAAATTCATAGAACGAATCCGTTGAAGAAAGTTTTACTTTTGAGGAACGGAAATCTCTTTCTTCTATAGCCTTCCTAAAAAGGCTCAGTGCGCAAGATATTGCAGATTCTCTACTGCTGGGTTTAAACTTGACAATATCCAGTTGTGCCTTAATTGCGCCATGCAGAAATTTCTGCGCTTTAACAGTTGCATCGCTGTTGTTTGCTTTGTATATCAACGATTTATTCAAACACGGGATAAATGCGCTATGAATTGAGCAATCGAAAGCTTGCCTAAGATAAACTCCCATGACGTTATTTTGAATGGTCACTGCCACACTTATTCCCGGTGTGGCTCTTGGAAACAATGAAGTCATTTTATGAATGCTTCTTCGATCGAAGTTTACAAGTGCATTTGCCTTCTGATCAAGTTGGACCGTAAACAAGTGATCCATCATATTGTTATCTATGATGAAATAATTTGAGAAATTTCTGTCAATGAGCCTTGCGGTCATTTCGCACAACAGCTCATGGATGGATAATTAACGCAATGTTGACTCCAAATATCTGGAGATTTCTCTTCAATCGCCCAAAACATCAGCGTTTTGAAGTAATAAGTACACGACGTCTTCTTATCACAATCATGATATCTAACGCACTCGTTAACAACTTCAGTTTTGATAAGCCGAAGTATGTGGTAGATATATTTCTGAACATCTGTCCAAGTGTTAATTAGTAGTAGCTCCGCTTTGGAAAAAGAGCATCTCCATTCGGTACTGTTGCCTGGGTTAGTGTGATGCGGTTTCGCAACCATGTGACATCCGCCATTGACGACTTGTTGCACAACATTCTCTGGTGGCCACCCGTTTTTTCTCACGCGTGATTTCCATTCTGTGGCCTCTTGTGACCAGTTGGGACAGCACACTGCATAAACAATATCCACCGGGTATTTATCTAACTGCATCCATTTTGGAAAACATTCTTTCAACAAAGCTTTTACCTCAGAAGAAATTCCGTGCATTGAAACTGTCGTCGTCAAAGCTGGACCTTGAAAGTAACCAAATTCGGGTCGAGTGATATAGTCAGAAGTACCACATGGATCACTACGTAATAGTCTTGCATATCCCTTATGACAGTTTTCGGCGTCAATTTTAAGTGTCCTCCCAACAAAACGTGGTGGTGCGCTTTCGGACTCTGAAATTGCCAGTCGCAGATAATTAAGTCAAAATCTGTCGGATTTGATACTACATAATAAAATGGAAGTTCAAAGGCGCTTCCACAGAAAAGTAATGGATTCGGAAACCATTGGTATGGTTTTTGGCTCATCTGCAGTTGTAGACAAAATTCTTTCAAATCCATGGTTAAAGCAACCTTTTCATCGCTTTGATGTTATTTGCTTCTTTTGGCATCCGTAATATTTCTGAGACAAGAAGGTTGCTCTTGAAGATGATGCTAATGATGAAGATCATGGTGGTGGTGGTGAAGACACTGATGATGGTGGAAACGACTATGATGTACACAAAGACGACACTAATGATATTGATGGTGATTCTGATTCTACTTGATGATGTAGTGTTGGTATTGATCTGAATCATAAAGCAAATACGATTATTTACCAAGTAATACAATTTATTTCATACATACAATATTTAATAATATACATACAATGTTTAATATTAAAGCGATCGATCGAGTTAGCTAATTTTCAAGGACTAAGAAAACCATTTCGAAAGCGTCGAAGCCATTTATTTTCTTATACGGTCGTTGCAAAATTTTACTGTTGTTTACAGTTTTGACAAATTCTCACCAACATTTAAGTAAAATGAAGTCTCAAACAATTTCACCTAGAGTAAATCAAATAACAGATTACAATATATGCGTTGGAAATAAACAGTTGCTTCTAATAAGTCGTTTGAGTCACAGGCTATATGTGTAGAATTTGCTCTAAGATTTTATGCCACTCTGGATTGATGCTCAAGTAACTGAAAGATATAAATTGAACACAGGCCATTTTCACCAAGAAAGAGTGCCCTATACGAGGCGTTACATTAACTCAAATTGAACCACATTAAATCTTGAATGTTTTACAAAACCAGTGACTAAGCATATTGACAGAAACATTATATGTGACATGTTAAATGGTAGCCTTACTCAGCAATTCGTCATAAGTATAGCGATGCAAAATTGTTGGCATAGAGTATAAGCAGTAATAATTACTCACAAGAATAAGGCCAGAACTTTACACTTATGCCTACTCTGATGACTATAACCACAAGTAGGCCTTCTTCAAACTGCCTAGGCCTTCAGCAATATCGACAAGATGCAGTATATAACTCAAAGTGGATCAGGAGACTCGCAAAGCCACGGCCAAATATTACAAAAAGATTCGTGAGTAATGGCATTTACGTTGTATTAGGCCTTTTGCACAGTACTTTATCATACAACAAGCACCGAAATAAATGGAAATACCAAGCCATTGTATGGCAGTTTACCTTTGCACTGTGCATGCTCACTAAGTTAACAAATGCGACGATCAAACATACAACGGTGACATAACCCCACCTGAATGCTTCCGTCTATACCTTATGGCGAACAACAGTTCAAGGTGTCAATACCTAACCATTGCAGAGGAAAAAATGGCCCCACACTAATAAATGGCATCGTTATTAGAAAATCAAGGGTTCGCCAGTCTGGTGTTCAGCGTGCTGAACTATCAATCCTGAACTTGTTCAGTCCGGACTGAAAGATTTATTAAGATTTCTGTTCTTTTGACGCCACTTGACAATTCAGGTATAAATGAATACATTGACCGTGTGCATTGCTTGGAAAGATCAGGCGGCAAGGAGAGGACTAAGCAACTGTTCTCGTATGCCGAGGCTAAGAAAATGAAGTCACTAGGACTTCATATCCACGGTCGCCTCTGTGCAATCAGCGTAAAGTACTGTTGTTCTTCTACACGGAATAAATAAATTATTACCGAACTAGTAGGCTTTAGCAAAATACACTGAATCCATATAGCCACGCAATGCAGGCACTCGGCATTAAGAAAAGTCATGAATACATTGTATTGCAGCTAAGCATCTGACTGCGCAATACTGTTTGGAAATAGACTGGCAACAAAGGATCTCACTCAATGCGATTGAACTGTCCATAAGACGGCTTTAATTATTAGACCGACATCTAGTTAGAAAATAGAGATACATAACAGTTGTACAGCAACATGTTCTATAGACAGTTACTTTGATGATGATGATGATGATGATGATGATGATGATGTGATGATGTTGATATTGATGAGTTCTCTGCCCGAAGACAGGTCCATTAGCTTTATCCCACCCGGGGATAAGATGAGTGAGGTGGATTCCTGTTGCCTTCCTCGCAGATAATTGTGGATGAGCAACTTGTCCAAGGTTACTACGCAGTAGCTTGAGAAAGATTAAAACCCGCGACTCTCCGGTTACACCACCATGCTCTACTCTTTGATAAATGTAAAGAAAACTACAACAGTGTTTTCGAATGATACCTGGTGGCTACTTAATGCCAGTATTAATTGGATACAACCAAAGACTAAAACAGAACATCAAAACATTAATGATGCAAAATAAAATTCGCAGTCTAGGATTGATTTTAAGGGCGCTGCATTTGACGCTTCGCAATGTTAAAGAGCAAATCTCAAGTGGCAATATTTCTAAACCTTACTCCTGGGGAAGTTGGCGAATAGTGAGGTATGGACAGTTTGTCGTTTAGTGCATGCTATTTTACACGTGCTATTTCTGTTTCAAGTTCGCCGCTCTTACAGATGATGACATCGAATCTTTATTCTCAACATATACAAATCCAGTGGCGTATGCATGTATTCTTCTGCTTGAATTTGTAACCAGTGAATAGCTACAACACTAACTGTAGGTTAACCTAACTGTAACTCAACGAATTGAAAAAAGTATTGAACACTTAATATGTATATAACTACAGAACACATATACAACTATAATATATACATATAGTCATTATTTAGGCCCAGATTGCTGATGTTTTACAAATGAATTATAGATATATCAGAAGAATAAATGTCCCTAGGGTGTATAATATATATATAATTTTAAACACTTTTTATATAATGAAATGTATTGTTCACTTTTCATGATGCTGTGTTGTTGATGAGGCTAAATTCTATCAAGATTTTGTGGCTCATGGGTCAAAGGATTAGCCGCAAAACTTGATCAGTGTGGCGCCACTGGCGTGGAAACACAAATGGCTGCCGGATCTTTTATAATTCTCAGCAGGTAACATTCCCTTCGCTTGTTAATTTATTTAAATCCTGTGGGCAGCCATATTCCCAGCGCTTTTGAGAGGTTCCTAAACTGTGCTCTATAAAAGTTCAGATACGTACTTACAAAACTTTGTATGACAATACCTACTACTAGTCATCTATTTGTAAATTTTCCGTAGAACAGCTATTCTCCGGTCTCACCCAACTGCTTTTCTAACTTGACTTTACTTCCACGCAACAGATTTTTATCAGAAAAGTGGAATAAGCCGCCTACTTAAGATTGTGTGTATTTCGTTAACGTTCGATAGCGATTGCACCACTGATCCGCACAACAATTGAAAAAAATATTTTGGAAAATTCTCTGTTAGACCTTAATCCATTAAGTTCTAAATACGACTCAAAATTCAGCGGAGCATGCGTCCATATGGCATTTGAATTTCTAAACAATTTTCTCTCTGACTGAAACTGGATGTACTTGATAAACTTTGCTGGGCAGAGAAGCAAAGCAAACTCTGAAAGAGCGTTTCTGGACCCCGTTGCTCCGATATTTTTATACAGCGTTAGAAATCCGATAAGGGTCTGAATGTGTTCATCAAACAAGATCGAAAACTCATTAGTTATCACCATTGGCAGAATTTGCGGACTCGACAATTTTCCAAAAGTAAGAAATCTGTGATGACTTTTCAAACTGGATAAAGCCAGGGAGTAATCCTTCAAAACATTATAGAAAAAATTAGCCCTATAGGCAGCGGCCATAATGTATGTTGGCATGATGAAATCTTGAAAAATAAACGAAATGATGTTCACAACAGTCTTCACTACGTTCTTTTCTGCACATCCGAAGCAAAGCGTTCTTGCCATAAAACGATTAAGTTGTAAAGAAATGAAATTTTGAAGAATATCAGTCGGCCGATTATAACAGAGAACAGCTGTGCGTTTCATATGTGTTTTTAAATCATCTTTAGGAGCGGAAAGAAAATACCGAGAATATTTATCTGACGGTTTGTTCAAATCATCCAGAAATGTGCCGGCTATCTCAACACTGCCAGCCAGCTCTGAATCAGCTGGGTTAGTAATTTCTCTTTCATTCAACCAGATCGACGTGTTTTCAAAAATATCGTATAATGAGTCACCTGAAGATACAAATTTGAAAAAGAAACTGTCATCTTTGTCTTCCACTGCTTGTAAAAAGAACTTTCTGGCTGATGAAATGCTGTGCAACCTTTCTTCTTCACTCTGGAAGTCGTTCAAAGAAACAATACGTAGATGTTCTGAAATGCCTTGATAAAGAGTTTGCAGAGCGGGCAAAATATGTGTGTTCTTCATAAAATACTCAACAAGATATCCCATTGCTTTCGGATTAAAAGGATTCAAAATGTGACCATCCATAAACATCAAACGCAAAATTATGATCGCCTTGTGACTTATTGTCACTCGTTTGGCAGACTTGGGATATGCTTTTGGAACGTCCAGTAGCCTAAAGCTTTGCTCAATGCAACTTATAAGCGAACTTATCTCTCTCGTTAAGTCGATGGTTAAATAATCTAGCATATTATTGCTTGGGATGAAGTAATTTCGACAGATTCTGTCAATCAGCCACTGAATCATTTGACACAGTAATTCTCTAACACACCCTTCCAAACGGCTATCATCCCAAAACTCCTTAGGTTTTTCCTCGCATGCCCACATCATCAGCGTTTTGAAGTAGTAAGTACACAATATATTTCTTCCACACGATTTTGTTACATCGCTTTTGACGAGTCGTAGTAAGTGATAGATATGCTTTTGAACTTCTGTCCAACTATGAATCAAGACTATTTCTGCCTTCGAGAATGAAAATCTCCACTCAGTGTAGTTTTCCGGGTTGCCCTGGTGTGACTTTGCAACTAAATAGCAACCACCATTGACAATTGTTTGGACAAGATCTTCAGAAGGCCAACCGGCGTTTCGCTTGCGTGTTATCCACTCTGCTGCCTGCACTGGCCAAACCGGACAGTACACTGCGTAGACTCGGTCCATCGTTATATTTCTTTCTCCTTGAGACTGAAAACAATTAATAAATGTATGTATGCATGAATGTATGTATGCATGTATGAAGGTATGTATGCATGTATATATGCAAGTATGTATGTATGTATATGTGTATGTATGTATGTATGTAGGTATGTATGTATGTATGTATCAAGACACTTAATATAGCATCTGTTCAGTACTTCCCAAAAGCGCTGCACATATGGCTATCTCGCTGATCTGAACAACTGCGTTTCAAGTCAGTTTGAAAAGCTTGCTGCACAGAGTCAAATATTTCAAAATGTAAATACAATGCGAGAACGTTCCAGAAGTACTGTCCAGTACATCACAAGGCACGATGGACTCGAACTGAAGTGCGGAAGCGCAGCATCTGCATATCTCCATGGACAGTAAAGCGCAACGATTGCGACCAATTTACTGCAATGCGTTTCTGTATTTGTACTTGCCGTACGACTAACAAGGTAAAAATATCGCATAAGTTTATGGATTTACATAATTTTGGAGATTTACATTTACGTGCATGCATACATTCATACTCAGTGTCAAAGAATTTTATCAAAAATGACTCTAACAATACAATCGCAGGTGTTACTTACAAGTGACGATAAGGAACAGAAATATCTGGCGATTAATTCAAATAGGTCAGATGACAGGTCATTCGCTGACATTTCAACCGTTCATGCAGGACCTCGCAATTCGCCATACCGATTTGCTATTGGTTTTCGAAAAAGACCCGATTTATCATCTTGTTGAACACTGGCTGTATTGTCAATCGATTTTCTCAGTTTTGCGAATCCAATGTGACAGTTAGTTGTATCAATATATAGAACGGTTCCACGAAATCCTTTAGGAACACGTGCTCCGATTGGAACTGCACAGACCTTAAACTCGCTTAACATCATGTCGATGTCTGTCGGGTTACTGAGGACATACTGAAGGGGAAGTTCACATGCACTTCCGCACAATAAATGACATAACCGCTTGTTTTTTAGGAAAATAGAACTCCGAATAGCAGTGTGCAGTTTATCCTGATCCATTGACTCGTCGTTATGTTAGAAAGAATCAAATTGTCTATGAGTGAATGGACTCAGTATTCTTCTCTGTTCACTTGGCAGGATCTAAAGACCATCCGTCATACAGTATATCGTTAGTGGGCCAGTGTGTGTGTGCAGGGCTATATTATAACTAGGTTAACTGCGGTGTGTATACGGAGCTAAGCCGGTGTCTGTTTCCTATGCGTTTTGAATCTTGGGCTAGCACGGTCCGTGTGCGGGGACCTTAAATGGCGTGTAGCGGTAGCGAAGGATACACCCGATAGGGACGAGGCCATACGGTCGCTGTAGAAAAACGTGAGCAATTTAAATTAGCCCATGTTAAACCGCCCGGGTCCTACATTGATACACACATTTGGAGCAATGTTCAAATCTTGCTGGCGTTTTCATTTATAGAGTTTTGCCTCAGTTTGAACAATTTCGCTCAGGAATGGCGCATTAGTCAATTTGAGTGTCCTATTGCCGTCTCTTTTTTACTCTATCTGACAAATCAATCAGATTTCCTTCACCTAGGATGTCTGTGTTACAAAACTTCTGCCCAACAACACAACTTTTTAACTTTTTCACTAAAGAATATCATCTACTAGCCTTTCCCGCACAGAGTATCTGCGTTTCTATCGGCAAATGTCGCTATTAGAGAAAATCCCCTACTGCTCGCTGTTCGCTCCAACTATTTTGTGTTCTCACATTATTCGCTAGGTGACGACGGCGTTTTACATGTCGCCTTTTATAATGTACTAAAATGAATTCGAATCGAATGACACGTCTAAGGCTATTATTATACATATTACAGGTGTCAGTGCGTGACGATCCCTGTACCTGTCCATGTCCGTCTTCCTGTCTTTGACCAAGTCCAAATAAATGGCTTTGTTCTTATATTATTTGCGAGATGGCGACGGCTTTATATATGACCTTTTCCAAATACACTAAATGGACAACTAACTGTCTAAGGCTATTAATGTGGATTTTAGAACTAAATGAATTAGCAGTTTTGACATCTTCATATAAAATAACATTAAGCAATGAGCAGTTCTTATTCCAAGGTTTAAACATAAATAAACTGGTGTGTACTCTGCGAAAATTTTTAAAGTTTTTAAAGAACATAGAACAAACTAAGAAAACTGACTTCACATTTTGCTAAGTCACATAAAAATTGTCAAACACTGCCAGAGCTACTCTCCACTTCATGTAACGAAATCTAATTTGCAGACGGCTGGTGACTGTAAGCCTTGTAGAACCCGGAACAACTTTACTAGGGGTCAGCTATGATAAAAAGAGTCGAAGGCAGCCGCTGACTTATAAAAAAATGTTATTTTCAGGATATAACAGCACACTGTCATATTTGCTACTTCTTATTCTATCGCTAGAAGAGTTCAACAAATAGTTGTTCGTAGACTTTAATAAATGTTATGTTTATGTAAAGTTATATACGTATAAGTATGTAACTTTCAGATGGAACGTTGGCATAAGGCTTTATCAATACTGGGTTCCGGGTTTGTATTCAGTCACAGTCGCGAGGATCTTGGATTCGCTACCTGCTTCTGTCCGCTCTTCAAGTTTTTTCAGAAGTAATTAGCTCGTGGCAAAACTTTTGTTTTTGATTGCTTATCCCTCGTGGCTTATCTTTTGGTCTCTCCGGCTTTAGGTTCTGTCCAATGGCTTGATTTCGGAATGGAGTTGTCATTAGAAACGACCAACGATTACCTGATGCCTTGTACATTACGATACCGGCAGTGTATTACCGTACCGTACAGTGTCGTGTTTTTATAGTGACATAATTTGCTGGGCAGTAGATTTTTAAAATTGTGGCATACTTGTAGACCTGACCGTGTGCCAGTGCAAGTTATAGCTTTGATAATAGGTCAGAGGCCATTATCTCGCTCAAAGGTCATACATTAATAACTTATAATTGGATGTAAAGTCTCCCAAATAGCAAGCTATATGCCCGTCTACTGGTTTTTGAACATAATGAAGTTGACTGCTTTGGTAACCGACGACTATTACTAATGTTCAGTGTGTAGGTTATCTGATGATATTTCTGTGAGGACAAAGTTCAAATTGAGACGTTATATCAAATAGTTACAGTTCAGACGTCATGAGGAAGTTCGCACATGTAAAAGAAGAAATGAAAAAACTTTCTGATGGCCAAGCGGCAATTACATGGTAAGCTAATAAGGACACGTAGTAGCGTTACATAAGTAACGTACTCATAAATCATGAATCTATGGAGCAGAGACGGAAGTGGCGATATCTATGTACGAGCACTTAGAATCGAGTATCTATCTGTTTTGCTAGGCAAGCAGGTGTTTACATATTTTTATTAGAAATAAAGCGATAGAAACCACAATCTTACACGACATTGTGAAAACAGAAAATGCCACCTCTGTGAAGATAGGCAACGAGTTATCGCGTTAAAAACAAATGACAGTAACATTAAATAAATAAAGACAAGTCTCAAAATGATATTGCACATTTCAGAATCCTGCAACTTTGAAACTTATTGTAACGTATTCATTCTAAAATCACATGATCCCTTGACACTGCAATAACAGTTACTTAAGGCGGTTTCTTTTTCACAATATAACATTTGAACTGTTATTATTGTATTATGCTTAGAAAATATTCGTTGTCTCTTCACGAGTTTCAGAAGAATGACGGGTCGTATTCTGGAGACTAAAATAAAACATGCACATTGGTCTAGCAATATGTGTGCATTAACGATCTAGTTCTTGCCGACCTGATTTATATAGCGTCGGTGTTAAGCTATGTTAACAGATGTAGCTTTTGTGTGGCACTGAGAAATTTTGAAGATTTACATTACATTACAATATGTGGAAGGCCTAGAGATATGTGGATGCTAGAAGTGAATTGGAAGCAACTTTTTTAGGGTGATATGATATGATACAATCAGAAGATCGACTGAAGAGGATTGAACAGTTATCGCAATCCTTAGAACTGTGACGACTCTCAATGATTTTACTGTAAGTGTGCTGCATAAGACTTTCCACATTTGAGTTGCTTTGTAATGTAAAATATTTATGAGAAAACAGTAAAACACGTTCCCGTAAACCATATCCTTCTACGCAGTAGTAGGTGTAACTTATCGCACGGAGATTGCACTTCTTTAACTCACTTTATTCTGTCAGCAGTCTTTTGTTGTCTATGTATGTATCACCAGTTAAACACCATTCTGTTCGATCGTGGTTTTATGTTGTCAGATTCGGAATATTATTGTGGAAGTTTCCTTATAGGGGCGCTATATAAATTAATATTACGATGGAGATTACTCTATGATTACCAAAACGTTATAAAGCCAGTCGTTCTAACAAATCTTAGATTTGTAGTGGCTTTTCATAAGAGTGTCGGATACTATCAAGGTTACCTCGTATTCGGTGAGAGTAGGCAAAGTTTGAAACTTTACTCTTCTAATGTTGTACTGAAGTAAAAACATTAACGATGAATTATGTTTTAATTAATGAAAAGCGTCTTTATGTTATGTAGTCTAAGCATGTTTGTGAACGTACATAATATCTACTAGCATATACATTTCATAATTGTAATCATGAACTTGAAAATTTCTAAAGTATTATTTAATAGCTGAGCGTAGGCCAACAGCGCTGCGTCAAGTCAGAGGGATTGCCCAGAGAAGAACACGATGCGGTTGTCGGGAGACCAGAGAAAAAAGGCGACAGAAAGAGGGTTATCTTTAGATTGAGAGAATTACTAAGGTGGCGATCTGTTTAATTTTGAGTAGCCTACAGAAAAAATGTTGCGCGATGTTTGTTCTCACCACTGGCCTAGTTAGCTACATCGTTAAGTGCGTTTGACAAGGAGCTTCGGTGCGTGAGGATCCCAGGTTCGCGTCCAGGTCGTGGCTTATTTCAGAGATTTGAATTTCGGGCTAGTACGGTCCGTGCACGGGGACCTTAAATGGGGTGGCGCCCATTCAAACGGGCAGCGGTGGTGAAGGATCTCACCCGATAAATTCATTGCAAAATGAGCAGGGTCGAGGCCATACAGTCGATTTATAAAACCTATACACTTACCTCTTGTTCAGTATCGACTTTACTCAGGTCTGGAACGAAATGCTTGTAGGCCTCAGATTCTCTGATTTCCATCGGCAGATCATCGTCTGTGTGGTCACCGTTGTTCAATGACGTTGTTGGCTGAAAAGAAGACAAATATCTGTCCATTTATTACGGGGTAAACAGTGACAACCTACTTAACAAATCTTACGTTGTTTGGCAATCGCTTGATGCCTTGTGCAATAGATAAAGGAGCTATAGAAGTTGCTAATTATACTACACTGTGTCCGGAAAATTCCAAGGCTTTACGGTAAATATGAAAATAATTAGTAAACATTAATCGATTTTTAAAATTCCAAAAACAGTTTAATCCTGAAATATTATTTGCACTATAATTGTTGTTTTGGCGTAAAAATTTTATAACAATTTTGTCTTCCTCGCTGAACGCCATTTTTCTAGCAACTTTCTTTACAAAATATAAAATTCAAATACGTCACTGTGACGTAATTTTAAACGGGGGCCGTTAATAAATTACAAAGAATTTTGTTGGTAATTATATATTTCAGGATTAAACTGTTTTTGGAATTTTAAAAATCGATTAATGTTTACTAATTATTTTCATATTTACCGTAAAGCCTTGGAATTTTTCCGGACACAATGTAGATACTAGAATGCCAATGATGCAGCATATCAAAGATAAGTTATTTCCGCTTTTGATGTCCATTGGTGCTAAACTGAGAGAACCACTTCGCTGTTTCGATGGGGCTATTCAGTGCAGGCAGTCTTAATTGAATTATTATGTAAACCAGACGCTATAATATTACAATTACATTGCACCGCGTTACATGATATTCTGACGTGTTACATATTCTACACCTAGTGCATTAACTATCAGTGCATTTTAGTAGTTACAAATAGTCCTTGCGTTAAATCAGGCCCTCTCTGTTGCTCAAACTCGAGTGAGCATAACAGTATCCACGATTTAATCATGATCATCATCGTCAACATCATCTCTGGAAAGTTTCGGTTTTCATGACTTCGCCAACCGTCCCGGTCTTGGGCTTGTCTTCAGACTGCGTGTAGTCAGAAGTTTAGCATACGCAGATCTGCCTTCACTGTCTGGGTCAATGTGTACCTGGGCTGTCCAATTGGTCTATTCCAGCGCCTCGGGGGCTCGGTATCAAGTCTCGGAGCCTTGGTAATAAGTCCTATGTGGTGGCAGAGGTGGCGCCACGCATTCCTGTTTCGAGCCTTGCTCTATGCAGCGTTCAGCCCAAAGCTGTGACATTCTAATCCTTGTAGATTTTTCGGGTCCAAGTGGCTCTTGGTCATGTTAATCTAATCTAATATAATCTAAAGACTTCTGTAACGCCGTTATCATAATGCCCAAGACATCAATCGATGGTCGCTTCAAGTCAAAATCGCAGCTTATGTTGTAGGTCTGCCATTGCAACAAAGCACAGTAAGTTGGCCGTTTCGGTCGCATTGGGCGGCTTACCATACAAACGGGCAGCGGTGGTGAAGGATCTCATTTCTGAATAAGTAGCCTGAAGGGGCGCGATATTACTTACGAATAACATTTCAATACGTTTGAACGATAATTATGTTATCAATCTCCACCATTATTATTTTTATTTCTGCATTAATTAAACGGCACTGTTTAATGATTGAGCATCAATCGATGGTGCTGAACAATTATGAGCGAAGAACTTGCTCAAGGTCCCTACACAGTAACCGTTTCAGAGAAGGTTCGAACCCGTACTCTCTACGTTACAAGTCAAGCGCTCTATCCAGTCGGCTACTGTGCCCCAATAGGTATGTGAAGCATTTATGCATATGTATACACATGTTTGTATGTATAGCGGCAAGCATACACGTAATGCGTTTATAAATGTATGTATGCATGCGTACATGTGTGCACGTATGCTTGTTAGTAAGTATGTATGCGTGCAGGCATGTGTATTTATCTGGACATTTTAGATTGCCCTTCAAGTACCTCACGTATGACTTAAATTACGTCGCTCATACTTAAGCTCTGCCTGGTTCTTAGCTGAGCTCTACCTAGTTTTAACCTGAGACGAACAGGCTATACCTGGCTCTTACCTTATCTGTACCGTCATAGGCTGCACTTCTACTTACACTCGGAGGAACATCGATGACCGATGGCCGGTCTCTTCCTTCACTGGTAGCATCTCCAATTTCTACATCCGATATTTCGCTGAAGTTTTCTGTGTCTCTTGTGATATGTTTGGGAGATTCACGGTTGCGCCTTTGTGTTGTCAACCTGTATATGTTAGAAAACGGTTCACCAATTGTACAGCTGAATGATTATATTTTCACACATGGCCATAAAGTATAGATTATCCCGTGCAGAGTATCTGCGCGCTAGTTCGGTAAATGTCCCCTCTCGGGAAATCCTTTTTTACATCACCTTTCTCCTTGCCCCTCTTCTTCTTCTACTCGTCAGATAACCACCGTGTAGCCTACTAAAGTCTGTGTGTGCTCGCTCCCTATCCCTTTCCCCGTCTTCATCCATGGCCAAGCACACAGAAATTATTTCGTTCCTATTCGTAAGATAGCGTTAGGTATTGCCTGCTCCAAGCTTATTACTGTATGAATGAGTACCATGAAATTCGCCAGACAGCGCCACTATATGACTACGCACGTTCGTACTCACGTACGCAGGCATGCTTCTAAGAGATTTATTGTATTCCACAATATAATGCGTGTGGCTCGTTGCGGAATATTTACTGATCTTTTATTTTCGTCTTAGGATCGCAACAAAAAGAACATTGCAGTTAGCTAATGTATTATGACAATTCGTTGTTGAACCATGGTGACCTCTGAGTAAATGGTGTTCTGTTGAAGGATAGCTGTTGTTGTTGTGTTTGAGCCTCAGCCGATTGATCTGTCAACACTAGCACGCATCTGAGAACTATTGTTGAAAGAATCGTGTAGGATAATAAATGACTTTATTTTACTTTACGATGACCGTCTCAGGAGAGGCTAGAACCCACACATTTCGCAAAATGCTCTCATATGACTAATAAAACTTTTAAATTCTAATTAATTTTGAATATCTGTCAAAAAGGAATGTAAGTACTATGTATGTATCTATGCAAAGACCTATGCATGTTTGTATGTATGCTCGGATGTATGTACTGTATGAACTTCAAAGAAGGTTATTAGCTCCTTTTATGTGCTTCAAAAAAGAGCTGCTCACATGGTTATCTAACTGATCTTAACGAGTGCGTTTTAATGAAGGTAGAAAATAAAAAGTCAAGTAGTCAAACGAAACTGGTCAAAGTCAAATGAAACAAAACGCAAACGCAATGGAAGACTGTTCCACGAGGGCTGTCCAAACACATGAAAAGATACTTAGTCAAACGGTCGACTTTAATGTATCGTGAAGAGTTCCATAATTAGCGTTTGTGTCACTCACTCTTTCTTTGTTTTTCTGAAATTGCTTCCTACAACGATAACGGCGATGAATAATCCAAGTATAATCGCCCCACCGACTCCAACTGTTACTCCAATCACGAGATTTTCGTTGACACATTTGTCGCCAACAGCAAAATAATGATCCTGGCAACTGAAAAGTAAAGAAACTCATGTATGGGCTATTTGGTTAAACACGATCAAAGTTTGCTTCCGGTAAAGTAGTTTGATTAATAAATGATTCTGGTTAAGCAATAAAAAATAAAAAATAGAAAACTGATAGAGTGACGAGTAACGTCGCCATCTTAAAACGTCTGCATAACACACGCGTCTGATATTCATATAACGAATTCAGATTTCAAGCACCTAGAGTCAGAAATAAAAAACACGTTAAAACCCTTTTGAACGAATTCACAGTAGAAAGATTGATGATTATTATTTTCGTTTTAATTTAAGTGGAAATTCGGAAAAATGTTAGTTACATGCACTGAGGTTGCGCAAAATCTCCTGTGTAGTTTACAAAGATGCATTGTTGATTGTCAACGTCCGGACATCTCGGAGCACAGAATACAGGAAGATTCGACTGCTTCGTACAGCGGTCGCAATGTTCACAAATCGAATCAGTGAGCTGCGAACAAGGATCTCTTTCGAAAACTTGCACTGTTAACAATTCGGAATGTAGAAAACAGATGCACAGACTTCAGTGAGGACCAATATAGGACACACAGTAAAATTTGAGATTCGAATGGGTGTACATGAGGGATCCTGCCTGAGTCCTCTGCTGTTCATAATAGTAATGGATGCCATATTGGAAAATGTGAGAGGAGAAGTACCATAGGATATGTTGTATGCTGATGACCTCATAATGGCAGACGACGCAGAGACAAAGAACGAGGACGTTTCACTGACTGGCAGAAAGCATGAACAGAATACAGGATGATTAGACTGCTTTGTACAACGGTCGCAATGTTTAAAAATCGAATCAGTGAGCTGCGAACAAGGATTTCTTTCGAGAACTTCCACTGTTAACAATTTGGAATGTAGAAAACTATACTTTTGTGCTATACAACTTAACGAAAGTGGCTAAGAAAATGCGTCG
Organism: Norana najaformis; assembly: GCA_964023275.1. Classification (NCBI taxonomy): domain Eukaryota; kingdom Metazoa; phylum Annelida; class Clitellata; order Crassiclitellata; family Hormogastridae; genus Norana; species Norana najaformis. The sequence goes on from OZ029920.1 coordinate 10,115,410, forward strand.
TTACTGACAAAATACTGAAACCCCAAAACGGCTAAACGATTTAGCATTCATTTTAAAACACAGTCAAATCTCGACCGGGCGACGACCTTAATATCTAATGAAAATCAGGTCACTTCAAAGAAGGTTATGCCTTTTAGTGCATTCACTGACACTACACCCACGTTCAACTGCTCTTCACGAAGTCCTACTTGAATGGCATTTCGGATTTATTGACCATTAAATAGTTTAATGGATCATTGTCTACAAGCGATAGCCAACTTCGTTCATGTAAACGACACCCGCATAACATGAACTGAGGACAGTCTTCGAAGGCGTGTAGCACATATTGATGTGATCAGACTATTTGTGTTTGCATTTAGTGCGGTCGCTTATGATATCATTTGCTGTACACATGACTATACATTTATTATTAGTTAGGTAGTCATGTATTTGAGAGGTAATAAAACGCGTTATATCAGGTTTTTTGAAGCATACATGTATACACACATACATACATATTTCGGAATAGTGGTGACCTAATTTAGACAGAGCCTAATCAAGTGTCATCCGCGGTGCATTTTATGGTTGAAGACAGTTCGGACAGACTTCTGGACATAAGTAAAAGAATCCTGAAAATGCATCTCAGTCAAATCCCGTATATAGGACGTTTTGACATACTTCACTAAACAGCTAACTCAAGTAGACCTAAGGTCAACTGAAAACAAACAAAGTGAACGAAGAAGCAAGTTAAGATAAGCAGCTGTTACGGACATTAACGATCATGCAACGCATATTATGACAGCACCTTTGAGAGATTCTTAGACGTGACTTATATAAATATTTGCATACATAAACTTATGTAGGAAAAGGTTTAGAAAACGTTACCCTGCGTGTTTGCAGCCTGCGCCATATCTCCAGGTTCAACGGCAGATCCATTGATTGTGACGTTTTTAAGAGATTCAGTAACTGTGGTAGTGATGTAGTTTACGACATCTGAACTGTCGCGCACCATAATCTCCGGTTCAAATTCGGCTGTGTAGTTAGCTATTATACTACCTGATCTAAAAGAGTATAGCAGCAATTGTTAAAAGTGGTTACGTGTTTAGCAACTTTGTACTGGTTAGCAGTGCATGGAATTACTTACAGTACTGATATATATATATATATACATATATTAGCATATTATTTTACTACACACAGAATTATTGTATAGCTGAAGCGTCCAGATATTAAATTTAGTGCAATTGGAGCCATATGAAGCCTCTTAGCTTATTCTAGATCTGCTGTTGTTTCTGATTATCGATAACCACTTTATATATAATTATGCCTATAATTAGAAATCTCTATTAAATATAAAATCTAAATGAGAGAAACACGTGCATACATTTGAAAGACAGGTACAGGCCAAAAAGATAGATTAGCAAAAGAATATGCCAGCATTGAATAAAGCATATTCCAACAAACAATTGGAACTGCCATTTGTCAGAAATAGAATCCCTGCAGCAAGTCTGAAAATACGCTAAAGAAATTATGCATACCCAAAACAATCTTTTAAGAATTGAATCTTACTTGAAGCTATGAATTATAATTCTTTGGAACCCTGGACATCCCTTGAACGCTATGGTCAGCTGAAAAGGATATATATGTTCATATTGAATAATTATTATCTGTGCCTTCAAACATATCTATTCATATTTAGACGCTGACTTCAGTAATCTTTTATTTCCTTTAAACTCAATTATAATTTAAATTCTTCTTCATAGAGTAAGTTGCATCACAGAATAACACGATTTTTTTGCGTAGTGAAGACGCCGAAGATTCGAGTGCTCCAACAGAACTCGGCAATTCAAGACACGTTACATAGGCCTATACATGCTGCATAGGCTATTAATAAATGGAATGCGAGATTTCTTATAATAAACATTGGACGAAAATTCTCGATGCATTTGTTGATGAAATAAATCTGATAATGAAAGGAAAATTAGGGCAGAGATTTTTTAGCGCAAGAGTTGTAGGCCTGTGGAATGGTTTTTCCTAGTGTAGTACCAATTGACACTATCCAAGATTTTAAAAAGAAGCTAAGAAGAATTGGCTACTGAGCATTTTCGGTAATTTGCAATGGTTCTAGCACAGACTAAATATATTCTGAACCACTTAAACCCTATTGTGAGGACAGACTAAAGATCGGCCTTACTGATATATTTTATTTGTTTTTTTAAAAAGGATGTCCCGTTGGTAATTTTCTCCCTGATTAAATCAGTATGTAGGCTAATCCATTACTTATCTTTTAATAAGCTAAAAACCTAAAAACTATTATTATCTATTAATTGTATTATTTAACAAGCTTGTCATCAACATCACCATTTACATTCAGCTTAGAAGGCACAAGGGATTAACTCTTGGCAGTAGAGAGATAGGATAGCCTGTATTTATTGTAGGTCTGAGTAAATGAAAGCACCAGTTTGGGTTAAAAGAGATGTTATGATCAACAATACGTGGGATTTCGAACGTTGTGTTTGACGATGCGTTCGTTACTCGTGACGTAGAATTAAAATACGCAAATCAAACCTGAAAGGAAAATTCTTGGGAAAGATTCCGGTACTCTGTGCTGTTGGGATCCGAAAGAGCCGGCACGAATGGTACTTTCAATGTAATTTCGAAAATCAGAACAACTGGTGGAGCATTTTCTAAAACGACCAAAATTCATTGCATTCTCGTCGTTAACTTTGGTTTTCACCAGGGACTGTTTCTCAAGAATAAAATATGATGATTATCACAATTTTTATGGTCGTTTCTTTTATCCCCCTCCTTCAGGCCCCATCATCATAATCATCATGGCCACCAATCATTTTCGCCGGGGTGATAATCATTGTCATCATCATCACCAACAAGAATATCATCATTGCGAACTAGGTTTATCAAACTTTTATCATCTCTATTCTTTTCGTCGTCGTCGTCGTCGTTCTTCTGATTCGTTTTTTCTCATAAATCAATCATAATCATCGCCGCCTTCGTTACTTTATCATTCTGGTTGTATTTTAATACTTAGCTTCGTCGCCATCGTCGTCATCATCCTAATTAGAATCATTATCACCACCAGCATCTTCATGATCATCTTCACCAGCGCCACCCCACCACCACCCCTACCACCACTACCAGAACCACCATCACCACCACCATCACCACCATGATCATCATCATAATCATACTTACTCAATTTTGGCGGCTTAGCTTCAGGTACGCCTGGTGGCGGTGTAACTGGTGAAATAGACAAATAATATAAATATTAATGCAAATATTCGAATGTAGGCCAACTTGAATCAAGAAACTCTATTCGCAGCATACTCCCATACAATTATTTGATTTCCAGTGAAGTTTACTGGTGCGTATATATGGCGATACCTACGTAGCAAAATTCTGAAAGATTCCTTCACAGATTAAAATGTTGCGAATAAAATCAGCTTTAGTAAATATATTAATTGTCAATTCATTAAATGTAAATGTACACGTTTCTCTATAGCGATCGTATGGCCTCGACCCTGGGTGAGATCCTTCCCTACCGCTGCCCGTATGTATGAGTGCCGCGCCATTTAAGGCTCATTCACCAAGCATCCTCACGCCCAGAGACGCCTTGACGAAAGCTTTAACCAATGTAGCTAACCATGCCAGCTACATTGCTAACCAGGTCAGATTAAGAAATTATGAACCAATGCATTGGTTTGTGGATTCTTTTTATACATTTACTACACAGAGGGTAACATCGGTGAATGAAACAGTGTCAATCTTTAGTCAAAAGCATACATGCCGTCACATAAAGACCTCTGTAGATATCATTAGGTTTCATGTAGCCTGCACGGCACAAGTGCTTAAAACGATACGCAAAATAATGCTGTTCCCCCTTGTTTGAAAAGTCCAATTCCGTCTTATTCGAAATGCTGCATTCACAGTTATTTAAACTAGTAAAGCCGTGCTTATTACCACTGCAGTCGGTGACAGCATATTAAATTGATGCAGGCATCTTAATTTAATAATACCACAATAAATATGCCCTATCGCCAATTAAACATCCTAAATAACAGTTCACAGATGAGAAATAAGATTGCACTCAGATGAAAATGGAGAATAAATGTAGTGTGAAACAAAACAACATGGCCTAGACTTCAAAAATTGCAGCCTTTTAAAAGAAATAAGTGACTAAGCGAGTTATACTCTTAGATCTACCAAACAAGAAAGTGAAGGCTTTAGAAAGCCATATTTTGGCGCCTTTATAAGGTTCTTATAGGCGCTATATAAATAGCTAAAGCCATACATGCATAAAGTTTAAAAGATAAGCAGAACTTGCCTGGACGAGTTGTAGTCGTTGTCATCGCTGTTGTGGAACTCGTTATGGTTGATGTAGTAAAAAATTTCGTGGAGGCTGACAAAGAAGTAGTCGACGCAGTTGAAGGCGACGAACCACGGATCGTTGTTGACGAAGAAGCGGTTGAAGTTAAGGCAGCAGTTCCTGTGGAAGGGGAGGAAGGTGAATTTGTCGCGGCAGTTCCAGATGTAGAAGAAGCAGCTAATGGTGACGCTGTTACGGATGTTTTGCCAGCCGAAGATGACGTAGTGGAAGAAATGAAGGATGTATTGGAAGATACCGGAGGTGGTGAGTTTGTTACTGAGACTCCTTGCGATGATGATTCATATGTCGCTGCCGTAACCACTGTGGATGAAAAACTTCGCGATGAAACCGTAATAAGATCAGTGACTGATGTTGCTTCTGATGTACTGGTCATGGACAAAGTGAATGACTCGGTTGTTGTTGTTAAAGGAGCAGATGTAGTCATGGGAGCTGATGTTGTCATGGGGGCAGTTGTCGCCGATGATGTGCTTAATGTTGATTCTGATGCAAGTGTCGGAGACCACAATGTTGATGTCGTATTGGAATCGGTAACGGTGAAGGAACCAGCTGATGTTCCCTCAGATGCCGTTGTAAAGGACGACGGGTTCGATGATGTGATGGATGCATTGGGCAGTAATAGCAATGAAGTAGCTGTCGCTGTTTCAGCTCCGCTTGGAACTAAAGGCGTTTCTGCCGACGACAAGGGCGCTGTTAATATAGTGAGCGGAACACTTGATGTCTCACCATATGAAGGGTGCATAGAAAAATCTGTGCCGATCGCTCCAGGTGACGTACTGCTGATTGTATTTGTTGTTAGACCAGCTGAGGTTGTAACATCTGTTGCACTTGACACAGAAGGCATGACCGTTGTTGCTGCCAATGTAGAAGAACCTGCTGATGTATATCCTGATGGAGTTGAAACTCCTGATGTTCTTATCAGAGTTGACCCAGCTCCGTTAGGAATGCCTGGAGTTGAAGCTGAACCGGATGTCATCGATGTTGACGAAGCGTCGGGCGGAGTAGAAACAGCTGTTAATGCGGTTGCAAATGGACTTGTTTTTGAATAAGTTGTTACTGATTCAGTTAGAGTTGGATTAGAAACAGAAGTTTCAGACGCTGTTATTGTAAGAGATGTGGAGGACTGTGAAGATTCTGTTGCTGTAAATGTAGCTGGTGAGATCGACGTTGTCGTTTCAGTTGTGGATGTTACTTCTGTGGTAGAAGGCGTAGTTTCAAATTCTGTGGATGAAACAAGTGAAGAGGAATGGGCAGTATCAGTTGCTGCAGATGCAATTGGGGCTTCGCTGAATGTAACTGATGAGCTAGATGGTGCAATTTCAGTTGATGTGGATGTAGCTGACGTTGTGGACAGTGTAGTTTCTGTTGCCGTGTATGTGACTGGTGGGGAAGACTGCATCGTTTCAGTTGCTGCAGAAGTAAGTGGTGTGGTGGACAGTGTAGTTTCAATGACTGTGGTTGTAGCTTGTGTGATGGACTTTGTAGTTTCAGTTGCTGCATATGTAAGTGGTGTAGGCAGAAGTGTAGTGGATGTGAGTGGTGTCGTCGACAGTGTAGGTTCAGTTGATGTGGATGTAGTGTGGTGGATGTGAGTGGTTTTGTAGACAGTGTAGTTTCAGTTGTTTCGGATGTGGCTGGAGTGGTGGAGGTTGTAATCTCATTTCCTGTGGATGAAACTAGTGTGGAGGACTCTGTAGTTTCGATTCCTGAGGATATTACTGGTGTGATCGAGGCAGAAGTTTCAGCCGCTGTCATTGTAGCTGGTGTGGAGGAGAGTGAAGGTTGTGTTGCTGTAAATGTAGCTGGTGAGATCGACGTTGTCGTTTCAGTTGTGGATGTTACTTCTGTGGTAGAAGGCGTAGTCTCAAATTCTGTGGATGAAACAAGTGAAGAGGAATGGGCAGAATAGTATCAGTTGCTGCAGATGCAATTGGGGCTTCGCTGAATGTAACTGATGAGCTAGATGGCGCAATTTCAGTTGATGTGGATGTAGCTGACGTTGTGGACAGTGTAGTTTCTGTTGCCGTGTATGTGACTGGTGGGGAAGACAGTTTCAGTTGCTGCAGAAGTAAGTGGTGTGGTGGACAGTGTAGTTTCAATGACTGTGGTTGTAGCTTGTGTGATGGACTTTGTAGTTTCAGTTGCTGCATATGTAAGTGGTGTAGGCAGAAGTGTAGTGGATGTGAGTGGTGTCGTCGACAGTGTAGGTTCAGTTGATGTGGATGTATCTGGTGTAGAGAAAATATTTGTGGATGTGAGTGGTTTTGTAGACAGTGTAGTTTCAGTTGTTTCGGATGTGGCTGGAGTGGTGGAGGTTGTAATCTCATTTCCTGTGGATGAAACTAGTGTGGAGGTAACTGTAGTTTCGATTCCTGAGGATATTACTGGTGTGATCGAGGCAGAAGTTTCAGCCGCTGTTATTGTAGCTGATGTGGAGGAGAGTGAAGGTTCTGTTGCTGTAAATGTAGCTGGTGAGATCGACGTTGTCGTTTCAGTTGTGGATGTTACTTCTGTGGTAGAAGGCGTAGTTTCAAATTCTGTGGATGAAACAAGTGAAGAGGAATGGGCAGTATCAGTTGCTGCAGATGCAATTGGGGCTTCGCTGAATGTAACTGATGAGCTAGATGGCGCAATTTCAGTTGATGTGGATGTAGCTGACGTTGTGGACAGTGTAGTTTCTGTTGCCGTGTATGTGACTGGTGGGGAAGACTGCATAGTTTCAGTTGCTGCAGAAGTAAGTGGTGTGGTGGACAGTGTAGTTTCAATGACTGTGGTTGTAGCTTGTGTGATGGACTTTGTAGTTTCAGTTGCTGCATATGTAAGTGGTGTAGGCAGAAGTGTAGTGGATGTGAGTGGTGTCGTCGACAGTGTAGGTTCAGTTGATGTGGATGTATCTGGTGTAGAGAAAATATTTGTGGATGTGAGTGGTTTTGTAGACAGTGTAGTTTCAGTTGTTTCGGATGTGGCTGGAGTGGCGGAGGTTGTAATCTCATTTCCTGTGGATGAAACTAGTGTGGAGGACTCTGTAGTTTCGATTCCTGAGGATATTACTGGTGTGATCGAGGCAGAAGTTTCAGCCGCTGTTATTGTAGCTGGTGTGGAGGAGAGTGAAGGTTGTGTTGCTGTAAATGTAGCTGGTGAGATCGACGTTGTCGTTTCAGTTGTGGATGTTACTTCTGTGGTAGAAGGCGTAGTCTCAAATTCTGTGGATGAAACAAGTGAAGAGGAATGGGCAGTATCAGTTGCTGCAGATGCAATTGGGGCTTCGCTGAATGTAACTGATGAGCTAGATGGCGCAATTTCAGTTGATGTGGATGTAGCTGACGTTGTGGACAGTGTAGTTTCTGTTGCCGTGTATGTGACTGGTGGGGAAGACTGCATCGTTTCAGTTGCTGCAGAAGTAAGTGGTGTGGTGGACAGTGTAGTTTCAATGACTGTGGTTGTAGCTTGTGTGATGGACTTTGTAGTTTCAGTTGCTGCATATGTAAGTGGTGTAGGCAGAAGTGTAGTGGATGTGAGTGGTGTCGTCGACAGTGTAGGTTCAGTTGATGTGGATGTATCTGGTGTAGAGAAAATATTTGTGGATGTGAGTGGTTTTGTAGACAGTGTAGTTTCAGTTGTTTCGGATGTGGCTGGAGTGGCGGAGGTTGTAATCTCATTTCCTGTGGATGAAACTAGTGTGGAGGACTCTGTAGTTTCGATTCCTGAGGATATTACTGGTGTGATCGAGGCAGAAGTTTCAGCCGCTGTTATTGTAGCTGGTGTGGAGGAGAGTGAAGGTTGTGTTGCTGTAAATGTAGCTGGTGAGATCGACGTTGTCGTTTCAGTTGTGGATGTTACTTCTGTGGTAGAAGGCGTAGTCTCAAATTCTGTGGATGAAACAAGTGAAGAGGAATGGGCAGTATCAGTTGCTGCAGATGCAATTGGGGCTTCGCTGAATGTAACTGATGAGCTAGATGGCGCAATTTCAGTTGATGTGGATGTAGCTGACGTTGTGGACAGTGTAGTTTCTGTTGCCGTGTATGTGACTGGTGGGGAAGACTGCATCGTTTCAGTTGCTGCAGAAGTAAGTGGTGTGGTGGACAGTGTAGTTTCAATGACTGTGGTTGTAGCTTGTGTGATGGACTTTGTAGTTTCAGTTGCTGCATATGTAAGTGGTGTAGGCAGAAGTGTAGTGGATGTGAGTGGTGTCGTCGACAGTGTAGGTTCAGTTGATGTGGATGTATCTGGTGTAGAGAAAATATTTGTGGATGTGAGTGGTTTTGTAGACAGTGTAGTTTCAGTTGTTTCGGATGTGGCTGGAGTGGCGGAGGTTGTAATCTCATTTCCTGTGGATGAAACTAGTGTGGAGGACTCTGTAGTTTCGATTCCTGAGGATATTACTGGTGTGATCGAGGCAGAAGTTTCAGCCGCTGTCATTGTAGCTGGTGTGGAGGAGAGTGAAGGTTGTGTTGCTGTAAATGTAGCTGGTGAGATCGACGTTGTCGTTTCAGTTGTGGATGTTACTTCTGTGGTAGAAGGCGTAGTCTCAAATTCTGTGGATGAAACAAGTGAAGAGGAATGGGCAGTATCAGTTGCTGCAGATGCAATTGGGGCTTCGCTGAATGTAACTGATGAGCTAGATGGCGCAATTTCAGTTGATGTGGATGTAGCTGACGTTGTGGACAGTGTAGTTTCTGTTGCCGTGTATGTGACTGGTGGGGAAGACTGCATCGTTTCAGTTGCTGCAGAAGTAAGTGGTGTGGTGGACAGTGTAGTTTCAATGACTGTGGTTGTAGCTTGTGTGATGGACTTTGTAGTTTCAGTTGCTGCATATGTAAGTGGTGTAGGCAGAAGTGTAGTGGATGTGAGTGGTGTCGTCGACAGTGTAGGTTCAGTTGATGTGGATGTATCTGGTGTAGAGAAAATATTTGTGGATGTGAGTGGTTTTGTAGACAGTGTAGTTTCAGTTGTTTCGGATGTGGCTGGAGTGGCGGAGGTTGTAATCTCATTTCCTGTGGATGAAACTAGTGTGGAGGACTCTGTAGTTTCGATTCCTGAGGATATTACTGGTGTGATCGAGGCAGAAGTTTCAGCCGCTGTTATTGTAGCTGGTGTGGAGGAGAGTGAAGGTTGTGTTGCTGTAAATGTAGCTGATGAGATCGACGTTGTCGTTTCAGTTGTGGATGTTACTTCTGTGGTAGAAGGCGTAGTCTCAAATTCTGTGGATGAAACAAGTGAAGAGGAATGGGCAGTATCAGTTGCTGCAGATGCAATTGGGGCTTCGCTGAATGTAACTGATGAGCTAGATGGCGCAATTTCAGTTGATGTGGATGTAGCTGACGTTGTGGACAGTGTAGTTTCTGTTGCCGTGTATGTGACTGGTGGGGAAGACTGCATCGTTTCAGTTGCTGCAGAAGTAAGTGGTGTGGTGGACAGTGTAGTTTCAATGACTGTGGTTGTAGCTTGTGTGATGGACTTTGTAGTTTCAGTTGCTGCATATGTAAGTGGTGTAGGCAGAAGTGTAGTGGATGTGAGTGGTGTCGTCGACAGTGTAGGTTCAGTTGATGTGGATGTATCTGGTGTAGAGAAAATATTTGTGGATGTGAGTGGTTTTGTAGACAGTGTAGTTTCAGTTGTTTCGGATGTGGCTGGAGTGGCGGAGGTTGTAATCTCATTTCCTGTGGATGAAACTAGTGTGGAGGACTCTGTAGTTTCGATTCCTGAGGATATTACTGGTGTGATCGAGGCAGAAGTTTCAGCCGCTGTCATTGTAGCTGGTGTGGAGGAGAGTGAAGGTTGTGTTGCTGTAAATGTAGCTGGTGAGATCGACGTTGTCGTTTCAGTTGTGGATGTTACTTCTGTGGTAGAAGGCGTAGTCTCAAATTCTGTGGATGAAACAAGTGAAGAGGAATGGGCAGTATCAGTTGCTGCAGATGCAATTGGGGCTTCGCTGAATGTAACTGATGAGCTAGATGGCGCAATTTCAGTTGATGTGGATGTAGCTGACGTTGTGGACAGTGTAGTTTCTGTTGCCGTGTATGTGACTGGTGGGGAAGACTGCATCGTTTCAGTTGCTGCAGAAGTAAGTGGTGTGGTGGACAGTGTAGTTTCAATGACTGTGGTTGTAGCTTGTGTGATGGACTTTGTAGTTTCAGTTGCTGCATATGTAAGTGGTGTAGGCAGAAGTGTAGTGGATGTGAGTGGTGTCGTCGACAGTGTAGGTTCAGTTGATGTGGATGTATCTGGTGTAGAGAAAATATTTGTGGATGTGAGTGGTTTTGTAGACAGTGTAGTTTCAGTTGTTTCGGATGTGGCTGGAGTGGCGGAGGTTGTAATCTCATTTCCTGTGGATGAAACTAGTGTGGAGGACTCTGTAGTTTCGATTCCTGAGGATATTACTGGTGTGATCGAGGCAGAAGTTTCAGCCGCTGTCATTGTAGCTGGTGTGGAGGAGAGTGAAGGTTGTGTTGCTGTAAATGTAGCTGGTGAGATCGACGTTGTCGTTTCAGTTGTGGATGTTACTTCTGTGGTAGAAGGCGTAGTCTCAAATTCTGTGGATGAAACAAGTGAAGAGGAATGGGCAGTATCAGTTGCTGCAGATGCAATTGGGGCTTCGCTGAATGTAACTGATGAGCTAGATGGCGCAATTTCAGTTGATGTGGATGTAGCTGACGTTGTGGACAGTGTAGTTTCTGTTGCCGTGTATGTGACTGGTGGGGAAGACTGCATCGTTTCAGTTGCTGCAGAAGTAAGTGGTGTGGTGGACAGTGTAGTTTCAATGACTGTGGTTGTAGCTTGTGTGATGGACTTTGTAGTTTCAGTTGCTGCATATGTAAGTGGTGTAGGCAGAAGTGTAGTGGATGTGAGTGGTGTCGTCGACAGTGTAGGTTCAGTTGATGTGGATGTATCTGGTGTAGAGAAAATATTTGTGGATGTGAGTGGTTTTGTAGACAGTGTAGTTTCAGTTGTTTCGGATGTGGCTGGAGTGGCGGAGGTTGTAATCTCATTTCCTGTGGATGAAACTAGTGTGGAGGACTCTGTAGTTTCGATTCCTGAGGATATTACTGGTGTGATCGAGGCAGAAGTTTCAGCCGCTGTTATTGTAGCTGGTGTGGAGGAGAGTGAAGGTTGTGTTGCTGTAAATGTAGCTGATGAGATCGACGTTGTCGTTTCAGTTGTGGATGTTACTTCTGTGGTAGAAGGCGTAGTCTCAAATTCTGTGGATGAAACAAGTGAAGAGGAATGGGCAGTATCAGTTGCTGCAGATGCAATTGGGGCTTCGCTGAATGTAACTGATGAGCTAGATGGCGCAATTTCAGTTGATGTGGATGTAGCTGACGTTGTGGACAGTGTAGTTTCTGTTGCCGTGTATGTGACTGGTGGGGAAGACTGCATCGTTTCAGTTGCTGCAGAAGTAAGTGGTGTGGTGGACAGTGTAGTTTCAATGACTGTGGTTGTAGCTTGTGTGATGGACTTTGTAGTTTCAGTTGCTGCATATGTAAGTGGTGTAGGCAGAAGTGTAGTGGATGTGAGTGGTGTCGTCGACAGTGTAGGTTCAGTTGATGTGGATGTATCTGGTGTAGAGAAAATATTTGTGGATGTGAGTGGTTTTGTAGACAGTGTAGTTTCAGTTGTTTCGGATGTGGCTGGAGTGGCGGAGGTTGTAATCTCATTTCCTGTGGATGAAACTAGTGTGGAGGACTCTGTAGTTTCGATTCCTGAGGATATTACTGGTGTGATCGAGGCAGAAGTTTCAGCCGCTGTTATTGTAGCTGGTGTGGAGGAGAGTGAAGGTTGTGTTGCTGTAAATGTAGCTGGTGAGATCGACGTTGTCGTTTCAGTTGTGGATGTTACTTCTGTGGTAGAAGGCGTAGTCTCAAATTCTGTGGATGAAACAAGTGAAGAGGAATGGGCAGTATCAGTTGCTGCAGATGCAATTGGGGCTTCGCTGAATGTAACTGATGAGCTAGATGGCGCAATTTCAGTTGATGTGGATGTAGCTGACGTTGTGGACAGTGTAGTTTCTGTTGCCGTGTATGTGACTGGTGGGGAAGACTGCATCGTTTCAGTTGCTGCAGAAGTAAGTGGTGTGGTGGACAGTGTAGTTTCAATGACTGTGGTTGTAGCTTGTGTGATGGACTTTGTAGTTTCAGTTGCTGCATATGTAAGTGGTGTAGGCAGAAGTGTAGTGGATGTGAGTGGTGTCGTCGACAGTGTAGGTTCAGTTGATGTGGATGTATCTGGTGTAGAGAAAATATTTGTGGATGTGAGTGGTTTTGTAGACAGTGTAGTTTCAGTTGTTTCGGATGTGGCTGGAGTGGCGGAGGTTGTAATCTCATTTCCTGTGGATGAAACTAGTGTGGAGGACTCTGTAGTTTCGATTCCTGAGGATATTACTGGTGTGATCGAGGCAGAAGTTTCAGCCGCTGTCATTGTAGCTGGTGTGGAGGAGAGTGAAGGTTGTGTTGCTGTAAATGTAGCTGGTGAGATCGACGTTGTCGTTTCAGTTGTGGATGTTACTTCTGTGGTAGAAGGCGTAGTCTCAAATTCTGTGGATGAAACAAGTGAAGAGGAATGGGCAGTATCAGTTGCTGCAGATGCAATTGGGGCTTCGCTGAATGTAACTGATGAGCTAGATGGCGCAATTTCAGTTGATGTGGATGTAGCTGACGTTGTGGACAGTGTAGTTTCTGTTGCCGTGTATGTGACTGGTGGGGAAGACTGCATCGTTTCAGTTGCTGCAGAAGTAAGTGGTGTGGTGGACAGTGTAGTTTCAATGACTGTGGTTGTAGCTTGTGTGATGGACTTTGTAGTTTCAGTTGCTGCATATGTAAGTGGTGTAGGCAGAAGTGTAGTGGATGTGAGTGGTGTCGTCGACAGTGTAGGTTCAGTTGATGTGGATGTATCTGGTGTAGAGAAAATATTTGTGGATGTGAGTGGTTTTGTAGACAGTGTAGTTTCAGTTGTTTCGGATGTGGCTGGAGTGGCGGAGGTTGTAATCTCATTTCCTGTGGATGAAACTAGTGTGGAGGACTCTGTAGTTTCGATTCCTGAGGATATTACTGGTGTGATCGAGGCAGAAGTTTCAGCCGCTGTCATTGTAGCTGGTGTGGAGGAGAGTGAAGGTTGTGTTGCTGTAAATGTAGCTGGTGAGATCGACGTTGTCGTTTCAGTTGTGGATGTTACTTCTGTGGTAGAAGGCGTAGTCTCAAATTCTGTGGATGAAACAAGTGAAGAGGAATGGGCAGTATCAGTTGCTGCAGATGCAATTGGGGCTTCGCTGAATGTAACTGATGAGCTAGATGGCGCAATTTCAGTTGATGTGGATGTAGCTGACGTTGTGGACAGTGTAGTTTCTGTTGCCGTGTATGTGACTGGTGGGGAAGACTGCATCGTTTCAGTTGCTGCAGAAGTAAGTGGTGTGGTGGACAGTGTAGTTTCAATGACTGTGGTTGTAGCTTGTGTGATGGACTTTGTAGTTTCAGTTGCTGCATATGTAAGTGGTGTAGGCAGAAGTGTAGTGGATGTGAGTGGTGTCGTCGACAGTGTAGGTTCAGTTGATGTGGATGTATCTGGTGTAGAGAAAATATTTGTGGATGTGAGTGGTTTTGTAGACAGTGTAGTTTCAGTTGTTTCGGATGTGGCTGGAGTGGCGGAGGTTGTAATCTCATTTCCTGTGGATGAAACTAGTGTGGAGGACTCTGTAGTTTCGATTCCTGAGGATATTACTGGTGTGATCGAGGCAGAAGTTTCAGCCGCTGTCATTGTAGCTGGTGTGGAGGAGAGTGAAGGTTGTGTTGCTGTAAATGTAGCTGGTGAGATCGACGTTGTCGTTTCAGTTGTGGATGTTACTTCTGTGGTAGAAGGCGTAGTCTCAAATTCTGTGGATGAAACAAGTGAAGAGGAATGGGCAGTATCAGTTGCTGCAGATGCAATTGGGGCTTCGCTGAATGTAACTGATGAGCTAGATGGCGCAATTTCAGTTGATGTGGATGTAGCTGACGTTGTGGACAGTGTAGTTTCTGTTGCCGTGTATGTGACTGGTGGGGAAGACTGCATCGTTTCAGTTGCTGCAGAAGTAAGTGGTGTGGTGGACAGTGTAGTTTCAATGACTGTGGTTGTAGCTTGTGTGATGGACTTTGTAGTTTCAGTTGCTGCATATGTAAGTGGTGTAGGCAGAAGTGTAGTGGATGTGAGTGGTGTCGTCGACAGTGTAGGTTCAGTTGATGTGGATGTATCTGGTGTAGAGAAAATATTTGTGGATGTGAGTGGTTTTGTAGACAGTGTAGTTTCAGTTGTTTCGGATGTGGCTGGAGTGGCGGAGGTTGTAATCTCATTTCCTGTGGATGAAACTAGTGTGGAGGACTCTGTAGTTTCGATTCCTGAGGATATTACTGGTGTGATCGAGGCAGAAGTTTCAGCCGCTGTCATTGTAGCTGGTGTGGAGGAGAGTGAAGGTTGTGTTGCTGTAAATGTAGCTGGTGAGATCGACGTTGTCGTTTCAGTTGTGGATGTTACTTCTGTGGTAGAAGGCGTAGTCTCAAATTCTGTGGATGAAACAAGTGAAGAGGAATGGGCAGTATCAGTTGCTGCAGATGCAATTGGGGCTTCGCTGAATGTAACTGATGAGCTAGATGGCGCAATTTCAGTTGATGTGGATGTAGCTGACGTTGTGGACAGTGTAGTTTCTGTTGCCGTGTATGTGACTGGTGGGGAAGACTGCATCGTTTCAGTTGCTGCAGAAGTAAGTGGTGTGGTGGACAGTGTAGTTTCAATGACTGTGGTTGTAGCTTGTGTGATGGACTTTGTAGTTTCAGTTGCTGCATATGTAAGTGGTGTAGGCAGAAGTGTAGTGGATGTGAGTGGTGTCGTCGACAGTGTAGGTTCAGTTGATGTGGATGTATCTGGTGTAGAGAAAATATTTGTGGATGTGAGTGGTTTTGTAGACAGTGTAGTTTCAGTTGTTTCGGATGTGGCTGGAGTGGCGGAGGTTGTAATCTCATTTCCTGTGGATGAAACTAGTGTGGAGGACTCTGTAGTTTCGATTCCTGAGGATATTACTGGTGTGATCGAGGCAGAAGTTTCAGCCGCTGTCATTGTAGCTGGTGTGGAGGAGAGTGAAGGTTGTGTTGCTGTAAATGTAGCTGGTGAGATCGACGTTGTCGTTTCAGTTGTGGATGTTACTTCTGTGGTAGAAGGCGTAGTCTCAAATTCTGTGGATGAAACAAGTGAAGAGGAATGGGCAGTATCAGTTGCTGCAGATGCAATTGGGGCTTCGCTGAATGTAACTGATGAGCTAGATGGCGCAATTTCAGTTGATGTGGATGTAGCTGACGTTGTGGACAGTGTAGTTTCAGTTGCCGTGTATGTGACTGGTGGGGAAGACTGCATCGTTTCAGTTGCTGCAGAAGTAAGTGGTGTGGTGGACAGTGTAGTTTCAATGACTGTGGTTGTAGCTTGTGTGATGGACTTTGTAGTTTCAGTTGCTGCATATGTAAGTGGTGTAGGCAGAAGTGTAGTGGATGTGAGTGGTGTCGTCGACAGTGTAGGTTCAGTTGATGTGGATGTATCTGGTGTAGAGAAAATATTTGTGGATGTGAGTGGTTTTGTAGACAGTGTAGTTTCAGTTGTTTCGGATGTGGCTGGAGTGGCGGAGGTTGTAATCTCATTTCCTGTGGATGAAACTAGTGTGGAGGACTCTGTAGTTTCGATTCCTGAGGATATTACTGGTGTGATCGAGGCAGAAGTTTCAGCCACTGTTATTGTAGCTGGTGTGGAGGACAGTGAAGGTTCAGTTGCTGTGGATGTGAGTGGTGTGGCTGACAGTGTTATTTCAGTGATTGTGGTTGAAAATGCTGCTGTGTATGTTGTAATTTCAGTGTTTGTGGATGAATCTGGTTTGGTGGATAGTGGTGTTTCAGAAGATGTGGAGATAAGTTGTGTTGTGTTCAGAACAGTATCAGTTGTTGTGGATGTTTCTGATGTGGGTGTCAGTGTAGTTTCAGTTGCTGTGGATGTTATTTGTGAGATAAACTGTGTCTTTTGTGTTGTTGTATGTGTTAGTGTTGGAGTAGGCGATATCGTTTCAGCTGCAGTGAAGTCAGATATTGTCGAGTTTTGGGTTGTTCCTGTTGAGTTTAGTGGACACTGTGGCATTGTTGAAATTGAAGTTTTGGATCTGGTTTCTGTTGTTGATGTTGTTGCTGTGGATGAAATTGGTGTGGTTGACATTATACTAGTTTTATTTGCTGAGGATAAAGCTGGGGTTGTTGTTGTGGTGTCTGCTGCTATAGATGTGACTGGTGTGGTTGACAATGTAATTTCAGTTGCTGTGGATGAAATTGGGGTGGTTGACATTGTACTAGTTTTATTTGCTGAGGATGTAGCTGGGGTTGTTGTTGTGGTGTCTGCTGCTGTAGATGTGACTGGTGTGGTTGACAATGTAATTTCAGTTGCTGTGGATGAAATTGGGGTGGTTGACACTGTTGTAACTGGTGTGGTGGTCGGAGTAGTGTCAGTTTCTATAGATGTCCCTTGTGTGGTAAACAGTGGAGTTTTGGTTTCCAGTGTGGATGCTGCTGGTACGGTTGTGGATATAGTTTGGGTTGTTGTCGATGTGACTGTTATTTTTTCCGATGTTGGAGAAGTTGCAATTTGAGAGCTTGTGGAAGGTGAGCTGGTAACAGTTGAGGAGCAGGCTGTAGTGGCTGTACTTTGTGGCATGGCTGTTAGAAGGTTTGCGATAATGGCTGTCAGAAGTAATTTAGCCACCGAAGACATGTTCAAAAGATTGATCGCTCTTTTTAGTGAAGCAAGCACTTTGCTTTTGCAATGTATTGTAGCACTGGTGATTCTGCTTTTCTCCACATCAAAAAAGCCGATGGATTTGATTTAAATGAACTCTCTATGCAATATACGATTTGTAGCAATCCAGTGAACGAATTGTAATTAATCTGTGTAAGAAACGCTTGGTACTTTTTTGATTTTTTTCCTACGTAGGAAAGGGGACTTTCATGGAAAGAGCTATTTCCAAAAGTGCATTGATATGGCTACGTGCCTTGCAGCATTTTCCATTGCTGAAAATGGTTTCTTCTTACTTCATGTTAAGAACGATGAAAACTGTTGCAGTTAGCGTGCAAAGAATGTTGATAATATTCTGCAAAAGTGAAATAAGACAAATTTAAACTCATGAATGCACTGGCCAGCTGCTCTTTTTTCATGAACGTTTTGTCCAACAATTTCTCATAAGCAATTAGTCGTTTATAAGAATTTCTATCTCAGCAAGCAGGGATATCTCAGTTTTTTGCTGACTTCTTAATCTTGCTACTTGTTGACCTCTGCCAAACCCTTAGTTATTGTGCTTACAGGACAAAGTCACAAGGCGATACATATATTAGGTGGGCGTGCTTTTTCGGTGTTGGCTCTAAGCCTTTAGCCTCTGTCAGTCGGGACTAAACCCAGACTGACACACAGGTCGATTTCAACTAGACGCCATTCTATCGATGCATTTTCCATTGCTGTGAATGGTTTCTTCTTACTTCGTGTTAAGAAAATGAAGGATACACGGAAGTATTTGACATCGGGAAAACTGTTGCAGCTAGCGTGCAAAGAATGTTAATAATATTCTGCAAGAGTGAAATAAGACAAATTTTAACTCATGAATGCATTGGCGAGCTGTTCTTGTTTCGTGAACTTTTTCCGATGAATTTCTCATAAGCAGTTAATCGTTTATAAGATTTTCCATCTCATCAAGCATTGATATCTCAGATTTTTGCTGACGCCTAAATCTTGCTATTTGCTGACCTCTGCTTACCCCTTAGTTATCGTGCTTACAGGACAAAGTCACAAGGCGATACATATATTAGGGGGGCGTGCTTTTTCGGTGTTGGCTCTAAGCCTTTAGCCTCTGTCAGTCGGGACTAAACCCAGACTGACACACAGATCTTGCCGTTTTCTTTAATATAGCGGCAACATATAATTTTGTATTAGGTTTGATTTGATATATGTTAGTTATTTCAGAACTCTGAATAATATTTCAGAAAACTATTTACTATACGCTTGAACATTCTTGGTGTCGATTGTACTTGTGGCGCTAATTTTTTAATAAGTATAGACCTCCTTCGGCATTTGAAGAAAAATAAGTGAAGAAAAATGAACCATTAATTATTGTAAAGGAGGAATTAACATTTATCTCTATTTTATTTTTCTCACTGCCTAGTTATTAGGCATCAGTGGATTTCTTACAGTAGTTGTGCATTGGTGACTTGCTGGAATTACCTTCACATAAATTGTGTCAGGGAGGGTTCAACTAGCAAATTTGTAGCCGCCGTTACACGACAAGCGCTCGACTAATCTGCCGCTCAAATAGTCAGTCAAGCAAATCTTAACAGTATTTAGTTTTTTGTTCTAAAGTATAGTATCATCTGCAGAAGCTGAACTGACCTGACACACACACGTGTTTGGCTTTCATCGATCTTGTCACACAATGTTCTTCAAACCTGTGTTCTGTACTAAGTATTTAGGCCTACTGGAGCTGTCTATTATGCATGCTTGATTTTATTGTAGGTATAAAAATGACTCCTAGTGTAGCGATTTGTGGCGTAACAAAACCTTCTGTAGTTTGAATCGGACAACAAGGTAAGTAGCCCTTCAGAAATAATTATTTACATATCCCAATAAAACGCCCAACTTGATGGTGAAGTTGGGCGTAGACTTTTCTTAATGTTTCCTCATAAACATTAAGGCCTGACTAGTAAAGGAGGCTATCCGCGCGTTTCGGCTATCTCCTTTGTTCTGTCAAGTGTCATATTTTATCGGCTCGTTAAGTAATCTGACCTTTTATTTGAAGCTTCATAGCATTAATACGGTCTTCACAGGTGACCCCGAATGGAAATCGCTTTCTTTTTAAAACGTCTTTATAACTTACAATATAAAACTTATTCTATCCACTTATATAATGTCTTGTAACAGTGTTTAGCGTTTAACGTTTCAATTGTTCATGTCGGTAAATTCCTCTGGCTTTAGCTACAGCCGGCCATTGCGATTATTTTGTAAAAGCAGTTTTTGAAAGCT
This sequence comes from Norana najaformis, assembly GCA_964023275.1. Taxonomy (NCBI): domain Eukaryota; kingdom Metazoa; phylum Annelida; class Clitellata; order Crassiclitellata; family Hormogastridae; genus Norana; species Norana najaformis. The sequence goes on from OZ029920.1 coordinate 10,134,845, forward strand.
AGTTTATCTGTTTGTAAGCGAGTTCAGTGACGAAACCAAAGATATATTTTTAATGGAATATTATTTGATGGTTTTGTGAGTTTTGCGAACAGCGCTTAGGTAAAACCTGTTGTAATAATAGCTAGATGTAAATAGAAATCGGTTCCTATTTAATATTGATGTAGTCTTGGGTTACCCAACTCTATTATTTCCGCATTTATTAAACGCCACTACCGACTGACTAAATATCAATCGATGGCGCTTAACACTGAGAGTGAAAGACCAACTCAAGGTCCCTACACAGTGAGCGTCTTAGGGGAAGCTCGAACTCGTACTCTCCGCGTTACAAGATGAAAGATGATGGCATACATTTGAAATAAGTGTGAACAGAAAGATGTTTTCGCGATGCTGAGGGCTGGGAAGCCCGTGTGTTTCCCTTGCTAGGAGCCAATTAGTGCAATAAAACTGTACAATACTCAGAGACAAATTGCAACTCTCAAAATAAAAATGTTCACAACTTTGCGGCACGGATATTGGGGTAGGAGCGAGCATATACAGATGAAACTTTTAAAAGAAGCTTCAAAACAGCAAGCACTCCGAAAGGCCGCGGCGACGCAAGATGATGGTTTACAAGCTACCCATGTAAATATAGGCCTACAGCTAAGCTGCTGAAGCTTCACTCCAATGGCGAGTTTTTGAAGGAGTGCTTTGTTGCAACCGAGAAGCCAGACCAGGTAGGCCTAGGCCTTCAGGCGATGCACAGTACATGGTTTGAATTGCATAGCCAAATTCATGTTAAGGCTTTTTCTTCAGCTAGAAACACTTCAAAGCTACACTCGACGTTTGCTATGAAGAAGAGGCTACCAGACCCCCAGTGTAAATCCCACCTGGCCCGCGAAACCTTCCCAGTTTGCAGGTTTGGCGGTCGCCAATAAACTTTTTCCAGGCCTGGGTTAAATAATCATCAGTGAATGCCACGTAATAGCGTTCAATCCGCATTAAAAGTAAAACTGGAGAAAGTTTTGTGACCATACGCCTATGCGTTTAATAATAAATAAACTCATTAAATATAAACATAAAATTAAGAAAATAACTGATTTCATATGAACTTTAAAGAGAATGATGCCCTAGAGACTTTCGACCTACTTCCTTACAAATTATAGGATCACAATTTTGCCTTATATTTAGCTTTGATACAGTGCAAATATAGGGCGATTTGAAAGCGTATTACGTAGAATGTTGGGTTAATAGCAATTAGCTTTTGGTTGTTTGAAGTAACTCTGTAGAAGTAGTTTCTTTATGGGTGTTTGGAGTAGTCCTATATATATACCCTTGTGTGTATGTTTGTATGTATGTATGTATCTGGCTATTTATATAGCCCTTGAAGAACCTAAGATATGAGATTTCCTCACTAAATTTCGAAACTTTTTAGAATGAAGGCCAAGACATGGGCTACGTGTAACAATGATGTGATGTAAAGAGGGAGCGGTAGTTTGAAAACGTAGGACATTAATTGGGGCATTTTCAACAGCTTACGAATGTTTGGGGTAGCACTAAAGAACTAGTTTCTGCAGATATACTGAGATTTCCCAAAATAAATCGAAATTGTTTAAATGAAGGGTAGAACTCGGACTGCAAGAAGTAATGATTAAATTGAACTGCATGCGACTATGAACGCGTTTGGCATAGGATTGGAATACTGCAACAGTTAGCTTTTGGGTGTTTGAAGTAGAATATAAAAGTAGTTTCGGGATATTTAAATAGATTTCTTTAGTTAACTTTGACATTTTTAGAACATAGTCCAGAACTTGGACTACATGTAGCTATAGGTGGGAATACGAAGGCACATTACATTGAGTGTAACAATTAGCTTTTGGTTGCTTAAAGTAGCGCTACAGAAGTAGCTTCGGGAGATATACCGAGATATATTCAGTTAAATTCGACATTTCTACAATGGAGAAGTCGTAACTGGAACCACATATAGCGAAATCGCTTAATTAATAATTAGCGATTATTCGCCAGAGGACCAATGACGCGCCTCTTGCGAATCATACGTTCTGGCGTTTGTATATCTGAATGTGGTGTTATAGAAGTAGTTTCCGGAGATATGGAGATTTTCTCAAAGAACCTTGAAATTTCTACAATAAAGGCCATCACTTGGATTAAATGTAGCAATGGCCAGTGCAAATGGAAGGGAACAGTTTGACGCTGATAGCTGGACATTTAAATGTAAAACGTTAAAAGTGTGTCGAGGGATTTGCTGCTATAGGTGTATTCTTTCTAATAATAAATAAAATGATCTAAATAAACACAAATATAATTAAGACAATTCACAACTTCAAATAAACTTGAAAGAGAATGGGGCCTGAAGATATCGAATTATACTATCATTATTTTTCATCTTAAAGTAATGAATACGCGATCTTACTGTGATTATCGTAATTAATTGATTAACTGTTGGCTCCAAGGAACAATGGTGATGTCAATGACATAGGATTGCGTAGTTAAATTCAAATCCATTTGCTTGTTGATCAAACTGCGGACCCAGAATCAACCCCAGTTCGCATATGTCTAACATAAGAACTTGTGTTGGTAACATTTAATCTACCTGCGTCACGAGTTTATATTTCATTATGGTCACCTGCCTAGGAAAGTGTTTAGACACAGATTCAATGTACGTGCGCTTGTCACATGCAAATAAAGGCTACTTACCTACTTACTTACTTACTCAGCTAAATGTTTCGCATGTAGTCTCGAGGCATATTTTATGCTAAGTGCAGCGAATTCACATAGGGCCTACTGCTGTCAACAAGCCTGCAGCATTTTGGCTTAAATACAGATAGGCCTATATTTAGCTTGGCTGCTTATGAAAACGAATCTAGGACATACTAAGAGGTCAGTTAGGCATATAGGCATGCTGACTGTGCTAATAATGGTGGCTATTTAGGCTTAGATAGGGCCAAGTTGGGTTCTTTCATAGTCGGACAATTTAGTATATGTCCTGATTAAGGAGATATTTGTACATACATGGATTTAATTTTCCCAACGAAATGCATGAATAAGAAATAACGAAACGCAAAGTTTATTTCTGGATTTGCAGGTAAGGGTGAATGCGTTTCGTCTTGTGTCGCCTGTTTGCGATAAAAAATCTAAGCTACCTCAAATACAGCATAAATACACAAGCCTTGTGCAAAACTCTGAGGTAAATGTAAATGTACACGTTTTTCTTTAGCGACCATTATGGCCTCGACCCTGCTCATTTTTCAATGAATTGATCGGGTGAGGTGGACACCACGCCATTCAAGGTCCCCGTGTACGGACTGTGCTAGCCTGAGATTCAAATCTCATAAATAAGCCACGACCTGGACGCGAACAGGTGCCACGACCTGGACGCGAACAGGTTTTCCATACGCTCAGAGGCGCCTTTTGTCTAATCATTCCGTGGTTGTGCATTTATTCGCATCGTTTTAGCATACTTACCGTTTCTTACTTCTTCACGAGGTCAAATTCAGAAAGTTTCTCACTTGAAGAATAAAAAAATAACAGTTAAATCGACCAGAATAAAACACTGTTAAAAATAAAAAGAAATTATAGCCAAATTCAATGTTACTATTTATGTCAATTAATTGTGACAGTCGACAGTGCCATAGGGCCTAAATCTCAAAACTATATTCCTTTTCAACATCTGTGACGTTATTATTGCAGAAAACGATTGGAAGTTTTTAGTATACACGGAACCAATATACAGATGCTCTAGAAATTGTGGCTATGGAGACAAATGCGGATCTGGTAAGATGCTCGATTTGTAAGGAATTGTTCTCTGATCCCCGAATGTTGCCATGCATTCACAATTTCTGCCTCAGATGTCTACAGCAAACAGCGTCGCAAACGAATAAGGGACCGGGAGAGAGAATGCCTTGTCACTGTTGCGGACGAGAGTTCACGGTCCCACCAGGTGGCCTGGCAGATGTTCAAAGGAATTTCTTCATAGAAGATCTGGTAGAAGCGGTGAAAGCTGCTGTAGACAAAGGCACACAGTGTGATTTATGTATTGCCAAAGGTGGAGGGGAAGATCAATGTATAGCGCAGGCCACGATGCATTGCAATGAATGCAGGCAGAACCTCTGTAGAACTTGTAGTGAACATCATAGAAAACAAAAGGTGTTAAAGAAGCATCACCTCACTAAGCTGGACCTCAATCGTGAAGAACAGGCGTCTTCAAGTGGTTACTGTTCTTTACACAATCGCCACCAGTTGAGCATCTACTGCTTCGAGTGCAATCTGATTGTTTGTGACGAGTGCTGCAAGCAAAACCATGAAATGCATACCTGCAAAACCATCAAAGAAGCGATTGAGATATCTAGGAAACAAATCACTGCTGACCTTGAAACAGTGGGTTCATATTCAAAAGCTGGTTCAGCGAGAGAAGAGCAACTGCTAAAGATAAAGACAGAATGCATGAAAGATTTCATAGCTGTTGAAGCAGAGGTTATCGAGAGAGGCAGAAAACTCAAGGAAATGGTTGATGCTCATGTTGGATGTTTGGTGTCGCAACTCGTTCTGATGAAAACCAAACGATTGTATGAAATTGATTGCCAGATAGACAAAATAAAAACATGCCTGGGATTGGCCGACAGCTTTGAAAAGAGCTGCAAAGATCTATCACTTGAGACTTCATCAGATGAAAATATCTGCAGTGAGGCAACTGGATTACACTCGAAAGCCGTTAAGTTACAGAGACTATACGAAGCGTCTCATCTCGAAGACCTTTTTTCGACCACTGTAATATTGGACATATCACAGACGGAAGAGAGACTTTTGAAAATGAGAAACGTTGTTGGTGAAATTAGAGGTAATGTTCACTATGATTTGTGTAAGTACACCACTTCTGAAAATCATCATCAAGCCGGATGATACTGGCGAATAAATTTCGTAACGCCATGCAAACGTTTATTCCATTTGCTGCATATATTTCAGTTTCAGATTTACATGAGATGTTTTGTTTTAATCAGTAATTGTAATTGTAGTCTGATATTTATAAAGCGCCACTTCAAGAATAAACTTATCAGTGGCGCTCGAAGTATCTCGTTATATTTAAGTTTGTTGTTTTCCTTCTGTTGGTATTGCGTGTCTTTTATGGTTTTCTTGTTTTGCTGATATGGTGAAGTACATTCCTGTTCATTGATAATGTATTTCCTAATTCAGTATTTCATTCATAGAGGAATTGAAACCAATGGCCAGAAATACTGAAGCATCAATCAAAGCTTTAGGTGAGTTCAAAGCTTTGGATTTACAGGTTAAAAATTTACTTACGTCTATGTCTAAGCTGGTGTAATTAATTTTCTTGCCAACTAGAAGAATATACAAGCTTTCCTTTAATTGGCAATAAGCTTTTCTTACGCAGACACCAATATATACGAATTTAAGAAAGACGATAAATAACGTTTTGCACTTGAACATTTTGATTAGACAAATGTTTTATCTACCTGTTCTTAAATAACAATGTTGAAAACTACAAATGTACCTTATTTTCAAATGACCGTTAAACTATATAAATTTTATTTACTGATAACACCATAAAATAGTATTGAGCATATAACCTGCCATTCTTATCCACTGTCGCTTGAATATTGATATATGTTATATACGCTGTATATATATATTAAATTTACCATCTGATATATACTATTAGACCAGTTAATATGCTTACTTATTTACAAAACATTTTTACCTATAGCTCTTGCATCTCATGAAACGAAATCAAAGATCTTCGAAACAGACCTGAAGCCAGCTACGACTCACATAGGTTTCCTGCCTCTATTTTTAATTCAGCTTTATTAAACGTCTTCCTAAATGAATCTTCTAAGCAAGTTTTCATTAAAATTTTATATACCATATAGACTTAACTGTAATTTAGGCCTACAAGTTTAAATATGATTATTAACTTATGGTTTATGATATAAGAAAAACTGAAGCATTGTCGTAATTGACAATCCACATGCAGTTTATTGAACTATTAATTAATTAGCACTTCTATGACAGTGTCTAATGCACAAGGCATCAACCGATGGCGCATCAAAATCAGTCCGCAGTTAGGTCAATACCCAGAAAGTCAGTCAACTGAAGGGTCTAGAGTTTTCAAGGAAGAAAAAAATCTGAACATATAGAGAGATGCTTAGATTCGCTAATGAAAGCTGGCATATTAGTCTGGTAAAAGATGTCTAATTAGGAAATATGGTATACACCAACAATAATACTACTTAACAACATAGCAAATACTGTGCAATGTTCTCTGTTTTATCTGTTCATTCGAAAAAAGGAAACATAATTTAATTTTATAAAATGATAGGCCTAGTTTTAAATTCAGAACTAATTGGCAGCGGTAAAAAATCTGTGAATTTTATTCACACACTGTTGACAGAAAAGAGGAGAAGGAAGGATGAAGTTCCAGAAAAGAAGGTCGCCATTTTGAAGCATACAGGTAATGACTCTTGTAAAATCGACTGCAGTATATATCGGCAGCAGACTCATATTAATTTATATGTAAGCCCTATTCGTTATCTCTATATATTAGGCTAAGTAATGTTTTGAATTTGTAAGATCAGTCAAATTAAACAGTTATTTGCTCTTCTTCCAGATTTCAGGTTTCCTATGATTGTCTGCACTTGGTTGTTCATTTGGTAGAATTGACGTTTCGTGAAAATTTGGAGACAGCTGCATTTCCAAGTGGAGTGGTTCTTAGGTATGGCGGCGTGAAAAATTCACACTCAAACTGGAATTGTGGCTTTCAAAAACCTCGCATAGTGATAGTGAAACCCAGTAACCTGATTACTTACTTAGATTGGACTAGATAAAATTTTAAAAAATGAAAGTAGCAAGAAATTAATAAAATCTCAAAGTTAATGATTAATTATTTTGACAGTGTTTGATCCGACCGGTATCCGTCTTTCTGCGAAGCTTGTTTTAGACGCCAATGTGTGGGGAGTCACAAAACTCTCCGACTACATTTATGTCCTCGTTCGTAACCCAAACGCCATCCACGTCTTCCCGGAGCAGAGTTCTTTCCGCTCAAAGACCCAAATCCAGATCGATGACATTAAGAAACCGCATGACATAGCAGCTGCCGCCAAGCAGAGGTGTCTATACGTTACGGACTCAGAATCCAAATGCGTCTGGAAAATAACGAGCGACTATACAATAACAAAATGGCTGCCTAATATCGGTGAACCATACACGCTCTTTATGACCTACGATTCGCGTCTGGTGATGGCAAGACAAGGCAAACAGTCGGCCATTGAAGTATACAAACAAGACGCTAGCCTCGACTGCCTTGTTCAGTTGCCAAACAATATCGAGGAACCTCTTCATGTTGTCGAGAACTCAGGGCGAAACTTTGTGATCAGTCATAAGTGGAGGGAATGCGGAGCGCGTGAAACAGTTTGGAGTATCAGTGTGCTGAGCAATCGCGGTGAAATCTTGCACCGTTTTTGTGCCAAGGATAGCGTGCAACATTTAAAGGAGCCTCAGTATTTGTCGGTAGATTCCGTAGATCAAGTACTTGTGGCTGATTTTGGAAATGGAAGAGTGCTTTTACTGAACTCCGATCTCAACTGGAATCAGTCCCTAAAGACAGAGGACCAAGAAGCGACCACGTTTCCAAAGAAGCTGCATTTAGATAGGGACAAAAGGCAGTTATTAGTTGGGCAGTATTTGAAGAAAGGAGTACATGTCTACGCTTTCTGATGGCTGTATATCTTCTTCCAATATTTAGCTGACTCATATCTAAAACAATTTATACCTCCTGAAAGCTATTTTGTACCTTTATTAAAGACTTGTATCTTAAACAATGCACAAAAATAGAACAAAAAGTAGTTAATGCATTAATATTAATTGTTACTAGTAAAAAGTAATGATTTAACACTAATCGTTAGTAGCAAATAGCAATGAATTAACAATGATTGTGAGAATCAAATAATAATGATTTAACATTAATTGTTAGTCTGTTTTTTCCTATTGAGCTTACCAAAGAATCAAATTTACAATAAAAAAGCAACTTATTCCATTACTTCCAGATAATAATTTGTTTCTTGTTTTGGAAGCCTTGTGATGTAATTCTCCATATTCGACTCCAACAAAACAGGTGTATAAGCAGAAGGTGGATCAGCCTCTCTAGTTGTCATATGTGCGTATTCATTTGTCTCTTTTTCTTGCTCTTGAATGTCGTCTCCATCTAGATTTATCACATTCCATGGCTGAGTATCTGACGCATCAACAGCGAATCCTATCCGTCGGATGACAGGGACTTGATTTATTGGTGGTGCGTTGCTGGCTGTTTCCGCGATTTCTTCATAGTCTTCGCTTTTGTGTTCCATTGAAAAGTGTAGCGTGAGTGCATTGTCATTTTCGGTCTCCAATACTTTTGCTGAAATAACGCATCGTTATGTTCATCGTATGTATCTGTAAGCATATGTGCTTGGCAAACAAGGATGTTACAAAGAAATCGGTTTCAATTAAGGGGTGCTGTAGAATACCATATTGAGGGAGGCATCTAAATGAGTCATGCGGTGTTGATGCGCATTAGTTCTAGCTTATGGTTGCAGAATAATAATGACAACATCTAGGCTGTTAAATTTGCTTGCAAGATTTAAATGGAAAAATCATTAAGAGGACATGAAGCCTACTCTAATATTACGCCTGTCATGTAATATAATTGCTATAATATAATTGCTAGTCTTGCGTCTAATAATCACGTTGATTGTTTACTGAACTATAAGTTCGCTGTGAAGGGCTCCACTCCGACTTCCACACTGGTGTGTGGCACTATGTTCTCGTTCTTGTAATAATAATAATAATAATAATAATAATAATAATAATAATAATAATAATAATAATCACGTTATGCAATAATGCAATTTTTCATCCGGATAATTTTTCAGCTTCCTGAGGGATCATAAATACCTCGGGGCTAAAAAAATAATAAATGATCCATTCAATATCTCGTGTTTCACAGAGTTTCTCATTAAAGGCGCTATGTAAATCTCCTGATACAGAGATGAATACTTACAGGCTACTAGTTTATTTACTAAGGTACGGCGAATATTACAAAAACACGAAGACGATTTTTTCTTTAAAATAAGCACTGTAATGTTTTATTAACAGAATATCATCTAATTTGCTCACGGTTTTTATGGTTTCTTTTGGCAACGATGTAGGTGCAGGTGGATGTTAATATAAGGAGCAAGAGGATGACAACAGCTCCAAACCCAATAAAAACCCAATATATAAAGGGCAGTCCGCTTTCTAAACAAAAACCATAATCAATATTATCACTATAAACTATATTATCACTGTAGACAAATCCGTCTCAACTACCCTAACAGGAAGTCTGAACCAAGATAAAAGAGGAGGGTTCTTCGGTGGGCTTACAACCCACCCAGGTGAAAATCTAAGCAAAAGAAACAAGACAACAAATTCATTACCAAGATTCGGCTACATGAAGCGATAGTATTAAGCACAATGCTCTGTGGATCTAAAACCTGTTTAGTGACGATCGGAAACAAGAAAAGACTGGAGGCTGCACATAATAAATGGGTGAGGAGAATTCCACACATTTTATGCCGTGATAACATATCGAAATGTCTCTTGTTCGGAGATATTTGAACACTTTATCACAGAGGTGTATAAATACGTTGGCATATGTGCATTTGGCGAACACTAAGATGCTTCTGTAGCATAGTTTCCGTGGGGTTGAAAACGCAGGATTTTCTTGGTTATGTAGACCTGTATGTGGAGAGTTGCACATTTTATTCGATTTTATTGTGCAGGTAGTTTAAGAGGTTTATCGTTTATGTAAATTTAACACGGTGGATTGGAGTTGAACCCAAGCTTGTGGACTGGATGGACAGTCAACGAAATCCGTCAAGCACAGTTGACAGATTTTGTTGGTATATTGGCTATTCTATAGTGTATTATGCACTCATTTAAATCAGCGCTTTTGTGAGGTACTAACAAGGCGCTGTGTTAATTGTCTAGACATATACATATGTGCATACATTAATGGCGTGAATGGGTGTTTGTTTATACAAAATGTAGATATGAATTTACAGGATTCGCTTCTACTGCTAAACGAAAGAGACCAGTTATCATAAGCAAACGTTGTCTACCTAACATGTCTTTAAATTTACCTCTGATGTTGAAAACGATTCTCGCTGTAGCGGAAAATTTATGGGTATTTATCTCGTTTAGTGCTGTACACAGGAACGTGTACGGCTCATTCCGAACCATCCTCGTGCTCACATTCAGGAAAGAACCGTGTAGAAACAGCATACTGTTGTCTTTTAGGCCACTGAGTTCTGTCCATTGATAGGTAGGCTCAGGGTTTCCATCAGCTCGACATACCAAACTGTCGCCAGGCTTAAAAACACTGCCGGATGGCGTAATAGATACATTTCTTGTTCCATCTTCCGACACACAAATAAAGCCCCAAGAATGAAATTTAAACTTTGCACAGAATGTAGTTAATAGACTATTCATAATGCAGTTGAGAAATATTTGATATAAGTCAACACGAATTAATACTATATTGGAAATTTAATTGACAGTGACGTATCTATCTCTCGCTCGCGCTGTCACCAAAACTCGAAACACCATCACGCCAGTGAGTGTGCTGACACTTGCGCCGCATATGACTGCAGTCAGCGAATAACTGTACATCTACCCGCTTCGGTTCCGCCCTAACACTTCGCTATCCTGTTACCACATCCTTAAAATGTGGAAATTGCTTCACAATCCTAACTGCTCCACCCGTCTGAATAAACTCTCGCCAGGATTACAACGATTATCTGACCCATCCTACAAACTCATCAACACTTCGCCGCTTGCAATTTCTGCGCTGGTCTTTCACTGAAAACTGAAAACATTATTTTTTCCAAAAATCTTATCCTGTTTCCTTCTCTTCCCTTTATCTATCTTACCGCTCCAATTCTAAACACTATCAACCGTAGCGGTCTGACTGTCTGCCTGTCTGACCCTTGGATCTTGATCTAACACCGATTCTGACCCTCCCTGCCTATCAATTTTGTTTTGACTAATCGCCTGTGAATAAACTGATTTCCTCTACTTAACTTTCATTAAGCGCTGTAGAAAACTGGAGTTAACGATTCTATAATTTTATGATTTATTAATGATAAAATTATTGTCGAATTTGTTTGTGTCCCGACAATAGGCTATACTTTAAATCACTCCTAGTGTAGTTTAACTGTAAATAACATTTAGCCAACCTATTTCAGATATTTAGGCCTAGTTTTACTAGCAGTAACACCATTTATTAACTAAAGTATATTTATAAAGCATGCCTGATTAGCCGTCAACTAATGCGTTTAAAGATCGAACCCCGGTATTTAAAATTATGATTTCATCTAAGAAAAATGCTGGAGTTTTTTGCAGTTGCTTCATCCGACATATCTGTAATGTTCACAATGTTCTCAGTCAGCAGAGATTATACTTTAAAACGACGTCGTCAATAATGACACTACAAAGGCTATGCTTTTAATTGCTGTAATGAACTTACGTACATCGCACACTTATCTTTTCTGATGTCCATTTGAAAGCATATCCTGGGGTGTTTGTGGCATTGTTGCTCAGATGTTCAAGATACTCAATGGAGAAGAAAGCAGTTGCCGTGAACGAAGAACCGTGATCGCTGTAGTCGACAGCAACAACCGAAGTACATCTAGAACTTTGATAAGCTATATACTCAACAGTGCTGACCATTGACTGGCCTTTTCTTTTCCCAGTTTGACCCCATTTCAGAACAGGCGGCCAGTTACCACTGTAGTTGACCAGACATGATAGTTCTAACCAGTCTCCTTCCTCTATCGAGTTGTCAGTGCTGCTAAAGTTTGTTGTGCACAAGGGGTCGGAAGCTAAAGACAAAATCAGAGACAAATCTCTGCAATGTTTATACTTAAGACTATTTAGTGACAGATATCTGCAACCCTTACTTTCAGTAGCAAGGGTAATGCAACAGTGTAACATGCGCATTCAGGGAACATTAAGACTTGAAGATTGTTTTGCTTTCGACGAAAACCCACACATCGAGCCTATTTCTAGTTAATGACACAATTGGACTGAGATGTATACCAAGGCATCGCTTTGGTTAAGGCATGTTAACATGCTTCTGTATCGGTCAGTATTTCGCAGTTTCATCTTGATTTTTTAGAATCAAGTTGCTAACAAACAACAAATCTAATCATAGAACATATAGCGCCATTATAGTAAAGCATTGGGCATCAATCGATGGCACTTTAAAATAGAATGGCAGTGAGGTGAACTCCAAGGGCCAGTCCGAAGAGATAGAGAGGCAGCCTAAGCAGGATAAGCGCCCTGAATTAAAAACTCTTTAGTCGAGAACGTAAAGACACCAACGACTTAGTAGTGCGAACAGATAGTGGGACTCCATTGGTTAAAACTTATTTGTACAGTCTTGCTTTTGTTGTCTGCCTGCTATGGCCTGTTATTTTAATGCATTACTTACTTATTTCCTTACTTAGAACCTTGGCCCAACAACAGAGAAAAGCCCACTTGATAAAATGACAACGAGGCAAACGATTATTCTATGTCTGTAAGTAGTGACAGTTTGGTTTAGTCGATTTACAGTTAAAAGCGCAGCGAGTAGCTCGAAATGAACCCTTAAAGGAATTTGTGTTAACCCATGATATAAATTTCGTAATGTTACGCTTAGAGAATAATTTGTCATTAACTTACCAAACACAATAACTTGTGCTTCAAAAATTACCGCCTGAAACGATTCAATGGGACCTGGTACTGCATGATATTTCGTACATCTATAGGAACCAGCATCAGTCAGTTTGGCAGAAGCTGTCGTTAGATCAAACTGAAAACCGGAATCGGTTTGATTAATTGTAAAATGCCGAAAAGGTTTGCTTATCACTCCATTACTGTATATGAAGCGTTCGCTTTCAAGTTTGGATCCTGCTGGATAGAATTTCCAGTTGAGTGGATGGCTCTGATTCTTTGTGTTCACTCCGCATTTAATGGCAAGTGTACTTCCACTCAAAACGACGGTGTTTCCAGGCCAATATGAGACTCCACTGGCCTTGGCTAGAAAGTTGTAAAGCAAAATAGGAAACTTTCCTTCAAGATTTTTCAGTTAGAAAACATGAGGACTAGATAAGCTTGGTTCTATGTATGTAGATATGTATCACTAAATTTGTAAAGCGCCTTTTAAGTAACTCACAATGGCGCTGCAGCACGGCTACCTAACGGTCTTTAAATAGGAACGTCTTGAGATGGGGTTCTATGGATACAGAGCGGTAAGCGAAACAAAGCTAAGCAAGAAATGATAATATTCTTCGATCTGACACCAACTATCAGCAGCACTTCGATGTCCATAAAGGCGCTACATAAGCGGAAAATAGGTTAAAGAGAATAATGCTCAAAACGATTGATGTCATCGGCAGTAATTAGTAACGAATACACGTTGGCCTATGTGTGTATGTCTGCATGCATGCACGTATGTGTGTATGTATGTATGTATGTAGGTGGGTGGGTGGGTAGGTAGGTGTAGGTCTATGTGTGCCTGTATTACAGGGCTCGATAACGAATTGTCAGTGAAGCATATCACGCTGTATTCTAGTGGTTAGAGTGCTGGGCTGTCAACCCACGGGTCGGGGGTTCGATTCTCCGCTAAGGCATAAAGATCTTTCGAGATTTCAGCTCCACTTGGTCCCCTGGTGAACTCGGCCATAAAATGAGTACAGTGACTGTGTGCTGTCGGTGAGAAAGATCAGGCGGCGAGGGAGAGGACTGGCCACCCGTCGTAGTATGGCGAAGTCAAGGAAACTTAAGTCACAAAAACTTCATATCAATGCTAGCCTCCAAGATTAGCTTATGTCTGCTCTTCCTCTTCCTCTTCTTGTTCTTCTTCTTTATAAGACGCACTGGGATTCTAAAGTGGGCATAGAAGGAAACGATTGGCGCCTCATGAATTCGGCACCATGGTCTACTTCTTAATCGAGAACACAACAGCAGGAAATCAAGCGTAGATTAATACTGTACGGTTTATTGCACTCCCTTATCAATCAATGTCTTGCTCAACTCAAAATCCCGCATTCCACAATATAGTGTGAAGTTAACTTACCTAGTATAAGTCTGAGAGTTAGAAGAATAAGCCACATTTTCGCGATGCTGAGACAAGCATCATAGCAGAATGGCTGATATGGTTAATATAATAGATATCTGTTTTCCAAATGCTATAGACCATGATGTGCAGAAACGCTTGAAAATGACTTAAAGCGAAAGCTCTTTCAGTCAGCATCCAAAAGCCGACTTCGAATTTGCCAAATTTAGATTATCCGGGTAAGGTTTGCGAACAGGCCACGAATTGTGATAATCTTATCACATCATGTCAACTGCACAGCATATGCATGTGTTTGTGCGCCCAAATACGAAATTATTTTGTAAGGCCAGGATAGAAAGGCTTGGCATCCCATCGTGGATATAAATGCGCTCACTTTGTATGCAACTAGAGAAAAAGAATATGATTATATGCTGAAGCACATTGACTTATATTATTCAAGCCTCGACACTAAACTGAGCTGTTAGATGTGTATGTATGTATATATGTATGTATGTGTGTATATATGTATGTATATATATATATGTCTGTATGTATGTAAATATGTATAGATGTGTGTGTATGTTAGTGTGAATGAATGTATGTACATATGTGCATTTAGATAGCGCCTTTTGGAACTTCTCAAAGGCACTGATACAGACCCAAGGAAGCGTTGGAAAGTTCTCATTATGAAGCTGTTTTATGCCTATTTAACCAGAAGACATAAAAAACGACATGGCTTTAGGAATAAGTCTAGACCTACATCTCTCACAACCCACGATAAATCTTTCATGACATGCGGTTGTTGAAGGCATGTTTTGCAAATGCGTTATATAAGGCTAGATAATAGGCCTATTTAGTATTGGACAAATTGCCCTTTCATTTTCCTTTGTTCAGGCACAAAGTTTGTGACGACATAATGAATGACATAATTGTGTTGTACAATATGTCATTGCCACTTTGGTAAATGCGTTGACAGTTGTCTCCGACTCAGCGAAATATGACAGCTAAGCCTTCGCTCCAGTGGCTTCCCATTGACTACAGAACCAAGTACAAGATGGGGTTGCTCGTCTACAGTCGTCTTCACCATCTGGCCCCAGACTAACTCATTGGACCTTCCGTGACAGCTCAGGCTGTAAGGGCCGTAAAACTAAAATGTTTGTATAATAATAATAATAATAATAATAATAATAATAATAATAATAATAATAATAATAATAATAATAATAATAGTACCACCATCACCACCACCAATATTAATAATAACATCAACAACAAAAATAAGTAGGCTAAATGCCGCTTATTCCGGTGAACACGTATGCCGTAAGTTTCCGTTGTACTACAGCCTTGAGTGGAGGGTGAACTGCATTTACCTTTCACGTCTGCGTCCGGGGTTCGAATTCCGAAGCGTCATGTGAACTTGCCAAGCCGTGAAACCCGTAAGAAAAGGTCGTTTGGTTGTTGGATTGCTGCTGCTGTGTTTGCCCTTCAGCCGAACCCAGAACCATGCCACTGAGAACTGATATTGATAAACTAGAGGCTAATGCGATGTAATTTAAATCACTATAATGTGGGGCCTAGTGTGGCGTAATGTAATGTGACATTTATAGGGCCTTCTAAGCAGGTTAGCACGGTCCGTGAACGGGACTTTAAATGGCATGGCGCCCATTCAAACGGACAGCGGTGGTGAAGGATGTCACCCGATAAATTCATTGAAAAATGAGAAGAATCCAGACCATACAGTCGCTATAGAAAAACATGTACCCTTAACTTTCGAAGTAACGCTCTTTGTTCGCCTAAATAAGGCAATAGTTGATTTGAAAGAGTTAAGAAGACACTGATTTGTATGAATCACGGTAGAATTTAAGAATGAGACCAGATTTTAGTGTTTTTTGCGCACACAATTCTTTGTCACATTGCCTGCGGCAATTAGCAATTTGCAGTTAATATCGAATTCAAAAGGCGGTGATCTAACAACAGTGGCAAACATCAGCGAAGCAAAGGTCTTGAATCAAATTAAATTTTCCTCTTTGTAAGGTAGAATAAGGTAGCAGAACATTTGGGGAGTTCATTTCCTATCTCTATATGCACACCGTCTACTCACTTTGCATAATTAGGTCTATAAGGGCGGATGCTAAAAAGTAAAAACTAAAATCTTATCTCTTTCTCGAATCCTACCACGATTCATACAATTTTCAATCTCTTCTTAACTCTTTAAAATCAAATATCACTAATTGGAACAGCTCCTACGTCCCTCTACTCTCTGTCTCTCTGCCTCTTTGCCCTTTTATCCCGTCCGTCGTTCACTTCATTACTCCTCTGATATTCCATTCAAAACTGAAGTCTCTCTTTTCCAAGAAATCCCACCCTGATCAGTCTTCCTATTTCTCTCAGCTTAAACACAACCCACCCTAGCCTCGTCTCCCCTCCTCTCTCTAGTTTCCTGACAACCGGGACTTGTTTTATGACATTGCATATTTTGATAACCCCACGTACTTGACGCAGCGCTCGTGAATAAGCTGGTGCCCTGCACTTAGCTTTTAAATAGCGCTTTAGACATTTCGAGTTCACGATTACGATTACCTCGCTGGTTTTAAGAAAAGGCCTACCCACAGCAATTTTGGGCAACACCTCTGAATTGAGGAATAAGGTTGGATTCTTATAGAGCTCTATAAGATTAGAGTTTACATTTGCGATTAAAATAGAAAGCGTTAGTAACAGATTTTCCGATCTATTTATGTCAGGTTTTCCCCATCACCTTCTTCATGTTATGCAAGTCATAGCTACAGGTCAATGGTCATCTGTTAAACGCCAATAACTGCATTTAGAACATGGCTTAGGCTATAATGTTTTTGGTTAAAATGATTATCCATGTAGTCGAGACGTGTCTGATACTTCTTGGTAAGATCAGTATATTTACATTCTAATAATGAGGTCGCTGTAGAAATCTTGAGTTTACCATTATGATAAAAAGGCAGAACATAACGAAGATGATTCAGATGGTAGGCTGTGCAGTGTTAAGGCCAGTAGCACGTCCACGTAGTTCTAATCTACAAGATGTCATGATGGTGAGATAAGGTAAAGCAGGTAAGCTAAGGTAAGAAAAAGCAAGGGAAAAATAAGGCATGGTAAGGATGGTAAAGTAGGCAAGGTAAGGCAAATAAATGCTACTAATTACTATAATTCTCCTGTCCGTAACTTAAGTCTGGGTTTCGTCCAAAACCCAAGTTTCGATCTTATCTCCCATCTTTTCTGCTCTTGCTTCATGCGTATCTGTGACCTTTGCAGAATCCGCCCTATGCTTAACTTCAGAAACGCATCTACCGTCGTCACATCCGTTGTCCGTGATAAACAAATCACTCACTGGCTTAAAATATCTAAACGAATAGAGTGCAGAGTTTAATCACTTACTCAAAAAACATATTCCAATCCTCTCAACTATCCTATTTTTCAGTTATTTATTTACAACCCAACCATTCCGCTCAATCCCATCCACTTCCGCCGTAAAACTTCTGCGCTTTTCCGTCATCTCATCCTTAAAATATGAAAATCGCTCCATAGCCCTAGCTGCTTCGCCCCTCTGGAAAAAAACTCCCACCAGCATTGCGGCAATTTTCTGATCCATCATACGAACTCACCGACACTTCTCCCCTTTCAATCTCTGCACAGGTCTTGCACTCAAAGCTGAACACATTGCTCTTCCACAAATCTTATCCTGATTGCTTCTCTTCCCCTTATCTCTCTTTCCGCTCCAATTCTAAACACCGTCCACCATTGTCTGACTGCCTGACCTTTAGATCATATCCTGATTCCTGGAACTGAATTTGATCCTACCTGCCTATCGATTTTGTTGTGATTGAGAGCCTGCTAATAAGCTGGTTCCCGCCGCTTAGCTTTTTGGGCGCTGTAGAAACCTCGAGTTTTGCAATTTACGATTTTACGCTTTATTTATGATGAAATTATTTTTGACATGTTTTCTTGGTCCCGACAATAGCCTAATACTTAGCTTTCTTTTGGCGCTGCAGAAATCTCAAGTTTACAATGACGCTTACGGTTAGGCCCCTATGGAAAGGTCTGGTAGTTTAAGGTAAGGTAAGCTAGAACATGATTCAGTCAATATCAGTTCTCAGAGGCATAATTCTGGGGCCGAAGGTTATTTGATCTGCGAACACGACATTAAGTTTTGATCAACAACCGGATAAACTTTTCTTACGGGTTACAGGCTTGACAACAAATGATCAATAAACATTTTGTCGTTAACGTTACCACGGGATATTACGAATACACGTTTTATTTCGCCTGAATGCGACTATTAATTAGCGACTCTGCTTGTCTGACATTTGCAGTCTGTACTGTGAAGTTCTCATGCGTCGATGAACAACCTTCTTTTCACCCTGTCACAACTGCAGTTGGCAGTGAAGTTCGTCTAAACTATACCAGTGACAGTGGTAATGTGCATTGGTTCAAATACACAGCTGATCCCTCGTCGTCAGAAATTTACGCCAGCGGCAGAGGCATACTTGAGGAGTTTCGTGGGAGATTTTTTATAGCCAACGGTAGCAAAGCCGATCTTATAATCACGAATGTTCTGCAATCTGACGCCGCTAAGTACAAATGCCTTAATGTGGAAAACGAAGTCGACATCTATTTACTCATTGTTGTAGGTGAGCATTCATTTTACGATAAACTTGCAAGGGTTACTACTGATACTTAAAAAATCCCACATACATTCAAATCACTTAGTGGAATTTCTGATAAAGGTACTGTAACATAGAAGCATACGATATTTCCTGACCAGTGCTTGCCTTTGTTTACAATCATCTCTACTATATGTTTTGCAGAGAATAACCTGACATGCACTGTAACGGTTAAACCTGATGACGACTGGAAATTCTGTGGTCCATTCGATTCCATTTCTGTGACGTGTGAAATCAGTTATTATGGAAAAGCGCTGCCTAAAATTGGATGGAAGAAACGACGAGGCAATCACGATGAAACGATTACTCCAAGTGATGCCATTGCCATCAATTCTTCAAGTCCTTTTATGTTCAGTTCTACGGTTCTAATTCGATCGAGGGATTTGTCAGAAGATGACTTTGAAATTGTTTCTTTCGTCGATCAGATGCAAACGATTTCTGATCAATTCCAGTGGAAGTCATCTACTTATAAAGCGCATTGTAAGTTGGTCTAGACTACTATTGTGTTTTCAAGCATAATATTTTAATTACTTACTTATTTGCTGCACTTATTACGCGCGGTCAGTTCATCTGAACCAAAGACTATAAAATCTACATAATATTACGAATGCCTAACTACTAAATATATATAGAGAATATCTATGAATAATTATGCTTCTTATTTGAGGCGGTCGCGTTCTATATATAACTTTGCAGGGGGTGGTGACTTCAGAGGCCACATCTACACCAACAGCAACCCATATCACTGCCTTTTCTACTCTCGATGCAAATGGCGTATTATAATATCGGCTGCGAACTTATATTATAGGCCTATATAAAACTTATCTTATAGACAAACCTAGTGGGTGGAGGTCACATTATTGTCCTATAAAACACGCAAATATATCATGTAAACATTTTGTATTTATATTTTGCTTAGTTTACTGCATTTGAATAGCGCCATTACAAGCACAGCAATGGCACTAAGCATTGAAGCAACTGTAAGACATCCGTACACAATAATAGTCTTAGCAGAGCTTCGAAGCCGCACTCTCCATATTACAAGTCGCACACTCAACCAGTAGGCTACTATGTCAAACTAACTTTATAGTTTTAGTTAACTAGTACTTTAACAGCTTAGGTATCATGCAAATGAAGATAAAATAACGAAGAAACCAACGAAGATACTACCCTAGATCACTTAAACAGTTTGTTTTTTAAGTCTCTACCCAATATTTCTAGTAGAAAAAGCTGTAGGGACTAAATGTTTCTTTAATGAAAGAATGTTGATGTACACTGTTGAAAGGCACGGTCAAAGATTTACCAACAGAAGTTCAACAGACAGAGTGGACTTCATCTGAGACTTTGAAAGGCACTGTCGAAAATTTACCAACAGAAGTTCAACAAACAGAGTGGACTTCATCTGAGACTGTTTTGCCTGATAGGAGTAACATAGATTTACTCCTAATAATTATCGGTTCACTGCTAGGCATTGGCCTACTTTCATCTGTTATATATCGATGGTGAGCACTATTTCAAGAATAGTTGATTAGACATAGTTTTGCTAGCACTTAGCAACGTTACTTGGCTATCAGAGACGCTTTTCCATGTTAGTTTGCTTCTTGTTTCAGCGTTAGCCTTTCATGTCATTTGAGTTTCATCTTGCTTTACAAAGTCTTAGTAAACACCACACAATTTGCAAATAAAGTCGTACATAAGTAAACGATAAACCTGTAATTTTCTTTGTTCGTACCAAAAATTCAGCAATTTTGTTTTCCTTGTTGTGCAAATTATCAGGATAAAATTAATTCAATATCGAGTTTTCATACTATCATTTTATGTAACGTTGATAACAATTAGGTGCAAAAGAAGAATAATTGGATTATTCAGACCAGGAGCAAAACAAGACGAACAGGGTGAAAATCAGTCACTTCTGCCAAGTAAGGACAAATTTTCTATTAAAAATATTTATAAGAACACATGCAAGAGAGATCAGGTCAAGGCGGGTTTGACACAGAAGTTTTTAGCATCAATTTAAAATCGCCGTCATGCTTTCGTTTCTTCATGCAACTTCAGTAAAATTACGATGAAGGCCATCACGTCCTGCTTTCTCGCGCAGTAAACCGTTCTTCTGGAGTAGGGTTCCACTCAAAATTAGAACTTTACCTCCAGAAATGGCGTAAGAAAATTGTCAACTTAAACTATCTTAAGACACACTACCTTAAGAGAGAACTAGTCACTCCAGGCCGTTACCCTTGCCCTTTTTGAATTTCTTCACTTTGACATGTCCAATCTGCGACATAGATAAGACTCCTTCCTCTCGGGAGTGGCCCGGAGGTGGACTCGTGCATATGGCACTCGTCCATCAAGTGTATCGATACAGTTTTCGTCACCAGTTCAAAGAATGCTGTAGAGCCCTCTCCATCTGCCCCTCGGGTCGGGGTTTCAGGATTTCACCCTGCACGCAACAGGGCAACACACTCCGAGCCAACCACTTGCATACAGGTAGGTGGCCGCTCGTCACTCTCCAATTCGAACCGGGCTACCGGCACCTGTCCCCTCAGGTGCTCCATCGTAGCCCATCGACATTGGTGTGTGACAGCCCTCCACCGCGGATTACATACTCTGTCCCGATGACGCCAGTGATGAGGGTTCAAGTCACAACTGCACCGATCGGTTGGCACTCTACCCGACTCTTTTAACATTTCCGCATTAAGTGGGTAGCGATGGGTCCATTCTCCCTCCGTCCAGTACGGAAATTGGTCCATCGCAGAACACAGTCACTTGCAGGATACAATACTGCTCAGAACACCGGTCGCAGGCAAGGCCATCAAGAGAGCCTTTAGTTGCCTGACAAGACGGGCAGAGCAGATGGGTGTTGCGGCACCCCGTTCAGGGAGTCGAATTTGACCTCACCATTCGGTTCTAAGCTTTTCGCTTTCACCGCGACGAGACCACGCAGCTACTGACTACTAAACTCTTCCTCTCATGGTATCCAACCAATCAACCTCTTTAAGAGAGTACTAGTCACTTCAGGTCGTTGTCCGGCGCTTTTTATATTTTTGATATTCAACTTGCTATGGGCAAATCTCTTCCCTCTCGGGAGTGGCCCGGAGGTGGACTCCTGCATATGGCACTCGTCCATCAAGTGTATCGATACAGTTTCCGTCACCAGTTCAAAGAATGCTGTAGTGCCCTCTCCATCTGCCCCTGGGGTCGGGGTTCCAAGATTTCACCCTGCACGCAACAGGTCGACACACTACGAGCCCACTACTTGCTTTACAGGTGGCCGCTCGTCACTCTCCAGTTCGAGCTGGGCCATAGGCACCAGTCCCCAGACATGCACTCCAACGTGGCTTACCGACAATGGTGTGTGAGAGCCCTCCACCCCAGATCACGTACTCTGTTCCGATGACGACTAGTGATCAGGGTACAAGTCACTAATGCACTGTTCGGTTGGCACTCGACCCATCTCTTTTAATATTTCCGCATTAAGTGGGCAGCGGTGGGCCCATCCTTCCTCCGTCTTATACGGAAATCAGTCCCGCACAGAACACAGTCCCGTAAAGGACACGGTCCTGCACGGGAACTCGGCAGCAGGCAAGGCCATTGAGACGGTCAGTTAGTTGCCTGTCAAGACAGATAGAGAAGACGGGTGTTGCGGCACCTCGCAGGGAGTCGAAGTTGACCTCACCACTCGGCTTCAAGCTTTTCGCTTCCGCCACGACGAGATCGCGCAGCAGAAACTACTAAGCTCTTCCTCTTATGGTATCCAACTAATCAACCTCTAGTGAGGCGGGATGTCTCATTGCCATCTAACATTGGCCGACCGCTCCAAGCCGCGAAGCGTAAGAAGAGCAAATCGGCTGGAACTCTAGGGTAGCCACTATGTATATGAGTGGTACCGTTAAAGCTTGTGAAGCTGCCGCCAGATTTTACGGCAGCGACCTTAGCCCCTTGCAATTTCTGCTTCGGCCTTTCACTCAAAACTGAAAACATTCCTCTTTCATGGGTCTTATCCTGACACCCCTTCTTCCACTTATCTCTCTCTCTCTCCTCTTTAACCCCAAACACCATCCCCATAGCTGCCACGATGTCTCTCGGCTTGACTTTTGGATCTTGACCTGGAACCGAACCCTTTTTGCCTATCGATTTTGTTCTAACTGAGCGCCTGTGAATAAGCTGGTCCCCGCGGCGCGGCTTTCGTTGGGCGCTGTGGAAATCTCGGAATTACGATTACGATTACCATTATTTGTGAAAAGATGCTGTTTATTATGACCGATACACGCGTTGTTGATTGTTTTGATAATGCCGACTGCGCCATAAACTATTCCCACGTTTTCAAATGACGAATTATCTAGCAAATGGTAACTATACTGAACTGCTAGTTCAAAGGTTCGTGCTTTCTCTGCAACTCTACTTGTTTATTCGCTAGGTATTAGGTCTTCAAAGAACTTAAAGCCGCTTATAGTTCGTGGTATAGCAGCATTACAGGACGAAATCTATATCGTATTTCAAGGCAGCTCCTTCATACGAGTCATCTGCAATACTGAGAAGTTTATTAAGAAAACAGACATCCAATTACATGGAATCAAAGAACCGTGGAGCCTAGAGGCAAATAACTATAACCAATGTCTTTACATCGGAGACCGGAAACTTCAATCCATATGGGAAATAACTGTTAGAAGTGATGCACCAGTCTTAATAAAAAGGGTTTGTGAATTGCAACATCCCTATAAATTTTCAGTAACTTCTGGTGGACGCATCCTTGTTCCTGTATGGCCAAATAGCTTACAGATTCGAACACCAGACGGCTCTAGTAAGCAGAGTTTAAACATCGTTTTACCAAGAGACATGCTTGAACCCTATTACGTACTGGAGACTTCGAGAGAAGCTTTTATAGTAGCGCACGGTCACGAAAGGAGCAAGAATCAAAGGGTGTGCAAAATTCAATTAACAGCAGATCGAAAGCAATGTGTAGTTCAATGGTCATTTCCTGGAAACGACCGTGACAAAATCGCGAATATTGACCAAATGGCGATTGATGAAGATGGCAGGATATTCGTGACAGATCAGAATAAAGGGAGAATTCTACTTCTGGATAAAAATGGCAGAAAGATATGCGAGGTTAAAACGGAAAAACTTCCATATCGGCTGTGTTACGCAATGCAGAAGAAACAGCTTCTTGTTGGACACTACGCCGCAGTCTCAGTCTACATGACAGCAGCAGTGGAAGGTCAAGGCTAATAATAATTACTAATAATAACTTCCTTATTTGTGCGTACATAGTAGGCCTTTTTCTATAAGCGGACACTAAAAGCATCCGTGTAAACATTACACCTATCCATAAAACCAATATTTCTTCAGCATAACTACCCAGTATCCAGATAAAGGATGCCCGAGATCAATTGCAATACTCCAGTTTATCAGTCTTTTGCAAGAGTTTGTTAAGTCCATCTAGAGACCATAATTTATCCGCAATTATCAACAGGTCAACGTTTTGCACTATAGTCCTTATTCTGTCGTAAATTTATTAACAATTTGTTCAACGAAGGCCAACATGAGTTAGATACAGTGAATATAATTAAATAATAGTATGACGTCATTTCAAGAATCCACTCATAAGGTGTAAATTCAAAATAAATAACTTAGAGAAGAAACTTTTAAATTCAAGTTCAATGTTATATATATTTTTTCTCACATCAATCAAGTTCAGCTAAGGTTCTATTTTAGTGACACACCTTACGTAAAACGATAATAGGCCAATTTCATTTTATTACCAATGTTTGCATCTGTGTAAAATAATAGACAAAGATGAATTAAAAATTCGGAAATAACGAAACGAAAGAATACAAAATAAGTATTCCTTTTTATGGCTATTTTTTCAGAACATCGATGAAAGACCTGTTACAACTTGTCGATTTAAAACACAATGTTTTCCATAAAACAAATTTTCATTAATCAGCCATTAAGCATCAAACAAATCTTTGACCGGTGTCTGCAGATTTGCTAAATTTAGGGTCTAACAAAAGTGGCAACATATGTCAAATTCATAGTATACTGTATTAAATAGGCCCTATGTATTTTGTGTTTTACTAGGCACCCATACGGATGAACGTGTGCTACAACTTCAGCATTTTTTTGAGTCTAAAGAGTAAATATACATAATATTCACACTGTAAGATGATAGAAATTCTTTATTTTCGGGGTCTTACGTGAAGGATTATCAGTAACACTGTGACTGGACTGTACTACTGATTAACATATAGATTCATATTATTAATACGTCAAAATGTGAGCATATAACTCCAGTCCTTAAATCTTTGCACTGGCTTCAAATTGGGGTTTCCTGTTCAGCAAAGGAATTATTTCAAATTGGGGCTTAGGGTTCATGAAACACTGAACTCTGATCACCCACAATAGTGAAATCAGCCTTTATCCCCTAAACTTATAATTATTCATCCAGCTTATCTGATTGTCCTTCTTTGGTCATACCTAAGACTAGAACTGTTATTGGTGGACGAGTTTTCTCTGTTGCTGGAACTAGATTTTGGAACTCTTTTTCTGTATCTAACTGTTCTGCTAAAACTCTTAGGGCCTATGTCATTTCGTTCACAACTTAAGACTTACCCTTCTCAAATTGCTTATCAACCATAGGCTACCTTGCTGTCTTAGTAGACTGACCTATTGGATGTTGACCTGATTGCGGCTTAGCTTTGGTGCGCCATCGGTTGATGCCGTGTGCATTATACACCGGCGCTATAGAAGTTACTAATTAATATATATTAATAATAATATTAATGATAATAATACTAATAATAATAATAAATAAATAAATAAATAAAAATAATATTAATGAATAATAATATAGTTGTAGTTTTAATCCAGATTTAAGCTAATTATTCTTGCTATCCTTATTTTAAACTGGTAATTTCATGAACACCTTGTTTTGGACTCAGTTAAAATGAGTACCCTTGGTTTGCTTAACTTCATGTTTAGTTAGATATCAGTGGAGTACAGACAGCTATCATACCAATTAATTCATTCATTCAAGCTTTTATCAGTTTCATGTCCTTCACATCTTCCAAATTTTGATCACTTATCTTAGATTGGATGCATATTATTTCAAACCCAAAACTTGCAACTTATAATAATGATTCTGGTTCGAGCTTATTGAACTAGCACATAGCATTAATTTTAGGCTGAACTCCTCTATCGAAATTTCAATTTTGCGGACGGCGTCAATCTTGTTAGCCACCGTGGATTGCCTGGCAGCCTAATCGGTGCTATAAAATCATGGAATTTTAGTTAAAATAAGTTTATATGATAAAATTGTTCAGGTGCTATTTACACTGTATTCTTGCTCTTTATTTTTGCCAGATTGTCACAAAAAAAGAACGTTATGAAGAGTTTCGGTTCAGGTAATAAAGCTCGACCACTGGGGAGATAATCTGTAATGTATTAACATTTCATGTAAATGGCCAAAAACACTTACTTGATTACTTGGGAGCTGCATCTAGCTTATTTAACAGCGCTCATGTCCAGTTAAATTCGCAACAGCCAGTTTGTTGAGTCATTTTAAGTGCCGTGGTCGAAATCCAGGAAGCCGAGGCCTAGGTAGACAGTTAAAATGTAAGAAGGGAAACGTTTTGATTTCCTGAATACTGAAACGATGGTGAAATAAAGTAATATGGATTAGATAGTTAATAGCCACTCCTAAGCTTTTCTTTTCTTTTATTGTATGTAGAAAGCAATCTATATTTGGAAGAGAAAACGACCAACATGGATATTGGTAAGCTGGTGGTCACCGGCATCGCCGAGCTAGACTCGAGCTTGTACGTTATCTTTCAAGAAAAAAGCTTCATCCGGGTCTTCAAAGCCGACGCTCCATTTGAAAAGGAGTCAGACAAACAACTGGAGGAACTTAGAGACCCGTTTTTCATCGCTGCATGCATAACTAACAACTGTCTCTATATAACCGACAAGGAACGTAAGATGGTCTTAAAGGTGAGCAAAGACTACACACTAAATGAATGGGATATGGATCTGGAAGAACCATACAGGTTGTCTGTCATCTCAAATGGACGCGTTTTAATACCCAAGTGGTCGTCGCCGTCGTCTTTGGAGATATACGACATGAACGGCAAAAATCTTAAAATCATTTCACTGCCTTCTGATGTCATAGAACCATTGCATGCTGTGGAGATGAGTGAAGGAATGTTTGCAGTCAGCCACGGAGACAAAACGAGTCCACTCCACAGAGTGTGCATGATAAAGTGTAAGCCTAACAGTTCAATGTCAGAATTAACGTTGACTTTCGGACACGAGCGAGGAGGGTACAAGAAAGATCAGTTAAATCGTCCAAGAAATCTTGCCATTGATGAACACGGCAGAGTGATTATCGCGGACGCAGGAAACACGAGAGTTGTTGTTCTTGATCCTGGTTGGAAAACATTTGCAAGCGCAAAAGTGTCGATCATGCCTGAAAGACTCTGCTACGGTAGAAAATCAAAACAAATTTTTGTTGGCTATTTCGGACCGATTAATGCTGTTGCAGCAACTCACATATCTACTCAATCCACAGCTGCAATTGATATTTATGAGGCTTAATTTATCAACATTGAACATGGCACTGCAACCGTTTGTTGTATTCCTTGATCTTTCAGATCATGGTCCAGTGCTATGAACAGCAAGTCTTTTATGTCCTGCATACTAAGTATTTTGATTCGCAAGTCATCTTTTAGATAAAGTCCTTAAGATAGAACCAAAACTGCAGCTGTACAGTTTTTAAAGAACAGTCTTAAATAAAAATTTAACCTTTAGGTCTAAATTAAAAATTAGCCCTATTTGTCATCAAAATATATATAATTATTGATTAGCCTATGAAGCTTTGTGATACATCGATCCTTAGCCTAAGTTTGTACGACTTTAATCTACAAAACAATAAAATTTTTGTTTTCTTTCTGTTTGTTTAGAAAGCTGTCCAGAAAGCTTAGATAGCTGTTTGTTTTCTTAAATATGTGTAGGGGCCTACATCTTGAACAGATTCTGGGCAAACTACAAGTCATAGTTCACATATTAATGGTATCGCCGAATTGAACAATGAAAGCATGGAATATTTTTAACAGCAAAGGCTGCGATGCATAACAAAATTACAGCCTTTCGGTGCATCTTATGCAGGTCATTGACCATAAAACCACAATCTGTAGGCCGTTTAGTTATTATTTTCTCGCACTACTAGGTCAAAAGTTGAGACAGCTGGTTAGAGCGTGGGACACTAGTATTAGTCTCATGCCATAATGCGTGATACGTGCACGTTATCTTGCCTGCAAGTGGTCTAACAATTAATGAATCACTTAATCAATAAATTATTAATTTATTTTAACTGCTTCTAAAGCACCAATACCTAATGATGTCAACCTATAGCATCACTCAACTGTGTTTTATGCTTCACAGTTTAAGTGTAGCAGATTTAAATTTAGACTATGCAGTGATGCAAATTATTCAGTCAAAAATCATATAGTGTTGTTCAAGTTCCATCGAATGGATTGCAATCTGATTGTGCCTATTAAAGCATATTCAGTCAGTCACTTTAAGCCTTTTTGGTCTAACTTCTTCTGCGTTATTTGCTGGTGTTTCACGAAGCTTTTACGTCTTCATAGGCCTTGACGTTGATCTTGCTTCACATTTCCCATTATATAAGCCCTGTCGGAATTTATTTGAGGAGTAGTATGCAAAACGAGAAAAATTCATTTGCTTTCACAAATTAATTTTAGGATACCAAAGTACACGGCTAGCTTAAATACATCTATGAAAATTACTAGGATGTGCAGAACCAAATAATTGCCTGCATGATTCTATGACAATATTTGAGATAATATTGGTAATGTAAAAGCAGATGTTACGTGCGTTATCAGACAATTACAATGACCAAATGAAGATAAACTCAATCGGATTAACCTTTGTTTTGATGGCATTCTGGTATCTGAGGGTAACAAAGGTAGCCTTAAACGCAGGGAAGAAAGATTAGAGTTCACATGAAATTTTTTTCGAGAAATACCGAAAGGTCAGTGATAGTCAGTAAATCTGTAAACTACCAATGGTTAATGATATAGATTTAAACTACCAATTTTAGACATTAGGTTCTTAGATAAAAACATCGGAAACAACAGGGATATATTAGTTGAAACCATAGCTGTATTATGAAGAAGAGTAAGAAATTAAGTTCCAACAATTGTTAAAGAAAATCATAGTATAGCCTATTGGCTCCCACATTGACGTGCAAAACGTGTGATTTAAAACTTTAATTCTTAATATCCAGCTATCACAATGACAAGATTTTCGCAAATTAGCATAACTAACTAAAGTTCCCTGTATATATCTAGAAGATTTGGTAAATTGTCTAATTAATGTCAAATTTTGACAAACTCGGTTTTCACATTTGTCTCACAAAAGTTGAAAATGGATTTGTCTGTTTTTGTCAACTTCTCACATACATATTCTCACAGTACTACCTACAAATTAGATACAGATGTCGCAGTTGGTGCATTTACGACCACCACGACTACTTACTGCGATTTTCTTGATTTTCGTATATTAAGTTTTAACGCTAAGACCCGTCGAGGCATTTGATAAGTGTGTCTGACAAAATTTGAAAAGTAGTTTCAAAATTTTTATTTTCAAAGTCGGCAACAACTGTAAATGTTAAAGCAGCATAAGCAGGAGATCATAATTAAGAACTGCAATATTCAATTCGTATTAATCATTACTGCCCACGCTGCAAATACTTCGTGATCACTGTAAATGTAAATGTACACGTTTTCCTATAGCGACCTTATGGCCTCGACCCAGTTGGGTGAGATCCTTCACCACCTCTGCCCGTCTGAATGGCCGCCATGCCATTTAAGGTCCCAGTGTAGAGACCGAGCTAGCCAGAGATTTAAACGTCTGAAATGTATCAACTCTCGGTACGAGAACCGGGTCCTCAGGCAGAGAGGTGTCTTGACGTACGCTTTAACCAATGTAGCTAACCAGGCCTGTGATGTATATGACAGACCAGCTTCCAATCGGTAGGTCTACACATACCACTACATTAAATAGGCTATATTGTAATAATCACCCAAGTCGGCCCAGAATGAGTCAAAGTCGCAGTTTGGTTGCCGCATGCGAGCGCATATAATGGCCGAGGCTGTGTACACATGCATATTCATGTGGTAGTCATATTCTATGCGAGATTCTGTGTGCATTGCATTCTACTGCATCTGTGAGCCGTCAACAGACCGCATGAGGCGATGTACATAGGCCTCCAATATGCATCGTAAACACTAAATCGTAAACATACACGAAGACGAAGACGCATTAATCATAGACAGCAGTTAACGTGAATCTAACGTTGCATGTTGTATCGTTCTGTTCCTTACGAGGCGAAATTTTCATTTTGTGGTTCCTTAGTAACAAGTAAGATCTTAATTTTTAACAAATATTAATTATGTCCTTAAACGTATGTAGTATGACACCCCTTCTTCCTCTTATCTCTCTTTCCGCTCCAATCCCAAACACCACCCACCGTAGCTGCCACGCTGTCTCTCTGCCTGATTTTTGGATATTTGCCTGGAACCGAACCCTTTTTGCATATCGATTTTATTTTGACTGAGCGCCTGTAAATAAGCTGGTCCCCATGACGTGGCTTTCGTTGGGTGCTGTAGAAATCTCGGGATTGCGGTTACGATTACATTGATATGTAGAGTCTGTAGTGGTGTGAGGCTTGCCTGACACGATTTGTTTCTCTTGAGTAAGCGAATTAATCTAGGTCACTAAATTTATTCAGTACAATTAACAGATTAGTCAAACAAGTAAGAGGGGGGTGAGCGATAGTCTAGTGATTCTCGCTATAGGCTGTCAAAAGAGGGGTCGTGGGTTCAAAGGCCCGCAAGGGTAGAAACAATTATTTCGAACTTCCTGCTTCACTTGCGCCCCTAGCGAACTAAGCTATAAAATGATTTCACTGACCGTACACTGTCCATGGGAAGATCAGGCGATGAGGGAGAAGACTGGTCAACCGTTTTTATGTTACGAGGCTAAGAAAGTGTAGGAAAGTGAAGTCCTGAACACTTCATACCCATGGCTGCCTCTCGGAATTAACCTTAAAGACTACTCTTCTGCCTTTTCTACTTTTAAGTACACATTTACATAAATTCTTTCGCTTTTTTATTGAGGAATTATTCTTTCGCTTTTTTATTGAGGAATTAAGAAACTTTACTTAGTTCGCAACCCGCTAAACAAGTGATAATATTCCGGTAAGTGCAGGTGATAGTATCGAGGTAAGTACTGGTGGTAGTATCCAGGTTAGTGCAGGCGATATCCTGGGCAAAGTTCGACGATCTGAACAAATGAAAGGCCTGAGTGATTTGCTCTGCAAGAGACTGTTAATTTACCAATATTATACAAGCGAAGGCTTTGGTAAAAGAGAAAATATGTTTCCTTATACACCAGTTTCCAACTTCTCTATCATGGCAATTATGTTAGTAATAAATATTTTAATGTGGGTCGAAATTGATCCTCTACCTCTGACGTGAAAATATTCTTGTTTCGCCATCCAACCTGCGTTGGTCTTAATAAGGGTCGAGTCTCTCCTCCCTGGTGGTTCTATTATGTTGTTTAAGTCAGGACTAAAGTCACATTTTTAAAAATTACTTATCCCTCTGTAGCCCTTCTTCGGTTTGATAGTCCTAACGGATCTTGACTTGCATGGCTCTGTCCAATGGATTGTAATTTTGTTTAGAAGCTTTAACCATCAATCGACCATCGATTGATGGTTTATGCATTATGATAGTGGTGCTCCGGATTAGATTAGAATAGCGCCTGTCTCTCTCGATACCAGGAAACGAAGAACCATACCCTTTTATCTAAATGTAATGAAAAATCTTCTATCGCGCATTTATAAAAATTAAAGGAGACGCCGAAGGAATAATCATTTGCTTTACTATGCCTGTTTTCCGAAAGCGCTTGCATAGTTTCCATTTAATGAGCGCTTTATAGAATCGCGATTACGATTACAACTGCAATTACAATCAATGCCTCAACCCAGTTAGAAACGATCTAGTACGTAAGGTAGTCCTCGGCCTTTGTTTGCAAAGAAGTCAGAGATGTGTATAGAAGTCACTCTGTCAAGTTAGCATTGTGTACCACATGCCCTGTTCTTTCCTAAAATTAAAATTAATATCTCTCTCTCTCTCTCTCTCTCTCTCTCTCTCTCCACGCATGCCTTCGTCTATGTATTCTCAGTTATTCCACCAGTCTCACTTGTGCTTTGTCCACCAGATTCCTAGCGAAAACCTTTTTCGTGAGTCAGTCATTTAGTTCCTGTTGTCGAAAACCTTACCGTATGCAAATTGAGGTTTTCGACAACACGAACTAAATGACTGACTCACGAAACCGGATACGGTTTTTAATAGCCACATAATCAGTACTGTAGTTCAAAGGAACGTAATAGGCTGTCCTTGTCAGCTGAAAGGGGAATTCCTACTAAGCTCAAGTATACTTTGGGAGTTTCTCTGAAGCAGGCCTACCCCCTTAGCGAATGACTACTAATAGAATTTCGCGTTCACTGTATGCATATTCAACCAGGTGTCAAATCAAGAGTAATAAAATGTGACTGGATCTTGGAAATATGCCCACGACTTCTATACTTATCACAGCCCATCTGCAATTTCAAGCGAAGCATACACAGAAATACAGAACCTGCCCTAAAGCCTGCTAGGCACTTCTGGTTTTAGTGATTAAGCAAGACTGTGCAAGGAGATTGCACAGCAATCCGGAGCAGAGTTGAGTCAGAATCCAAACAGGATTTAAGTGAGATCTGAATAGTAAGAGGTGAGTTTAAATGTTGTAGGTGTCACTATACTCGTACGATGCTACGATACAGTAACTTATCAAACGGAATACTGTATAAGAAATCTTCATTCTCAGAAAAAGGCTTGGTGACAACAATTCATTGGAATTCAGTTATCCATACAAATGAGCACAGGCTCTGCAATAACTGTCCTCGGTTATTACGGTGAATATTTAAGACTGACCCTATAGAAGTCGTAACTCCAGTCCATTATCGTGATTTTGTACTAAGGCTTGCAATAACAAACGACAAACAACCAACACTTAGCTTCTAGTCAAGAGTGAACGGCTGCTTATTGAAAGTAATCGTATGTCTGGATATTATGTTCTATATATCAAGTAATCTGACTTTTTAGAGCTTCTGTGCAAAATAGATGTTGTAAACGTAAACAAATCCTTGCTTAACAATATGCATGGCTCATGTGAATTGTAGGCCAATGTCAATTTCTTAATTTTCTATGTGGCGTTTGATGCTGTTGATACGTCGTTCGCCGGTGAAGTGACGCTAAACAACACCAGCCAGCTTATTAGTTATTAAGATGGGTAACTTTCCACTGGTGACAACTCCACTTGGTACCAGCGCAGCTCTCCATCCTTTCTGGGTTGGTAATTGAGTAACAACGCTGCACATACACAGATACGCAGATACAAGAACAGGCAATCCCAATTGCAATAAGGCTGGTGCAAACATTATGCCCCAGAGGTGAAGTAGTATACGATCGCTCTCAGCAGGAGCAACTGCTGTGTGTTTATCAGTTACGTTTGCCAAATGGACCAAAATACTGAGGGCACCCTGAGCCGGCCAAACTCCAAACAAGCACCTTGAGCAGGTCTAAATGAGTGGCTCGTGTTTGTGTACTTCTTTCCGTCATGCTTGTGTAGGAGGGCAGGTAACGGCCTTAAGTTCTGCTTCAATTCACAGGGGGTGGGGAAATAAGTTACTACCTCGGTCTATGTACAATGCCCTGCCTTTGTAGGCTATCCAGGGGCTTCTAAAGAGGTGAGTCGATAACTTAGTTCGATAACTGAGAAGAAGGAGCCAATCAAAGAGGATCAATCAGCTGTTTTGATGAATACTTGTTGAGTTTAGTTCCAAACTTTCAAACACGAAGTGTGACAGCTCAAGAAGTTTTCCAGCTTATGTTAAGTCGCACTTTTTGGAATATGGGTTAGATGCCATCTAACAGATCTAAAACAGCGCTTCACCCCATTTGAAAGGTTCCTGGAAAGTGCTAAAATTCGATATTTGTGCGTTTATCCAGTGAGTAAATTGGAATACGAAGCTTCGAGTCTCCTCTAGAACAGCCTAACTTGTGCTTTATTATAGTAACGCTATAAAAGTTCTCAGATCGTATTAGATTAATGTTAGTCACATTATAATGAGGAAAACTCCGCCAATGCCGTTTTCAAGCTTACGTGAAGGAGAGGTGACGCCAATCATATTCGTTCTGACACAGCGTCGTTAAACAGAAAGGACAATATAATAACAACAACTGATTGCTTATAACATAGATCGATGCCTTGTGCAATTGATATTAAAGCCATTGAAAAACAAGAGTCGATCACAGCTAATTGCTAAACCCGGACACTTAAACCAGAACACTTAATGCACTAGGCCACAAAGCTCAATGCTTTTAACAATGTACGCGCAGTCATGCATTGAACCATGACAGTGGTCGTTAAGCTAAAAAACACACGGCCTCTGGAGGTGCAAAGGTACCGAGTGACTGAGCCGCGAACGAGTAAGAGAGTGAGTAAGCGTTGAAAAGTTTTGTCTGTGTTTCAGACCAATACCGCAAGAGATTGAATGGTCTTTGTATATGTGCTCTGAATGCAAGCAATGCATGTATGTGTGTACATTGTAGGTATGTAGGCCTACGTATGTATGTGTGTATGTGCGTATCTGTGTTATGTATGCATGTATATGTGTATGTGTGTACGTGCACATATTTGTATGTATATGTGTATGTATATGTGTATTTGTATGTATGCATGTATGTATGTTTGTACGTGGGTACATATATAGACATATATGTATATGTCTGTATGTGTATATATCTGTATATGTGTACGCGTGTATGTTTCTAAACAATTTAAATTGCGGCTTTTTTAGCCCACAAAGCGCTGCTTACGGTAGCCTAAGTGGAGTTTTTGCAAACGATACTCAGATAACTAGAAATTTCACCAAAGTCTGTTAATTCAACTCACACATACTTAGGTACTTAGGCCATATATATAATATATATATATATATATATATATATATATATTACCGTGAGATATGACAACGTTTATTGCGCTCTCGGCCTATTCACGGTTTTAGAATTATAACAACGTTTCAAGTGAATAAATAAACTAACTTTGTTATGCTACTGCGGCTCCTATAATTAAATTACTACTTTGTTATTTTAACACATGAATATCATTAGAATGTTATTTTTCCTTTTTATATTCGTTTTTAGACAGATCCGGGTAACTAAAGTAGGGTGACACTTCACCAGGATGTCGATCTGTAGCGTCAGTTACCAGAAAACGATGCACAACTGCTACATAGAATCGGAATTAAGTAAGTTGTATTCTATTCTCAAGTTGACAACGACTGTTCAGAGACAGAGGAAGAGAGGGAGAACGGAAGAGAGATGAAGAGAGAGGAATAGAGAGAGAGAGAGAGAGAGAGAGAGAGAGAGAGAGAGAGAGAGAGAGAGAGAGAGAGAGAGAGGGAGAGGGAGAGGGAGAGTGTGTGTGGAAGAGAGATAAAGGGAGAGAGGATGTATGAATGAATCGATAGAGTGAACTGGACTGAAGTCAGGACCTGGTCTAAACAAAGACATTGACACCTACAGTATGTGTTGT
The DNA here is from genome assembly GCA_964023275.1 of Norana najaformis. Lineage (NCBI taxonomy): Eukaryota > Metazoa > Annelida > Clitellata > Crassiclitellata > Hormogastridae > Norana > Norana najaformis. The sequence continues at coordinate 10,170,380 of OZ029920.1, forward strand.
TTTATGATTTGACTTCCGATGAGGCCTCTACTAAGGGACCGATTCAAACGTACCTAATAGGAGGGTCTATTGCTAGTCAGAATCTCTATCTCTTCCTCTCTCCCCTGTCTATTCTTCTCTCCCTCTTTCCCTCTCTCTTCCCTCTTTCCCTCTCTCTTCCTCTCTCCCTCTCTTTCTCTTCCTCACCCTCTCTCTCCTTCTCCCTCTCCCTCCTCTCTCTCTCTTCCTCTGTCTCCCTCTGTCTCCCTTCCTCTCTTGCTCTCTCTAAGCCTCTTTCTGTATATAATGTGTGTTGTGTTCATTTTTTTATTTAATATGTTATTCGTGGAATTTTATTCCCTTGGTGAACCAGATAGTGAATTTGCAAAATCTGAGCCTAGTGACTGGCAGTTGACCTCGTTTGTAGGCCAAGTGCGCAGTTGTAGCTTTGCTCATTTCTGTTCAGATATTCTGCCCATATGGCCTGATTATGTAGACTATTCATATGGTCTGTTCAGATGTACTCTTCTCTGCTTAGACACACTCACAATCAAGTCTGGCGTCAGGCATAAAGGGCAGTTTTAGCTACAGACGACAAACTGTGCATGAAGCTTTAGGAAATATAATATAAGCACAGGCACATAGCTAGCGACACAACTGGGCATTACAGGAACAGGATTGTATAGGCTATTAACCTAGCCCGAGATACGTATAGGACTGTATCGCATTAGTATAAGTTTCGAGAGCCTACGTAATTTAATGAGGTAATTTAAGTAATTCGTAGCTGTGGGTACTCAACAGCATACTTTAATATTAGACCTAAGTTAATGTGCTTTGCAAAAGCCGTAGGTATTGTTTGTATTTAGGACCACTAATGGATTAAAGCAAATCATATTGTACGAAGCGAGCTTCCTTTTCTAAGTCCTGCATTGCAAATGATGTCCGCGATTTCGCAGTTGGGTAAGAAATATCAAATTAAAGCACGGTATAAAACTATCAAAACAGTATAAACGGATATTTATTGCCGTAAATTAGCCAGCTTAGCCAGGACCTTGTTGCTTAAAATTGCTGCAATGGTTCATAATTGTATAGGCTCAATTATGAGCGGGACATGAGAACTGTTTAACCCGGTCATTCGCAGATGATGGTTCTGAGATTTTTATAAATTATATATAATTTAAGTTTTGAAATTCGTTCATTTTCAAATTTCAAAGTAGCCAAAACCATGGGATCTCGGAATCTAAAGATATGCCTCTAGAAGGTCAATGCCTTGCGGTTATAAATTAAAATGTAAACGAAATTTGATAATGCGCCCTTACAAAGTTTAGAAGTGTACACAGAAGCCGGGCAACAGAAAATATTGAGAACCGTAAACAGACTGGAAGAGGTAAGTTTAGAGAGAAGATAGTCTTGGTAAGAAAGTTGCAAACCTAAGGAAGTAAACAGCTACTTTTTGGGGGACCAGAAACTGTACATGAGCGCCGGTCACAGACAATACGCGTTCAGAGATTTTAAGCAAGATCCCTTCACGGGAACCTTAAATGGCGTGGCACCCATTCAAACGGGCAGCGGTGGTGAAGGATCTCACCCCATAAAGTCATGGTAAAATGAGAAGGGTCGAGGTCATACGGTCGCTATAGAAAAACGTGTAAATTTTACATTTACACGAATACATTATTACTATCTACTTGCGCCCTATTTAACTTATAAGTCTCATCCTGTTGAATGCCTTAAATCTGTATTTGTAACGAAATACAAGGATATTTATTGATTTCAGCCGAACAGAGCATTCAATGACTTGTGCGCTTTGACGTAAATTGTTAAGGATTTCTGAGAAGTAGTAATGTTTTTCTCAAGTTGAACAGTGTTTTGCCATGTTTTATTGGTGTCATTCCTTGTGGTGATAATGACGTCGTTCATATTTTATGGCACATTATGCATACACGTGTGCCTATGTAGTATGGTGTAACGTAATGCATGGGTTTGGTGCTCAATCGGCTGATGCCTGTATAATAGACTTACTCATTGGATATTATTACTGTAGAATAAGATATAGTATGTACTGATTTCAGTGAATATCTTTTGGAATGCATTTTCTCAATCTGCTTGGTCTTCTTGACCTCGTTAAGGTGATACCTAAATTTACCTGTAGCAAAATACATCAAAGAGCTTTGTATTCCTGTCTCTAGCCAACCGTGGCGACGATCGTTACATTAAGCGACACGTGGGGACTTAATGATGGTCCCTGTCGCGCTCCCGTACAGCGATGCGGCCATATCGTGCATTCTCGGGCATCGTACAATCCACTGAACTTCTGCTCTCTACTTCCTCCTCCTTACCCTCCCCATCCTCTACTGTCCGGGATCTTGGAATCATGCTTGACTCAACACTCTCTCTCAAACCTCACATAGCTGCAACTTCTCGAATATGCTTGTTTCACCTCAGAAGGATCCGACAACTTCGCTCTTCTCTAGATTCAGCATCGCTGAAAATGCTAATGCACAGCCTTATTCTTACAAGACTCGACTACTGCAACTCTATACGCTATGGTCTACCTGAGTGCATACTTCTTCCCCTAACTAAACTACTACACCAGGCTGCAAGACTATGTCTTGGACTTTCGTACCGAGATCACATCACTCCTGCCCTTTGTTCTCTACACTGGCTTCCAGTATGTGAGCGTATCCGCTTCATGCTGGCTCTCTTCATGTTCAAAGCACGTCCAAATCATCTGCCATCCTATTTATCATCCATGGTTACACCTTGTAACTCTGTTAAAGGCTGATCCTTTCTTCGGTCAGCATCTGCTGGAAAATATGTTGTTCCTCGCACACGTCTCGTCTTTGGCCGGCGTTCATTCGCAGTTGCTGGTCCCTCCGTCTGGAACTCTCTACCTCCTTATGTTCGTGACTCTCCTACTGAGGCTGTCTTTCGCTCTAACCTTGAACCTTACATCTTCCATTCTGCTTATGATTCTTAATACTTTGCATAACCTGGCTTCAAGTGCACTTCTGAACTCTGTAAGGAGGGCATTAACAAATTTTAGTTGTATTGTATTGTATTGATCCGTCCTTCTGGAACGGTCTTCCACTAAAATACTTACTCTTCCGTGACAGACAGCTCAAGAAACACTTTCAACTAACATTACATCGCACCTTTTTAGATCTGTTCGATGCCATGTTTAGCGCTTTTGGGAGGCTCTTAAAAGGCGCTATACAAATAATTAGATACACGCATACATACGTATGTTAACTATCTGTCTTATGGCTGTTACTTTTGGAATTGACCGTTTTGCGTAGACGCGATACATGGGACGCTAGCAATTATTAGCGATGTTACGCGCTAGCAATATAAAAAGAGTAGCGTGGTGCCTTTCACTTCTGGGTCAGAGGTTCGAATCCAGATCATGTAAAAATGACAACTCAATGTTAAGCCCATTAGTTAAGCTTTTCTGTTGTCATTGCTGTTGTGTTTTCCGTAAACAAGTGTAATCTTCAACTCCAAGGCAACTGACAACTAGCATTATTACAGGTGTCTAATAATATTTAAACTGTGCAATTAATATTAAAATTATGCGTTTAATATTTAGGGCTAACTTGTGCGACTTCCCTACTTTATAATACCAGGCCATATAAATTCTGAGATGAGATTAGGTTCAGTTTGAAAAAGGACTGCTTAGAACCCAGTATTAGGCCTAATGCTTTCACTTAGCGTACACATAGGCCTACATGATTTGTTTATGGTGCAGATTTCCTGCAGCAGAAATTCGCGACGAACGTAGAAGCGCTGGATAAACTGCTGAACAACTATAACAAAGAGTTGACGAATCTCACGGAGATTATTCAGAGAGATGTCGTTCGTGACAGTCATCACCAGGCGGCGCCTCCAGAAAAGACAACTAGACCACCCATCAACAAACCGTCTTCTAATAAGGTCAGTAATCTGCTTTTGTCTGACTATTTGTTCTCTCTAAAGAGCGTAGGTAGATGGGGTGATCTTAACCCTAACAGTCTAATGGCGTGTGTTGCCACATTGTCAGGCTTTACCAGACCAACGTTACATTTGATCTGTCAACAGTAGTCGAGTGTTTATGCATACGAAGGGTCATACTATGCATACATAAGAGGTTCCTCCGTTTGCTGCTGCTTTAATCAAATCAATTTTAATCTAACCTAGTCTAGACTACTCTGGCGGTTGTTGTTATCATTACGCGTCAAACTCATGCTGTAACCAATTTCTGCATAAAGCCAATATTGTCTGCTTTCGAGTTGTTTAGTGTAGTTTCATCTCGCTTGTTTAGATACCCCCAAGACCACTGCCAAAGCCGACAAACTCAAACACAAATGCAACGAAAAATTCAAACCGTTATAACTCAGAAGCAAGTCGAAAGCCTGCGCCACAAGAGAGGAAACAATTCGTAACGTGCCGGATGTCACAAACTTTAACAAATATCAGTAATCGTGCTGCAGAACCAGGTCAGTCTATATTTAGGAAAAAGCTCAACCACACAAGAATACGAAGAATACTCACTCACAGACAATAATTTTATGCAACATAACCAGATCAGCATTGCCTGTGCACAGTTTCCAATAAAGAGGTGCTATGTAGATGTGAAATTACTTATACATTGTACATATTCGCTGAAATTTTCCGCAAGGTCGTATTTCGTAGTCTTAGAGAAAGTTGTCAGTTTGCACGTATCTGATCATTTATGCAACGCAGTTAGAGGACCTTTCAAAAGCTTTATTATTACAGTAACCGATTTAACACCATATAGCCTATCATTTGATATCATGGTAACACATATTTCGTCAGCTTAATTGTTTTAAACAGCATTAGGAGAGGTTCTATGAATTGACACTCCTCTCACTATTGTTCTCACAGAGTTCTGACGAAAGTTCTCTGAAATTACACCAAACAATGTGACCCGAAGTCACAGAAGTAAATTATTTGAAAAACCGAAACGATCATTAGGGCAGAAATATTTCAGTGCAAGAGTTGTTGACTTGTGGAATGGTTTGGATTGATCGTACTGTATTACTGGAGACTGTCGTAGCTTTTAAGAGGATGCTAGGAAGGATTGGCTTTTGCGAATTCCCGCTGATTTGTAGTTGTTCTAACAAAGATTAAGTTTCTTCTGAACTACTTAAACCCATACTATTATTATTTTTATTTCTACAGTTATTAAGCGCCACTATCTAATGACTAACCATCAATCGATGGCGCTGGCATGGGGCTTGAATAGAAGCGCTAAATGAATAAAAGACTAGTGAAATGATATGCTCTTTGGCGTTGGTGTTAAGCGCTCTGACAATGTTATATATGAACTTTTATTGAAAGTATTTTTCTAAATTTACAAATATTTAAATTGCAGATTACAAGAAGTTACTGCAACGTTCGTACACTCAACTCGTCAACTACATCAGCTGTACGCAGGACATTGCTGCTCGGCTTTACCAGAATCAGATGCTGACTTTGCCTGAGTTAGACTCCATCCAGAAAACGCGAACCATGGGAAAAGCAAACGAAAATCTCCTTAACATTCTCCTCCAAAAACCGATCGAAGTCTACGACGCCTTCTTGGTTGAGCTCCAACGGACGCAACAGAGCCACGTCCTATCGATGCTTGCAAATGCCGGTGAGTTAAATAGTTACACGCCTAATTGATTGTTCAGAGTCGAGTAATGGAAAAGTTTGAAGTAAAACACTGACAAGACACGCACTGTGTATTATGATTAGCAAAAGTTTTATAAAATCTCACACAAAATTCAGTTTATATCTTCTCCGTAGTCGAATTGAAATTCGAAAAAGCGGTTCTTTCAGTCACATTTCCTAGATGATGCTGAAGCCGCTGTTTATTTACTGTCATAAAAGGAGTGATGATTTTCACCACCGACACCAGTAATTTAACTAGACTATAGCATCTTAATATCATAATTAAATTTACTCAGCAATTTTGTCTGTTCATCTTACTTGTCCAATTCAGTTCTCTTTTAGATGTGTATATCGGTTTTTTCGCATGTTTTCTTAAATAGACTGCGACTGTTTTGGCTGCGAAGCCTTTGAAATTCTTCATCATTCAAAATTAGTTCGGCAGCACTATGTTGACCTGACCGAATCGATAGAAGTCGAGGAATCCGGACTTTTGAACCATCTCGTAGCTGGAAATGTCTTGACGGAACGGGAGAGGGCAGACATTGCAACGGAGTGGAACAAGTACCGACAGGCGGAAAGCCTACTTGCAATCATCGCCAGAAAATCCTCCGATGATTACGCAACGTTTCTTCAAGCTCTCGTTAAAACCAACCAACAACACATCTACGATATTCTACAAGGAAATCGAGGTATCATGACTTGCAAGTGTCCCCCATTGTTCTGTTGCTATTAGATTCGTCATAGTAATTGTTAATTGTGTAGCACGGTAGTCTATCGTTAACGTGGTTGGTCAATGATTATGAGGTTGCGGGTTCAGCTAATTCCAGAGCAGCGTAGGATTGCAGACTAAAACATGCACCGCTATTTGAAGTAATTGCCTGTTAAATTGCAATTTAACCGGATGCCTCAGTTCGAGACATTAAATAGGGGAAGGCCATATAGTTTGATGCTTGTCCTAAAACTTGGTCGCGTCCTAGATGCATAGATGCTTCATAATGATATGCAATTTATACATAATTGTCTTTGTAAAAGAGGATCTGCTTTTGTCCGTGATGTTACATGAGTGTTGGCAGTGATAAGTAAATTGGCAAACATAGGCCTAATTGGTACCAGTCCTTAGTGTCTCATATTCTGGTCATGTCTTAAGCAGCTGTGAAATTATAGTATTTTCGGCGTTTTACAATTGAATTTAGAAATAACATCGACATGGCTTAGAATGAAAAATAAATTAACCTTTTTAGTGCAAATCTTCGATATGGAAAAATACAATTAACGTGTTTCAATGACATATGAAATAAAGCTAATTCATTGTTTTGTGTATCATGTATATGATGCATGATGTCGTTGGTAGTAAGGCGACTTTGTCTGGCACAGGTTGAGAATGCTAGTAAATGTTTGTCTCTATGTTATATTTCTGCCCCAGATTGTCTTTCTGATCTCTCGCTTGTCTTTCTAGAGCCTTCTGGATTTATTAATTTAAGCGCTTAACTATCCTTTTTAGGCAATGATTCATCACAGAATCCTCAGAGTACAAAGATCTGTAGCAAGGATCACACTCAGAGAGGACGAAACGAGAAACTAAACGTAAGTAGGATATTATTCGGCTAAGTAGTGTAATACAGTGATATGAGTCATCTGCAAATACAATTTTAACTCTACTTCACATTAATATAAAGCCTGTCTGAGCTGTTAAGATCAGTAAATGAAAACAACTTGGCATAACATCTGGATGAAATTTTGGGGTATTTAAGAATAATAATTTTTTATAGTTAACATAGACAACCTCAGTGACATTAAACAATCAAAACTGGATGAAACAAAAGATACTTTTTAAACGAATGAAACAACTGATGCAATTCGTGTATTTCTCTTTAATTGTAAATTTGTAATACAGGAAGGTGTTGTTGGTTATCAGGCTAAATCGAAACGACGATTGCAAGGCTCGTGGGTGACCGGTCCTAGATTGCCGCTTTCCACTCGACTTGATATTTCGATCAAAATCTTGGCTTTGCACCGTACAGGAAAGACAAAAATCGACCCGAATGTTGACAATCTCTTGAAAGGTTCGGATTTAGTAAGAATAATACTAGGAATGATACTTCGAAGACATAGAGTAACATTTTAGTATATATATAATAATAGGCCAATCAGAAAATTTATCAAGAATGCACCTAAAGCGCTGCTTAGAAAATTATGGCTTTCTAACTGAACCAAGGTAAAAAGGAAGTATATGTTGAGCTAATATCTGTACAGCAGCACGCTTTTGCCATTAGTTTGATTATACCTTATTATTATTACTATTATTATTATTATTACTCGAGGTAGGAACTAAAAAATAAGAGTAGGAGTGATATTATCGTCATCATCAACATCATCATCATCATCATCACCACCACAACCACCACCACCATCATCATCACATTGCATTTATTACACGCTCAGGATCAGTAAATTTGAATGTTTCTCAGTGATCTCTATAGTAGTTTCAGCTCTTAAGAGGCAGGATTTGCTATTGAGTGTTCTGTGTAATTTGTAATGTTTCTCAAAGAGATGAATAGCCTTCTGCATACCTTAGAACTCGTGTTGCATTGTGTTATATTTCACATATTGTAATACAATCCATAAATATGCAATATATAAATATAAGTATATGTATAAATGTCGTTCTAGGCTTCGTGGATTTGAGGAAAACTGTTTATTCGATCGAAAATGAAAGGCGAAACATAGAAGAGGAAAAAGTAGAGGTTTTGAGTAAGAATTCTGAACTAACTGCAGAAAACAATCAGTGCGAGTATGAATTAAAGAGAGTACGTCGAGACGCAGAGTGGCTTCGCGCTGAGCTGGATTGTAGGATATCGGAGATAAAGAAATTTAGACTGCAGGAGAACGATGCAAAAATTGAAATGAATCGGCTGGAATCTCGGTTGAGGGAAGCCGAAACTGCAAATGATAGGCTGCAAAAGAAGCTACTGGATGCCGCTAATGAGATCAAAAGAAGACGAGAGTTGGTAATGGAAAGTGACGAATTCAAACAGTTGAAGCAAGACAGAGATCGGATGGAACAACGACTAAAGGAAAAGGAAAAAGAGTTACAATATCAAAAACGTTCCGTTTCGAAGGATAAAGAGTCAAACCTGATTGAACCCGAACGACTAGTACCGTTGCAAAGTGAAGTAGAACTTAGGATTGAACATTTAACTAGTGAAACCGATTCGCGATTAGAAACACTAACACGACAGGCTGAAGAGGATAAAATGAAAATGGAGCAGTTCCGCAATGAGATCATACGGCTCAAAATATGTGTGAGTCAGCTGGAAAACGAAAAGCATCAACTTTTAAATGATCTGAACATCGAAAGAGAGAGAAATTCTCAGAACGAAAACAGTCACCATATCCCAAGTAAGTTGAATGCAGCTGTTGAACAAAGTATTGAATCTAATGCTGATTTAATGTCTTCTTAACACCAAATATTATGCTATGTTATGCCAAGCTATGATAAGTTACGTTGTGCTATCTAATGGATATTCTTTTAATGACTTTCGTGCTCATAGTTTTATAGTCATAATCCTGTGTATAACACAGAAAATTATTACCCCATTACTTGTGAATAAATACAAAACTGATTCTTTGTAAATACTGCAAATATTTATAAAGGCAAAAAAGTCGGATGAAGTGTGATTGTGATATTACCATTTAGTAAATAAGAGTCATTTGACTAGATTTGATCTTTCTTGGAGTAGGTCTAAATATATTGTGAAGAAAGTTGCTGACCATTACCGTGCTTTAAGGATTAAAGATCGAGATCTATACGCTTCTATTATACGCAATAAACTACTGTAATTATTATGCAGTAAACTAGTAAATCACAAAGTCAAATCCAAGGTTACGCAGTCAATTAATGTCACAAAATCCACTGCTTTTTGGCACAATCAACCACCATATCGCAAAATCAACGGCCATGTCGCACAATAAATTACATAATTACAAATCAACTACTGTGCCACACAGTCAACCAATATATAAAACTGTACTATATCACACAATCACTACAACGTCATACAGTCAACTACCACTGTCACACAATCAAATACTACGTCACATAATCAACTACTACTTCACATAATCAAATGCTACGTCACACTATAGTTTCTGCGTTTGTGACTAACAGATGAAACGGACGTTACAGGGTACCACGTCAGTCACTTTGACAGACTGGAAATTGGCGGAACCTGGGTGGAAGGAGCCGCGATGCTCGACGACAAACTGTACCTGGCCTGTCGCGGCTGCAGCACGCTCGTCGTCTTCTCGACACAGAAGCCACACACTCGACAGTACTCGATCCAGGTCCATGGCATGACCGGACCTATCGACATAGTCGCCTGCAATACGCATCGGTGTATCTACGTCTCCGATCTGGGCAGCAACTGCGTCTGGAAAGTAAAGGCTGACCACAGTTCCCGCAAATGGCTGTCCAACCCAACCTGGCCATACACGCTCTCGGTTACACACGATGGACGCATTCTTATGGCCCAGCGACCGTCGCATTTAAATATCTACGGACCGGACGCCAATCTGATCCAGAGTATCCGGCTACCGGACCTGGTTCTCGATCCGTGTCATGCGATAGAAACCCCGGAGGGAACGTATCTCGTCAGTCACGGAGAGAAGCTATCGCATCAACACAGTGTTACGGAGTTGACAAAGGAGGGACGTATGCTGCGCTCTTACGGCGGCCCCCTGGGTCAGAAGCCGCGGGAGCTAGACAGACCACGCTACTTGGCCCTCGATGGCTATGGCAATGTTCTGATTGCCGACTACGGCAATAACAGAATCGTTATGCTAGATTCCGACTTGAATTTTGCGGATATTCTTCTAAGAAAAGAAGACGACGGGATAAAAAATCCTCTTCGGATTTACCTTCCTGGCAACAAAAAAGTTTTAGTTGTTAGCAGCGGATTCGTTGATTTGTACAGTTTAACAAATTCTTCAAATGAGTCGAGTAGTTTATAAAATCTGGGTTCTCAGTACATAAACATATTTATTACTGTGAGTTGGTTCTGTGTCGAAATGTAGTTAAACATGCATCTTGGTCTATAGCGTACCTCGCGAACTACAACTTATAAACTAATAAATTTAGTTTGAATGTGACTGTTTGTCAGCAGCTAGTCTAGCGTCGTGAAGTCTATCATAGAATAGGCCTACCATTTCAAGGCAGTCTATTTATGTATGTATTTATTTATGTATGTTTGTATGTATGTATGCATGTATTTATAAATGTATGCATGTATGTATGTACGTACGTATGTATGTATGTACGTATGTACGTATGTACGTATGTAGGTCTGTATGTATGTATGTATGTATGTATGTATGTATGTATGTATGTATGTACGTATGTATGTATGTGAGTGTATGTGGGTGTGCGTACATGGATGCGTGCGTGCGTAGACCGTTGTACTTATCTTAACACTGTGTAGCGCGTTTAAAGGACCTCACAAAAGCGATGAGGCACTGCCACCTATCAGAACTGAATAAGTGCATATTTAAAATTTTTAGTGGAAGTCTTTTCCACGAGTATGGTCCGATTAAAAGTTAAGAATTACATATCCGAAGAATGGCTGCATGAGTGAGCGGAGCCAATACGTCCTCATGAGCTGCAGAGTGCAAATTTTGTCGACCCGGCTGGCTCGGTACAGGAACACAAAGCTGAATTATGTATTCTAAGACCAAATCAACATCGGAGCTCAACTGTAGAGGAAGATCTTCAGTGCAATTCTATCGTGAACTGGAATTGCAAAATGCAAATATCTTCGCATGTAGTTTGAAACATGCGACTGACACTGCCCTGTTAAAACTGCGAAATTTTGCAAACTGATCGGCATACACTTATTTGGCAAAATGCTTTTATAATGAATTCTAAAACTATAGCTTTGTAAAATTCATTTTCATTAAAACGGCTAAACCTCATCATAGACCTTATTATCTTAGAGAAATGTCATCTTAAACCATGTCCAGTGTAAAGTTAATGTCTAGACAGTTTCATGTCAAGAAAGCAAAAGCGACGTAAAGGCGGAACATGCTGTGAATAACATGAGGGTTTGTAGGATGCTTTAGGTGAGGATGTAGTCGATCGTTCAGCCGTCGAGTTTGGCCGCCATCGCCGATAGTAGCCCTTTGGACGAATATCCGTCGAAAATGTTTTCGGCCAGCCGACCGCCGCCGAAATGTAGAGTTGGCCACCAGAAACTTTTATCGATTTCAGTCGTGCGAAACGCTTGTCTCTCATATTTTAATAATAATATTAACATATTTATTTAACATGTCTGACTCGGCTCCGGCGGCACGCGAAAGGAAGATGTGAAAGGAAATTATTAAGGGTGCAATGTGAGTTAAACAGTGGGATAGATAACACCTGGAAATGAGGCATGCGATCAACACCAACAAACAGTGAACTCGGGAAGGAAGAAGAATGGAAGGAAGGAAGTAAGGAAGGAAGAAAGAAAGGAAGGAAGAAAGGAAGGAGAAAAGGAAGTAAGGGGCAAGGAAAGAGGAGGGAAAAGAAGGTATCAAGGAAAGAAAGAGAGAAGGAAGGAAGCAAGGATTGAAGAAAGAGAGGAAGAAAGGTTGAAAGGAAGGAAAAGAAAGGAAGAAGAAAAGGAAGAAAGCAAGGAAGGAAGGAGGAACTGAAAGAGGTAAGTAATTTATGTGTTCGGTCTTGCAAATACTAATCAGTTGAAACATATATATATATACATATATACATACATATATACCTATACACTTGGAGACAACGTTAGATTGTGGCATATAGCCGAATTCTACACCATTTTGATCTATTGTTCAACAATGATCGGTCAGCTCTTGTAGACCTAATAATAATGATAGTTTTAAGTCACACAAGCTGTATATAAAATATGTGTAATGGCATCAACTTCTTATTCTAGACTAGAGTATTGGAATAAAGAGTGTATCAACGATTCGGAGTCAGAATTGACCAACATTGCGGAAAATCCGTTACAGATAAACCGTGGTATGTTGCCAATCATGAAAGACGGTTGAACTGAATATTCACGGATGATGTAAGCCGATATTGTTACCGAGAAAGTATAACCAAGTGGAAGATTTTGTTTTGAAACATAGGATTGTGATAATTCTTCATGGCCACTCTACTGAATAGGTTTCTCGGCCTACCTGCTGAGGAATGATTCCACTGATGCGGATTGCCGTTAACAATAGTATACGAGAAGCTGGTTCATAATCGCGTTGATCGTTAAATGGACTCATAGTTGCGTCGCTAAAATTATAGTACACACAGACTGATTCACGTTTGTCGAGTTTTCTTACACTCTGAAAATAAATGTACTTCAAGAATTCATGAGGGCAGATATGAATGGCGATCGATCTTCTTCGAGAGTCTTGAGATTTAGCACAGACGTCTCTTGAAAGAGTTATGAACCCCAAAAGAATTTGTAAGTTCATGTCAAAAACTGCAGACCACTCATTAGTCAGTAACACAGGAAAAGCTTTTCTAAAAAATTTAGTATCCTTTAGATAAGGGCTGGATTCCAAATCTTCTAAATACTTAATAGAGTCTCTGCACTGTTCACTGGCCGAATTATAGTCTTGTAGGGCAGTGTGATAAAAGTTGGCGCAATATGCTGCGCTAACAACGTACGCTGGGGAGGCCAAATTTCGTGCAAAATTCCTGAGTAAATGGCTTATTCCACATCCAAGTGCACTTTCCCCAGGGATAAAAATATCTTCTTCCTTTTGTAAATAGTCACCGTTATTTTCGCGACGGTAGCAGCTTTTATCCTTAGCTTGGAGATTGGGTGTTTGGAGAGGAACTGAAAATTGAGAAGGATCCGTCGTCCATGAAGAATCTTTATATTCAGTTAGATCATTATTTTTCTTTTCACAACTAAGTCGATTAGCTGTTGAATGAGGATTCAAAAATCTTGAGCTATAATGATTTTTAGCAAACAAGGCCAGGTCGTCGAGGAGGTCGTTTAGAGAAGATCGAAGAAAAACAGTTACAACTGAAATATTGTCATTATTTGCTGTCATGGCCGAGTCAAATTTGTTTAATATGGAAAGAATTTCATCAGATTCAAGTTCTAACTTGCTAACTTTAGCCTTCATCACGTGAAGCTGATTCTCTATGGCATCAAAAAGATATCGAAGCTCTGGTACAAAGTTATATGAGGCTGGCAGAAGAGAATTTAGAGCTCCAAAATTTACATGTGAAGCCTGGTACATGTAACTATTGTTTAGCAACAAAAGAAAAAATTCCATTAACTTGTTTGGCATTCCAAAACTCAAAGGTTTTTCCAAATACTCCCTTGAAGTGTTTGCAAGAAGTTCAGAAAGATTGTCATCTTTGTATTGGAGTAGGGTAGAAATTTCATTTGATAAGTCAACATCATTCGATAGATGATCAATCATATTATTACTTGGAACGAAATAGTTCGGACAACGCCTCTCAATCAACCACTCAATCATGAGACACAGTAATTCACCAACAGATGTCTCCAGGTTCTCGTCTGTCCAAAACTCCGGAGATTTTTCCTCGCATGCCCAAAGCATTAGCGTCTTGAAGTAGTAGGTGCACAGAACTGCTGTATCCTGCGCGCCGCATGCTTTGACCACTTGACTCTTGATTAGCCTAAGCACATGGTAGATGTATTTCTGGACGTCTGTCCAACTGTTAATTAAAATAAGTTCTGCTTGTGAAAATGAAAATCTCCACTGAGTGTCATCGTCTGGATTACTTTGGTGAGGCTTTGCAACTAAGTGACATCCTAATCCGACGATTTTATCAATGATTTCTTTCGATGGCCAACCATTCCTCCTCTCACGAGTTATCCACTCAGCTGCCACTAGAGGCCATGACGGACAATACACTGCGTATACGAGGTCAAGCTTAAATGTAGTCATATTGTGAAACATCGTATTGAAGCACCCTAACAAACTTCTTTCGGTATTTAAATTTGATCGCAGATGTATAACTTTTGGCAAAGCCGGACCTTTAGCATCGAGGATATGTGGTTTCCGGTAGTATGAACCTTTTCTATCGTCAGATGACGCTTGTAGTTTCCTCAATCTTGCAAATCCGACATGGCAGTTCTTGGTATCGATCATGAAGGTGGGATTTGGGAATCGCGGATCGTGATTAATATCATTTATTTGACAGGCAATTGTGTTTTTGGTCCAGTACATTTTATCAATATCAATCGGATTGCTAAGCACGTATCCAGCAGGGAGTTCTGAACAACTACCACTGATGAAACACGAATGAATTTCGTTCTTCATTAACAACGCCTGTCGAAATCTTTTGTATTGTTTTTCTTCGTAATTGATTTCATTCATTGCCGAGCTTCAACTTCACTTTGAAAATCGCAGGCAAATGGTAATCTTGAGGTTTTACCTGAAGAAAGAAAAGCTGTCGTTCTTAATCTGGTAGAAGCGTAGCCTACAAAATTTTGTACTGAGAGTCTTTATAGTACTTCTTAGCATATAAATATTTGAATTTATTACCCAAAATTACGACTTTTATTTATGGTTCCGTGCGGTGAGAGATAAGAATTTTAGTTACACATTGTACTCGGATTCATAAATTTTGGCATTAATTCAGTATACGCTATGTTTACAGCGTTGGCCTACGAATTCGCCGATTGATCTTTCCTCCAATCTCTAAGATTGTAACTAAACGTTTTAAATCCAAAACTTACAGGGCTGGCACTCTTTAGGTTTCATTGTGCTGGTGAGTCGTTCACTCACCAGCTGAGATCTTCGCTCTTTCCTGCATATATCCTGTCTTCTTGCCGAAGCTCACTATGGTGTTTCGCGTTCCTGGTCAATCATGACTCCATTGATGACCTCTCCGAGAGTTGTCCTTCGCGCCATTCTACTGACTATTCTTGCCTGCCGTCTAGGTGTTGTCTTAGACTCCGACGTTACTCAGCCACCGATGTCACTGTTTTCAATTTTTCAAAACTTGTAGTGATTCATTTCCCTTTTATAGTACTCCCTCTTCCCCATGGCTATTTCCTACCAAACTGGATATCTTCCAAGACTTGACTGTCTGACATGGTAAAAAGTCTCCTTATCTTATAACAAACTACATGGAATACCATTACCTAATCCTCTTCTCATACTTCTCGCTGTTGATATAGAACTTTAGCCTGGTATATCATTGCTAAAACCGTTAAACTTCTCTCATGAAAAACGTTGCCTCTACCTGTTCCAAAGCTGCTGCTTTAACAAATTATCTTATATAGCAAGAACGTGACCTGCTGGCACAATTTTATAGAACAGGGCTAGGTCCTGATGACACGATCCTCTCAATATTAGGCAAAAGTTCTCTAATTCTCTGTTAGTCCACTATCAGTGGCTTTTCATCTCGTGACTTCCCAACCCTCACACTCAATCCCTCGGCTTTCGAAAATTTGGAAGAAATACAGTCACTGGTCTCTACTTCTGTCAAATAATGCCTCCTTAGTGCAATTCAAGATTGTCTTCTCAGATGCTTTTGGTGAGCTTGCCATTTCTGGAACTGTCTTCCTTCAAACTTTCGCTCTGAAAAGCCTATGACGTTTAGATCTCGACTAAAACCAAGTTTTTCCTGGACTCATACACTCCGTAGGGTGTGTCAGTGTTTTCCGGGATTTCCCTCTTGGCTTTAGAATTTGGCATGCACATCGACCTTGCTCAGTGCGACCATCGACTAGTACCTTGAATATTATTACAGTGGCGCTAAAGAATTTATTGGATTACAATGTGTAACAAATGTTTCAGTTTGGTTTGTTCCTCAGGAGTTATTGTTATTTCTTAATTGCTTATGCTTCAAAAGTTTAGAAAATAGCAATTATTCCCCCACAAACTTTGCTTTTGTGACCAGTACAGTGATATTCTGAAATTTTTTTACCAACTTTACAGTACATTCAAGAAGAAATCAGTGCTGGGTAAACTTGGAGTAAGTGCTAGAACTTTCTAGAACTTTCAGCAATATTCTAGAACGTCCGAGAACCTTCTAGAACTTTCCAGAATTATAAATAGCAGTATAAATACAGTAGCCTTAAGCCCACCAGTTCTGTTTAGTTGTAGCAGCCTAAGTGGATATCTGAGATGGCATGAAGAGCCTGCAAGCAAAAGGCAGACGCATTTTGCTATGTCTGCATCCGATTTATCAAGACAAGAGCGAAGAATACTCTGTTGAAGCGTCTGCTAAGGTGTGTGAGGCCTACAAGGTATATTTTGGCATGCTTGTCGGGGATCACGACAAACCCTGGCCACCCCTTTCACCTGCGAGCACTGCAAAAAACTCTAGGAGTAAGATTGACAACTTGCAATTAATATTCGCTTACATGGCAACATTTTACGTTATAAAAGTTTTAAAAGTTTGAAATGTTCAAAATGGTATCATTTTTCATGGGTTTGAAAAGGTTTTACCAAGTTTCCCTGCTAGCTTTGCCTTTTGGTCAGCAGGGACAGGAAGGTGGACTACCACAGACGGGACTGGCCACAGCGGACCGAGTTCTCTGTGGGGGGAACAAAGTCAAATTGCAGCCACTGATGGAACCCCAAAAGGTGCTGATGCCACCACTGCACATCAAATTGGACTTCATTAAAAAAATTTAACAGCTCTAGATAAGGAGTCGCCAGTCTTCAAGTACCTTCAAGACATTTTCCCTAAGCTGTCTGAAGCAGAGACCAAAGCCGATGTCTTCGTCAGACCACAGATAAAGAAGACGCTGGACTGCAAAGAATTCCCCATGAAGCTCACTAAGAAGGAGAAAGCGGCTTAGAACAGCTTAATTGCAGTGGTTGGGATTCTTGGACAAACAAAATACCGAAAACTATGTGGAGCTGGTTGAGACTCTGGTGAAGAACTGTGGCAAATGGGCTGCAAGATGTCCCTAGAAGTTCATATCCTCGATGATCATCTTGATAACTTCAAGAACATGGCAGCGTACTCGGAGGAGCAAGGCCAGCGCTTCCATACACTAGGATAAACTGGAATTATAAGGGGAATGTGATGGGAGACTACATTTGGGGCTGACTCGTGAAAGTGATTTACAGTATAACCGTAAATGTTGAAAACTACTCACTTCCAAATCTTTTCTGGTCATTTTTGTATAACTGTAGTGTAAATACATGTTAATTTTGAATCATATGTTGTTTTTTCTGACTTTATGTAAACGAAAAGACGCAAATTCGCCTGTTTTTTCTTTGGGAATAGATAAATTTCAGAATATCACTGTCCTGGTAAAAAAACAAAGTTTGAAGGGAATAACAGCCATTTTCTATAATTGTGAGGCATAAGCAAGTAGAAAATAATACTGACAACCCAGGAACATTGTCTTACACAGTGTTATTGTTAATATTATTATTATTATTATTTTGCCCGAGGTAAGTAACTGAAAAATTACTCAAGGAGCTGTTAAGGGGTGTCTGGAAAATCAGGCCTCGTCCTCAGCAATATCAGGAAACGTTCTGCAGAAAGCGATGGCATTATAGCAGTGAATACAGATGGAGAGGCGCTGAAAAAGAAAGGCAATCTCACGTGATTCTCCTGAGGTTGTCGAAAGACGACGGTCAATCTCGCGGATGAAATCGACCCCTGCAGAATTAATTGGGCCCAGAGTTTCGAATGCGATGGGCAGAAAAAGATATGTCGATGGCAGCCCTAGATATTTTTCGGTTTTTCGAATGGCAGCCTGTTCTGCCGCTGACCCTGCTGAATTGGCTGTGTGGGTGATGTAAGATGCCGCACAGGTATGCACAACTGTGGCATCCCAGGCAAGATATTTCCCACCCGCCCATGGAACCATTGTAGCCACATCTGGTCTCTTGCCATCAGAGCGGAACAAGCCTGTTGGTTCCTTAGTACTGGGAACATCAGCTTTCTGTAAAGCACGCCAGACTGTCATTGATGGTATAATGATGAAGGGATCGTCCGAAAGCCAGCCTGCAGACGAAGCCGTGGTTACCATCAGGGCCAACCAAATCACCGCTGCGACATTGATGTGGGCTGCATAGGTTAAGGCCCAAACTGAGGCCAACTGCTACTCGTATCGCCTCGTTGTTTAAGCAGAGACCGCATGATGATATAGGAAGGGCGGTCAGCTAATCGCCAGAGTGGGGACAAGTGACTGCGATTTCTCGGCGCTTGCCCAAACCGCTGACCTATCCAATTCAATCATAGGTCCGTCCCAGGTCGTCTGTTTTGTTGGCAATGGGTCGACGCTTGATGGGAGTGTCTCCCTACCAACCGTCATCAGATCAACCAGATGCGCGTCGAGAGTCTCGAGACATTGACTAAGAATGGCGGATTGGAGTTCGAGCGTGGCCGCAGCTGAAGCCAAGTAGGCAGAAGAAGCCAGCGACCCCACCCTCCTCATACCCAGTCCACGATGTCTTATAGGCAGTGTGGCCTGCAGCCACTGAGTGTTGTCAAGTTTAATGTTGACGATGGACTAGAGGCCTTCTCGCATAGTATTATCAAGCCGATCCAGAGTTGGGTGGTCATAGCAAAGAGAACAGCGAAGCAAATGGTTAATCCTAGGAGGACCAAAGGATGATGTTAATAAAATTAGAGCGCATTGGGAAGGCAGGCGACGGAGATTCTGGATGACATCATACAATAGCGCACAATGTTCCTCAAGAGCCATATCTAAAGCTTGCCCTTTGAATAGTGGTGATTCGAGCAAGGTCAGTGCGTCGCGATTGAGGTGTTGGAAATTGGACCAAGATGGGCCCACAAAGCCACTATCAGGAAAAAACACTTCACACTTACTGCAGTTCAGATGTAGGCCTATGGTTGATCCGAGATCAGAGATCAATTCGAATTATATAATTATGTAATTATAATTTATAATTATATTTATACATATAATTATATATATTACAGTATATGTGCATAATATATAATTATTTATATTATATATATATTATTATATACTGTATATATGTGGCCACCGAGTGAAAGGTCGTCCAGTAGCCTATGCGAAATGCCGACTGCAGGGAGCGTAGAATGGACTGCAGAGGCAAGCAGAAAAGTAAAGGGCCCAGAGGGTCTCCTTGCTGTGGGCCTGTTTGTGATGATATGGAATACTAGCCGAACCTGAGAACAGAGGCACTCCCATAGGCCAGATAAACAAAACGATAGAGTTCGGGGATGGTTTCAAAAGCAGCCTTAAGCATGACGTCGCGCCGTAAGCTGTTAAAAGCGTTTATTATTATTATTATTATTATTATTACTATAATTATTCAATATAAATTTAAAAGACAGGCTTATCGAGTATTTTCAGACAGGCTTACTTTGCATTGAAGAACGGTTTCCTTCAGAAAATCTCATTCCATAATCAGAAATATTTCTAAACATCAGTCGAATACAGTTTTGCGAGCTAAATGTCGCATTACACAACTGGATATAGCCGAATACTAAGCAGCCTTTGGCTTAGTTATTCTACGAAACATGAAGCAACTTATGTATATTTTGTGCACATAAATTAAGTCAGTGCACCTGACCGATGTAGGTCAGAAGAACGAATAAACTGTTGCAAGAATCAAGTATGGTGGATGCAGTTGAACTTGTATTTAAAGGCGCCAGTCTAACAAAGACAGAGGTGTTTGTGGCAGGAGTTAAACTCCGAACTTCGATAGTGAACGACTTAACTAATTATAATTTCGTAACGAGTTGTTTTTAGTTACCCTTCAGTCTGGCGGATATCAGTATCGCATGGTTATCTCCCACCAGAATTACGACAATAATCTGAACCATCATACGAACTCACCAACACTTCACCTCTTGCAATTTCTGCGCAGGTCTTTCACTCAAAACTGAAAACACTCCTTTTCCACAAATCATATTCTGATTCTTCCTCCTCCCTTATTTCACTTTCCGGACCAATTCCAAACATTATCTATCCACCGTAGCCATCTGACTGTCTGACTTATAACTAATAACGACTAATAACGCTGACTCTCAGATCTAGACCTTGAACCGAAACCTTCCTGCCTAACGAGTTTGTTTTGACTGGGCGCCTGTGAGCAAGCTGATCCCCGCGACTTAAACTTCGTTGGGTGCTGTAGAAATCTCGAGCTTACGATTACGATTACGATGCTAACCAATTCAAAGTGAAACAGAAATAGGACAAAGACAGAATTTCCCATGGAAAGATACCTAGTCAGCGGTGGTAAAGAATCTCACCCGATTAATTCGTTAAAAAAGAACAGGGTCGAAGTCATACGGTCGCTTTAGAAGAACTTCTACATTTACATTTAGTCATAGACAAATCAAGTTAAGATAAATAAACCAGTATGCCGACGACATTCACCTGCACTCGACATGTTGTCTATGTGAATCATTTGCATGTATGTCGTCTTCACGTGCCAGTGCGCTGACGTGGCAGCAAAGGATGCCCAATGAACCGGCTTCGACCATATCTGAAGAGCCCGATGCATATGTGGCTGGCCACGTGCCGAGCATGATCGATTACTGATGAATAAGCGATTAAGTTACGATTCCCTGACTGGACTTAACACCCCAGCGTCTCCGACTTAGATATTATTCTGGACTGCAAATATCAGAGTCATGAAGGCTATAAGCTGCCCCGGTTAGCTACATTGATTAAGAGCGTACTTCAAGGCGCCTCTGTGCGTAAGGATGCCAGTTCGCGTCCCGGTCGAGACTTATTTCAGAAGGCTTATTTCGAGGCTTATTTCACCTTCTTCCTACAGGAACACAAAGGTGCCTGATGTATTCTGTGACGAACTGAAAATCAGAGCTGAACTATAGAGGAAGGTCTTAAGTGGAATTCTATCGTGAACTGGGATTGCAAAATGCAGTCCCTTCGCATGTAGTTTGAAACCTCCGAGAGACACTGCCCTGCCAGGACAGCTGCAGAATTTTGCAAACTGGTCGGCGTTTACATTTTGGCAAAATGCTTTTATAATAAATTCTAAAATTATTGCTCTGTAAAACTCATTGTCATTAAAACAGCTAAACGTCGTGGTAGACCTTATTATCTCAGAGAAAAGTCAACTTAAACTATGTCCAGTGTAAAGTTAATGTCTAGACAGTTTCATGTCAAGAAAGTAAAAGCGACGTAAAGGCGGAATATGTTGTTATTAACATGTGGGTTTGTAGGATGCTTTAGGTGAGGATGTAGTCGATCGTTCAGGAGTCGAGTTTGGCCGCCATCGCCGATAGTAGCCCGTTGGACGAAAATCCGTCGAGAAAGTTTTCGTCCAGCCGACCGCCGCGGAAATTGTGAATTCGCCATCAGAATCTTTTCTTGAGTTCAGTCTTGTGAAATTCTTGTCTCTTTAATATTAACGTAATTATTCGGCACGCGACAGGGAGATGTGAAAGGAAATTATTAATGGTGCAGTGTGAGTTAAACAGTTGGATGGATATCGTAATAAGCCATGAAATCAACACCCACAAACAGTGAAAAATTCGTGAAGGGAGAAGGGTGGAAGGAAGGAAGAAGGAAAGGAAGTAAGAGAGGAAGGGAGGAAGGGAAGGAAGGTAGAAAGCAAGGAAAAGGGAACGAAGGAAGGAAGAAAGGAACGAAGGAAGGAAAGTAGTTTCTGTGTTTGGTCTTGCAAATATTTGCAATACCGAACACAGAAACATAAAATGATATATATACATATATATATATATATGCCAGCGTGGTTTGGGTATTTAATAAGAAGATTAAACATAGCAACGAAACTGATGTTTGACGAATTTGATAAAAAAGGTTCCGAGTAAACGTTTTTAAGCTGTTTCAAGATTCTGTCTGTTGAAACTGTTAAACCCCGCGTCACTCCTTCCTGTCTCTTCCTGCAATACAGGAATTGGGGCTGGGTAGCCATCGCTCCATTTGCAATCAAAAGCCAAGAACAAATCACATTTTATCCACAGAAACTGGTAAACAAAATGAACATTCTATACTTGCCATCACTCATCTAAAGTCATGCGTTGAATGACATATACCGTCTTTTATTCGAAGGCATCATTACGTAAAACATTATATTACAGTATTATATATAGTATTAAGGTCTTATAGAAATCAACCAACTGAGTCTCATACAGGATTAACAGTTGAAACTGTGTTCAGGGTTCCGGGTCCATGTTGCATCAAGTATGAGAAACGACGACAGCCAATGAAGCGCGAACAGCACCATGTTACGCTCAATGACTTGCACTCCCTGGGCAAAAAGAATAATTCCGTCAGTAGATGGCACCTGGTTGCAGAACTTCTCCGTCATGGACGGTTCACTCCAAAGACCCCCGGTTTGCCTTTGCTTCACCGATTCAGATGCCAGACAGTATAATTATATGAGCAGAAATCTGAACCAGTCAACCTAGTCTTGGTCGGCCATTTCAAAATGGCGATTGGGCTTTGTGTAAGATGCTAGGCCCTAATGTATGATTCCATCAGTATTTTATTAGCAGAAAATTTGTAATTTAATGATTTTGCAAATATGATTGTTGCCTGGAAAACACTTGGAGACATCGTTAGATTGTGACATATAGCCGAATTCTACACCATTTTGATCTAATGTTCAACAATGATAGGTCAGCTCTTGCAGGCCTCAAAATAATGAGCATTTTAAGTAACACAAGCAGTATGCCAAGTATATTTAATGGCATGAACTTCTTATTCTAGGCTAGATTATTGAAATAAATGGTGTATCAGCGATTCGGAGTCAGAATTGGCCAACATTGCGGAAAATCCGTTACAGATAGCCCGTTTTATGTTCATAAAACACATTTGAACTGAATATTCATGGAATAATGTAAGCTGATATGGTTACCGAGAAAGTATAACCAAGTGGAAGATTTTGTTTTGAAACATAGGATTGTGATAATTCTTCATGGCCACTCTACTGAATAGGTTTCTCGGCCTACCTGCTGAGGAATGATTCCACTGATGCGGATTGCCGTTAACAATAGTATACGAGAAGCTGGTTCATAATCGCGTTGACCGTTAAATGGACTCATAGTTGCGTCGCTAAAATTATAGTCCACACGGAGTGATTCAATTTGATCGAGTTTTCTTACACTCTGAAAATAAATGTACTTCAAGAATTCATGAGGGCAGATATGAATGGCGATCGATCTTCTTCGAGAGTCTTGAGATTTAGCACAGACGTCTCTTGAAAGAGTTATGAAGCCCAGAAGAATTTGTAAGTTCATATCAAAAACTGCAGACCACTCATTAGTCAGTAACACAGGAAAAGCTCTTCTAAAGAAATTAGCACCGCTTAGATAAGGGCTTGATTCCAAATCTTCTAAATACTTAATAGAGTCTCTGCACTGTTCACTGGCCGAATTATAGTCTTGTAGGGCAGTGTGATAAAAGTTGGCGCAATATGCTGCGCTAACAACGTACGCTGGGGAGGCCAAATTTCGTGCAAAATTCCTGAGTAAATGGCTTATTCCACATCCAAGTGCACTTTCCCCAGGGATAAAAATATCTTCTTCCTTTTGTAAATAGTCACCGTTATTTTCGCGACGGTAGCAGCTTTTATCCTTAGCTTGGAGATTGGGTGTTTGGAGAGGAACTGAAAATTGAGAAGGATCCGTCGTCCATGAAGAATCTTTATATTCAGTTAGATCATTATTTTTCTTTTCACAACTAAGTCGATTAGCTGTTGAATGAGGATTCAAAAATCTTGAGCTATAATGATTTTTAGCAAACAAGGCCAGGTCGTCGAGGAGGTCGTTTAGAGAAGATCGAAGAAAAACAGTTACAACTGAAATATTGTCATTATTTGCTGTCATGGCCGAGTCAAATTTGTTTAATATGGAAAGAATTTCATCAGATTCAAGTTCTAACTTGCTAACTTTAGCCTTCATCACGTGAATCTGATTCTCTATGGCATCGAACAGATATCGAAGCTCTGGTACAAAGTTATTTGAGGCTGGCAGAAGAGAATTAAGAGCTCCAAAATTTACATGTGAAGCCTGGTACATGTAACTATTATTTAGCAACAAAAGAAAAAATTCCATTAACTTGTTTGGCATTCCAAAACTCAAAGGTCTTTCCAAATACTCCCTTGAAGTGTTTGCAAGAAGTTCAGAAAGATTGTCATCTTTGTATTGCAGTAGGGTAGAAATTTCATTTGATAAGTCAACACCATCCGATAGATGATCAATCATATTATTACTTGGAACGAAATAGTTCGGACAACGCCTCTCAATCAACCATTCAATCATGAGACACAGTAATTCACCAACAGATGTCTCCAGGTTCTCGTCTGTCCAAAACTCCGGAGGTTTTTCCTCGCATTCCCAAAGCATTAGCGTCTTGAAGTAGTAGGTGCACAGAACTGCTGTATCCTGCGCGCCGCATGCTTTGACCACTTGACTCTTGATTAGCCTAAGCACATGGTAGATGTATTTCTGGACGTCTGTCCAACTGTTAATTAAAATAAGTTCTGCTTGTGAAAATGAAAATCTCCACTGAGTGTCATCGTCTGGATTACTTTGGTGAGGCTTTGCAACTAAGTGACATCCTAATCCGACGATTTTATCAATGATTTCTTTCGATGGCCAACCATTCCTCCTCTCACGAGTTATCCACTCAGCTGCCACTAGAGGCCATGACGGACAATACACTGCGTATACGAGGTCAAGCTTAAATGTAGTCATATCGTGAAATATCGTATTGAAGCACCCTAACAAATTTCTTGCCAAACTTGAATTTGAACCAGCTTGTACAACTTTTGGCAAAGCCGGACCTTTAGCATCGAGGATATGTGGTTTCCGATAATATGAACAATTTCTATCGTCAGATGACGCTTGTTGTTTCCTCAATCTTGCAAATCCGACATGGCAGTTCTTGGTATCGATCATAAAGATGGGATTTGGGAATCGCGGATCGTGATTGATATCGTTTATTTGACAGGCAATTGTGTTTTTGGCCCAGTACATTTTATCAATATCAATCGGATTACCAAGCACGTATCCAGCAGGGAGTTCTGAACAACTACCACTGATGAAACACGAATGAATATCGTTCTTCATTAACAACACTTGTCGAAATCTTTTGTATTGTTTTTCTTCGTAATTGATTTCATTCATTGCCGAGCTTCAACTTCACTTTGAAAATCGCAGGCAAATGGTAATCTTGAGGTTTCACCTGAAGAAAGAATATGTGTGGTTCTTATGCAAGTGGATGCGTAGCCTTCAAAATTTTGAACTGAAAGTCTTTGTAATACTTTGCTGTTTTTATCATATAAACATTTGCATTTATTACGTAAAATTATGACGTTTATTTTATGGTTTTGTGCTCTATCAGATAAGATAAGATTTTTTGTTGCACAATGCACTCGGATTCTTAAATTTTGGCCTTAATTTAGTACACAGTTTGTTTACACTGTTGGCTAACGAATTCATCTAGTAAGCTTCCCTCCAGTCTTTAGGATTGTAGCTAAAAATTTTAAGTCCAAAATAAACACGGTTGGCACTCTTTAGGTTTCATTGTGCTGGTGAGTCGTTCGCTCACCAGCTGAGATCTTCGCTCTTTCCTGCATATATCCTGTCTTCTTACTGATGCTCACTATGGTGTTTCGCATTTCTGGTCAATCATGACTTCATTGATGACCTCTCCGAGAGTTTTCCTTCGCCCCATTCTACTGACTATTCTTGCCTGCCGTCTAGGCATTGACTTAGACTCTTGCGTTAGTGAGCCACCGGTGCGATGTCACTGTTTTCAACTTTTCAAAACTTGTAGTGATGCATTTCCTTTATAGTACTCCCTCTTCCCAATGGCCATTTCCTACCAAACTGGGCATCTTCAAGACTTGACTGCCTGACATGGTAAAAAGTCTCCTTATCATATAACAAACACACTGGAATACCATTACCTAACCTCTTATCTTATTTCTCGCTGTTGATATAGAACTTCAGCCTAGTAAATTCGTTAAACTTCTCTCACGAAAACGTTGCCTGTATCTGTTCCAAAGCTGCTGCTTTAACAAATTTCCTCATTGAGCAAGAACTTGACCTGCTGGCACAATTTTATAAAACAGGGCTACGTCCTGATGACACGATCCTTCCATTATTAGGCAAAAGTTCTCTAATTTTCTGTTAGTCCACTATGAAATGGCTTTCATTCTCGTGGCTCCCTTTCATCCACTCTTGATTCCCTGGCTTCCGCAAATTTGGAAGAAATCCAGTCACTGGTCTCTTCTTCCGACAAATAATGCCTGCTTAATGCCATTCAAGGTTGCATTCTTAGTAGCTTTTAGAGAGCTTGCCATTTGCATTGCTGGCCACTGATTTTGGAACTGTATTCATATGTTAGCTCTGTAAAGCCTGTTGACCTTTAGATCTCGACTAAAAATCCAGGTTTTCCTGGACTCCTATCCTCCGTAGGCTGTCTGTGTTTTCTAGGATTTCCCTCTTGGCTTCTGACCGGACGTCCTCTGATATTTAGTAAGCATATCGATTTCGAATGGTATCTACCATCGACTGAAGTCTTGAGCATTATTACTGTGGCGGTATAGTTCTCAGATTCTTCTTCTTCTTCTTCTTATTATTTTTATTATTATTTTTGCTGTTGTTGTTGTTTTTATAATTAATAATATTATTGGTCAATATAATTTAAAAGACAGCTTATCGAGCATTTTAAAAAGGCTTACTTTGCATTCATGAACGATGTTCTTCAGAAAATCTCATTCCATTATCAGAAATATTTCTCGACATTAGTCGATTACGGTGTTGTAGGCTAAATGTCGCGTTACACAACTGGATATAACCGAATACTAAACAGCCTTTGGCTTAGTTATTCTACGACACATGAAGCAACTTATGCATATTTCGTGCACATGAAATAAGGCAGACTGCGCAACGCAGTCAGTGTACCTAGCCGATGTAGGTCAGAAGAACGAATACACTGTTGCAGGAATCAAATATAGCGGATACAGTTGAACTTGACACTTCAGCGCACCAGCCGGACACAGACAGTGGTGCTTGTGACAGGATTTAACTGTGAACTTCAATATATGAACGACTTAACTAACTCAAAGTTCCGTAACCAGCCGTCTTCAATAACTCCACGGTCTGGCGGATGGCAGCATCACATGGCTATGAGCCATACTAACCAAATCAAAGTAAAACAGAAGTAGAACTCCGCTTCTTCCTCTTATCTCTCTGCTCTAATCCCAAACATCACCTACCATAGCTCTCACGCTGTCTGGCTGTCTGACGTTTTGAACTTGACCTGGACCCGAGCCCTTTTTGCCTATCGACTTTGTTTTAACTGAGCGCCTGTGAATATGCTGGTCCCTGTGACGTGGCTTTCGTTGTAGAACTCTCGGGATTACAATTACGAATGCGCTGAAGTAGCAGGAAGGGATGCTGTTGAACCTGCTTCGACTACATCCAACGAGTCCGCTGCATATGTGGCTGGCCAAGTGCCGAACACGATCAAATACTGATGCATAAGCGATTAAGTTACCATTCCTTGACCTAGATATTATTCTAGACTCTGCCAACATCACAGCCATCAATCTTTACGCTGTCCATGTTAGCTTCATTGTTTAAAGCGTACGTGCAGGCGACTCTGTGCGTGAGGATGTCGGTTCGCGCCTCGGTCGAGGCTGATTTCAGGGATTTAAATCTCGGGCTATCACAGTCCATATACGGGGACCTTAAATGGCGTAGCGCCCATTCAAAAAGACATCGGTGGGGAAAGATCTAACCCGATAAATTAATTGAAAATGATTAGGGTCGAGGCCATGCTGTGTAAAACCGTGTACATTTACATTTATCACCTCGGGCCATAGGATGAAAGCCCCTCGATGTCCAGTGCACATTTCTTTGTTTCCCTCCACACTTCTTTGTCGCGCTGCCAGGGTCAAGCTGTGGATGTTTGTTTGGCACCAGTCTTCTATAAATTATGCTGTCGAGTCTTGATGTGCAAGGTCTTCTTCTTGTCGTGCCTTCCTTAATATTCGACTTCAAGTTTCTGATCTTTCTGTCTTTCTCATCTTCAATTTATCCTGTTTATGTGGTCAAATTGACTTCGTTTCTGTCTGATGATCACTTGTGTTAGATCTTTGTTTATATTCAGCCTTCATCTTACTTTAGTATTCGTGAATTTCTGTGCCCAGCTAAGACATAGGCCTATTCATGTAATATAATTCTGAATCAGTAGAATGCGGAAATCAAAGCCTGTACATCAACAACTATCAATGGACATTCTGGTGTGCGCAGAACACATGATCTGATACTCAGCATTCAATGCTTGTTACTGTACATCTCTGAGTTTCAAATGACCATGTTGAAATGTGTTTTATATTTATTATGCATTTATTAGTGGAGGAACCTAGTGAGAACGGCATCGGACACATACGGGCGTTAAGCCCATGGTTTATGATGATGATGATGATGATGATGATGATGATGATGATGATGATGATGATGATACATGGTTTGCACTTATGGGTTTTGATTATGATTTCTTGCAGCAATAATTAATTCACTACAAACATGTGCACACCAGTATACGGATGCACTCATTTCAGGGCAGCCATGGCTTCCTCCAGTTCTTATGAGAAGGCCACGGCTGGATTGCTTCTCCCGGATCCGCCCTTAAAATTTCAGCTGTTAAGATTAATATAACTGGACATTAACTTACTTTGCCATGACTTATTCTGCAAAACTTTCACACATTCAACTCATTTTGAGGGGAAGATCAAGACAACTAGTTTAATACAGGCACAACGATTGCTTTAAATCAGAAATCCTTTATGGTAATACCTCGTATGAGCTTTAGGCGCCGCATGTACGATACTGCCATCTAGAGAACATGTGTTTTCCTGCGATGTAATTAAAGATTCATGCATGCATGCATGTATTTATGAATGTATAAATGTATGGAATTTATGTGTATGTCTGTATGTGTATATATGTGCGTTTACGTAAGTATGCATGTGTGTATGTATGTTTGAATGTATGTACGTATCTAGGCACTCAATATAGCACCTTTTATAACCATTTCAGCGCTACATAAGTTTAATTCCTTGTGTCTTGCCTTGACGTCCGTATGGCTTCCGTTCTTACCGTCAATTCAGCTGGTAATTTCTAAACTGTGAAATGCAAGGGTAACTGGTCTTTAATTGAATCCTAACTGAAGGGTTTTTGCTGAATCACAATCTTTCTTTCAGTTATTTTAATGCTCTGGGCTAATTGCATTTCTCGTGAACTCCATTCTCCCTGAGGCTTCCTCGGTCATATCACTACTGCAGGAACAATATAGTTTATCTAATTTAATTTACTTTGTTATCTCAAATGGCTGGACGACAAAATCAGTATTCGATTTCTGCTCACAACATTCGATAGCCAAGTATGATTGCTCATTTTAGTAATTTTCCTGTAGGCTTATTTAGTTCGTGCACAAAAACTACATGTTTTCAGGTCAATCGAAGCTGACAATATTGAAATCAGCTCCTGCCACCAATATTGAAACTTGGATCTATAGTTTTGCTACAGTCATCGTACAGTTAGAGTTGATGAATGTAAATGTATACAGTTTTATACAGCCACCGTATGGCGTCGACCCTGCTCATTTTGCAATGAATTGATCGGATGATATCCTTCACCACCGTCGCCCGTTTGACTAGGCGCCACGCCATTTAATGTCCCTGTGTAAGCCCGAGATTTGAATTTCTGAAAGGTTGTGATTCGTTGGCCGAAGACGAGAATTCTCCACTGGTTTAGGTTACCTCCTGTTAAAGATAATTTTCCCCATGGATACAAATCGCACTCTGCTAACAGCGTATGCGCAATGCTTAGTCATCACTTTGAAATATGTCCTGTCTCAGTGCAGGTCGATAAAACGCCAGGTGTCCTGATGTTTCATGGACATGCAAACTGAGACGTTAACGTCTTCTCTAGATGATAATATAGGCTTATTACCGCCACTGTACTGTATATGTGAATAGCAATAAGCAGCGAGGTCAGGAAAAATAATATAAACATATTATTTTAAGCTCACCAAATTGAATTCGATCATAGCTAGATTGCCGTAACTCGTGAAGTGCACCAGCAGAATTTTCAAAGAACCTTTCTCTACATTTCTTTGGCAACATTTTGACAAATTTTCCATCCTATTAAGTATACTAAAAATTTGCCCCTTAACTTCAAGAAGATACGGTGAGTTTGTTATTTAGCACTAATTGCGTAAGACTCTTTTCTGTACTAAATGGAAACAACGAGCAGTTTAATTGCAATAATATTTAACGTAGACTCGCGAGCATTGGGCTACATAACGTCAATAACTAAATCGATAAGCTACTGTAGCTATGAACCCACTTTCGTTTTTACTTTTGCCTATTTACATCATGATACTTTCATACTAACGACTATAACTGAAATACATATTTGAACTGTATTTTAAAGAAGTAATAGCCCTTGCTTTCAAACCGGAGATCTGCGCAATGTCAACGTGCTGTCTCGCTGTGACATGGATAGTGTTCTATAACCTATGCGTTTCAACTAGTTAGCTTCTCAAAATTATTGCACAATTCTAAATAAAATTATTATTCTTAATGTTGTTATTATTGCTGTTTTTTGTGTTA
This sequence comes from Norana najaformis, assembly GCA_964023275.1. NCBI lineage: Eukaryota > Metazoa > Annelida > Clitellata > Crassiclitellata > Hormogastridae > Norana > Norana najaformis. Next base: position 10,201,604 of record OZ029920.1, read on the forward strand.
CCATCATTAAATTATAATCAGACTCAATTTAATTAACAATAAAACCTAACAATAAGCAATCCTTTGCTATTTGTTGGGGAATATTGGGAACGACGCACGGTAGCCGATTGGGTTGAGCGTATGGCTTGCAACGCGGAGAGCACGGATTCGAGCCTCCTCTGAGACGGTTATTGTGGAGGGACCTTGAGGAAGTCTTTCTTCACAATTGCTAAGCACCATCGATTGATGCTTAGTCATTAGATATTGGCGTTTAATAAATTCAAAAATAATAATATAATTAATAATTTAGTAGCTAAGAGCGTTAATGCTTTACTTCTTCTGTTAAAGCGAATGGATCGATCACAAGAAAGCCGGAGGATAGTAATAATAGTAGTAGTAGTAGTGGTAGTAGTAGTAGTAGTAGTGGTAGTAGTAGTAGTAGTAGTAGTAGTAGTAATGTTGCCTGCCAAGACGCCAAAGGTTAAGGCATACTGTAGATTATGAGGCAAGGTTAGATAAGGTATGGCATGAAAAGGTTTGGTAAGGCAATTTTAAGCAAAGTAAGACAAAGGTATGTAACATAATCTAAGGTAAGCTAAGATAACATGAGGCAACTGAACGGCATTTATGAAAGGGTTTTAGTAGCTAAGAGCGTTAATGCTTTACTTCTTCTGTTAAAGCGATTGGCTCGACCACAAGAAAGCCGGAGGATACCGAGGTTGTTCGAGGATTCAATGTATCTATGTCGTGTTCGACATCTTCAGGCCCTGGTCGTTGTGTTAACTGGTATCATATTCCAATTGGTACCTTAAAAAGCAAAGGCGTCCTCCACGGTTGCATTAACCTCAGACCATACTATCCGAGATTTGAAGTCAGCAAAGACGATAATAAGAGAGAGTACAACCTGACGATATCTAGATATCTAAGGTTGAGTACGGAGATGCTGGAACGTACGTATGCGTCGACAATTTCGGAGCAGGTGACAAAGTAGAGGCGGAACTAACAGTACTCGGATTGCAATGGTGTTCATTCTATATCAGTTTCGTTTCTTGCGGGTTTCATAAACTACCAATGACTGAATGTTCCGTACTGTCTTTGAACGTTTGATATCAGGTAAGCCACGTTATTCATAAGACGATCAAGTGGATGAAGCACTGCGAAGCTGAACGACATCTTGACTTGTATGACACAGCTGCTAGTAGCATCACCATCATCACCATCATCATTATCATAATTTTCATCATCGTTGTCATCGTCGTCACCAGTGGCATGTTCCTGTCTGGAACGTTGCCGTTTCCACGACATCATCACCATCCGTCTAAGTCTTTTGATCGTATCTAAGCATAGTTTAGTTCGAAGCTGAGCAGACTGAGGTCTGCCTCCTCTGTTTGGGTACATGTGTGTCTGGGCTGTTCAACGTCCAGCTCTTGGGAGGGCCGGTCATATCTGAACCCCTTACGTGGTCCAGTAACTCTTACTCTAAATGTTTATAAATTTTGGTTACGATTTGAGGCCAAATAATATAGAAGTTATATATAATCCTTGCCGCCCCAAACCAACTTCTATTAATTAAAAGCAGAGGCAGACAGCATTTCAGTTTTATTCCGATAGCATTATGCTCACACAATTAAATGTTCAAGCATGGTGATGGTAATATATGTGAAAAATACAGCTTCCAAAAAGCTTTGAAACCTGGGTCATACAGTTCGTCCAAGCGAGATATGACAGAATATAGGTTCTAGTTTCTGCCAATATGATGCAGCTCAAACCATATGACTTCACCAAACATGTCTTACATGCACATGGAATTTTAATTGGACATAGCAACGAAACTGACGTTTGACGAATTTGATAAGAAAGGTTCCGAGTAAACGTCTTTAAGCTGTTTCAAGATTCTGACTGTTGAAACTGTTAAACCCCGCGTCACTCCTTCCTGTCTCTTCCTGCAATACAGGAATTGGGGCTGGGTAGCCATCGCTCCATTTGCAATCAAAAGCCAAGAACAAATCACATTTTATCCACAGAAACTGGTAAACAAAATGAACATTCTATACTTGCCATCACTCATCTAAAGTCATGCGTTGAATGACATATACCGTCTTTTATTCGAAGGCATCATTACGTAAAACATTATATTACAGTATTATATATAGTATTAAGGTCTTATAGAAATCAACCAACTGAATCACATACAGGATTAACAGTTGAAACTGTGTTCAGGGTTCCGGGTCCATGTTGCATCAAGTATGAGAAACGACGACAGCCAATGAAGCGCGAATAGCACCATGTTACGCTCAATGACTTGCACTTCCTGGGCAAAAAGAATAATTCCGTCAGTAGATGGCACCTGGTTGCAGAACTTCTCCGTCATGGACGGTTCACTCCAAAGACCCCCGGTTTGCCTTTGCTTCACCGATTCAGATGCCAGACAGTATAATTATATGAGCAGAAATCTGAACCAGTCAACCTAGTCTTGGTCGGTCATTTCAAAATGGCGATTGGGCTTTGTGTAAGATGCTAGGCCCTAATGTATGATTCCATCAGCATTTTATTAGCAGAAAATTTGTAATTTAATGATTTTGCAAATATGATTGTTGCCTGGAAAACACTTGGAGACATCGTTAGATTGTGACATATAGCCAAATTCTACACCATTTTGATCTATTGTTCAACAATGATAGGTCAGCTCTTGCAGGCCTCAAAATAATGAGCATTTTAAGTAACACAAGCAGTATGCCAAGTATATTTAATGGCATGAACTTCTTATTCTAGGCTAGATTATTGAAATAAATGGTGTATCAACGATTCGGAGTCAGAATTGGCCAACATTGCGGAAAATCCGTTACAGATAAACCGTGGTATGCTGCCAATCATGAAAGACGGTTGAACTGAATATTCACGGATGATGTAAGCCGATATTGTTACCGAGAAAGTATAACCAAGTGGAAGATTTTGTTTTGAAACATAGGATTGTGATAATTCTTCATGGCCACTCTACTGAATAGGTTTCTCGGCCTACCTGCTGAGGAATGATTCCACTGATGCGGATTGCCGTTAACAATAGTATACGAGAAGCTGGTTCATAATCGCGTTGACCGTTAAATGGACTCATAGTTGCGTCGCTAAAATTATAGTACACACAGACTGATTCACGTTTGTCGAGTTTTCTTACACTCTGAAAATAAATGTACTTCAAGAATTCATGAGGGCAGATATGAATGGCGATCGATCTTCTTCGAGAGTCTTGAGATTTAGCACAGACGTCTCTTGAAAGAGTTATGAAGCCCAGAAGAATTTGTAAGTTCATATCAAAAACTGCAGACCACTCATTAGTCAGTAACACAGGAAAAGCTCTTCTAAAGAAATTAGCACCGCTTAGATAAGGGCTGGATTCCAAATCTTCTAAATACTTAATAGAGTCTCTGCACTGTTCACTGGCCGAATTATAGTCTTGTAGGGCAGTGTGATAAAAGTTGGCGCAATATGCTGCGCTAACAACGTACGCTGGGGAGGCCAAATTTCGTGCAAAATTCCTGAGTAAATGGCTTATTCCACATCCAAGTGCACTTTCCCCAGGGATAAAAATATCTTCTTCCTTTTGTAGATAGTCACCGTTATTTTCGCGACGGTAGCAGCTTTTATCCTTAGCTTGGAGATTGGGTGTTTGGAGAGGAACTGAAAATTGAGAAGGATCCGTCGTCCATGAAGAATCTTTATATTCAGTTAGATCATTATTTTTCTTTTCACAACTAAGTCGATTAGCTGTTGAATGAGGATTCAAAAATCTTGAGCTATAATGATTTTTAGCAAACAAGGTCAGGTCGTCGAGGAGGTCGTTTAGAGAAGATCGAAGAAAAACAGTTACAACTGAAATATTGTCATTATTTGCTGTCATGGCCGAGTCAAATTTGTTTAATATGGAAAGAATTTCATCAGATTCAAGTTCTAACTTGCTAACTTTAGCCTTCATCACGTGAATCTGATTCTCTATGGCATCAAAAAGATATCGAAGCTCTGGTACAAAGTTATTTGAGGCTGGCAGAAGAGAATTTAGAGCTCCAAAATTTACATGTGAAGCCTGGTACATGTAACTATTATTTAGCAACAAAAGAAAAAATTCCATTAACTTGTTTGGCATTCCAAAACTCAAAGGTCTTTCCAAATACTCCCTTGAAGTGTTTGCAAGAAGTTCAGAAAGATTGTCATCTTTGTATTGCAGTAGGGTAGAAATTTCATTTGATAAGTCAACACCATCCGATAGATGATCAATCATATTATTACTTGGAACGAAATAGTTCGGACAACGCCTCTCAATCAACCATTCAATCATGAGACACAGTAATTCACCAACAGATGTCTCCAGGTTCTCGTCTGTCCAAAACTCCGGAGGTTTTTCCTCGCATGCCCAAAGCATTAGCGTCTTGAAGTAGTAGGTGCACAGAACTGCTGTATCCGGCGCGCCGCATGCTTTGACCACTTGACTCTTGATTAGCCTAAGCACATGGTAGATGTATTTCTGGACGTCTGTCCAACTGTTAATTAAAATAAGTTCTGCTTGTGAAAATGAAAATCTCCACTGAGTGTCATCGTCTGGATTACTTTGGTGAGGCTTTGCAACTAAGTGACATCCTAATCCGACGATTTTATCAATGATTTCTTTCGATGGCCAACCATTCCTCCTCTCACGAGTTATCCACTCAGCTGCCACTAGAGGCCATGACGGACAATACACTGCGTATACGAGGTCAAGCTTAAATGTAGTCATATCGTGAAATATCGTATTGAAGCACATTAACAAACTTCTTCCGGTATTTAAATTTGATCCAAGATGTATAACTTTTGGCAAAGCCGGACCTTTAGCATCGAGGATATGTGGTTTTCGGTAGTATGAACCTTTTCTATCGTCAGATGACGCTTGTAGTTTCCTTAATCTTGCAAATCCGACATGGCAGTTCTTGGTATCGATCATGAAGGTGGGATTTGGGAATCGCGGATCGTGATTGATATAATTTATTTGACAGGCAATTGTGTTTTTGGCCCAGTACATTTTATCAATATCAATCGGATTACCAAGTACGTATGCAATAGGGAGTTCTGAACAACTACCACTGATGAAACACGAATGAATTTCGTTCTTCATTAACAATACTTGTCGAAATCTTTTGTATTGTTTTTCTTCGTCATTGATTTCATTCATTGCTGTGCTTCAAATTCACTTTGAAAGTCTCAGGCAAATGGTAATCTTGAGATTTCACCTGAAGAAAGAATAGGTGTGATTCTTATGCAAGTGGATGCGTAGATTTCAAAATTTTGAAATGAAAGTCTTTGTAATACTTTGCTGTTTTTAGCATATAGACATTCGAATTTATTACATAAAATTATGACGTTTTTTATGGTTTTGTGCTTTATCAGATAAGATAAGATAAGATTTTTAGTTGCACACTGTACTCGGATTCTTAAATTTTGGCCCTAAATTAGTATACGCTTTTACACTGTTGGCTAACGAATTCATCTAGTAAGCTTCCCTCCAGTCTTTAGGATTGTAGCTAAAAGTTTTAAGTCCAAAATAAACACGTTTGGCACTCTTTAGGTTTCATTGTGCTGGTGAATAGCTCGCTCACCATCTGAGGTCCTTGCTCTGTCCTGTCTTCTTACCGAAGCTCACTGTGGTGTTTCGCGTTTCTGGTCAATCATGACTCCATTGATGACCTCTCCGAGAGTTGTCCTTCGCCCCATTCTACTAACTATTCTTGCCTGCCGTCTAGGTATTGTCTTAGACTCTTGCGTTAGTGAGCCACCGGTGCGATGTCACTGTTTTCAATTTTTCAAAACTTGTAGTGATGCATTTCCTTTATAGTACTCCCTCTTCCCAATGGCCATTTCCTACCAAACTGGGGATCTTCCAAGACTTGACTATCTGACATGGTAAAAAGTCTCGCTTATCATATAACAAACTACATGGAATACCATTACCTAACCTCTTATCTTATTTCTCGCTGTTGATATAGAACTTCAGCCTAGTAAATCCGTTAAACTTCTCTCATGAAAACGTTGCCTGTATCTGTTTCAAAGCTGCTGCTTCAGCAAATTTCCTCATTGAGCAAGAACTTGACCTACTGGCACAATTTTATAAAACAGGGCTACGTCCTGATAACACGATCCTTCCATTATTAGGCAAAAGTTCTCTAATTTTCTGTTAGTCCACTATGAAATGGCTTTCATTCTCGTGACTCCCTTTCATCCACTCTTGATTCCCTGGCTTCCGCAAATTTGGAAGAAATCCAGTCACTTGTCTCTTCTTCCGACAAATAATCCCTCCTTAATGCCATTCAAGGTTGCATTCTCAGTAGCTTTTAGTGAGCTTGCCATTTGCATTGCTGGCCACTGATTTTGGAACTGTCTTCATATGTTCGCTCTGTAAAGCCTGTTGACCTTTAGATCTCGACTAAAAACCCAGCTTTTCCTGGACTCCTATCCTCCGTAGGCTGTCTATATTTTCTAGGATTTCCCTCTTGTCTTTTGACCGGACTTAATCTGAAATTTAGTCAGCATATCGATTTCGAATGGTATCTACCATCGACTGAAGCCTTTAGCATTGTTACTGTGGCGCTATAGTTCTCAGACTCTTCTTCTTCCTCCTCCTCTTCTTTTTCTTCTACTTCTTCTACTTCTACTTCTTCTTCTTCTTATTGTTATTATTTTTATTAATATTGTTATTATTATTATTATTATTGTGCCAGAGATAAATATAATCCCTCAGGAACTGAAAAATTACTCAAAGAGCTGTTAAGGGGTGTCTGGGAAATCAGGCCTCGTCCTCAGCAACATCAGAAAATGTGGCCCCGAAAGTGATGGCATTATAGCGCTGAATACAGATGGAGAGGCGCTGAAAAAGGAAAGCAATCTCATTGATTCTCCTGAGATGGTCGAAAGGCGACGGCCAACCTCGCAGATGAATTATTATTATTATTATTATTATTATTATTATTATTTTTCAATATAATTTAAAAGACAGCTTATCGGGCATTTTAAAAAGGCTTACTTTGCATTCAGAAACGATGTTCTTCAGAAAATCTCATTCCATAATCAGAAATATTTCTCAACATTAGTCGATTACGGTGTTGCAAGCTAAATGTCGGATTATGCAACTGGATTTAGCCTGATACTAAGCATCCATTTGCATACTCTAATTATTCTACGAAACACGGAGCACATTACGCATATTTTGTGCACATGAATTAAGGCAGACTGTGCAACTCAGTCAGTGTACCTGGCCGATGTAGGTCAGAAGAACGAATACACTGTTGCAGGAATCAAATATAACGGATTCAGATGAACTTGATATTTGAGCGCACCAGCCGGACACAGACAGTGCTGACTGTTGCAGGATTTAAACTGCAAACTTCAATATAAGAACGAATTAACTAACTAATAGTTCTGTAACCAGCCGTCTTCAATAACTCCACAGTCTGGCGGATGGCAGCATCACATGGCTATGAGCCATACTAACCAAATCAAAGTAAAACAGAAGTAGAAGAACAGACAGAAATACCCAAAGAAAGAAACATAGTCAAAGATAGACAGAGCTAAGCGAAATAAACCAGAATGCCGACGACATTTGCCTGCACTCAAAATGAGCATGTATGACTCATTTCCACGTACTGTATGTCGTCTACGCGGGCCAATATACAAAGTCCTATCACTTGCCTACAGCACACTTCAATCCTCTCAACCCTCCTATCTTCTTGAGTTATTTACAATCCAACCACTCCGCTCAACCCGCTCCTCTTCTGCCCTAATATTTCTCCTCCCGTCCGTCACCTTACCCTTAAAATATGGTAATCATTCCATAGCCATAGCTGCCCCACCCAGAACTGCGACAGTTATCTGACCCTTCTATGCTCCACCGCTTGCAATTTCTTCCTTGGCCTTTCTCTCAAAACTGAAAACATTCCTCTTTCACAAATCCTCTCCTGACTCCCCTTCTTCCTCTTATCTCTCCGCTCTAATCCCAAACATCACCTACCATAACTGTCACGCTGTCTGACTGTCTGACTTTTTGATCTTGACCTGGACCCGATCCATTTTTGTCTATCGACTTTGTTTTAACTGAGCGCCTGTGAATATGCTGGTCCCTGTGACGTGACTTTCGTTGGGCGCTGTAGAAATCTCGGGATTACAATTACGAATGCGCTGAAGTAGCAGGAAGGGATGCTGTTGAACCTGCTTCGACTATATCCAACGAGTCCGCTGCATATGTGGCTGGCCAAGTGCCGAACACGATCAAATACTGATGAATAAGCGATTAAGTTACCATTCCTTGACCTAGATATTATTCTAGACTCTGCCAACATCAAAGCCATCAATCTTTACGCTGTCCATGTTAGCTTCATTGATTAAAGCGTACGTGCAGGCGACTCTGTGCGTGAGGATGTCGGTTCGCGCCTCGGTCGAGGCTGATTTCAGAGATTTAAATCTCGGGCTAGCACGATTTTTACCCGGGGACCTTAAACGGCGTGGTGCCCATTCAAACAGACATTATTAATTGAAAATGATTAGGGTCGAGGCCATGCTGTGTAAAACCGTGTACATTTACATTTATCACCTCGGGCCATAGGATGAAAGCCCCTCGATGTCCAGTGCACATTTCTTTGTTTCCCTCCACACTTCTTTGTCGCGCTGCCAGGGTCAAGCTGTGGATGTTTGTTTGGCACCAGTCTTCTATAAAATATGTTGTAGAGCCATCATGTGTGGAAGGTCTTCCTCTTCTTGTCGTGCCTTCCTTAATATTCGACTTCACGTTTCTGATCTTTCTGTCTTTCTCATCTTCAATTTATCCTGTTTATGTGGTCAAATTGACTTCGTTTCTGTCTGATGATCACTTGTGTTAGATCTTTGTTATATTCAGCCTTCATCTTACTTCAGTATTCGTGAATTTCTGTGCCCAGCTTAGACAAAGGCCTATTCATGTAATATAATTCTGAATCAGTAGAATGCGGAAATCAAAGCCTGTACATCAACAACTAACAATGGACATTCTGGTGTGCGTAGAACACATGATCTAATACTCAGCATTCAATGCTTGTTACTGTACATCTCTGAGTTTCAAAAGACCATGTTGAAATGTGTTTTATATTTATTATGCATTTATTAGTGGAGGAACCTAGTGAGAACGGCATCGGACACATACGGGCGTTAATCTCATGGTTTATGATGATGATGATGATGATGATACATGGTTTGCACTTATGGGTTTTGATTATGATTTCTTGCAGCAATAATTAATTCACTACAAACATGTGCACACCAGTATACGGATGCACTCATTTCAGGGCAGCCATGGCTTCCTCCAGTTCTTATGAGAAGGCCACGGCTGGATTGCTTCTCCCGGATCCGCCCTTAAAATTTCAGCTGTTAAGATTAATATAACTGGACATTAACTTACTTTGCCATGACTTATTCTGCAAAACTTTCACACATTCAACTCATTTTGAGGGGAAGATCAAGACAACTAGTTTAATACAGGCACAACGATTGCTTTAAATCAGAAATCCTTTATGGTAATACCTCGTATGAGCTTTAGGCGCCGCATGTACGATACTGCCATCTAGAGAACATGTGTTTTCCTGCGATGTAATTAAAGATTCATGCATGCATGCATGTATTTATGAATGTATAAATGTATGGAATTTATGTGTATGTCTGTATGTGTATATATGTGCGTTTACGTAAGTATGCATGTGTGTATGTATGTTTGAATGTATGTACGTATCTAGGCACTCAATATAGCACCTTTTATAACCATTTCAGCGCTACATAAGTTTAATTCCTTGTGTCTTGCCTTGACGTCCGTATGGCTTCCGTTCTTACCGTCAATTCAGCTGGTAATTTCTAAACTGTGAAATGCAAGGGTAACTGGTCTTTAATTGAATCCTAACTGAAGGGTTTTTGCTGAATCACAATCTTTCTTTCAGTTATTTTAATGCTCTGGGCTAATTGCATTTCTCGTGAACTCCATTCTCCCTGAGGCTTCCTCAGTCATATCACTACTGCAAGAACAATATAGTTTATCTAATTTAATTTACTTTGTTATCTCAAATGGCTGGACGACAAAATCAGTATTCGATTTCTGCTCACAACATTCGATAGCCAAGTATGATTGCTCATTTTAGTAATTTTCCTGTAGGCTTATTTAGTTCGTGCACAAAAACTACATGTTTTCAGGTCAATCGAAGCTGATAATATTGAAAACAACTACTGCCACCGATATTGAAACTTGGATCTATAGTTTTGCTGCAGTCATCATACAGTTAGAGTTGATGAATGTAAATGTATACGGTTTTATACAGCCACCGTATGGCGTCGACCCTGCTCATTTTGCAATGAACTGATCGGGTGAGATCCTTCACCACCGTCGCCCGTTTGACTAGGCGCCACGCCATTTAATGTCTCTGTGTAAGCCCGAGATTTGAATTTCTGAAAGGTTGTGATTCGTTGGCCGAGGACGAGAATTCTCCTCCGGTTTAGGTTACCTCCTGTTAAAGATAATTTTCCCCATGGATACAAATCGCACTCTGCTAACAGCGTATACGCAATGCTTAGTCATCACTTTGAAATATGTCCTGTCAGTGCAGGTCGATAAAACGCCAGGTGTCCTGATGTTTCATAGACCTGCACACTGAGACGTTAATGTCTTCTCTAGATGATAATATAGGCTTATTACCGCCACTGTACTGTATATGTGAATAGCAACAAGCAGCGAGGTCAGGGAAAATAATATAAACATATTATTTTAAGCTCACCAAATTGAATTCGAACATAACTCGATTGCCGTAACTCGTGAAGTGCACCAGCAGAATTTTCAAAGAACCTTTCTCCACATTTCTTTGGCAACATTTTGACAAATTTTCCTTCCAATTAAGTATACTAAAAATTTGCCCCTTAACTTCAAGAAGATACGGTAAGTTTGTTATTTAGCACTAATTGCGTAAGACTCTTTTCTGTACTAAATTGAAACAACGAGCAGTTTAATTGCAATAATATTTAACGTAGACTCTTGCGAGCATTGGGCTACATAACGTCAATAACTAAATCGATAAGTTACTGTAGCTATGAACCCACTTTTGTTTTTACTTTTGCCTATTTACATCATGATACTTTCATACTAACGATTATAACTGAAATACATATTTGAATTGTATTTTAAAGAAGTTATAGCACTTGCTTTCAAACCGGAGATCTGCGCAATGTCAACATGCTGTCTCGCTGTGACATGGATAGTGTTCTATAACCTATGCGTTTCAACTAGTTAGCTTCTCAAAATTATTGCACAATTCTAAATAAAATTATTATTCTTAATGTTGTTATTATTGCTGTTGTTTTTTTTTGTTACTATCATTAAATTATAATCAGACTCAATTTAATTAACAATAAAACCTAACGATAAGCAATCCTTTGCTATTTGTTGGGGAATATTGGGAACGACGCACGGTAGCCGATTGGGTTGAGCGTATGGCTTGTAACGCGGAGAGCACGGATTCGAGCCTCCTCTGAGACGGGTGTGGTGGAGGGACCTTGAGGAAATCTTTCTTCACAATTGCTAAGCACCATCGATTGATGCTTAGTCATTAGATATTGGCGTTTAATAAATTCAAAAATAATAATATAATTAATAATAATAATAACAACAATAGTAATAACAGTAGTAGTAGTAGTAGTAGTAGTAGTAGTAGTAGTAGTAGTAATAATAATAATAATGTTGCCTGCCAAGACGCCAAAGGTTAAGGCATGCTGTAGATTATAAGGTAAGGTTAGATAAGGTATGGCATGAAAAGGTTTGGTAAGGCAATTTTAAGCAAAGTAAGACAAAGGTATGTAACATAATTTAAGGTAAGCTAAGATAAAATGAGGCAACTGAACGGCATATATGAAAGGGTTTTAGTAGCTAAGAGCGTTAATGCTTTGCTTCTTCTGTTAAAGCGATTGGCTCGATCGCAAGAAAGCCGGAGGATACCGAGGTTGTTCGAGGATTCAATGTATCTATGTCGTGTTCGACATCTTCCGGCCCCGGTCGTTGTGTTAACTGGTATCATATTCCAATTGGTGCCTTAAAAAGCAAAGACGTCTTTCACGGCTGCATTAACATCAGACCATGCTATCCGAGATTTGAAGTCAGCAAAGACGATAATAAGGGAGAGTACAACCTAACGATATCTAAGGTTGAGTACGGAGATGCTGGAACGTACGTATGCGTCGACAATTTCGGAGCAGGTGACAAAGTAGAGGAGGAACTAACAGTACTCGGTATGCAATGGTGTTCATTCTATATCAGTTTCGTTTCTTGCGGGTTTCATAAACTACCAATGACTGAATGTTCCGTACTGTCTTTGAACGTTTGATATCAGGTAAGCCATGTCTGGAACGTTGCCGTTTCCACGACATCATCATCATCCGTCTAAGTCTTGGGATCGTATCTAAGCATAGTTTAGTTCGAAGCTGAGCAGACTGAGGTCTGCCTCCTCTGTTTGGGTACATGTGTGTCTGGGCTGTCCAACTTCCAGCTCTTGGGAGGGCCGGTCATATCTGAACGCCTTACGTGGTCCTGTAACTCTTACTCTAAATGTTTATAAATTTTGGTTACGATTTGTGGCCAAATAATATAGAAGTTATATATAATCCTTGCCGCCCCAAACCAACTTCTATTATTTAAAAGCAGAGACAGACGGCATTTCAGTTTATTCCGATACGAGGAAATCACCTCAAGCATTATGCTCACACAATTAAATGTTCAAGCATGGTGATGGTAATATATGTAAAAAATACAGCTTCCAAAAAGCTTTGAAACCTGGGTCCTACAGTTCGTCCAAGAGAGATATGACAGAATATAGGTTCTAGTTTCTGCCAATATGATGCAGCTCAAACCATATGACTTCACCAAACATGTCTTACATGCACATGGAATTTAAATTGGACATTACAAGAGATAGATATATACGACATGCGCCTACATTTCTTCTCGTTTACAAACACCTTTAAAATGTTTATACGCAAACAAAATAATTCACGCTATAGACAATAGATTTAGGCCTAAAATAAAATGGTTGACATTTAAAATAACGATAGAACTGCGTACAGAATATAAGCAATGCTTCAATAGAAGTGTACAAAAACCTCTTTATAAGGTAAGGCCCATCAATGACAAGCTAATTTTCAGAATGATGTTAGGTTCTTGCCACATTGCATTCAGGTTTGAGATATACTTTTCTCATTTATGATTTGTTTGTGATAGAATCATCTCCAAGTGAACGCTTGAACATAGATTTAGAGCCTTTAGAAATCTGTGGTGAAGAAACACACACAAGTTACCGCGGAAAAATTGAACCAATCTTATATTGGCAGCAAATATTGAGAGGGAATGTTGCCAACTGCGCCGATGTTTCATCATTTAAGTCTGCCTAAAGAGTTGAGAGCAAACTTACTGTAGCAGTAAGTTACAGCAATATCCAGGCTTCTTACGTCTGCAAAACCAGATTGTCCAAACTCAACTGGACTTCACAACGGCTAAACATACAATGTACGTCGATATTTTTATTCATTTCGCATTCATTAAATCTATGCATGAACAGAGCACCTAAAATGTAGGAATTTTTATTTCAGGGAAAGGCTCAACCTAAGTATAGTTGAAATGTAGAATAATTTTATAGAAGTCTTGGGTTTATATACTGGAAATCATAAAACCTTTTGAACAATCTTATTGAATAGATAGACTGATTCTTAGTAAACATATTTACAAGACCAAAACGTTGCTAAAGATTTTCAATGTTAAATTTAACTTTAAATGTCATTTACAGGACAATTACTGTTTGGCAAGAAGTATTTTGCGACGAAAATTATATCCAATTAATATTTAGACTTGGTTAATTCCAGATGCTGCGAGGGTCAATCAAGCACAGCAAGGTTTATGTGCGGTTGATAGCAATGTTCCATGTATATATCAATTGGTGAACAAGGATGACAAAATTGTAGAATACAAAAACTGTGTCGATTCCAGAAAACAGGTCTTTTGCCGAGTTAACTATACCTTCGGTGAAAGAACATGTGCATTTTCTAAAAGTTTGCTATTATGCAGTTCTAACGCTAAAAGTAAGTAGGCCTACCTGAAGAAGATGCTTAATTTATAAACGCATCTAATCGAATTTCCATTCTGTTAACTGTCTCATCTGACGTCTACCATCTTTAGAAAGATGCAGACGTAGTCATGTCTGTTTTAAAGTCGCCACTGTCTCTAATCGCAGCAATGCGAACTTGCGTTATTCTCCTATACACTCCTACACATTCGTTACAACTACCACTCTTGACAGCCTTACCTTTACATGGCTGGGACGTCTCTGAAGTCTATCTCAATGATCTCTGTAGTGAAAAGTTGTAAAAACAATGAGGGTTTAACTTTGTGCATATTGTGGACTGTATTATGTCGGATAATTTAGCTTGTGTATTTGTGTAATTAATTCCTACGGAACACTGGGGAACAGTTGGATGTAATTAACGAGAGGCGGATAGGACGCCCGTAGTTGACAGGTAGAAGTAAACGAGAGAGAGGGAGAGTGAGAGAATGAGAGAGAGAGAGGCGGGGCAGAGGGGTGCTGATAGGATGGCGAAAGGGAGAAGTTGGGTGATTGACAGATGAAGAGGAAAGTTACGGAAGGGTGCGAAGCGAAGAAGGCATTCGCTAAACAACGGTCGAAAGAGGCGTTAGGTTCCGGAGAACAGAAGAAAAATAATAAACCTGTATCTCTTAAACGGACCTCGCCAGATCAATAGGCCGATGCGAATCATAGACTCTGAGTTTGCTGAATTTGTTGTAAATACGGTGTAAATACTTGTAATATACGTGAAAAAGAAAGAATCGGTGTTACGTCTCTGTACGGTCGGACTGATCCATTCACGAACCCGCGTGCTGTTAAAGGCATAAAGTCCCCCGAAAATAAAGCCTCTGATCAGTAGCACCGCTCGCCACCATATCCTGAAAGGAGACTTGTGTTCGCCAGCGACCCGTAAGATTCTTTCTGAGCTACCATTATTAACCGATACCGATATCGCGATATTTAGAAACAGAAACCGATACCAAACTGACTTTGTCAGACTACGGAGAAAAATACCGAAAAACCAATACCGACTTAAAAACCGTTATGCCGAATCAGGCCTAAAAGACACACAGGATTTTTGGTTGGCCAGGATGTAAGTATACAGGCCAAACGTTGGAGCCAGTTATCTCCATTCAGACATAGACCACACACACAAAAGGAACCTATGCTTAACAGTGTTTCTATTGGGCTTCTATATAGCACTTCCTTGCATTGTTTGCAGAACTTTAATTTTGATGAAATAACTTTTATTATTTCATGCAGATTGCCTGAATGTTGTTGCATGGGCAGTTACAGGAGGCGTGACACTCATTGCAGCCTTTTTTATTCTACTTGTGCGCATGTAAGTCACCATTTTGGCTTTAACTTACTGTCTCGTATGACGGATTTGAATTTGATCTTCAAACTTTCACATACAACAATAATGCGATTAATGATGCGAAAACAGAAAATTGAATATTCGCAAACAAGAAATATGGCAGAACACTCATGAAACTAATTCCAGTTTTAAGGCTTATTTGTGTCTTCGGCGAGACAATGCTTATAACTACGATAACGATTAAGTATGTATTTAATATACATACATACATACATACATACAAACATACATATAAGCAAGTAAGTAAAAAATAAAAATAATACGTGCGTATTAAATAACTAACTAACTTAATTAGACAGTGATTTAAGAAAATTAGATCGCTTAAATATGTAGGCCTAATTCATGCAATTTAGCATTTTCATGTAATCGATTCCATAGTTCAGCCAAAATGTTTTACATAAATTGTTTTATTAACGCTAACTATGAAGTATTAATATTTTAATAGATATCCCAACAAATACAAGCAATGGCATAAAAGGGTTTTCAACAGATGTCGACAAAGGCGAAGAGAAGGTAGGTCACGGACGAAGGTCAAAGTAACACGCCTCTTCACAAAGTCTCAGAATCGCATATCTGGGATAAAAATTATTTAAACAAAAACCGAGTTTCGTTAACATGGGTTTGCATATTAACATTTCCTGAATTGAATAAGGACACGCAGTCTGTTTAATGATTAGTATTGTATTGTATTTTTCGATTTATATAGCGCTTATTACGTAACACACTACTCAGGGCTCCCCTGCATGTGAACCCTGAGGAAACAAGTGAGGTTTAATGCAACCAGTTGCAAAGGTTCTGCAGCCTCCCACAGCCATTTGAGTAGTTGTTGAACAGTCTTCTTTGACAATAACATTATTTTGAAAATTTCTATAGTTTGGCCTTATATATTTACGGCTTTGTAAATGAATTTGTCTCTAGGTAACGTGTGTTGGATCATAATTGCTTTAAAGATGGCATGAGCTTTATGTATTCTTTTCTCTCTCATTTTTGCATAACAGTATCTGTAACAGATGAAGAAAATAACCTTCAACTGAGATCAGATAAGAAATCTGAAGTCCAAGATGAGAACGCCTAACATATGAAGGATAGATACCTTCTGAAGAGACTCGCTGACGGAACTCCAGTGATTTTATATTCTTGGTGCCCAAGATATTTTACGACAATTTCACCTGAAACAACAATCGACTGATGCTCTATGGAAATAGCGCTATGGAAATTGTTATATTCGGTTGGAATTGTAAAGGGGATACTAGTGAAAGGGGGGAATCGGCCGGGACGCGGGGGCGCGAATAGGATGGGTCGGCACGACGATTCAAGACGACCTATTTGTGAAATATTTGTTACAACCGCAACAATTTTACAGGCAGATGAACTGTCCGGACGTATAGGTATAACCGAACTGTGTGTATGTTGACGCAGGTTCAGACTGAATGTTTATGCAGTATCGCTTTTGGAATGTTGCCCGATAGTGTGTCAGTACAAATTATACAGCACTCATACTAATGTTCATAAACCAACTCTCTTTTTGATCCAGGCGTCCCACATAAGTTCTATCCAGTATTCGCGCTCATCGTGTAACTGTAATTGTAATGACGACAATTTATATAGCATCGTTAGTAGCAGGCCACTTCTCGGGGGCTTTACAAAGTCAAAAGTCAGCCCAATTACTAAGAGTTATGAAGTAAATAGAATTTCAACTGTTTTTCAAAGAGGTTGACACTTTTGAACTCCTGAATGGATGCCGTAAGGCTGTTGCAGGCACGCGGACCAGGGACCCGAAAGGACCGATCACCCATTCTAGTCTTAGTTACGGTACAAATACGTACATTGGCGGACTTTGATGATCGCAGTCGCAGTCGGTTGGGGTTATCAGACAGCGGCCTGATGCTGTCTGCAAGATAGCGTGGTGCGCAGTTATTCAGACACTTGTACACAAGAAGGCAAAGTTTGAATTTTACACGCTCGCCGATCGTGCATTGCGATTAATGAAAGTCAGAATGAATTACATAAATACTGATTGCTTCGTGATGTTTGACAACTGATGGGGCGCCGCAGAAGATCGGCAACAATTGTAGAGGCACCGGCGATACTAAATAGCATCCACCGATAGACCGTGATTATTTAATGCAAATATGTAGGTAAGTAGCAGTTGCATCTGACAGGCTCATGCATTGCATTAAATAGAACGATTACATGTATATTAAAATAGATTATAACATGAGCAATTTTACGCAGCAAGCAAGAACGAGTAAGTTAAACATACATTAGGTCACAAAACTACTTTTCAACGACTCTAATCAAGAAGAGCAACAGCATTGCATGCCCAGGTCTGCAAGTTCCTGGAGAGTAACATTTAAGTGAAGTCCAATCCAAGTAGATAGCCCCTTGATGGAACGAGTTGACGTTCTCTTGTCGAGAATATAGCAAAACAAACTGTCTACTTGTGGAAAGTAATGATAGGGTTAAGCATGTGCAGCAAGATGTGATCAGATGTGTAATTGGAAGTTTTATCTAGAGTACAACTTCATAAACATTATTAGAACCACTGACCTTTAATTTGTTTCTTATTTCGATCAAACTATAATTCGTAGTTTAATCTCCAGTGGATTTGTAAAATTGCAATCATATAAACCGGTGCAATGTAAAGGGTCGGTGTAAAGAAAAGATGCAAAAACTTGGGCATTGCTTCATCGTTAGGTACATTGTACATTTAAATCCAATATCATAAAAATAAAGACAGCAAAAGAGACGATTTATTTTTAAAATAAGATAAATGAAGAGTTGGCGCCAATTCCGTAGAGTCCTCATGAAGTAGCTGTTTGAACCTTTGGGTCAGTCTGTGTTGCTTAGATTATCTATGAATGCAATTACAGGTACATGTCTCAGGCGGCTGGTAAAGTGATGAAGTTCTATACTCCTACAGACTGTTTACTTTCTTCGTTGCGCAAATTAAAAATCAGGAAATAATTTTAATGTCGATCAAGTCAGTTTTCTCAAAATTGGTCTACTACTTGTTTGCATATTACTGTTGTAACAGCTCAGCGCCGTGACCTTTGGTGCAACTAGCAACGGCTTATGCAATCCAAACCCATTAAATTGTTCAAACAGTTTGCGCTTCAACCCATAATCAATATTTGTAAATTCACTAAACTTTCAGATGGGATACGTGAGCCGTTTGAGGTTGTTCAAGAATTTAACAACAATTTATACAGCCCAAACAGGAAAAATGATAGATCAGTGCTCTACCACTTTCCCGCGTGCCTGTGGAATGTGGGACGCCAACTGAAAGACTTCAGAAGTAGTAGGTCCGAGTGTTCTAAAATTCTTTCAAGCAGTTCATAATTCGTGTTCATATTTCAAACAATCCATAATTCGTATTCATATTTCAAACAATTCATAATTCGTATTCATATTTCAAACAATTCATAATTCGTATTCACATTCAATTCATAATTCGTATTCATATTTCAAACAACTCATAATTTGTATTCATATTTCAAACAATTCATAATTCGTATTCATATTCCCTAAGGACATCGAGGCAACAGTGATTCATTACAGCAACGTCATCCACAGTCACCTTCGACCTCCATTTTGACAGTTGCCGCTTACCATCGATTCTCTTAACGCCATACATTCCATCGTCCCTATCAGCGTGCATGGTCCTTTCAACCCAGGCGCTCAGGCCACGAGGCAGTGGTCGTCCAAAGAATTCGTACATTCGATTAACGGTTGTTTCTGGGTCGAGGACTAAGTCTTCGTAGCGTACCGTGATGATTGAGCCCGGATATATCCGCTGAAGTCGCTTTCTCTGCCCAATGTCGTAGCGCATTCGTTGGCACAGCAAGGACGTCTCGTTTACCGCGGTCCACGAACTCTCGGCTCGAAATGTGTGTATGTGTTTCTCTGCTCTCGACACGGATGTGGCCCTTGGATCGCGAACGTAGTGGACGACATGGATGTCCGGCATCTGCTGTACGAACGGTTCGAGCTCCGCCATGAACACTCGCTGAAATTCTGCAACAGTCAGACGCGTTCTACGGCAAGGCGCAGCCATTTGCTGTCGACAAGGGAAAATGTCGTTGTTCAGACTCTCTAAACATTTATCATGCTTTAAAAACATTTTAAGCTTCGATGCTAAATTCATGCACCGTTTGTTCGATATGTTGTTTCCTATTGGCGTCAGCAGCTCTTCAGGATCCTCTGATATATTCGTGAACTCAGGACATACGCTGTAGACAGTGTGTTCTAGGCTACCTTTGTTGCTATCGTAACTGTTTAAGTAGCTTCGCAGAAGCTCACTGATCGTAACTCTATGCATTGGTAGCGATTTCATTCGCCTGATGGATTTCAAGAGTTCAGCACACTTGAAGGACGATGCAAGCGAATCGTTCACGGTATCTGCGGAATCACCCATAAGCTCCTCAAAGTAGCAGTACTTGCTGATAAGTTCCTGACAGTTATAGAATCTGTCAAAGGCTTTCACCTTTCGCATGCAATCAACGACGTCTTTAAACACCGCAGACTTCTTCGTAGACGAAATCATTGAGACTAACTCAACCGGAACGTTTTCAAAGTCACACGTCATTAGCTGCCTCAGGTAATTAGCCAATTCGTTTTGTTTTGCGTGATCAGCTGGCCTTTGAATAAAAATTAAAATATTTTAATTTGTAATATCTATCCCTAGTATTGAAGTATTAAAAATATATTCAAGCGTATTGTTTGAATTAAATTCAATGGCAAACAATGTCGACAGAGGTGACAAAGCGAGACGGATGATATTACTATGGCGGAAGGCACAACGAAAGCTTCACAGAGAGACAAGCGTTCGACTTTGTATCTCTATAACTTCTGTGGCACCGCTGAAATAATGCACAAGGCATTAACCGATGGCGCACCAACATTTATTCGCAATCCGGGACAGTTACAAGAGTTCAGTCCTATCAGACAGCGATAGCTTTTACAATACTAATACTCCGACTTTGCTATAAATTTTTGCATGTTTTAAGAAAAACGATAGCATATAAGCGCATATAAAATAGTTATTTTCACACGCCTAAAAGTAATGTCTACCAGTAAAGCATTGGCATATTACTATCATTTTCATATACAAATTACACGATGGCATGACATATAGTGAATGGTTGATTAGGTAGTTAGTTATTTTGTTATCTAGACACAATATAACGCCTTTTAAGAACGCGACAAGGCACTATATGCGGCAAGTTATATGATGTTAAAGTCATCAAGGACAAAAGTTTAACTGTAAACAAAACACTGCTCATATAGATTCAAGGTTAGTAAGCTTCGACTGATGCTTGAGGATTCGTATAGTGGTTCTCCAGAAGTTCTCGGATTTATTAAGAGTCACCACTGACAGGCTCTCGCACGCTCGTAGAACCCAACCGACGGATTCCTATCCGTCAACTGACATCAACACTTTCCTTGCATCTGTTCCTTCTGCTCAGTCTTTTATGTCATTTCGGTCTCAGCTTATAAGACTTAAGTGAAAACGGCATCGGAAACTTACGGGCGTTGAACCCATGGTTTCTGATGATGATGATGATGATTAAGACTTAACGTTTCTCGGCTGGCATAGCCACCACTGGCTGTCTCTCCCTCTTATTGGGATTGACTTTCTGGTATTGAACTGCCCGCGGCTTGGTGTTGGTTTTATCATAGGTTGACCGCCTGTGCATTCGACACCGACGCTATATAAGTTGCTAATTATTACTTCACCCCGTGACTAGAGTCCAGTAACTGCGTAACGGCGTCGAGGGTGAGGAATAGTAATCGTAAATTTGAGATTTCTGCAATGCCTAAAGAAAGCTAAGTCACGGGAATCAGCCACTTAGTCAAACAAATACGATAGGCAGGAAGGGTCAGGTTTGTTCCAGGTCAAGATCCTAAGGTCAGGCAGGAGGGCAAGCAGGCTGTGGATGGTGCTTCGAATTGAAGCGTCATGGTAGATAACGGGAAGAGGTACTTTTGAGGAAGAGGAATGTTTTCAGTTTTGAGTGAAGACCACCAGCGCAGAGATTACGAAGAAAGAAGGCGATGGCCGATGGTTGCAAAGCAGTGGTAATTAGTTGAACAAAGTAAATAAAAGGAATTGGAAATAAAGTAGATGGCTGACGATCACAGTGTATATAATATCAACTGACTGATGCAGTTAGCAGAACAGTAGTCTTCTATCCCTGCAACACTACACGCACAACATCATGCTCAGTCTGCCTTACCCTCTTTTCAAGGCCTTCTAGTAAACAAACATCGAGCCATTGTTTCCGTTTGGCACGCCGGAGGAAATAGAAAACAGAGTAAAAATTGGAAAAAATAAATGAAATTTGCGAAATTAAAAATTAAAAAATTGAATTAAAATAAAATAAAAAGCAAAATAACACAGAAGCAAGGAAATGGAAATAAATGAAGGTCACAATGCGCTCTATTTAATGCCTTAAGCATTTCTCAGAACGATAAACCTATACCTTAGAAACACTACTTGTGCGATATCAGGCGAAAGCTGCTTGAGTCCTACCTTCTGGTCAAATTTGTGTAGTACAGAAATATCGTGTCGACGCTAAAGTGTGGTACTCCGGAGTAGAAGGAGTAGAAGGCACGCAGTGCTTCATACCAAAGAACAGTGTTGTTGGTTTCAATGTTAAATATATCGCTGCATAGAGTTGATCCACCGCGTGCATGAGCCAAGATTATCACTTTCGAGACATTCTGCTTGCTCAAGAGAACCTATGCATAAAAACAAGTATAAAAACAAGGAATGAATGATTACATGCATGCATGCATACATGCATACATATACACATACATAAATACACACATACATACGCATATACACACATACATAAATACATACATTCATACATAAATTCATACATACATGAATACATATATGCATGTGTACATATACATGTATATGTCTATATGCATATGCATATGTGTAAATGTATGTATGTGTACAAATATATATACGTATATATGTATATTGTTACATAAGGCGTATATGATGGGACCGAGTAGCCTAAGTTGTAGGCCTCTACGTTGCACATTTTGGCGGGAAAGCCGATCGTATATAAAGAGATTGTATTTGGTTTTGGTTCAGAATGAGCTTTGATTTTGGCCTTATGTGACCGTTGTTGTTGGTTTAAAACGTCTCATTTGGAAAAATTCTGCCGTTCGGTAATAATTTTGCTGTAACGAACATCTGGTCATGCATTTATTATTATTCGTCTATTAGACGAGCATATGTAATGTATTCTTCATAATTTACACGATAGTGCATTACATACCGTAATCTTAAAGGCTATCTGGTCCTATGAACTAAATAAACACAAATATGGCGTCCGCTGTTGAACCCCCTATTGTAGCCCCGCGTTCATTATCGATTTCATACCAGTCGGTAATCCAAACGCTATTCGCCACAATTTATCAAATCAATGAACATCGTTATAATTATGTTAAAAATCACTAAATGTTGCAAATCATACAAACCCACACACAAAATCGAACAGGAGAGCGATTAAAACGTCCCTAGAGCACATCTGTGTCTTGGCAACAACTACGTCTCTCTCTCATGTCGTTAAGTTTTATGACTTTTTATCAAACACTGGACAAAGAGTCTGTTGCTCAACTATGTGAATGTGACCTCATTTCAGTCTATTGCAATAACTTACTTTCCTGGCTGCAGCCCAAGTTTCATTGACCTGCGCTTTATTTATTCGGTGTTGTGCGTTCTTTGTCGCGATAAACCAACTGTGTTGATAGTATTCGAGAACTAAAACAGGGTTATGTAAATGTCGTTATGTTTGAGCATGCTGATGGATCTCTGTTTAGTTTTGTGGAAATTACAATACATCTCTATTACACTATCTCAATTACACTAGTAGACATATACGATACGTCAGTTTAGAGCTTCAAACCTGAGCAAGTACTCCCTAATAACTGTTTTTTAAACACTCTGATCCAAAATATCGAAAATTCTTCAAAGCTACAAGATCAATATATGAGTATCGTCTCTGATGAGTTTATCTTGAAGAGGCTCTATACAAATTTCAAATTATAATTACAATTATATATATGAAATATAAAATACGGTATGCAGTGTACTATAAAAAATATGTACGTTCGATGAGCTCTGTGGCATAGCCGATGCTCGTCTCTTTAAAGCAATCTTGAACAACCCAAATCATGTCTTACATCAGCTACATTCACCAGTTAAAACCCTCAGTTATTCCCTACGGCCCCACACCCATGATCGTATTATTCCTCCTGCTGACAATTTAACGCGAAAATGCTTTATTATTAGGATGTTGTATGCATTTTAAATTTTCTTATGTTCTTAAATACTTGTAAACCGATGTGCGATTATCTATTGGTTAATAAAGAATATACTTACTTACTTACTTACTTACTTACTTACTTACATGAAAGATCATTTTGCCTAGAGACGCATACGCGAAGGGAGGGATTCTGATGACATGGCCAATTAGCGTCCATTTCTAATCTATCTTTTTAACGAAGATGGTTGAGAAGATTGTGTCGATGCAGTTGACAGGCTCTCTGGAGGCAAATTGTCTCTTACCCAGACAACACTTTGGTTTCAGGAAGTTTCATTCGACAGAGTCTGTGCTAACCTACATTACTGCTGATTGCTTTGAGACGTTGATCTCAGTCAGGTAACTCTGCTTGATCTTTTTCATGTGAGTGCCACTTTGACACTGTTGACCACGGAATTCCCTTAATGCGAAAAGTCGTGGGTCGTCCTCTGCAGTGGTTGTGCTCGTTCCTCTCTGATCACACTCAGTGGTTTTCGGTTCCACCCAGTCAAACTGGTGCTGTGTCTCACCGTAGCCGGGCTTCTGGTTTCTCTGACCTATTGGAATTTGACCGGCTTATCCAACGGATTTTTTGAGATTGCGATTTTGACTTGAAGCGACCGTCTATTGATGCCTTGGGCATTATGATAACGGCGCTATAGGTGTGATTAGATTAGACTGCCTTTAACGGCATGCTCTAAAAAGTATAGGTGAAGAATATTCACAGGTTTACCGTCAAGACAAAAATATGATTGGTTATGTGAGAAGATATTTTGCTTACCAAGATAGACACTTCCAATGACAAGCAAAAGGTATGCAATTATTTTTCGTGTCAACAGCATCTTCATCCAGCTATCACAAAGAGAGAAGAGTGAGCCTGGTATACTTCACGACCAAATATCTAGGCAGTATTAAGAAATTATATTCTTACACTATCGACTTAATAAGGTAATCTGCTATCTCATTTGCTGAATCGGTTAACTGTAGCCACGTGAAATTCTGTTTGCCTTGTGGCGAACTCAAGTGAGCTCATAGCCTTATCCACAGTATGTCGCATCGCCTACCCGTCTCGGGTCTATCTCTGGGCAGCCATACAAGTAACAATCAACAACACGTGAATTATGGATCTAGTGCTTAACGAATCATCTACATAAGCTCTGTCGTTTATGCTGATAATTACAGGGTCAGCAAATGGCTAGTTTGAAGTAAACAGTTCAGAAAATGGTATGCCCAAGTAATTCTAGATTCAAAGTCACCAGGATGTTGGAGACGCAAACACTTGACTTTGCGGCCGGTTTATGAATACAGAGTTAACACAGTAGGCTTGCATATTTAATGAAACTCGCTTATTGTCAGCAGGGAAGATCATTAAATAAAGCCAACAGAGCTGCATGGCTAACTTCAGCGTTAATGTCAATAACTATTATAACCCAACATCAGATGTAACTCTACTTAACATTAATAACAATAAAATCTTTCATATGGATCCACTTAACGGATTCCCTAATGGTTCAATCAAACCGATTAATAGCTGACAGCCGCTTTCGATGGGCCCACTATGGCTGGCCACTAATTTTTTACCAGTGTCACAATGCGGTACAGCTGTGAGTCAGTGAATTTCACCTGTCTGCAATAGGAATCGAAAAATGTTAATCAAGCTCGTGGAAAACATCTAAATGCTGCAAATGGTATCTCACTGCTTTACCTTATAAGCACAGAATTGTCGACTTTGTTCTCATGTAAAGTGTGACGATAACCTCAGGTGTGTTCACAAGTCTGCAGCTGAGGAAATTTGTAAGAACTACCGTATGTGCTCGCAGTAGTACATACATCCCAAACGCCTGGTTTATGAAGCTATCATGCGACAGGTTTCACATAATGTCGTATTGATCTTGGCTAAACGATATTCACCTTTATTGCCCGGAATTAATCAATCCACTGACCTGGTGTAACAACAATACCTATGATTCATACCAGCAGCTGCATTTAAGTGTATACATACTACACAGTATCCTCTCATTATACTGTACCGTGCCATGCCATTCCGCACCATGTCACGACATGCCATGGCCTGCCATACCATGCCTGTCGTCGCCCGTCGTCTCTCCTCAAGCATTTTGAACCGCAAAGGAAGATGTGTAATCATTTAATTTCAGCGATTGTCGAAGTCACTAAGAGACAAGCAACATACCAAATAGCTTCAACAATACAGGAGACTATAGACTTACAAATTAGTACATTAACAAACATAAGTGTTACCATGGTGGTGTAGAGTCCACTTCAAAGCCCTTAAGGAAGTTTCTAAAGATTTGTGTCTAACAAAGCAGAATAAGAAACATCTGCATTTTTCTTAAAATTTGTAATTGTACTTCTTTAGGATATCGTGGCATTTTTCATTCATGTACTCTATATTGGTCTTTGTAACTTTCTGTCTCCAATTGGATAAGTGCTTTTTACTGTTGGCTCTCTTTACGCCGTACATTCCATCGTCTTTCTCTGCATGCAACGTCTTGTTGATCCAACTGTTCAATCCTTGAGGCACTGGTCGACCAAAGAAATTATACATTCGCGAAACGGTTGTTGTTGGATTGGTAATTAAGTCTTCATAACGCACTGTGATGACCGAACCTGGATATGTTTGCTGCAAGCGTCTCCCCTCTGCAGAGTCGTAACGCATTCTCCTGCAGAGTAACTCGGCCTCCTTCGCCGCGGTCCATTCTTGGCTCCGGCTGAACATATGATGGCGTTTCTCTGCTCTGGAGAGGGCTATAGCTCTCGGGTCGCGAACGTAGTGGACGACGTGAATGTCTGGCATTCGTTGAATAAGTTGTTCAAGGTCTGCCAAGAACGCTCTCTGAATTTCTACAACAGTTAATTGAGTTCTGCTACAGATCACGTCTAAGTGCTTTCTGCAGATATTCGTATCGTTTGTCAGGTTTTGAAAGCAATCATAATGCTGAACAAAGTTGAAGAATTTCTGTTTAAGGTTGTGACATTTCAGGTTCCATACTTCTTTATTAAGTTTTGATTCTACTTGTCCACTACCTTCTTTGTGTTCTCTCGCTTTTGCAGAAGCCGGAGAAAACTCAGGACACGAGCTGGAGAGAGCACCCTTTAGATTGGTATTATTGTATTCCTCCATGTAACGATGCAACAGTTCAATGGCTATGCTATCGCTCGTTTCATCAGGCTTCCAATTCCTGACTGTATGCAGAATGTCCGCACATTTTGCATGTAACAATAGCGACTCTTCTTCTACTGCCGGTGAACCCATATGCTCTATGTAGTAGCAATACAGATGTATGAACGATTCACATTGTGAGTATCTTCTATAAGCATCAAATCTTTCCACGCATTTGATGAAGTTGTTGAACGCAACTGTCCTCCCTGTAAACGTGCGCATACTTAACAATTCTATTGGAAAGTTTTCAACATCGCAAATCAGCAGTTGAATAAGATAATTTGTCAGTGCCTCCTGCTTTCTCGAATCGAGAGATCTGCAATGAAGAAGCATCTTTCTGCACTGAATAATAAGGCAAGCTATAAATATGTCTCATTAGTTAAATTAAATATAACTTCTGCTGACGTATTGGCAAATACTATACATATGCATGTAAGTACGTATCACTAATGCATCACTAAATTTGTAAAGCGCCTTTTAAGTAACTCACGAAAGCGTTGAGTACGTACTAACGTAAGTATACTTATGTATGTATGTAAGTATTAATGATTTTATGCATGTATGTAGGTAGGTACGCATGTATCTATGCATGTATGCCTGTATGATGTATATATGCATGATGTGTGTGTATGTATGTGTGCTCTTTGTAGATAAAATCTGTATGGCTACACATATCTCCACTGACAAAAACTCTGTGTATGTATGAGGACTGTGACTCTTTGTGCAAAGTACGATATTGATTTGTATGGAAATCGCTTTCGCACACTTTTGCAGCACATCTGTAGAAAACTCCTTTAATGCAGACCATACTAAGTCTACATCGGATGCTTCTTACATTCTTGTAACGTTGCCGCGGTGGTACAGAAAGGACATATCCAAGGTGTAGACGGGTAGACCGGAGTAGAACGAATGGAAGCCGTGCAGAGCCTCATACCAGAGAATTGTGTTGTTAGTTTCAATGTTGAAAACATCGGTAAAGACTGTTGATCCACCCCGAGTATAAGCTAAGATGAGCACCTTTGATACTTCTTGATAAGGTAGCATATTCTAGAAATGCCATATTTAATACAATAAATTATTTATTTATGCAATTAATAATAAAGATGTTGCCTGTTGTTGGTTATATGAAATCGGCAATAAAACATTGCAAACTATTACGTCGCGAATGGGATCGAAAACAGAAATACTTAAATCGCTGACAGATGGTACTGCGTTGTTTTTGAGGATGACGCATATTGATATTAGCGAGCAAAAATGAATAGATTGAGTGTATACCCAGAAACGTGTCTTGACTATTTCTGGATATAGTGTTCTAATTTTGAGCGGGTGATTGTTCCACGAAGTCCAGTGTACGAGAAAGCATGATTTGCTCTATACATGTATGTTCGTGTAGTCAACAAATACCCCGGTTCTGCAGAGCGCAGTGTTCATCGACCCGGTCGGCTTCACGCAGAAACACACAACTCCCTGGTATGCGGCATTTAATGTAAGCCTGTCTTGCAGGTCGACAATTGTGGCAATTTCGCAGAACGTTAGGCCTGTATCTGATATTGCTAAGCGGAATAAATTGCTTCCGACCTGCCGTAGCAATTGAAAATGACTGGGCAAATTGTAATGAATCTTTTGATATTTTTGATGTGATAATCACAAAACAGGTGGTTCCAACCGATAGATTTTTGAATGTCGTGGACATTTATGCTTGTAGAAACATAATAACGTATTTCAAATAGGCGTATTGATTTCCAACAGAAGGCTTATTTCAAACCTATCTGTTTAACAAAGGCATTTTGTTAATTAAGCCTAAAATAATTGACTAGTTAGAATCAGATATCATGAAATACGTACAGGATCACATATTTCTTGGAAATTGTAAAAACAGTTTTATCTCTCAATCCGACTCAAGAAGTGAAGTTATTAGATGGAGCCAGCATGAAGTTGCTGTGCGAAAGGGATGACACAAGCACTCTTGACATTTACCTACCTTTCTTAGTCTCATCCAAGTCTTGTTTGATTCAGGTGGCATAACCAAATTTCCATGAAGAAAGTCGAGACGCTTCAGCGAAGGCATCCCGATGAGTTGCCCAGCGAGAAAAACTAACCATGCAATTACACATCAAAATAAAACTGTTTAGGCCTAAATGCGTTACAGATATTGTAGGCCTACATTTATTTACATACTAAAACCCAAAGTAATATTGATTTAGGACTGCACCGGTAGTTGATTTTTCACAAATAACCATTACATTTTGAACGAATTAAAGTTGCTACAGAGAGATTTTTTGAAGTAGCCAACTGCTGATGTAATTGTTCTCCATGTGAAAGATTGGAGCCTATACAAATAAGAACTTCAAAGTTGCTCTAACACTTTTTAACACTTTAAAATTTTTTCAAATGCTTACTTGATCTTGTTAGAGAAAACTGTATCATAGAGTTACATGACTGCAAAAAGGTTTCAGAATTTTAGAAATTTTTATTCACCAGCCTATTTATTCCGCTTTTAGATACTTCTCATGAGCAGACGCACGATTATTCTCCGCATATTTGTTATAGAATTAACAGTTTCCGGTTTTGTGTCTCAAACTTTATCTGTAAATGAGGTACTAGAAAGTTGGACTCGTCTGTTGATGCATCTTACCGACAAAGACAACTCCAAGACACATGAAGAATTTTCTCCTAGCTACGAGAAACTTCATCCATGAAAAATGATCAGAACAGATCACGAATATGTTTTTAAATTTCATACCTGCTAAGCGATGTTACCAATATCTATGTTGACCAAAAATTTCTAAAGAACAGAAAAGAGACCAAAATGAATCTATCAGTCTACTTAACTGAAGTGACAAGTTTTTCATAGGTTATTGCATAGTTATTTATTTCAACCCAGATTTTTCACCACTTCATCACTTCAACTTCATCAACAATGCAACAACAACTTGCTAGATCTGAGTAATTTTAAAACGTCTGATCCACAAAGTGGCGGACCCCAATAACAGACAGGTCATAAAAAACTATCATTCTGACATAAAATCTGACAAACTTTTTCATCGCTATAACAATGGGTTGAGCGTTTATACTGTATAGGTGTATTGTACTGGTTGGAGAGAACTCCATGAAATCATTAACGCGTTATGCTTTAGCATCTTTTACTCGAAGGTGAATTATAAAACTCCTAAATTGCATAATTTGATGGTATAGAAATGAAGCTGAATGATTAAAGCATTCAAGAACTCATCGAGCATTGCCAGAAAGCCTTGTTTAAGCGAGATCAAAATGTAACTTGCCTCTCAGATGTGCAAACCTCTCTGCTTTGCGTTTTTACTTCACACTATACCTTACCAAAGTATAAGAGTACATTAATGTTGCAAATCCGTGTTTTATGCGTAGTATAATCGATTTGATAGGATTCCTCGTTTGCCATTTTAATAATTTCAAGATATTGTAGTTATTATCGTTACTATCTACAATTTCACAAAGGTCTCATTGTCGTCTGTGAATCTTAAGAACACCTGCCAGTCATCTTATATCGCGAATATGCAAAATTTATAACCCTGTAAGATTCATGCCAGAACGCTTAATCTGAATTGGTTGAGCCATACTGTAAGCCACGTGTACTGTGGCTCATTCAAGATACGTGTTATCAGTCCTTTGATCCATTGCTTAGCCGTTTTAATCTTCACCATTGTTATCCTAATTCCTCTAGCAGCTGGCATCATCATCATCACCCCCACCGTCACTATCGTACTCACCTCCTCCATCGTAATTTTAAAATGACATTATCCTATTTTCAGTATGTACAGTAAATTAATGACAACGAAAGTTGGGAAGATAAAAAGATGCTGTTGGATAGCTATGGTCATATTTGTGCCGAAGCAGGAGTTAAAACGGTTTTGAGTTCAAGATCTCACTTCGGGGGAGTTTCTGAAGAAGCGTGTAAACAATTGCGTTGCATTTACATGTTTATTTTATCTACATGGACAGATTTACTCACAAAGAGTCCAAAATATCAAACAGTTGGGCTCTGATGAAATATGTTTAGCTCATTCGTTTCAAACCAACTTCTTAATAATCGTTGGGTGCCTGAGTGTTTCATTTGACTATCGTCATAAAATGTTTCTTTGAAAATTCGCTTGATGCACTCACTTTCAACTGCAGTAAAAATGTAAATTTAAGTGTATAGGTTTTATATAGCGACCGTATGGCCTCGACTCTGCTCATTTTGCAGTGAATTTATCAGCAGTCCCGCATTCGAGCAAAACTTAACATCTGTTTCCAACAGAATGCTTTTATTAGGTTCAGCAACACGCAAAGCCATACAAATTGGCATAAACAGATGTGGCTCTATACTAGAATTGTAATGTAAGGTAATACTAAGTTCAGGTATTTAGTCATTGACACAAACTTTTCCTGAGAAGTTAGAGTAAGCAATTGCAATTAAAAATTTATATCAGCTTACGCCACAAAATAGAGCTAATGTATAATGCAGCTGCTTACAATTTGTTAATAAGAACATATTAAAGAAATAATCAATAATATGCAAGTAGCATAACATTAGGCCATGAGGCGAAGAGGAAATTAAAAGAGGTTTGTTTTGAAAGAAACCGTTAGTTATAAATAAAGACAACAAGGTAGTTCTAAAAAAGATAGAGCAGGCAGGAATAGTGGCCGCAGTTGCTACGTATGATTATTTTGCAGCTTTATATGTGTTAATTAGGAAATTAATTATTAATAAATATTTCGCCACTTCACATATCAAAGGTAGGCACGTGAGATATCACAAAATAAAATGTAACAAAAATAGCAGCTAAACGCTAACATCCCAGACTGATAATTTTCTCTTTTTGTGGAAGAAAATGCTTTATTTTTAATGACATTCAACTCAACAGAATTCGCGTTACCGTAACGAGTAAATTGGCCTAAGCAATATGTACTGCGGCGTGAAGTTGTATTTCAGAATGTCAATATGTATCTGACAAACATACGTTTCTGGGTGAAGAAACAAAATTAAAGCCAGCCGCTGCCAATAAATAAATCTTCAACAATCATTTATAACAGTTGACATCATCGGTTGTCGTAGTCATGAGCACGATGATGATCATGAGTATCTTCATCATGATCAACATCATCATAATCATCATCATCATCATCATCAGCAGCAGCAGCAGCAGTTGCTGAGCCAGCCATTAGGTGATTATGGTTAAGAATGACTTTCAAAGCCGCTATCATCTTGTCACTTGTTAAAACTCACCACTTCACCCTGGCTTTTGCATGATTCCATCTACGGCTCTAGTGAACATACATCTGAGTCACAGATTCAGGTGTACTGATATTGCGCACGTTATAGGTGCTTTAATATACAAAAATGAATACATTAATCTCAATTCTTTTACTGGATGATGACATATTGAGGCTCTGCTGCCAACAAATTTACTATAAAGATTCTCTTCTCGCTGATTTTAGTGTCATAGCATTGTGAAAAGAATATGAGTTATTTCATCATCGCTGTTAACGAAAGTCATAGGAGACAGACAAATGAAATCACTGTGACTATGGAGCTAAACTGCTGCAACCACGTAACACTTGTACAATATCCATAACTCAAACATTACATAGAAAAATGGTGGCTTAAAGTTTGAGTTGTAGGGAAGTTTAAAGAACAGTTAACATCAAACAGAGAGGGATAAGGAACAGATGAACTTTTCTTAAACTTTGTAATTGTACTTCATTAGGATATCGTGACATTTTACATTCATGAACTCTATGTCGGTCTTTGTCACGTTTAGTCTCCAATTTATTAAGTGTTCTGTAGCATTAGCTCTGCTGACACCGTACATACCATCGTCTTTCTCCGCATGCATGGTGCGATTGATCCAATCATTCAATCCCTGAGGAACTGGCCGCCCAAAGTAATCATACATGCGTGTCACGGTAGACACAGGGTCGATGATTAAGTCTTCGTAACGCACTGTGATGACTGAACCTGGATATATTTGCTGCAACCGTCTCTTCTGTACAGAGTCGTAACGCATTCTCCTGCAGAGCAACTCGGCCTCCTTCGTCGCGGTCCAATCGAGGCCGGCGCTGAACATGTGACTTTGTTTCTCTGCTCTTGAAACGGCTATGGCCCTTGGATCACGAACGTAATGGACGATGTGAATGTCTGGCATTCGTTGAATAAGTTGCTCAAGGTCTGCCAAGAACACTCTTTGAATTTCTGCAACGGTTAATCGCGCGTTGTTACAGAGCACGTCTAAGTGTTTTCGGCAGATATTCGTATCGTTGGTCAGATTTTGAAAGCATTTGTAGTGCTGAACGAATTTATAAAATTTGTATTTTAGGTTTTGACACTTTGAGTCCCATTCTTTTTTATTAAGCTGTGGATCTGCTTGTCCACTACCTTTAATGTGTTCTTTCGCTTTCACGGAAGCCAGAACAAGTTCAGGGCACGAACTGATGACAATATTTTTCAGATTGGTTGTATTATATTCCGTCATGTAGCGATGCAGTAGTTCATTCGTCATGACATTGCCAGTTTTCTCTGGATTCCATTTCCTGATTACGTGCAGAATGTCTGCACATTTCGTATGATACGATAGCGACTCTACGTCTTCCATCGGTGAATCCAAATGCTCTTGAAAATAGCAGTAGCGGCGCAACAATGACTCACAATGTATGTATCTTTGAAAAGCATTTAATCTGTAGGTGCATTGAATGAATTCGTTTAATGCAGCAGACTTGATTGTGAACGGGCGAATAGTCAGCAATTCTGTTGGAATGTTTTCGACATCGCATGTCAGCAGTTGTGTCAGATAATTTGTCAAGGCTTCATGTTTTCTCGAATCGAGAGTTCTTCAAACAACCGTAACATGCACTAAAACTTTCCATTATCTAAGAGATACTCAGCTAATTAGTTTGAACGTAATTCCTATTGACATAACCCTTGTTTCCAAACATAGACTGACGCAGAAGTACTTATATTTGTAGAAGAATGATTGTCTGCCTAAAGTTTGGGCAAACGTCTATGTGCATCAGTGTCACTTTTTGTTGCTTTTATTACATAGCCTAAAACTGTTAGTGTGCGGATTAAATTATATCTTTATGCTAAAACACAACAAATCGCAAGATAAATCAAAACATAATCGTAGCTCACTTTTTATTAACTAAAGTTGCCATATTTTCTCATACTGAACCCCCAAATCACCGCAATCTCCATTACTTAATCGCCTAGCGTTACGTCCTTTGAGCAGAATTCTATGCCCTGTTAGCTTACATATCGCCTCCCATGCTCTTAGGTTTTTCAAGCAATACCGATTTCTTAGGAGACTGATGTAACCTAAAATTCAACATCGTCTAAATTGAACAACAGTATGCCATGGTAATTACATTCGATCAAGGCGTCTATGTTGCCAGTTCGACAGCGCCTATGAAGACATTTGGTAGGGCGCTATATAATTGTATACAAGTAGGCCTACGATTTCAGTCACTTGCATAGAACACATCTCACATTCTTGAAAGGTTGTTGCGGCTGTAGAGAAAGGACATGTCGGTGTTGTAGTGTGGTAGACCGGAGTAGAAGGACTCGAAGCCATGCAGAGCTTCGTACCAGAGAATTGTGTTGTTAGTCTCAATGTTGAAAATATCGCTGCATATCGTTGATCCTCCGCGAACGTGAGCTAAGATAATCACCTTTGAGACGTCTTGAAGAGATAACAGACCCTAGGAGCATGCCAGCCACTTTGATTTTACATAATTATGTTAGTATTTATTAATTGACTCATTTAATATGAGAGGCGTCCTTTTGTTGAACTGTTGTTATCGTGGTAGCGCCATAGCGGACCTCTGAGCGAGGCATCCGAGGAATTTGCACGTATGTATGTACGTATGAATGTCTGTCTTTATGTGCGTACGTACGTATGTATGTATATATATATATGTATCATGTGTTTATGTATATATGCATGCATGCATCTCTGTATGCGTGCATCTACGTACTGTATGCTTGTTTTAAATGCGAGTATGCATGTATCGCCTATGATAGACATATGGCGAGCTAACAAATGTATTGCTTACTTACTTACTTATATATGTAGATATGCATTTATGTGTGTAAGCCCATATGCATATATGCATGTATGAATGTATTTATGCATATATGCATGTATGTATGTATGTAGTATGTATGTATGTATGACTAGCATTGGAGTTTGTGTTTTCTAAAAATATTTAAATAACTTTTAGTTATGCATGTCATTGGTTTCTCAGTTTAAGTCGTGATGCTCAGCTAATCAGCGCCTGCTTTCGTTTAAGAGTTACAATATTCCATTTGAATAATGCAGATATCGTCAAAAGCATCCGGTGCTATATTATTCTTAAATTGCGGTACAATGTTTTATATGTGACCGGCAACCAGTAAATATTGCACACTGCTCTTAATTTTGGTTAGGCGAAAGTGACGTTACATAAACAACAGATAATGACCAACCTTTCTCAGTCTCATCCAGGTCTTGTTCGGTTCTTGTGGCCGACTTCTACCCATGTCCAAATTTTTGTCAAGAAAGTTGAGGTACTTCAATGAAAGCGTCTCCGTGATTTGTTCCATGACGAAGACTAATAATACATCCATTCATATTAAAATAAATATATGCATTTAAATATATGCATTGAAAACGTAGAGCACAGTTAGTCTTGCCTTTTGAATAGGCTGGTTTCCATGACTTAGCTTTTTGACGCTGAAGAAATGCTGAGTTAGGCTCATGTACTTTTCAAAAACGGTAAATATTTTATAACAAATATTTTTAAAATAATAAAAACATTGTGTAAGTTTACACTTAAATGTTTAGCTCTACAAAAAATTAGTAGGCTACTTTTTATGCGTCTTACCTACAAAGACAGTTCCAACGATAGCGACATATAAGAGGAATCGTCTCTTAGTTGAGAGAAACTTCATCAGTGGAAGATGAAGAATAAGGTAAATCGAGAATAAGTCACTGATTTTCATAACTGACGAATGATAAACGAAATTTCTACTGAATATGTTGTCCAGGTATTTCTAAAAACAGATAAGTATGTATTTTATAATTATATAGCGCCATTTCAGAAGCTCTCAACGGTGCTATCTGACTGATCTAAAAGGGTGCGAATGGAGATCAAAATGAATCAGGGGATTATTTAACTGAAACAAATCTGGACGGATGTATATATATATATATATATATATATATATATATATATATATATATATATATATATATATATATATATATATATATATATATATATATATATATAATCAAAAACAACAGTGGCTGGGCCTTTGTAGTTAGGCTGCGATCTTACACCACAGCATCAACAGTTCAACTCAAAAGGCAGGTCATAAAATAAACTGAAAAAAGAACTGACCTACTTAGTGGTAAAGTAAAGCGAAGCAAAGAGTAATGTATCTTTCAATTCCTAACAAACATAAAGTCATAAAAGAGACAAGTCGAATCAATGGTTATGTAATGTGTTGATCTTTTATATCCTGCGCATATCCATTTACTAATATCTATCAAGAGAGATACCTTGAATTTTAGGATAAAATTTGGCTGAGATCAAAAGTGAATAAGAAATATTTGTATACGAAACATCCCTTTCGCAGAAGTCTCATGACTCACAAATTCCTAGCAGCACACAATGCAGCGGTATTAGTCTATAAATCGAGTTAACTAAAATGCAGAAAGGCACCCTCGTTGCTGTTCAGCAATTACAACATCCAGTAACTTCTTGAACATTATTTGAACAAGCCTATCTAATAGACATCAGCATTTAACTTGCCTCTGAAATGTGCAGACCTCTCGGTGTTTCACCCGAACTAAACAAAATTGAACACGGTATTGATCAAGTAAACCCACGGAAAATAGAACATTAGTGTATAACATCCACGTTCACGCTAGTCTGACATAAATATCGATTTGAAGCTTTCTCTTGTTCGCACTTTTATGAACACTTAAATGTCGATGCATTTATTGCCGCATTTATTGCCCTCCCGGCATACAAGTTCAATAAAAGTCCTATTGTAGTCAATGAAAATTTGTTCGCCTGCCATTCACATTGTAGCGGGAATATACAAGGTGTCAAATCCACGCACATACATGCTGAGTGGGGTAAGCTGTATCATAAGCCACGTGCGTTATGGTTCTTTACACGAGTACTCGATTTTAACCCTCAACAAGTTTGTTCAAGTGTTTTAAACTTCTTCCTTGGCTTTTACATTTCTCACGTCGTCATCAACGTTGTCTTCCTCAATGTTCATCATCATAATCATCATCATCATCTTCACCATCATCATCATCATCATCATCATCATCATCATCATCATCATCATCATCATCAGTAGCGCTATCAGAGCCATCTTCATCGACAGAGTAATTTTCATCGGCACGACCATTATCAACGTCATTGTGGTCGCTAAAATAATCTTGCCCCATAACATCTGGCTGATCATAGATATAGGTTGGAACAAGGAATTGTCTCTCATATCCCACCACTTGCGCAAGATGACGTATCTTTGAAAATGGCGTGCCTTGAGGTCGAATATCTACCAAGATCTCAGAAACATGCTAAACAATGAGTGTTCCTCAAGAACTGGTGCCCTGCAAGGACTTGCGTAATGATGGTGAACAGGAGACCCCTT